>JAQJVK010000020.1:95293-1295293 GCA_035578135.1 Flexamia atlantica
TTTTCTTAGCCGCTGAGAGGTTGTTGACGTTGATTTTTACTTTTGCAATTAATTAAATTACCCTATTATGTGGAAGTAATAGATTAAAATATATATATATATATACTGGTACCTCTTTTCATTAATATGAGTGTTACACAAATCGACACTCCACATCTATTTACATTATTAAAAGAAAACACACTTTGGTTTTACCTTTCTTTATTTTTATAATGACTTGTTCAACATTCCTTGTTCAACTATTTATTCCTATACAAAACAAAAAACCATCTGCTTAAAGTATCAGTTCACAGACCACAGAATACAATAAAAAAAAAAATTATATCCCTCAATAGTTGATTTGTTCCCAACGTACAAAAATGTTGTTGACTTCCGACCTGGAAAAGAATTTATGTAGGCACTGTGAATGTTGCTGTTGGAGTGTTCGTAGCCCCTGAAAGGTCTAATAGAATTCCATGAGTAAACAATCAATTTTTTGATGACACAGTGCAAAAATAATTGTTTGCTGTATAGTGAACAACAAGGGAGTTTTGAAACAGATTTTTTTGGCTTAGAAACGAACTTTAGATTTTTTTTAAATTTCTTTATTTACTCCGGTTCAACACACAAATTATTATACACAGAAGTTATAACAATCTAACATACAACTGAGAACATTATTGGGCCCGCCCCATTTGAAGACACCCCGTGACTAAAGTTTAAGAGTTTTATATCAAATAAAACAACGACGCTTTGATCCTCTTGGTTGTTTGTCCAAGATTTCTTGAACCACCCTTGCCTTTAACCGCCTGTTGACTCACCAATGTTAAAATAATTGAGCCCCGGGAACAAGTCCAATATTATTCAGGAACTTGGGTGCACTGTTTTTTTATATAATCTTCAATAGTTTCCACAACAAATTCTTCTTGAATTTGCTACATATAATTTTATTCAAACATAAGATTTATAGCATTTGATAAACCTTCTACCGATCCTGGCTAAAATGTGTAATCAGTGCATGTTAAATTACAACATGTTGGGTGTGGTCAGGGTACGTATGACAATTAAATCGAGAGATGTCAAGCAGCAGAGTGTGTTGTGTACACTCGACCTCAAATCCTCTCTAAGAAATAATATTATTGGGTTCGTTTAGCATTTTACTAGATATATGTGATGAGACTTACCATATGCTCTTTAGCAAGTCCATGTTAACAAATGATTCGTAGTTATAGACTTATTTAATCAGCTCAGTTGGTGATTCAGATATCGGTATAGTTTCTGCTGAAAAAGATTTCAATACACACACAAAATCTCAGCAGAATGAACAAATCAACGGCAGTTTCCTAGATTTCAGTGATTTATTGCTACAGTTTAGTTGTCATGGTTACATTTAACTACCTTCTTTCTTTAATTTAATAAGTTTTTAGATATACTTGAAATACGGGAGTTGCCGTATGTTCTTTAGCAAGTCTATGTTAACAAATAAATGATTCGTAGTTATAGACTAATTTAATCAGCTTAGCTGGGTGATTCAAATATCTGATTAGTTTCTGCTGAATTAGATTTCACTACACACCCAAAATCACAGCAGCATGAACAAATCAACAACAGGTCTCTAGGTTTCAGTGATTTATTTTAACAGTGTACTTGCCATGGTTGTATTTAACTACCTTCTTTCTTTTCTTTTCATAAGTTTCTAGACATACTTTAAATACGGGACTTGCCATATGTTTTTTAGCAAATCTATGTTAACAAATGATTCTTAGTTATAGACTTATTTAATCAGCTCAGTTGGTGATTCAGATATCTGATTAGTTTCTGCTGAATATAATTTCACTACACACACAAAATCACAGCAGAATGAACAAATCAACAACAGTTTCCTAGGTTTCAGTGATTTATTGTAACACTTTACTTGCCATCCTTCTTTATTTTCTTTTCATACGTTTCTAGACTTACATGAAATGATACTTTGAAATTTGTACAGCTAAAGTCTCCCTAGTTTAATATGACCTTTAATAGTAAATAATGTAACAATGACGCAAGTTGCTTTTAAATAGAGGGTTTCCACGCATTTCAGTAACTTTGATAACGACTGTTAGCCAAAACAACCTTGATATCACAACCCTCAATAAGAAAAACTTTTTGATAAGAAGACCGTTTTCATTATCTTGAGGCAAGTTAATAATGGGCCATAGTAGCCTATTTGTTGGCCCTTTATTCTGAAATAACTCTGCACAGGATGGACCCTAGCCAATTATTTGCTACGCTAAGTATTATAGACTTTTTAAGTTCAGAGGGGTTAGGACCTGGATGATTAATCTATAAAGATACGTGCATTTTTCCGTAGCTCGAATTTGGGATAAAGTTACCCCATCAAATGAATTTCAGCATAAAAAAATACAAAAATAACTTGTGATATTCTCGAATACATTTTTTCTTTATTTCATTTTGTCATAGTATTTTGATATTCTTAAAAAACATCACATGTTAAAATTGAACATATGTTAAATATCAAATGAATTAATTTGTTGTTGGTTACAGACTAAATTTCATTGAATTTTTATTTCAGCACATTATATAAACACTGCACATATAAAAACGTGTAAAACACTGAACACTGGACCCAAATCCATAGGTTTGAAGTTTTATTAGAAGTTTATTAATCTACATCTACAATTTAACCTCACCACCAGCACCAGAGAGCTGCGGATACGGCACTGCAGACGTAGTTACAGACATGCTTACTAGAGCGCTGCACTTGGTGGTATTACCGACAGTGCGGCAACGTACTGTTGAAGCTGTCCTGTAGTTAGCTTCACCACCACCACCAGAGCTGCGGGTACGGCACTGCAGACGTAGTTCCAGAGATGCTCACTAGAGCGCTGCACTTGGTGGTATTACCGACAGTGCGGCAACGTACTGTTGGAGCTGTCCTGTAGTTAGCTTCACCACCACCACCAGAGCCGTGGGTACGGCACTGCAGACGTAGTTACGGAGATGCTCACTAGAGCGCTGCACTTCGTGGTATTGCCGACAATGAGACAACGTACTGTAGGTGTTGTCCTGTAGTTAGCTTCACCACCACCACCAGAGCTGCGGATACGGCACTGCAGACGTAGTTACGGAGATGCTCACTAGAGCGCTGCACTTGGTGGTGTTGCCGACAATGAGACAACGTACTGTAGGTGTTGTCCTGTAGTTAGCTTCACCACCACCACCAGAGCTGCGGATACGGCACTGCAGACGTAGTTACGGAGATGCTCACTAGAGCGCTGCACTCGGTGGTATTGCCGACAATGAGACAACGTACTGTAGGTGTTGTCCTGTAGTTAGCTTCACCACCACCACCAGAGCTGCGGATACGGCACTGCAGACGTAGTTACGGAGATGCTCACTAGAGCGCTGCACTCGGTGGTATTGCCGACAATGAGACAACGTACTGTAGGTGTTGTCCTGTAGTTAGCTTCACCACCACCACCAGAGCTGCGGATACGGCACTGCAGACGTAGTTACGGAGATGCTCACTAGAGCGCTGCACTTGGTGGTGTTGCCGACTGTACGTCACCCAGCGCGCTGAGGTCTTCTCAGCGTCTTGCTCTGAGTTAACTAAAGATTCTCCTGCCTTATCTTTCTCATACTGGAGCTGAAGAAAGGATTCTGACATATTTAACAAATTTGGACTACTCTCATATTAGCTGCTGCAAGCATTATCTGTAGGTGTAGTACAAGATTCCGCATCAAACAAATCATTAGACGAATCTATTTTTGTACAACCTTGCTTTTCATTCATATTCTCATCATCATTGACAACTAAGTTTAACGCTTGGTTAGCGCTAAAATCTCTTAATTCAAAAGGTAATTGATTTTCTTTAATTTAAATAGATAGTTGCTTTCTGGAACGAAATTTGTTTCCTTTGGGGGAATAAATGTAAACATCTGTTCTGTTCCCATTTTTCCTTGCAATTTCTTTTCTACTCCAACCAAGAGGCATTGATCTTATATTATGTTCCCACAATTTGCACAATTGCAATTTTTCATCATTTACATCAAACAAATGCAATAATGAAGAAATTGTAATAGGTTGCACTTTATATATTATGTATAACAATAAGTCAGAACATTATGATAACTTCTGTTGGTCACACTGTTTTCTCTATGCACTGTCTGCTAAGAGGGGGGGGAGGAACTGTCCGATCAGATGACACTACTACAGTGCAGACAGCAGATGACAGACACTGGGCTTATGTCAAATATGAAATTGGCGGTTTTTTATGCTAAAACATGAAAGAAGTTTGAAATCAGATCCAATCACCAAATTAATCTTGAACTATAGAAAACTTAAAAAAAAGGATTATCGTAAGTAGAAATATAGGATACTTGATACCTAATATTTATATCACTCACTGTTACTTGTAGGTTATGTTCTTAGAAATCTTACATCTCATCACAAGGTTAAAACTTTTAAAAACACTAATATAATTGGGGAACAAATTACAATGCAGTTACTACTAGCAGCCATCCTCCATAGCAAAAAAAAAAACTAAGAGTTTCACTTAGTATCAGTGTTCAACAAGACAAGTCCCAGGAAACTGTGGTTGTCGCGAAAGATGATCCTGCGGTTCCTCTCGCGCGGTCACCACGTTGCAATCGCACGGTGGCGGTGAAGCAGCTTAGCTCCGACAGTCTGGCGATGGCGGCCTCAGCACTGCAGGACGCGACCACGGTTTCCTCCCGCTCTCGCCCTTCGCCCAGCTGTACGTTGATAGTGTAACTCAGGTAGTATATCTGAGCATATATGTAGTACAGACCCGCTGTGCCGACTTCCATAATTCCTTTCCTTTCACCAACTACTTCATCAGCCAGGATGAAGTTGCCAGACGAAGACTTGTCAACATACCGAGGAGAAATTATGCCTTCATCTCTAACAGTAATTTCAGGAAAAACTCCTCTCAAATGTAGAGCCAGCGGTCCATAGTTTTAGATGACTCCACCTTTAATAACATTAATTGAAAGCCAAGTCAACTTATCAATCAAGTTCTCAGTGATTCTCCTCTTCCTGTTGGGTGGAGGACGCTTTCGGCAGGGCGGTTCGCCTTTCTTTGGGGGATTTTTTCATTCGGGGTTTTTTCTTTTATGTTTTCCTCTCTTTTTTCGGAAGGCTTTTTTCTTATGTTTTCCTTTTTTGGTAAAAATGAAAATGAATAAAATAAAATGAATTCCAGCATACAAAATTCAAAAATAACTTGTGATATTCATGAACTAAATTTTTTCTTTAATTCATTTTGTCGTAGTATTTTGATATTCATGAAAAACATCACATGTTGAAATTGAACATCTGTTAGATGTCAAAATGAATTAATTTGTTGTGGGTTGCAGTCTGAATTTGATTGAATTTTATTTCACCACATTATATAAACGCTGTACATATAAAAACGTGTAAAAAACTGAACACTGGATCCAAATTCATTGGTTTGAAGTTTTATTATAAGAGTCTATGAATCTACAACTACAATAATTTAACATCGCGACCACCAGAGAGCTGCGGATACAGCACTGCAGACGTAGTTACATAGATGCTCACTAGAGCGCTG
This sequence comes from Flexamia atlantica, assembly GCA_035578135.1. Classification (NCBI taxonomy): domain Eukaryota; kingdom Metazoa; phylum Arthropoda; class Insecta; order Hemiptera; family Cicadellidae; genus Flexamia; species Flexamia atlantica. Next base: position 100,867 of record JAQJVK010000020.1, read on the forward strand.
CACTTGGTGGTATTGCCGACAATGAGACAACGTACTGTAGGTGTTGTCCTGTAGTTAGCTTCACCACCACCACCAGAGAGCTGCGGATACGGCACTGCAGTCGTAGTTACAGAGATGCTCACTAGAGCGCTGCACTTGGTGGTATTGCCGACAATGAGACAATGTACTGTAGGTGTTGTCCTGTAGTTAGCTTCACCACCACCACCAGAGAGCTGCGGATACGGCACTGCAGACGTAGTTACATAGATGCTCACTAGAGCGCTGCACTTGGTGGTATTGCCGACAATGAGACAACGTACTGTAGGTGTTGTCCTGTAGTTAGCTTCACCACCACCACCAGAGAGCTGCGGATACGGCACTGCAGACGTAGTTACAGAGATGCTCACTAGAGCGCTGCACGTGATGGTATTGCCGACAATGTGAGCTCTAGCAAGAAAAATATAAACTCTAGACAAATTTTGCTCACATGAAACTTTTTTAGTATGGGTACAAAATTTTGCTGGGAGAAAAACTTTAGTATGGAGCTGAATTTTAAAATTTTTCTCCCAAATAGGGCAAATTAAAATCCTATACTTTTATATGACCAATGTTATCTTGCATGATCGGTTGGTTGTATGTTTGCACAACGGTCTCAAAAACGGCTCCGAGGATTGCCTTCAAAGTCTGGAAATAAGTAGTTCATGACTCAAAAACGTCTTTTATGCAGATTACTTGACCAGAGAAAATCTAATAACGAAATAAATCTAATTTTAAAGTTGTAAAATTTTAAAATTGGCGTTATGAGTTGCCATGATAGCAACGAAAATAAACAAGGAAAAGTAAACAAATTAAGTAATCATAACAGCTGTTTGCAATCTACAGCCATCAAGGAAAAGTGCAGTGAGTAGAATGAAGAATTCATGGAGCAATAAAAAAGGTTTCTATTTATCAATTTTATGACATTGTAATATTTTATAGTAACTAGATGATCTGGTAAACATGAAATAATACCGAGCAACGCTCGGTCCACCAGGTACTAACAACTAATTGCAGATTGTTCAAAACGATGAGGTATATGAAAGAAGAACATTTGACATCTGAACAGCTGATCATTGAAAGAGGTGAATAAATACTTACAGTAATTACAAAACCAGTGTTATGGTTTCGTAGTCCAGTGGTCAGGTCTATGAATTACTACGCAGCAGGTTCGGGTTCAATTTTTAATGGCGACATGTATTCTTGATTTTTATTATGTAACACGTTTTATTTGGATGGAAGTTATATAATATTTTTTAAGTTTAGGTCAAATTAAATATATATATATATATATATATATATATATATATATATATATATATATAGTTTAGTTTTTTCATAACATTTTGCTACGAAACTCATGCTAATTTCATATGTGTTAGCCTTCAGGAAAGTGTTTCCTTTAGACAGCACTCTGCGGAGTTAGGTTAGGGTTAGATAGTATAAATTATTTTAATTTCAAGTTTTCAACCAATCACGAATACTTATAACTAGCCAATACTGTATTTGTAACCATGTATAAATGTGCTACTATCTCTTTGTAATATGTTTAACTAACTCCAAAATGTCAGTCAAATTTTCTTCTTCCCGATACCTCATCGTTTTGAAAAATCTGCAATTAGCTGTCAGTGCAAATTAATGCTTCATCGCGTCACGTTTCATAGTCGGACCAAGATAAGAGACGATTTATGAATGCTATTTCTCTGGGTCATTTTAAACGCTGGGGAGTTAGTTTTTGTGACGAATTGTCATAGATTACAATTGCGTTGTACTTTTTATTTATATTTGTAAATACCTAGAAAAAAGGGTATGTTTCATCACACGACGTCAATTTTATTGGTCATAGATAGATTTTTATGGTGTCAATCGATCGAAATTGGCAGAATATTTTCTGAAATAAATTAGTAATCACAGGAATTTGGCATTTAATTGTTTTAGTGGGTTTTACCAGAAATAAGCAATTTCCTTAGGTCTCATTCTAAGACCCCAGTCTGAAACCATAATAGCTTTTCTCGAATCGAGGCAAAAAAACAGCAGCTCCGCGTCCCTGAAATCCATCCACTGGAAATTGGAAGTTATCAGCAGTTTACACTGCAACTTCATTTACCACTTTCCAAAATTTCCTTGCGTCCACTCTTGCATTTTCAATTTTGTTTTGATCATTTGTAATTGATATATGTGCTATATTCAAAAATTATTTGAATGCATTTTAAATGGCTCAATATTTTTTCCAGTAGGACATGTGCCTTGCTTATCGATTTAAATACTTTATGCCACATTAAATTAATCAATCTAAAATATTGTATTTTGAAAGTATACAGGGTGTATCTGAATTCGTGTCAGATACTTTAAGGCATTGTTCTTGGATGCTTAGTAAGCTCATAAATAATAACGTCCATAATCCCAAACCACATTTACAAAATAGGAAAATGGGAAGGGGCACCATCATGTGGGAACCAAATGTTGTCCCTGATTCTAAGAGGCACATCTTCCAAATGGTCTGTGAGTGTGTCCATTATGAATGAAACGTACGAGGGAGAATTCAGGCGATTGGGAAGAACGTATGGTTCAATCACGCGATCACCAAATATACCCGCCCAAATATTTACAGATTGTTCAAGCCCTACACAAGGACTGTTTCGTGAGTTGAGGATTCATTTTCTCGTAAAGCAGGACTTATCAGTAATCAAGACATTTTCAAGGATATTAGGTTGAGCTATGTCTTGCTGAAGAAATCAACGGGCAAAGTTTCTTCTTGGTTCATGGTCACGTGGAAGTAAGGAATGACCCTTTTAGAGCCTATAACGTTTATTTTAGTTATACCCTTATTTTAATTTTATTTCTTATCTGAAGGCAAATGGGGTGGGGTAAAGAAGCTAAAAATTGTGGACAGTGTTCGATCACTTGTCCTGTTGGACCATAGCTTTCAATAACTTGTAAGCCCAACACCTAAAATTTTAATATGCACAGCGTTCGATCACTTGTGCGGGAATGATTCAGGGAAAGGTTGAGTTTTCAGCGCCTTAAACTATTAACCCTTAATTTGACAGCGTGCCATTTTTGGCACATGGATAAAAAGTACTAAACGGACACCAACCATCATCAGGCCCAATGAGAGACTGGCATGATGATGGTTGGTTTGACCAACCTAAATCGATCGCCATTTTCCACCATTTTCGTATATTTGTCATACAGAATAAGTGAAATAAGTGAATAAGTGTGTCATACAGACTTTTCGTACATTATACAGAAAAAGTGTAAATATATTATCAAGTGTTGTAAGACGTTTTTTATTTGCATCTAGCAAAATTTATGGTCATTCCGAATTCCTTGAACTGTATTAAATTTTTTTTCTAAGTGGTTTAAATGTTCACTGAATGAATTAGAATGGCATACCATGTCGTCTACATACAGGATGGTCCAAAAAGAAGTGACACATTTTGGCAACAATATGTATCCATAAACTTGTAACTACATGGTAAAATTCACATGTGTACAGGTAGAAAAACTCAAAAAGTCTCTAGTGGAATTCAGTAAATCTCAATATGGCCACCGTTTAAGGCTCTGCAAGTGTCAAATCGAAATTCAACCTCCAGCTAAACATTTGTCGCCATTTCTTGAGTAACGTTTACGATGGCATATCTTATCCGCACTCGCAGGTGGTTGAAGTTTCTAATCTGCACTAAACATACAATGTTTTTAACATAGGACCAAAAAAATAATCCATTGGAGTTAGGTCTGGACTCCTTGGTGCCCATTGTATCGGTCCTCCTCTCCCAATCCATCGGTTTTGGAACTTGTCATCCAGAACATCCCGAACATGATTATGGAAATGTGGTGGAGTACCGTCTTTTGCTGGAAATAAATTTGGCCTACCTCAGTTTCAATTTCGTCTATTTGGGGAAATGCGAAAAGCTATTTGGCGATAAGGAAATTACTCAGACATTGTTAATTAAATGCCCAAGAAGTGCAGTAAAATTGTGTGATATGAAAAGTTTTGTGTTCACGCCTGCAGAGCCTCAACCGGTGTCCATATCGGGATTTACTGAGTACTACCAAAAACTTTTTGAGTTTTTCCATCTATACATATATGCATTTTACCATACAGTTAAAGGTCTGCAGATATATATTGTTGCCAAAATGTGTCACTTCTTTTAGGACCACCCTGTATAATGGTATAAAATCATTAATTTCCTCTTTTAATACCATATCTAATGCACCCACTAATGCCGCTGACGATGTCGGCAGACCGAAAGGGACAACTGTAAATTGAAATGTTCTTCCCTGATATTGAAATGCCGTATGTTTTCTAGAGTTATTCTCTAATTTGATTTGTCAAAAACTAATTGTTAAGTCTATGGTGCTCATCCATTTAGTACTTCTGCTTTTACTTAATAATTCGTTTATTCGTAAATTACAATCATAATCCGGTACTATTATTTGATTAAGATGTCTCATGTCTAAACATAATCTTACATCTCCGTTTTTCTTTATAACGGGAACAGTAGGATTTATGTATGTGCTATTACTAATTTTCTAGTTTGTTTATTTTTAAAGCAATAACATATACAATTTCAAGAGCGACAAAATCAGCTGTAATATACACAGTCCCCGAAATCTGTTGAGTGGCAACTTGATATTTCCTTATTACAAAACAGAACAAAAAATCTTTACAAGCTACAAAAAAACTGTTTGATAATTAATATTAAGTAAAGTGATGCGCGCAAGTAAAGCATTTTAAAATTGTATTTTTAAATTATCTAACCAAACATTATTGATACAACTGACGGATTATTATGATTAAACTAATAAAAAATAGCCCAACAAAATATTCCAATTTTCACAAGTAGTATTTGTAGTAATTAATCACACAAGTGCGAATATCTTTGTTATTTATCAACCGATAAGAGTGCAGGTTATATGTAATTATGTAAAATATCATTTAGAAAAACATTTCCTGTAAATTTGTTTCAAAACAAACCGTTTCTATTGAAATTTTTTCCAGTTTGAAGATTTAAATATTCCACCATTTTCAATTTTGGAAAGTTAAAATTTAGAACAAATCCATTTGATGAACATTGATCATGCATATTAAAAAAAAAAACTTATTATTTATGAGCTTACTAAGCATCCAGGAATAATACGCTAAAGTATGTGATAAAATTACCGATCGATTGACACATAGATACAGGAAAACAGTTTCTAAACATTTACGAGCGGCCTCAATACAGTTTTCAGAGTATTGCTTGAAAGCTTCTTCAAAGATAATATTTTATCAGGCTTCTTTTCTCTGATAGAAAGTCGTCCCTCAAGCAAGGTTGTTGTTTATAAATAAATCGAAGAGAAGTTCTAAAACGAATGTAGGTTATCCCAATCAAACTCCTCACGTGTGATTGTTGAGTCTGCTAACGATGTTTCTTTATTATCATACATACACTAACATACTAACATGGTTATTATATGTGTACCTATTTATGTTAGTTAACCTAATATTAACATAGTTATATTAAGTTAGGCTAACGATAAAACTAATGCAGAAATTAAATTTAAAGTTATTTTCGATAATCATGCGAAAATAAAAACTGGCCCCCGATCAAATCAACATTGAAACCATTTATTATCAAATAATGTCCATACAACAGCTCAGCCAAGTGACACAGCAATTGTCGGCAGAGCCCGTAGCCAAAGAAAAGCAAACAATAAGAAATTAATTTCAAAGGTTGCTCTTATGTGATCCAGGTGATCCAGTTATTTAATTTAAATTTACGCATTATTAACAATAGAATGCAACAATTTAAACTTTAAATTTTACAAAAACAGTCATTTTTTCACAGGGATATCGGAGATTCTTTACTCGTGTATAAAGTACCTAGTTTATCAAATTCTTCAGAGGATCGTAGCAAGTTGTTGACCAGGATGAATTTGCTATTTTCAGTTATACGGTTGGCTTACAGTTTCCCTTGTCAAGTTTCCAGTTTACAATAATACAGTGATAATACTAATTAAAAACCAAAAGTCAAATAGTATTCATTTCTTCCGATAAACAATTATACGGGGAGCAATTTTTATCCTACGAATAAAATGTTATTTAAATAGTCTTATTTTAATAATAACAAAGATGATTCATATTAAAGGTGCTTGCTGCAAAAAGCGAAACTGCCAGTGTCTTCAGATACTAACTGCTCTCCCTGGCCCTGCTTTGGAAGACGTTCTCATACTAATGCACTCGCTCTTGAATGAGGTGAAATAATGTAAAGGTCTAGTAGTCAGGGAAACCTTTTTTATTTGAGAAATTTAATAACACCGTGTAACTTAAAGGAGACTGTAATAGTGTGAAATATAAAAATAAATAATTAATAACTAAATGGTGTCTGAATGGTAGGTTAGTGTGATTCTATGAAACCCTGAAACTATTACGTCATAAACCATTAGGGAAAAATGTAGAACATATTTAAATATACATATAAACACGGAACATGACCATTGAAGTGACCATCTTCACAACCAAGCTACATGGTTGCTACGCGAACGTACGGTAAACGTGCAGAAGGTTTCTGTAAGTGCCCGAGAGGTTTATGGCGTGTGGATTAAAAATAATAAAGAATGTTGTAATGTTTTACGAGTTAGTACATTACTATTCAGTTTTATTAGTTAGTATTCATCGCTTGCGACGAGAATACGATTGTATAATTCTTTTCAGTATTTTTTCTATTTTCCTTTGTTCGGTTCTTCTTTAGGCCTTAGCTTCATAATCATTGTTCCTTCTTTACCTTTTTAGTTAAAAGCATCTGATTATCAAAAGAATGGTGAAAGGTTTTATGAGTTAAGTATTCATCACTAAAAGTATTCATAGCTTTCTCATTCGATTTATTCTTTTTAAAGCGAACGAACGTCCATTTATCCTCGTAAATAACACATGGAGTAATTTTTGCCTGAATCTTTTTTATGATGGCTTATGCTATGTTTTCTGAGTTATTCTGGGTACACATATTTATTAATATTATTTATAAACAGACGTTCCAGTCAAAAAATATAAAAAAATATCATTTTTCTGAGGACCGAAGGTCACTATCACTCCATTTGCGTTTCGAAACCCTAAAAAATGCACAAACAAAGATCGGAAACCAAACCTGATAAAGTTAAAAGTTGTAAATCGAGAGTTGGTTGCGCGGCGGCGCGTTTCGGCGTGCGCGGGTCGGGGTAGCGCGCTTCTGCAGTCTCCCCGCAGCGCCGCCGTCACCCGCGTCTCTTGCTGTTACGTTCCTCGCGCGCGAAACTATCCGTCGTGTCAGTGGTTTAGGCGCAGACGATCCCTGGCTTACGGTAAGCACTAAGTGACTGATTTTTATTGTTCAGTTGTTAATTATATCGGGTGTCCCGGAATTCTCTGGAAAATTTCATTAAAAATTGTTCCACAGGTCAAGAAAAAGTTATTTTACGTCTGTCCGTTTGTTTGTGTTTTTTTTTTTACTAATTGTCTTATAATTCAAGATTTTTTTAAGATCAAAACTTAAAATTTGGTGTAAATGTTTGCCTTAATAAATTAATGAAATTTCTTTGCGTTAAGTAAATCCGTTTTAAGACGGTGACCGATTAAACTTCCTCTTTAGCTGTAGCAGTTTTCGTGAAATTCGACACAAAAAATTTTAATTGGCCGCCATATCGAAACGAATTTAGTTACAGCAACGAAATTTCGCTCATTTATTTTACCTATTAAGATAAACATTTATGCCAAATTTGAAGTTCCTATCTTAAATAAATCTTGAGGTATAAGTTAATTTGGAAAAAACCAAAATAGATCAACAGGCGAGAAACTAGGCACAGGAGGCTAAAGTTTACATTGTGAAATAAGCATGTCTCCACCTCAGGAACAGTTTTAATTAAATTTTCCAAGAGAGTTCCAGGACACCCTGTCGATACTTTTGGGGTTCTTTCAAGTACCTTTTGTCAGAGTATCTTAAAACACCTAGTAACTAATTTGTAATTTAGGGCTTTTTTATGGTAAGTTAAAATTGATTTTTTGTCAAATATGCTGTGTACCCGCAGTGGACTTGCAATATTATACGAGATCGTTGGACGTCTTACAGTGTAACAATATCTATCATCAACCATCTCGAGTTTGAGTTTCTGTAATGTCTCTAATATACGGTACAAAACGGCGAAAAACTAAATAAATGATTAGAGAGACACGATTCAAGGAAAGATTGTGGCTTAGGTCGGATTTCACCAAAATTTTAGTAACAGTAGTTACGGATCTTACAGTTATACAGGGTGGTTTTTTTTTTTAAACGCAACCCATTTTTAGGACTGAATAATGCACATATAAATATGAAATGAGCATTGTTTTATTGATCTTTACATTTTAAACAACCTATTATTTAAGTTTGATCACATTTAGTTTATATTATGTGTTCAAACAAACCTTCAATGGTGTTTGTATAAAGTTGCGCTATCTCCATCAAATTCCTGAACAAGTGTTGCAAGGTATCTCTGAATTTCCTGCATTAAATTTGTCATGTTTGTTTTGAGGTGCTGAATATCCTGTGAACTGTTTTCGTAGGCCTTAATTTTTATGCATCTCCAAAGAAAATAATATAGTGGGGTCAAATCCGGGGATCTTTAGGGAAATAATCATTCACTGATAAAATAAAGTTTCGGGTTGCGTTTTAAAAAACACCCTGTATAACCATCAGTAACAGTCAAGTGTTTTATTTGATTTTCTTACAAATTTCTTTTAATAGGAACCGATACAGGACCAATACATAATATTATACACTGTACGCTGAGCTATGATAACATTTTTATTAATGTCTTGAGAATATGCTTAAAACGTTCTTAAAAGAAACACAAGATTGTCTTTTTGTGTCGAAGTTGTTTACAAAATACTAAACCGAACGTGGTTAAATGCAATTTGGCCATTAAAAATTATCAGAGTGTTAAACGAGCTTTAACGGCAGGTTTAAATGTTACACACTTTCAACGGCCTTACTCTACCTGCTCTCGGGTATAAAAGTATTGAGCTGTTCTTTATAACTCACCGTAGCGGCTCGTCTGCTGCTTTGCTTGGTCCGCTCTGTGTTGTCTGTGGACGGGGTGGGTTTATTGAAAAAGAGAGAAACAACCTAAATCATACAATAGGAACATGATTTTTCGTTAAATTTAGGCGTAATTTTGTCATCAACTACGATGACTGGAGACGGCTTAGTGAATTCTTAATTGAATAGGCTCTGTCTGAAGCTCGAAGATTTCCATTGGTAAATTTTAATGTTCTGATGAATGTAGCCAGAACCTCTCCATTATGAGTAGGAAATAGGTAAAAAACAAATGAAAATTCAGTAACGGTCGAGAAGTGAGACGAAATATTGAGAATTTAATTTTAAAATACTTTTACCTCTCAAGCTTAGTCTAAATCTAAACAAGTTTGTGACCAAAAATTTGTATCCAAATCTGTCTCACCAAAGAATGATTAGGAAATGACCAACAGTAGCCAGTAAAATTAAGAAGTCATTTCTCAACAACACTCCTATACAGTTGATTTATACTCTGCAAAATTCATTCTGGCAAGGAAATGTTATCTATGCTAGTCACGTGGTCAATAAAGCTATATTTTCCACGGACTTATTGATAATATGATCCATGTTCTGTGTTGAAAAATATCGGAACCAAACAAAAATCCTAAATTGAATATTTCCAGCTAGCTAAATTTTTTTTTTCATGTCAAGAGTAGATTTTACATATAGGTTTCAACTCAAATGTACCATTTAATAAAGCTTGCGTATTGAGTAAGAAATATTGAATTGCAATTAGACGAGAAACGGTAGTAATAAACATGGTATGTATGAAAAAATTTTGTAATGAGTATTGAAATGCTTTAACACAACTAAGCGGATCAACTATTAAAGGAAGAGAGTGAAAAATGAATGAAAAATGCCAGATAATAAACATTTAAGACAATTAGGAGTAATTGATCTCTTGCTTTTTTCTTTAGTCTTACATTAGCGTAATTATAATTTTAGATTTTATCTGTTTGGTATTTTCATTTTATTAGCCCAATCCTTTATTTAGAACACGTGTTTTTTCTCTCTTCTAAGATCTTTATGCGCTGATTTTCGGTTGACCTCTATGTAAAAAAAGGGAAAAGTGGTAGATAGATAGTGTAAAAATCTGTTTTATCGTTTTTATATTAAATTTTAGTAAGTACGAAAAATTTAAGGCGAACGAGGAGTTTTATTCTACCGAAACCGTTGTGGGTTTCGAAAGCGCTAAGGAAAAGGAGGAGTCGAATAAACGAAATAATGAGTAATCATTTACAACTCGTAATTGAAAAATATTATATTCAGCTATGTTTGAAGCATAATCCAAGAGATATTTACAATTTTATCTCTTACAGCTTGACACAAGATGCCTCGTTTACTTACATTTGATTAAAGGAATCCATATTTAATCTCAAAGCAGCAGAAACACTTGCGAAAGCAGCAGTACATTACGAAGTAACTCATCTACTTTATATTTTATTCGATGTCAGTAAAGTATAAGGTGAATGCAATAACACACTCGAACATACATTATCGTCTCCCAGTGGTTGACTTTAAATCAATAACCACTTGATTTACTGCTGTGATCATTACCACTCCTCAGCCAGCAATGGACAGGCAAAACAAGCGTAAATTCAATCAATCTGGGAATAATTATCCCCAGCGCTAACTTGGAGGAGTTTGGTTGCATTTAGAAGGGTGGCATCACACCTTCTGCCATCCTACATATACCAGAAACTTTTATTTTACAAAATTGCAGAAATTGTTATACAATTAATAAATATTAAGAATTACAGTAAATTTTAAAATAATTAGATCCCTGCTCCATCTTTGAATTCTCTAGCAGACTTCCACTTTTTTCTTGCTCTTCTGAGGCACATGCTTGTGGCTCTCAGAACTGCACATGTTATTCTTATCCTAATCCACTTCATTACCACACTATAAGGCTTCTTCCATTTTTCTGACAGTCTTTCCCCCATTACTCTTAAAAAAGTTTGAAATCCCTTTCCCAAATTTCCATCTACTGGTGTTATCAGCGGAGTAAAGGTGGCATTTCTCTTTTCACATGCTGATTTATATTTTCTCTTCTTTTCTTGTTCTGCATTTTTCATAACTTGTTCGAGGGTAAGGGAGACATATGATGGGGCATTTGTGTCAATGATACGGACATCAAACAGCTGGATGATTATCCGATCCTTTAAATTTTTAAGGGATACTATTTTCTTTCATAAAGTTGGCAAGCTCATTTGGGGGAAAATGTCAGAACAACTATAGTCGTATTTTAAGCCCAAACGTGAAGTTTGAGGGCCTGAAATGGGAAATTTTACCTCTAAAATTTAAACTCACTCCCTCGTGTCAGCAAACTGCGTTCATACTGCATCTGCTTCACGCCCTCTGCCTTCCTTCATATTAATTAATTATTTTCCAAGTATTTGCTACTTTTTGTTGCCGGTGTCATTCGAAGACCGGTCAAAACTGGATGATTATACGATCCTTTAAATTTAGAAGGGATGTTATTTTCTTTGGTCCGGCAGGCAAGTTCGTTTGGGGGAATATATAGGAACAACTATATTCGTATTTCAGCGGACATAGCCAAAACGTGGAGTTTTGCGTCTGAAATGGGAAATTTTTACCTCTAAAATTTAAGCTCGCTCCCTCGTGAAAGCGAACTCCCTCGTGCGTTCGTACTCGATGTTTTAAGCTTGAGTTACCTTTACAGCGAAATGGTTGTGGGTGGATACGATTTTCTGAGATCAAAGAAACCAAAGTGTTTTCTTTTCCTTAGTTACAAAAAAGTAACTGCTTTGATTGCCGCAACTAAAAATAAAAATGTGCACTGGCCTGATCAATGGCTCGTTTAAACAGAGGACAGTGATAAAGTTAACACAGCGGAAATCATTGTAGAGTTTAAAGGGAGAAAAAATTATTTGCTTTACGAAAATGAATGACTGACTGCTATCAGTGCTCAGTCTACTGTACCTACAAACTAATGAGGCAGTATGATTTGTGTTTAATGTTTATGCAAGTGGAAAACAATATTCAGCTTTATTAAGCTGAGTTTATAATACTTTGTATCTCGTCGTTTTTTATATGAATGGTAAAAAAATGAAAAATCAAATCATTAAAGTTTTTATAGTTGTTAAAGTTTATTTTTACAGACGAGTAACAGACACGATTAAATTTGGCAACAATGAGAACAAAAATAGTTAAAACGTAGAAAACAAGAAAAATTAAGAAATTATGGCTCACGGTTATAGGTGCCGCATTTACCAGTTTTATTCCTCACGTACTAATTTAATATTCTCCTCAGGTCGAGCTCTTTTATCAACATAATCCTTCGTTCGAGGGCAAGTTTTAAGCCACTGATGCGATTCAGTTTAAGTTTCTTGTCAGCTTAGAGTACATTATGATAATGTTAGTATCTCTTTGAAATCTTATGAAAAAATTGCTTATTAATGAATAATATTAATACTCACTAATCTTTATCTATATAACCATATATAAAGTAGAAGGGTCAGCAAAATTCCAAAACTATAATACCTACAAAGCTCAAATTTGATATTTTTATTCCCTTGAGCCATAGATGCCCACTAAGAAACGATTTTACAAAATATCCTTAGGTTACACCCTACGGTACTCCAGAGTTTCAATGCTTAACTTGCTTATGTAGTTGTCATGGTAACTGACAGAAAACTATTCCGAAGTAAACTAAACGATTAAATACCGGGTGTTTATAAATGAATATCGGGGTTTTAACGCCTTGCAGTATCTATTCTATTCAATATATTTTAACAAATAAGACATCATTTGAAAGAATAACTCAAACAGTTTTTTCTACGAGTATTCAATGTGATCATTAGTCTCACGACACACATCGAACCGATATTAAAAAACTTCTAAAATCATTAATTGCTGGGATAATGCTGCAAGGATGATTGGTGCAACTTAAGTTTCGTTGTTATTCCAATTCGGTTACATCAGTTTAGTAAAAAAAACAACGTAGTAATTTTTATTTTTTATACCCTCAAAAGAAGAAAATGAATAGTGAGGATCTGGAACAAGGATTCGTACTAAAAGCCAATAACAGCGCCATATCAGCGATCGGTACGAGTCATAGGCCGCATAGCGAGCGGCAAATGACAAATTATGTGTGCATAACATTTTTCTTCACTAGATCTCACATTATGCATTTTATTAGGATTCAAACGTCTAAAATAAAGTGTCTGCTATTAGTTGATGTAACTAATATCAAGAACAGAATTGAAAGGAGTGTTGCATAAATTAACCTAACGGTACTTTTTGAAGTTTTCGAAGTTTTCTTTCATCGGCTCGATACGTGTCATGTGGCAAATGACAATGATATTGAATGCATGTAGAAAAAACTGTTTGAGTTGCTCTTTGAAATGATGTATTATTTGTAAAGATGGGTTTAATAGAATATATTCTGCAAGGCTTTGAAACTCCGATATTCATTTATAAACACCCGGTATTATTTTATTATAATTTATCTCAGTTTAGATGATATTATAAAATAGCCTGCTGTATTCTTCTCTTAATGCTGCCACTAGATATAACGTATGCAACTGTATCTCCCATACAGTTATAGTGGTTCAAAAAAATTACGTAAAAACATTTCTATTAGATTTGAAAGGAAATGGAAAATAAATAACAACTTTAGCCACCAACATTCTGCCTCTGAAGAACTGGAGCGCTTTGAAGGGGATGCAGTGCGTTAGTTACAGTCCAGTGGATAACAGGCTGGATGTGTAAGACGCGTTGAACATAGATGGAAATCAATGTGTATTGCTCCCTAAGAAACAGAAATCCTCGCTGTTTCTTTCTCATTTAATATTTACTTTCACAAAAAAATTTGTTGAATCGGCTTGTAATGTCTTAAAAATCCTATTTTTCACTTTACATTTAGTTTAGCATTTTTGTCATCTAAACACTGTTAGATTAGTATACAACTTCACATATATATTCAGAATGAAATGCTGAATTAAAAAATGTAACATTTAAAAAAAAAAAAAAAATAATTCTCTTTATAAATAGTGGCGGATCCCCCTTACAAACTTGAAAACGTAAATATTTCCTAAAGTTATTGTGATCGTATAAATTATTTGCGACCCCTCAGTGACGGAGACTAAACAACTGTTTAACAATTTTAAATTAAGTGCATGTCGGACTGGGTTTAGGTATTTTCAGTTTCACTTATTGCTCTTTAGGATTAATGTAGCCTGAAAGAATAACTGACTCTCAAATCTCACTTAACGAGTTACTGCTATAAAATATTAGTGAAAAATTCGCATCACTACATCAACTAGAAGATTACTAAGCCCTATGGTATATAATGTAAACATCAGTATTTGCTGTGGTCAACACCTAGAAATGACTAATCCATCCTGCCGTACAATAGGATACAAGCCAAATATGTTTTAAGATGACTATCCGAAGATCGTCCCCAGATATTTTGTTGGAACTACCCTTGTGACGATGTTTATAGTTAATCTTAGCTATACTACTGGTTAACCAATTTGGAACATTCTTAGACAACTTCAATTTCAACTTCAATAAAACACTTAATTCCAAATAAATCCTGCTCGATTGCTGCTTGTTTTTTACATTAAAAAGGGAAAGGTCAAAGCTGATCTTTTAGTTAGTCATTAGCTTGGAAAAAATATAACTTCATTTTCACTTGTTGTCAATCTTAATTATAGGAGCCTGAGAAAAGACATGACTCAGAAAACTGACTTAACACAATGACTACTGACCACTGACCACTGACCACTGGGGCTACAGCAGGGTCCTACACTCAGGACTAGGGGTCTGTGTGTTAAAGAGTTCAAGCTGTTGGCTACAAATACAGAGGGAGACTTTTCATTACCATAGTTAAAAAATATCAACTATGGTGTTAGCTAATATTTGAAAGATAAATTAGTTACGGTATTCTCCAACATACCCTGCTGTCAACGTGTAATTGTACTTTCAATAAGAGTTTTTCCAAGAATTTTGTATTCAGGGGAAAACATAAGCAAAAGAACTTTTCTTTGCTAGCGTATTACGTTATGATAACTTAAATAACAGCTAAAACGAATAATTTATATCAGTATTATCTATCAGTGACATGACAATACCACGTCCACTTCAAATCCTGGGCCCAAAAGGATGGGAGGGCTCCTTCTGTTTTACTTTTTACTGTAGACAAAATCGTTGGTTTGATGTACAAAAGAAGAAGTTTAAGTGTACAAAAAAAAACACTTAACAATAACTTATATTTTACTAAAACTCTCAGGTGTACATCAGTAATATTAGAGTTCCCTACTCAGATCTAAGAGGTTATTTGAAGATGTCGTCCCATAGTACGCGGTTGAAGACCTAGTTGAGGTTAGTCGAAGATGTCGTCCCAGGAGACATGGTTGAAGACCCGGTTGAGGTTATGCGAAGATATCGTCCCATGGTACCCGGTTGAAGACGCAGTTGAGGTTATGCGAAGATGTCGTCCCATGGCACCCGGTTGAAGACCCGGTTGGCGATGTTGCGGAAGGCCGCACCGAACGCCACCTGGAGGGGAGGTCGCATGTCGTCGTAGATTGCCTTCCAGTTGTCGTTGAGGACCGCGTTGATGTTGCCACCTGCGGAACACAACAGAGAGAGTAACTCTGCATCGGGGATTGCAAGGCTTTAAGACATTGATATATTGTAAAGCTGGCGCCAATTCTTGGGGCCCAGTCCGTGCATGGGGCGAAGAGGAGAGGGGAGTAGTAGCGGCAGCGGCGGCAGACATTGTACTAGCCTGGCTGCGTACGTTCGGCAGCTCGCACATAGTTACTGCTTCTCTGTCAATCGTTGTTCAGAGTAACAAGACGCTTCAATACGAATACGAATGAAATATTTTATATTATTGAATATAATTAAAACAGATCATTAATCGCCAGTAAGAGTCAGTGTTCCGTCGGTCAATGTTTTTAGGACGACATGTAGTGACACGCTATTGTTGACGGCTGAGAGCAGAATGACAGTGCTGCGCTCTAGCGAGGCGTTGTCGCGCATGCGCACTAGCCGTTTTTGCAACCGCGCATCCACCGCACTGGGCCCCAAGAATTGCGTCAGTTATACTTTCGATTAATTGGAACACAATTAACGATACATCGGAACCAATATACAGGGTGTATCAGAAATACACCGAAAAACTGTGGGATGTTGTTCCTGAGGTTAAAACAAACAAAAAATGTCATATAAGTATATAGCCAATCTCACTCCGTTTTCTGCCTGTCGGTCTGAAAGTATTTTTTACATGACTGATCGTATCTTTAAAACTACTTGTGGTACAAACTTCAAACTTGGTACACATATGTTGGCTAATAGGGCCTATCTTTTTGCGGAGTATCAAGTTTCTACTTTGTACCATTTCAAAATGGCGGCCGTTTTATTTTTAAAAACTTAATAATTCAGGAATTCTAAAATCTTATAAAAAATAACAAGAGGCTAAAAAGGTGCAAAATTCAATTTCCTCTCAGGGAATGTACAATTTTAACAGGGTCATAACACAAATAACGGAGAAAAATAGTTTTTTTCTGAAGTTTCAACCGTAAATTTGGGCAAATTTAATAATTTAGCAAGTAGTAACTTTATAAAAATTGAATTTTCTCCGTTATTAGTGTTATGACTCTTTTAAAACTTTTCATTTCCTTAAAGGAAATTAAATTTTGCAGCTTTTTTGTCTCTTGATTTTAATAAACTTTTGAAAAATAAAATCGGCCGCCATTTTGAAATGGTAAAAAGTAGAAACTTAATATTCCGCACAAGGATAGGCCCTATTAGCCAACATAGGTGTGCCAAGTTTGAAGTGTGTACCTCTCTCTAGTAGTGTGTTATGATCAGTCATGTAAAAAATACGTTCTGATCAACAGACAGAAAACGGATCGAGATAGGCTATAAATGATAACTCTAAACGTAGTGTGGCATTAAATTCAGCGTGAACAATTTGTTGAAAATGATCGGTCACACCATATTAACATTTGTAGAACATAATTTGTTTTCAAAGAAGGATCCAAAATAAAATTAAGTACTCTCAGCCCAAAAATGTTTGGAGATTTTTACTAAAATTAATTGGATTAATACTAAAATGTCTAATGTTTACAAAATATGGAAAATAGCTAGGGGAGCATTCATAACTTACCCTGTGTTGATGAAATTTAAGGAGATGAATGCCTTTACCAATTTTAAAAATCAAGTTTCACGATGCGGCTTTTTTAAAAACATGATTTTTTGTTTGTACTCAGGCGATCGAAATATTATTCCTTTCATAGAATATTTATTTCATAGTTCTGGTACCTTCTGATGTCATTTACTATATTATATATTTTTTATTTTTAACTTTTTAATTAAAATCAAAGCTTCCATCAAATGTTTTACGAATACAAAACTTGATTTAAGTGCAAAACATTATTACTTAGTCCAAAATTCTTCTACCATTCTCTCTTAAGTTCTGGTATACTCGTTACTTTGCAACTGTCTTCTGAAGACGGAAAAAATTGAATCTGAAAGCCCGAATCATCATGAAACTTGTTTTTTTGTGATTAGTGATAGGAAATGTTTACATTTACCTTTACCTATGTCTACGAAGGTGCATTTGTGACCAGTTACCGACCATAAAACATGCATTACAAATTTCTACTAGGTTCGCAAAAATTGTTTTTCAAAGAAAGGATTTAATTTACGTGTTAAGAATTCTACAATTTTATTAAATTGTTATTTTATTTGGTTTTAATATTTTTACTAGGAAAACTTGACATTCCATATAATTTGTATCTTATGCGACGAATACATAACATTTTCTAATTCATTACTAAAATTAAAAATACATTTTTTTCTCTTTAAATTCTTTAGTTTCAAAATTTAAATGATAATATTGAGCACTTACGTCCAGGAACTCCTCAAAGCTTCTCGCAGCTGTTGCACTGGTAGTGACTGGGCAACTAGGTTTGCACAAGGCTAAGAGAATTTGACGTCCTTTTCATTTGTAGCTTAACTAAGCGAAAATATCGTTTTCCTTCCTATTTCTGAGCTAGCTCTGGGAGTTAAGCTTGATCTAGCTAGATCTACATCTCTTTGATTGCTCGTAAACTTAGAGTGTGGCCTTGAGTGGATGGTAAAATAGGTTTATAACTAATTCGTATTTTAAAATTTCGTTTACATTTTCGCTTTTAAAAGGTAAGATTATTTTATTCTATTAAGGTATTATTTTAATCTCATAAACTAAAGGTAAACGAACTAAAAGAACTATTTGGGCCCTTCAGACTTTTTAGGCATTTAAATTTAATTTTTATAAATAAGGAACTGAAACTAAATGTTTTAATCTTAGACTATGCTTAAGATAAAATGTTAATCAGTTCTTATTTTTTTTGCAGAAAGGATTATTTCATGATTTTAAAATCTTTAAAAGTAAAGAATTCATCTTTACTTGGAAAATACTATTTTAAATGCTTTGAGGGATGACAAACTTACTTGTCACCAAGGACTAATCAATCTAATATCCTACATTTATTTCTTCAAAGGACTCAAAAAAATCTTTTAATTGGCAACGCAGCATTATTAGGTAAGTAATGCGTATGCTCGTGACCCATTTTTTTCTTTATAAACAATATGTAATGTTAACCTTTTACACTAGGGTGAGAATGTGAAATATTGCAGTGCCAATCTAATTAAAATAATGACATGCTGATGAGATATACACTTTTACAACACAACATTGACATTAAATGTGAATTCAGCACACACCCACACAAACGAAGGCACAAAGGAGAGACCATCCACCCTAAAGTAGTCACAATTTACAGCAACATTATATCACAATTTAGGTTAGTACACATTGATATGATGTACACTTAAACAACAAACAAAAACAAGCACAGGATTATTTTAAGTTAAAGTGAGATAATGTTCTTTGGAAGAGGCCAAAATATATATGTAAAATAGTTTCCGTAACGCACGTATTTGTCTTTGAAGAAGACTCCAGATATGTTCGTTTATCGTCCAAAGGAATTACTACGTTTCAAGCCTGGTCGAGGATGCCAATAAAACAACATAATTTGGTTGAACTTTATTTCTATAGCCAGAGGTCCGATATGTACAGATTGGTTAACATTAAAGTGTTGCATCAGATAACTATGGAAATACTTTGTTGTATGGTACTTTAGAGAAAACTTTTTCAGCGATATTTTTGTAAGCAAAGCCTAAAGCAGTCTCTACTGGGTCTTTCATATCTTGATATATTTCCTTCCAGTTGTCATTGAGTACAGCGTTCATGTTTGACCCTAAAAATCACACAACAAAATATTGTAAGTACAATAACTCTCGTACTCTTTCATGTTATGTTTCGGAAAAGAGGGCTTATCTTTTTAACAGTCGAGCGTAAGACAGCAAAAATGTTTTCGAGGATGGAGGATTCATGCTAGGTATGGTGAAAGAATTTGAAATGTGCTTTGTAATAAGGTAACATGCTTTGAAACAAGCATGTTACCTTATATCAAATGTTTGTGTGTGTATATCAAAATTGTTTTATCCGCTAAATCGTTCTTTTTCCCGATTTTGTTCATGTTCTGAGTTTTTGTATAAATAATTTTACATTAAATGTCCTATTGTTAGTTTTTCATGTAGCAAGTTGTTGCTTATTGAAAATATACTGTTATTTCTAAGGTTGTTTTGACTCCCCCCCCCCCCCCCCCAAAGACATTAGCCGATGTGGGAAACCACATCTCATATACGTTTGTTTAATTGTTTTTGTTGCATGCTGCTTTCTCTAAAATAAAAAAAACTAATTTTTCATTTCATTTTATCATAAAGTTTTAAAAAATTGTTTGCGTAAAAAGTTAAAAATACATTATTGCATGATGGTGAGCAAAAGTGATGGCACACATCAAGTGAAATATCACATTCGTAAACCGGTTGTTTGTTGATTGGTACATTATGATGAGGGATTAAGGAAACACATGAAAAGAAAGCACAAGTGACTTATATGCAATATTCAGGTTATCATGGAGTAATTTATGTTAGTAACATTACTAAACATTAAACATAAAACATGCAATACATTAAAAAGCCTACATTGGTAGGTAGCACATAACTATAAATACGATACAGTACAACTCAAGACTTGCTAGCAAAGAATATATACCCCAAACAATTCCACGTAACAAAAAGAAACACTAAATGAGTCTTGAAAATAAAAAAAATTAAAATGAAGTCTATGAATGAAAGAATGTTATTCTTCTCTAAATTGAAAGACTCCATTTTCATTTTTTTTATATAAAATAAAAATGGAGTCTTTGTTGAAAAAAATTGTACTATATTGTTATTGTGCTGTTTATAATCACATGAAATGCACAGTTGGTCATGATCGGTTAGTCAAACACAGATAGTTCACATCAACAATTAATTAGTAAAATCGACACAACTAACACAAATGCCGACTGATCTGACACGATCAGATGACGTCGCCGAGTTCCTTCTTGCCGTTGAAGAGATTCTCCAGGTCGCAGACCTCGGTGATTGTTTATAAACGACTATTCGGCAACTTAACTGATTATAGACCTTTAACTGGGGTCTTTTACTGATTTTCGCTAGTTTGTTTAGTTAGAACGACTAGACTGGCTAGAAGATCTATGTTTGATGCGGTAAATAATCGACTAGACTAAACGATATTCGAACCCAAACAACTCATCGATAGTGAAAATGTCTGTGCGACCGGACTCACCGAGTTCCTTGTTTCCGTTAAAGAGATTCTCCAGGTGGTAGAAGACGCGGTTGACTTTTGATTGTTTATCGTCTAGACAGCAACTCAACCGATTAGATCAGGATTGGAGTTTTTGGCTCTTTCGAGCAATTAAAACGACTAGACTAGACGATCGATGTTTGATGCGGTGACTACTCGACTAGCCCAAACAATGCTCGAAACTAATCGAATATTCGATATTGAAAGTAGTCGATGTTTGTGTGACCGGACTCACCAAGTCCCTTAGTCAGCAACTCAACCGATTATTTTATTTTTTATTTTTATTTTTTCTAAAAAAAGAGGGTGGCGACCTCTTTTTACCTTGCATTTGCCCCCCCTCCCCCACATGGGCCTCAGGCTTGTGCGTGGAAGTTATCAAGCAAACCCAAGGAGTGAGCCGGTACAGTACAAGGATGAACAGTACTGATAAAAGTATGCGACATCATCGGGACTCGATCCTGCGACGCTGCCGCCACAGAACCGGGGCCGAGTGCGCTACCAACTGCGCCACCGACTCACTAATTAGAATTAGGATTAGGATTATAATTAGAATTAGGATTAGAATTGGGTTTTTGCTCGTTCGACTAGTTAGATCGGCTAGACTAGAATGAATCGACTGTTCGACAGTGAAAGTGACGATGTCTCACCGAGCTCCTTGTTGCCGTTGAAGAGGTTCTCCAGGTCGTAGTGGACGCGTTCCACCTCGGTGACCTTGAAGTTGAGGGCGGTCACCTGCGCGTACAGCTTGCCGTCCTTGGTCACCGGCTTGCCCGACAGCTCCGTGATCTCGCCCTTGGGGTTGACTGTCAACAGAGTTCCCAGTTCAATTCAATTCGTTTATTAAAAAAAAAGGTTTTGGCTAGCGGTGTGCGAGTACTCGATAATCGAGCTTTTTTCGAGCCGAGTATACACTACTGGACTTATTGCAAAATCCTCGAAAGTTCGAGTCAAGTAGTTACTCCCGCCGTTTACCCAAAATTAGTACGTGCGAAAGAATATAAATAATGAATTGAGTCAGGTAATTGGTTATGGCTTATAGTTAGTGTTTTCATTTCATTTCAAAACCCAGGTAAGCCTGGGTAAGCCAAACACAAAGTTAGGCTTGAAACATATATCAAATAAAGAATTATAGTGAGTTTAAGTAAAAGGTTTTCTTTCTTTTATTTGTATCATTTATTTGCATATCTGCTCCTACTTCAATAACTCTTTAACACTAATTACCTCCAAATTGTAATTTGTATATGAATAATGATAATAATTTTTTACCATTATGTAGAAACATGATGACTATTATATTATAAACTTTAAAAATTCGACTCGATAAAAGCTCGGAACTCGCGGGTATTTTTCAAAACTCGACTCGACTTCAAAAATCACCACTCGCAAACCCCTAGTTTTTGCCCTGTAAGTCAACAATGGCTTAGCAACAGGGACCTTATAAAGTAATTAAAAAAAACATTACAATACGTACGACTCATATTAATTACATGTTTTATGGCACTAGTTGGACATAAAAATGACAAAATAGCATGCAATGTTCCTTTGAATACTCAAAAACACAACTATACATATCACGAGCCCCTGCAGGTGGGATAATTGTCTTTCAAAACTTCAAACAAAGAAAGACTACTTGTTTAGTACGAAAAATTCTAGTTTAATTGATCCTTCCTCTTAAAGTTATTACCATGGATTATTTAGTAGATTTAAATATTAAAGTGAAAACTGAGTTGATTGGACTCGTGTCAAGGACTGGCCATTTATCTTTAATGAAGAGAGTGAAGTCGCCAGTACTTAATACGTTGTGTAGAACACAACGGAAACATCGGAAAAATACCAAGTGATAAAGTAAAAACTCATCGTCCTATATCAATCTAGAAATGTTCTGAGCGAACAATTGTTTCGCCCCTATTTATTTAGGGGCATCATCAGCGCTAATACAAGTCTTCAGGTTAAAACATGTCTTGCACTTTGTTGTTCATGTAGTTAAAATAAAATTTCACACTGAACATGTATATCACAAACACAAATAGAGATATCTCATAAATTAATATTGCAATTCTTATTGTAACCTAAACATAACCTCCTAACATAACATAAGACGGCGAGTTTTTACGTTATTATTAAATCAATTCCTGCTATCCAATAGCCACAAGGTCGAGTGCAATGGTGCCTCCACTAGAATGAGATGAGTATTGCCAACTCTCAACTGCCGAGATCCCACTGGCCTGAAGAATATCATAAATTTAAAAAAAATCTGTGGGAATTGTCACCGTGTTTCTTTTGTAGTACAAAATTAAATTATTAGTTATTGTGCATGAATTATTAATAATACAGTTTTTCATGCTGCAAAAAAGGTATTGCTTGTGTTTTTGTCAAAGAGAAGTAAAGGAAAAGGTTCATTTAAAAGACTCAAACCAATGAGTCAAAGTAAATTATCTTCCTTGCCTGTATTAGCAATTCTTTTGAGAACAGGTTGTAAGCAGTAAAAAGGAGTGAGGGAAATTCATTTGGAGCAACTGGTGTAACCTCCACCGTAAAAGATCATGTCTTATCTACTCCCGTGCCTTTCCCTGAAAAAGGCAAACAGTAGTGTTCATGTAGTGTTCTCGACTGCATGAAAGTAAATGTGACGGTATCCCACACTGCATGGGACGGTGGCGTGTCCTGTAATCCAGCTACTTGGAGGTCACGAATTGTGGATAGTTATGAGCGATGGCTTGTGGACGCGGTGTTCCTTAGTGAGGATTAACGTCCGCAATATTGAGTACTCGTTCATGGGACCATCCTCATAATTAGACCAGTTCGTAAATTGTTAACCGAGGCGAAATCGTGGTTCGGATCCCACGTTAAAATGTAGGTCCCTTAGTTGCCATTGGCTGTTGGGCTATTAATTAACAGTCCTGTCTAAGGAATATGTCGGCCTTAGTCAGTAACAAGACTACAAGATCGCGCCACAATCATCCTTCACTCATCTGTCATTCATACTTGGCTTAAAATACCTACCTGGGTAGGTCGCCATTTCACCTAATGTATCTAATGTATCTAATGAGTGGTGGTAGATCAGGTCCTTTATTAGGATTGAAATAGATTTTTAAATTAGCTATGTGTTTAATACGAAGTTACATATTTGTAATTTCAATATAATTGAACAAATAAATAACAAGTAGCAGTTACAAGTAGCAGCTTGGCTTGCTTTGATGAAAACACAATTTTACTTATGTTATAAATGTAATGCATGTGTTTCCATTGATTACTAGCAATCATAAGGTTACCCTCCCCCCCAAACACTGCTATAGCTAAAATTAAAAGTGGAATAACTCTTGGATAAACCACATTATTTTCTCCTTTTCATCTGCTAAACAATCTGCAGACTATGTGCTACACAAAACCACTCGTAACTGCAAAAAAATAAAATAAAAATAAAAATAAATTGGACTTAACACGTTTTTTCCGGCACTCTTCAATTGTTATGCGTTCAACTACACGCTTAAGGTAGCAGGTGGTAAGTCCAAATGGGGATAACAGGGAAAGGAGTTGCATTTTCTTTTACTTTCTACCTTCACAGTTGAACAAAGGTATTAGCCTAGGCTATCACTTTTCAGCTTTATTAAATTTAGTCGTCAACAATAAAACTCTTTAACCGAATTGTAAATTCACATTCTTAGATTTTAAATATGTTTATATTAATCTTAACTATGCCTTTAAAATGTGCTTGAACGCAAAACATAAAAAAAAAATCAATCCCCCCTTCCTTTAATCGCCCTTGAAATCTCGAATTATGTGTAAAAATCCTTCCAAAGTGCGCTAATACCTTAAAAAATACGTCAATGAAACTTTAGGGTAATAGTTCAAGCGATACGAACTGTTAAATGATTCCTGAGAATACATGGTGTTTTACAAATTAATAGTAGATGATCTTATAATTTTGTACATTTTAAATTTGTAGCCTTTAAACATTATATAGACTTGAAATTACGACCAAATCCAATCGTATGCTTGCTAAAATTTCCTACTGTCAATCTCTCTTTTTAATGATTTTAATTATTAGAATTGTTTTTAATTGGATGAGGCAAATCATATATAAGCAAGTTCAACATTTCTAGGAAACCAATGAATAAGGTAATATTTGCAAAGCTCTCCATAGTGTTCGTCGTGTGCGCAAGATAATTCAGCGGAATCCCTTTAACCCCACATCCTGCTTACAATGTTTGGCACACTGAAAGATGATAATCCATACTCGGCTGCTATAGGTTTAAACGGATAGTGCTCCATTATATCTCCAGTTATTTAAAAACTATTTTTATGGGAATCTCTGAAAAAAAACTTTTTCATCATCTAACACAGAAACATCTGTTTTCAGTTCCTTTTTGTTGGCTCGAAAGTTACCCATTGCCGGCTTAGGCCGGAAAGAACGGAAGCAAACAATCAGCTGATTTGCAGCAAACCGACGTTTAATGCTAATTTATTGGTTTCTTTTTAGAGGAATCTAGTGGCAGCACTGCACCTGAAGCAAATGTTTGTTCTGTCTGTTATTCACTAGGTTAGGTTTGAAGGTTTGATAAACGTATGTTTATGCAAAGACTACGTTATGATTGAAAGAATTTTTTTTTCTGTGTGGTATGAAGAAAAATATCGTACGATACACGGCCGGGAAGTTTTGCCGTACTCGCTTGAAAATCCCGTACTCGCTTTTGCTCGCGCGGGAATTATCATGCTCGTCCGGCAAAACAGTACTTCCCTCCCTAGTAACGTAATATACTATTACCACGGTTTTTGAGTTGCTGTTTCACCCCGGCACTCGCACTCCTTGAAAAACTCAGAAACTTTTATAGTTAAAGCTTATTACTGGTAAACATCACAGAAATGAGAAAATTGGGAATACCTCATCATGTTACTGAGAATTTTACCACGTCACGTTAGCACATCACGATTTATACTAAAACCCATCATTTTAGCTTCCTTGACGCTTAACGGATTTTGACGCTTAACGGATTTTGACGCTTAACGGGTATCCTTCGAAGACGGTTGGATCAGCTAGACTATAGGATCAGCTTATGAAGACCGAAAGCAAAATTTCAAAAGGGCAATTTGTCATCAAAAACTTGCGTGATTTGACAAACATTGATCTTCTAAAGACCGTATATTACTGCCTAGTCGAGTGCTACTCTATCCTATGGGGATCTGTTGACACCAAACTAAAGGAAATCTTCACCTTAGAGAAAAATTCAATTCGTTATATGCTAAAGTTGCCTTTTCGGACTCAATGTAGAGATTTTTTTATTAACTTACAGATTTTAACAGTGCCTTGTATATATATCTTAGAAATTTGTATGCACATCAAAACCCAAGCCCTAGAATATAGTAACAACACCCACAACTATGACACCAGATCTAGAAATAACGTTGCATGTCAGCATCGGCTGACTTTTTTTTAAAGGATGCCAATTTATTCGGGTTTAAAAATTTATCAAAAATTGCAGTTAACTATTAGGCAGGAAGTAGAAATTTGTAAACTTAAGAGCAACCTCAAAACATTCTTACTCCAAAACGCTTTCTACTCATTAGAAGAATGTTTTTCTTTTCATTAGCCACTAGGGCTAATACCACCAGACCTAACCCTACTAAAACCTCAAGAAGATATCCCGGCATGTCATGGGCATATCGACAATTCCAACGCCACTCGGCAATTTGGGAGCTTCAGAAGGTACAAGGTAGGCTAGATTAATCTCGACCATGAAATCATAGCAATAGCATTGATACAGCTCACTAGAACAAGTTACAGGAAGTGGTACGCAATATTCTCAGGACGTCCTTGAATCGGCGTAAGCAATTAATTGCAGTTTTTTACAGCTTTAATCAAACGCGTAAAACCCATCCTGTCTCATAAATACTGCCAAGAAAATTTACATGAATATCGTATCAATAGTTTTTATGAAACGTCCGTCATTCCTATTGACTCTACAGGGTTCCATGGTAATTAAAAAATACGCTTTAACTTACAACAGCTGAAAACTGTATCGACCTCGGATAATAGTATAAATTAAATATTTTTTTTAGCCCTCACTCATAAGTAACAGGTTTTTTTCAATGCAGATTTAAATATTCCAATAGTAATCTCTATAGAATTTTATATCTGGTTCATGTTTAATATCAGTTTGACATCAACCGGTCAAAAAAACTATTAAATGGGAATGTGCCAGCTGTGTGGACCGAGGGGGAGCGATAAATTCTCGACATGGTCACAAGAAAACGGTTAGATCCAGTTCCAAAGCCCTGCACTCAGGTTTTGCTACCGCAGTTTCTACAATGTGCACCATTTGTGTATACATATTAGTGATATACTGCATAGAGCTTTAAAGCTTTAGAAAAATTCCATGTGGGAAGCTTGGAGATTTTGTGGTTTGAAAAATACTAGTAATTTGTGGTGAAGATTAAGGTCTTTTGACGAATCAGAAATAAAAATAGCTTGTTTGATTGGCACATTGATAGGTATAAATATTACTACAGCACTATTCTGTGGTATTCATGAAATAAACTAAACTTAATTGTTATTTTTCCGTGAATTCTTCTTTGTAGCTGCACTTAATTCCATTTTTGTGATGGAATAGTGACATTACCCATAATGCTATAAAAATTGAAAATAAGAGTTTTTTAAAGGTAATAGTGGTAAAATGAAAAATATCTTCTCCAATTAATTTTAATGACGGCAGAGAAATAAGCCCATTAAGTAACACACTGATCTAAAGATGTATTTCACGATTTACTTTTAAGGACGTTTCTTGCTTCGTACAGGCGTTTTTGTTTAACGATATATTGTAAGAAAAACAGAAATTTCAATTATAAATATTTGATTGGTAATGTGGGGCCTCGTAAGCCTTAGTATTTTCAAAATTCTACAATATAATGGAGTTTCCTCTTCTCTCTCGAGGTTTGAAGGGAGAAAAAGACCTTCGTTACAATTATTGAAATGGCGGACATTAATTAAAACGTTGTTAAGAATAAATTGTTTGTCCCTCACCGCATAAAAGATTGTTTTGTCTTACGATTCGAACAAAATTTGTCTTTTCTGAATATCTTTTCTTACTTTTTAAAGTGGGAAAACTAAATTAAATACTTGTTTATGGAAAAGAAAAGTTTGCATTATGCAGTTCTTATTTTACTGTGTATTAAGCCATGTATTTAAGTTCAGTATTTTACCGACAAAATTTATAAATATTGACATAAAAAACCGGTATACTCCTAAATGATTGGGTTTTAACGACCAATAGCTTCGGGCCTAATGGTTACAGTTTCAGGATGCGTTTAAATTCAAATAATGGCTTTGTATTTTTAGAATATATTGTTTTGATGAAAGTTATTTTGGAAAGCAAATTGGGCTGAAAATCTCCGGTTAAATAAAAACCTTTCGTTTTCTGTTTAGGCAAGCTTAAACACGCTTCTTCGAGGTAGTCTTTGTTAAAGAAACATCATACTCACAGTCAGAAAAAATGACATATTCTGTGGTTCATAGACTATTTCCTAACGTATTTTAAATTACAGTTATTAGTCTAATGAAATAACACTTATCAATTCATTACTATTTGATACACATACAATGAATACATTTATACAACCAAGGATATCTGATAGCAATCTCTCATAAAGTCAGTTTGATTGGTGAACTCGGAATAAAGTATATAACAACAACCACAACAACCGTTATAAAAACAAGCAAACCCTTTTAGCGGGAGTTAATAACGTAAAAGTTCAAAATTCAAGCGGCATTGCAATATCATACTGCAATTAAGATACTTGAAAATTTGCCGAGAATCTTCAACAGTTAAAAAAGTTTTAGCTGACACACAAAATACCTCATGTGACCTTGCGTTGTCTGGTTTGAATTTTTCGTTTCGACGATTTGTTTGCGTGTCAGGGAGTCTAAGAATAAACCGAGTGACGGGCCCCAACATTCACACGTCGGCTTGTTTGGACCCAGCACCCGGAAACGTCTAATCACAGCTCACCGAAGTCTAATTTCGTTTCCTGAATGAACATTATACAGTGTGTTCAAAAAATGTGGGGCAATAATTTACGTAGTGATTCCTTGGGTCAAAATGAGCAAAAAAGTTTATATAAACATAGGTCCTAAAGTGCTTCGTTTTCCGTCTGTGTGTCTGTTTATGATTTTCACATATTTAATCATATCTCACGAACCACTTAACGTATAAAAGTCAAACTTGGTATATGGATAACTACTATTAAGAACTATTTTTGTGAGAAGTATCAAATTTCTACTTTGTACTATTTAAAAATGGCGGCTATTTTTTGTTTTCAAAGCAAAATATCTTAAAAACAGTAAATTTTAGAAAAATTATACAAGAGACAAAAAAGTTGCAAAATTTAATCCGATTAATGCTGATATTAAGATTATGATAATCAAACTACTAATAATAAGTTAGATTAAATTTCGCAACTTTTTTGTCTCATGTATGATTTTTCTAAAATTTACGGGTTTTAAGATATTTAGCTTTGAAAACAAAAAAAAAATAGCCGCCATTTTGAATTGGTACAAAGTAGAAATCTGATACTTCTCACAAAAATAGTTCTTAATAGTGGTTATCCATATACCAAGTTTGACTTTTATACGTTAAGTGGTTCGTGAGATATGATTAAATATGTAAAAATCATAAACAGACACACAGACGGAAAACGAAGCACTTTAGGACCTATGTTTATATAAACTTTTTTGCTCATTTTTATCCAAGGAATCACTAAGTAAATTATTGCCCCACATTTTTGAACACCCCGTATTTAAAAGCAGAGTTTCGTTGTATTGTAATTTAAGTTTTTTTGTGGGTCTTTGGTTCGTGTGATTTGGGTAGTTAGTGTCTGTGAGTTCTTGGAAAAAACTACTACACTCGTAAACAAGGAAATTTAGTGGTCTGAAAAATGAATGAGGTTAGCGTGTTAATAATAGAGCGTCGAACAACCTCGAGGCACTGACTTTTAATCTGAAGCAGAACTTCCATTTATGTGTACAAAGTTTTGAGTGACCCAGGATTACAAGAGTTTTTAGTTATAGTGAATGACCAACAGAGTGTACTTATGCCACCTAATAATTTTTGGTGTTATGAGGAGGTATTACGTCGTTTTTTGACACAGGAAACAAACAACAGTCAATTAATTATTGATTTATAAATTGTAGAGTACACCATTTTTGAGGAAATAGCTGAAATAAGGGTTTGACAGAAGCACCTTGTTGGTAATTAATCATGCCATGTCAAATTTAAATTCTGCGTCACCCAAAACTAGCTACGACCATTAATTATTGATAGTCAAAGCTACAGCTGGGCCATAAGAATGGGAGGTCTATTAAAGCTTGAGCCTAAAAAAATGCACACCCTCAAATAACATACGGTAGCACATGATTAATGGTTACAAGAATCAATAAGTTTTTCATTGGGAGTGGAGAAATTGTCGAATTTTTTCCCGAAATGAGGAAGATTTTATGATCCGCGGTTATAAAGTATTGAAGCTCTACTTAAAGTTTAACTGGGCATCTTATTCATCATTAAGACTGGTTTGTAGATCTATTCGTTAATTATTACCCTAGTGGTTATTTTGGGATCAAGTCTCCTTTTAAAGTTCTTAACCGATTTCAATAATTTAGGTGTCGGTGGAAAGATCTGGTTGTAACGTTTAAAAAGAATTTATGAAGGTGAGACTTAAGGGAAGAACCCTATACGGCCCTTTCATTTTAAAATTCATCTATATTATTTAATATGGGATTGAACATTTCAAGGATAATCTTATTGTAATTAATTAACATTATTTTGTTAGTAAACTAAATAAAAAATTAAATCCACTGAGCAGTACGTGTCCACTAATATATTATGACAGTATTGACTGTTGCTCCCGTTCTTTGCACGGTTAGATAAACAACCGAAAAGTTAACAATATTGAAACCAAATACAAACTACATGCTCCCAAAACTTAGTACAAACTATGTAGATCAAAAGCCTGCGGAAGGTTAAAAAGCCCGAGGAGATTTTAAGGACATTAATAGGTTTATGTGTTGGCTTGGTGTATTATATACAAATCAAAAATATTTCAGCCTTGTCGGTTCTGTAGTTTTGCCTCGGAATAGCAGGTAGACTTCCATGAACTACTGTTATTTTAAAATATTGTAGATTATTCGTATATTTGGTATCTTGAAAGTGCTTCTCTTTACATCTTCTCTTATGTTTACTTAGAGAGTTAAAATTTTTTGAAACTATGTAGTTACAGGACTATTAAAAGCACTATCGAGAATTTATAACAAAACACCCTTTCCTCTCTAATAGAACCTCAATTACAAAATCAGTTTTAAAATGTTCCACATTATCTTCTGAGAAAATTCAAACAAAGAAATTATACTCCCGGTAATCTTAATAACCTTCCAGAACTTGCAGTGCAAACAGTAGCAATGATCTTATTCACATTTAAAATTCTCACTATAAAGCGGTGATTAACTCACGCAACAGTATAATTTCCCAGACGTTACGGGGACCGAACCGAGATTTCCTCAATTGCAGTAATCGCTGGGTGCAAAAAACTGAAAAAAGCGCAAAGCTCGCGCTAATTGCGTGGGGCTGGGCGGGAAATGGTCTACCGCCTCGCCGCTGGCTATCAGCTGATCGCGCCTGACCTTGGCGGCCCTGGAGCGAGTTGACGCGCTGTGGACTCCACATCAAGCGTTCTACAGGGCGTCAAGAATTTCTAGTTCGTTCGCGCTGTACTGGCTTTGGGTACGAGTTTCATATCTGATCTTCTGCCTTTACAGGTTATGTTTATACACTTACTTATTGTTTATACGGTGTTGTCCAGGTTTAGTAACTGAACTTCTCAATATGATGGGCGAAGATCAGTTTTGTTTTCGGTACTCAGTTTAGGTTTCGTCAATCCGATATCAACTAACTATCAACCAATCGTGTTTAACTCAATCGATGTGTTCTGTTTCAACAACCGTCAGTAATGAAGAAACATCGATAACAAACAATAACTGAAACCATTGTCAAATATAATATTCGATTATCTTACGAACATGAAAACACTCCAAACGTATATTAATATAGTTTATGCAACGACTGTATAATGAATGCCTTTAAGCCACGAGTGAGATGTAGCTCTCATTGGTCTAGAACCAGTACTCTAAAGTGACTCCAGTACTCTAAAGTCGTCATTAGAGTACTGCTTGGTTTTTGGTGTTTTAATTTATATCATTATAATGTTTATTGTAATACCATAATTGGTGCTTATTGCAATGGTCGTAGATAAACGTATATTAAAACTGAATTAAATTAAACATAATGAAGCTGGCCAAAAACTAATTTAAAACGTTACTATGATTAACTAACTAAACAACTTACCTGATTTCTCATCATCCGCCATCTTGTACTAAAATACTATCGCTGAGTATATTTTCATATGAGTACTAAACAATCGATTTGAAATACAATAGAATCGGATGTCAAGTTCTATTCAACAAACAATACATCGAACTTTGACTATCGGTAGATCGTTCGATATTGTTTTCTTAGAAATCACATGTTGAATCGTCTCCTATAAGAACGAACGGCAGAAGATCAGGTATGAAATTCGTACCCTGGTTTTGACCATTGAATTTGAATCTGAAGCAGACCTTCCATCGCAGTAGTCAATCGATTATTGATTTACGCAATATAGAATACAAATTGTTCAAGCAAATAGCTAAAATAAGGGATTGATATAAGCACCCTCTGTTGGTAATATTAATGACAATATGTCAACTTAAAACTCTGGGACACTCAAAACTGTGACAGCTGGGCCATAAGAATGGGAAGTCTACTAATTATTTATAGTCAAAGCTTTGACCTTCCATTATTATCGTCCAGCTGTATGAAGTTTTGGGTGACCTAAAATTTAAAGTTTACAAAGTTTGATTAAATACTAACAAAGAGTGCCTCTGACAACCCCTTATTTGAGCATACTTTAAAATGTTATATTCTTCATTTCATAAATAAATAATTAGTCGACTATATTTTGTTACATGTGTCACTATTTAAACAGTTTTTAGCATAAGTGGACATTTTAATCACCTCTCTGTTGGTGATTCACTGTAACTAGGAGCTCTTTTAATACTAGGTCGCTCAAAACCAGGTACACATTTGATAATACAATGAATGGTCAGTTTAGATTCAAAGTCAGTGGATCTGCCGAAAAGTATCTTGGGCATAAGTGGACATTTTAATCACCTCTCTGTTGGTGATTCACTGTAACTAGGAGCTCTTTTAATACTAGGTCGCTCAAAACCAGGTACACATTTGATAATACACTGAATGGTCAGTTTAGATTCAAAGTCAGTGGATCTGCCGAAAAGTATCTTGTGGATTCCCACATTTAACATTCTACAGGGTGTTCAGGAATTTCTAGCTCATTCGCTCTGCACTGGCTAAAAATAAATTGTGGACTCCCGGATTAAAGATTCTTACGGATATCAAGGAATTTCGAACGTTAGTGGAACTTAAGTTCATTCGCTCTATTCGTTGCATAGGCTACAAGTACAAAAAATATAACCATGAAGGCAAGGCGAATCCATCGTATCACCAAAACCCTCTTAGAAACAACCACAAGAGCAAACTGACAAGGTTATTGAAGACCATAATTTTTAGCTGAACTTGCGTAGGTATTTGTTTTATTGCAATAAGGCTAAAACTGCTGATAATTACGTAAGTTATGTATTGGCTTTGAAATGTGTCAGTTCATTCACTCCTAAATCAAAAACTAAGAGAAAACATTGAATCAATTACTTAAATACACATTTAATCCTATGAATCTTGGATTTCCCGATGTGCCATTCAAGTATTAGGAGGGGTAATAGCTAATTTTAACCCTTGACACTACATTTTGTGTTTAAACACTGTTATTAAACACCAATGATCATTGTAAGCGATCCGTAGCAGAAACTGATTAGAATTTCAATAGCTTATGAAACTCTCAAGCGCACATTGAGGCTATGTTTTGCCTCTTACATAATTAAGAAACCTTATGCAATTTGCCTTTGTTTATAATTGCTGCTGAATTATTGCTGTTTACGGTTTAAATACTCAAAGAAACTTGAACTGCAGTTAAATAGCAAGCACCCTGTACACTGTGGATTTGTTCCTTTCATGGAGGTAAACTTGTTACTAAATAATCTGGACTGGGTTTGTAGTGCCTAGTGTGTCACCTACTTGGCTAAGATATTTAACAAAAATTTTAAAACCCGCCTGCGATAATGATTTTAAAGCTACAAGAGTATCATACCTATAGACATTTTGTTTTACGTTCACGGTTCCCCATAAACCGTTTACAAAATAAGGTATTTTCAACTTTCAGAAGTAAATTTCCTGAAAACTTTTTTTAAAATTTACCATCATAAGAAATATTTAGGTGTAATGATGTAAACGTGAAAGGGGAAAGTGTTAACAAATGTTGAGACAGCTAAAACACACTTGAAAATAGTGTTTTATTTTAAATATAAACTAGTAGCACTTTTCTCATAAAATTTAAAGTCATATAAATATAAACATATTTTATATCTTCAATAAATTTCATACTTTAATCATCAGTTTCTTGTCTCAAAATATAAGTATGTCTTTCATGCCTCGTTAAATAATCTTAGTTTTTCTTCTGAAAACAAAAACTAAAAGTTATTTATGATCCTTAAATTTCCAGTGATCTCACGTAACCAAAATATGGTCTTCCAGTAAAATTATGAAAAATGGAAAATCTGCAGAGAGAAGCAGCCGGTTCCACATTTCCATACCTCAGTATAATTACTTAATGATATTCAACCGGGTTCTTGCCGGTGATTTACATAACTATTGTTTCAGCTTTAATCTGATTATTCCAGACTTGGGCTCTTCATACCTCGAGGTACATTATGCATTGTGAAGTTTTATTGAATTGAGTGTAAGTGTAAGCAACACGTGTGAGCGTTAAATGTACTACAGTTTTTTCTCATTTTTTTAAGTACTGCCTTATTTTCTTCCCTGTTTTTTTTTCTGTAATTTATTAACCAAATTATTACATTCTTTCAAAATTACAAAAATTGTAAAGTCATAATTAAGTCTATCTTTTCATATGTTAAAATAAAACACAAAATTTCATATGTTTCGGAATTTTTCTGAGACCATAAAGTGATAAAGCAGACGGATTTAAAATGTTGCGTCGTCGTGTTCTAATCGACACGTGTAGAAAAAAAACATATAAAAACTAACCATTTTATTTCCGCTCGAAAGAAATTCATTTTAAATGCTTTTATCTCATATAATTAACCGGCAAAAGTATTTGCACTTTCCAGAACACAAATGGGTTATGGTTCTTGAAGTAGTTATTCAATCAATTAGAAACCATCCTCATGGCCTTAGGGAGTGGTGATTCTCTAAAAGCTTATTATATCAATATTTGGTTCCAGAATTATACTATTGTTACCGGTTTAGTTAGCGTAACTTAGTTAAAGCCTTGTTTACTTCAGTTCGCGCATTATATCTTCGGCTATGACCACTGCGCTACTAACCATGTCATATGATATTTTTAACATGTGATATTGGTAAACACAGCATTTGACAGGTAGCGGTGTTTTAGAAAATGTTTTCAGAAAAGTACCCCCTCTCCCCCCCGCACCTTACAATCAGCTGTCTCAGTCATAGCCGGAGATATAATGCGCGCACTGTACGTGTAGCATCTTCCAAGATATGCATGAAATTAAAGGGGATTGTGCGTATATTCGCCGAATTTTCTTAACTTTTAATTTTATTTCTTTCTTAAAGGCTGCGCCCTACTGCCCTTTAAAGGTTGGGTCAATAAAATAATCAAGAAGTACAAGTAAAACAGCTTATTGGTCCATTACAAGCGAAGCTGTAACAGTAATCTAGTATTTTTATAAATTGTAAAAGAACTATAAGACATTCGGTTGATTGAATAAATATTACTATCATTATTTATATAACTGTTAGATTTTTTTATTGCAGCCACGACGTAAAAGCTTCAATTACTTTTGCTGCTAACCCAAGCGACGGTATAATCATGTAAATAGAAGCAAATATCCAATAGTAACTTTGGAGTTTATGTAAACGACAGGGAGGAGCGCAGTAACCTAAACACAATTGTACGCTGTATTGGACGGTTATACTCTCGTACGTTTGCGGAATTACTCCGATCTTTTTCAGAAACTTCAAAACTTTTGAGGAAAAGGAGTTAGGTAAATCCAATAGCAACCATACTTATTATAATCTCCCTTAATTTTTAGTTTAATAGTACCTACGTTTAGTAGTCCGTTTTATTCTGGACCGCTTAGACAGTGCTGTCAGTTCTAGCTAAATTTTTAAGAGTGATTTTTAGAATAGAAGTGACATTTCTATCATTGTCAATGTAAAGAAGCATATTTTTAAATAAGTCTAACGTATAAAAATGAATATTTTGCAATAAAGTGAAGAACGTACAAAGGGCGTTCAACCCACGGATGAAAGCGTTTTTGGAGCACAAACCGTTAGAGTGGTATAAAGTAATATTCGACATTATTATGTATAAGGAATCTCTTCTTGGATTGACACCCGAGACAGCAACCCACAATTTAATATTAAAAAGAAAGCAACACACAAGAAGATAATTTAATATTCGTGTAAAACTTAAAAATATTCATTTCAACGAAGTGTATCTTTTCACATTCGCATGAATTAAGTTTGCAGGTGTTCCAAGAAACCCCTTCTGGAAACCCCAAAGGAAACCGCTTCTATTTCTTTTTCAATTACAAAGCTTTTACCACGAATTTGTTCTGCCAATTACGCCTTTTTCATGATTTTAGAGATATTCTAATAACTAAACTGCGTCAGTTTCACCAGCCGTATGTATTGAGCTAATGCCTTGACAGATTAATTTTATTAGTTGAACGTATTCTCCGGAGGAAAAACTTTCCTCATAAAGGTTTTAGCTCAAATTAATATTAATTATGTTGTTCACATAAAAAATAGTTATCTAATTTCCTCCAACGATATAACGCAAAGGAAATATTAACGATATAGAAGGTCGAAGCCTTCCGAAAAACCACACCTAAAACTGAAGTTTACTTCATTAAAGGTTTTAAAATTAATAACATCACTTCGATCTTCATTATAAACAGTACATATTATACAGGGTGTCCCATAAGTAAGTGCCAAACCCCGGGACACCTTGTATGGCAGGGGGAGTTATTACAAGCATTATGTTAAGGAGTTGTTTAGAGGTTTAGTTAAAAACTAAAGTTTTTTTTAAGAGATGGAACAGGTTTTAGCACTTCAAATTAAATATTTGGTTAGTAACAGATTGTTTGGAAAAATTGATGAACATTTTTCATAGTTTTCGAAAAGGACAAGTAAACAACAGGTTTGGACAGCTCGATCAAAAAAAAATTTGAAGGGAGAACATTTACCATAATATTCCCCTCTAAAAAAACAAACAAAAAAACAAACAAATACAAAGGAGTCCAAAAAAACACGTAACATATGGTTTGCCGCTCTAGTTGGAAACACAAGGATTTACCATGAACTACGACTTTACGACTTTTATTTACTTTATCCCTAGTAAACGCCCGGTGGCAGATTAAAAAGGCTTAGGTTCTCCTTAGGGCTTTCAAGAAGTAAATTGAGGCTAAGTTGCTGATTGTGATAAAATGCTGAACTCTCTTAGTCATCTGCATAATTTTTCTTACAGTCAACTTAAGCTTAAACCAGAGTTAAATTTATACAAATTGTTAAGAGTTTGCAGTTCATTTAAGTGCAACTGCTAGGACAAAAATTAGAGAATTTTTATTTAACGTTGGATAAATAAGATTTTGATCTCTTAAGTTTTTTTTCACATTTACTAACTTTTGATATAGCACTTATTTCAAAACAGGACGAACGTTCTACTGATATATACTGCTAAACCTATATTTCTACAAAAGTTAAGTGCATGTTTAGCCCAATGCCTTTGCCTCTAAAAACATCAGCTGGTCGACCACTAGCCACATAAAATGATTGTTTTAAAACTTGTTTTATATTCATTACACAGTTTACACAGCACATTGTTATTGTAAAAGTGCAAGTTTAATGGTTTCAGAGCTCTTTGTTGTGATTAAGAAAAAAATTGAGAGGCAGTCATTTGGCTACACCTATGGCTGACTTAAAGGTGACTGAATTAAAGCAGCTGGTTGTAATATTTTGACAGTTATATGGTATTCTTTTGTACTGTTGTGTCTTTTACTATAATGTTCAATCTGTTTTTGTTTACAAACATCCTAATTTTGACATTTTGGATAGTGAGTAGAAGCGCGGACGACGGAGCCAGGTTTAACTATTCCATGCATCAGCGCTAATTTATCCTCTGCTTTTCGGCGGCGGAACAAAAAAAATTACATTGGATGTCCCTCCTTAGAGGGTTCTGTCTTTGACTATCCTATACTCTTATATGAGCAATGTTATCGTCCGGCCGTGCGTGCTTGCTTGTATGCTTGCTTGCACATTTATCTCAAAAACGGCTCCGAGGATTTCTTTCAAAGTCTGGAAATAAGTAATTTATGACTCAAAAACGTCTTTTACGCAGATTACTTGGCCAGAGAAAATCGAATAACGTAATAAATCGAATTTTAAAGTTGTAAAATTTTAACATTGGCCTTATGGGTTGCCGTGATAGCAACGAAAATAAACAAGGAAAGTGTAAACAAATGAAGTAATAATAACAGCTGTTTGGAATCTACAGCTATCAAGGGAAAATACAGCAGGTGGGATGAAGAGTCCATGGAGCAATAAAAAAGGTTTATATTGATACATTTTATGACATTGAGATATTTTATAGTAACTGGATGAACTGGTAAACATGAAATAACACCGAGCAAACACCGAGCAAGGCTTGGTCCACCAGGTTGATTAATGACCTAAATGATTAATAGACCTCCCATTTTTATGGCCCAGCTGTAGCTAGTTTTGAGTGACCCAGAATTTAAAGATGAGAGTTTAAATAATTACCAACAAAGGGGGCCTCTGTCAACCCCTTATTTTAGCTATTAACTTAAATAATTTGTATTCTACATTGCATAAATCGATAATTAATTGACTATTGCTTGTTTTATGTGTCACTAAATGATATATTGATTGTTCCTGATGCCTAAATTAATAGGTGACATCAGTACACTCTATTAGGGATTTACTATAACTAGGAGCTCTTTTAATCCTGGGTCACTCAAAATCTGGAACATATTAGTCTGCTTCAGATTCAAAGTCAATTGTTCCGTATTCTTTGGGCTTACCTAGAGTGATGTTGCACTTGCCACTGCCCTCTATCGGCAGCACGAGGACCTTGCCCTTGATGGTGTAGTCGCCCTGGAGGAAGATGGGACCGTCGATGTCGATCTTCGCCTTCATCTTGTAGTTGTCAACGTCCATGCTGCAACAGGACAGAAACAATACAAAGATGCTGACCAGGATCAATACTGGTCCAGTTGCCATTTGTCACTGGGGTATCAATTAATTAATGATTTGATTTGGGCTAGCAAAAGGTCGCCGTTAGATTGTAACAAGACCCGGGTTTGGATCGTTCCCGATCAAAACGTTAAAAATTACCACTGGCGTAGAAAGACACAGATAGAATAGCACAACTGGGGAGGTTGCATGTAAAACTACTGGGTACGGATATTATTTCGCTCAGGGTTAGTTCCACATTGACCGGTTTTCCCCGGTGTAGCAGCCTCCATTTAAATCAGGTGATTCTGCTTCATGAGCTGCGAAACCTCCCACTGAGGCATAACTGAAACCTCAGAATTGAACAATTTGCTTGATTCGACTGGTGTTAAGTAATAACATTTACATTGGGATAAGTGGTTAGAGTGATTAGGTAAATTGTATTGGACCAATGAAAGTGAATAGGTTACAGTGATTAGGTTGATTAAACGCTAGAGCTGAAAGGTAATATTGTTGCTGTTTCCTATTTAAATAATGAAAAAGCTAGAACTGTTTTTTCCTAGTTGATTTGCGGTTCTAGGAATACGATATTTTAGATTCATTCATATTATCATCAACTGGACATTTTATTTAATTTTTTGTTTAATGCATAAGATAAAATATCATACATGATAATACAATAATATCCTGAATGAGAGTTTTAACGTCATCCATAGCGAAGGCTTAAACTTAAGTTCAAAGGAAATGAAATGAAATGAAATGAAATAAACTTTATTTTCCAAAATTTAAGACAAGTAATCCACGGTGAAATTGTGTATAGAAACATGAAAAAACAATAAGCATTAAATAATAAAATAAATTATTTTCCATATGGTATTACAAAAAATATAAAACTAACAGCAATT
The DNA here is from genome assembly GCA_035578135.1 of Flexamia atlantica. NCBI lineage: Eukaryota > Metazoa > Arthropoda > Insecta > Hemiptera > Cicadellidae > Flexamia > Flexamia atlantica. The sequence goes on from JAQJVK010000020.1 coordinate 141,047, forward strand.
TCACAAATAATTAATGGAAAAAGAGTCTACATGGGCAGATTGCCTGTGCGTAGACTCAGTTGCAAGTCAAAGTCCAAATGAGTGGAATCAAAAATAATTAACTGGTAATAAGAAAAAAAAATTAAAAAATATATTTTAAGATTATAGCTAATTTTGGTCTAATTTTAAGCAAAAAGAAAACAATTCATTGTTGTGATGAGTGCATGCAACGGCGTTGAATGAAATTCAAACCCCTCAATGAGTGATGCCGACGGTCGTGCGGGGGAGGGGGTGCAGTAAGGTAGTGAGAGTTGTACGGGGATCGATGGTCAGGCTGGGCCCAGCGCGATAACGGCCTCGCTCTCCTCCGTGCCCAAAAAGATAAGCCACTCCACAACTTGTTTTTTAAAGGCGGAAAGGGGCGCAATATTAAAAAAATGTGAGTTTCGATACCTCTGACACATATTACGGTACACAATGTTTGCAATATAAAAAGAATTTGTTTGAGAGAATGTTTTGTTAGATTGGGGGACGGCAATGCCCACATTTCTAGAAAAACGAGTATTGTACGTATGCAAAGTTTTATCAAAAATTGTGTCAGAATTTTTATACATATGAACTAAAAGAAATTTTAAAAATAGTTGTCTAACTGACAGTACACCAATTTCAGAAAAAAGATTGTTAGTAGGGTATCTTTTATGTTTTTTAAAGGCTACTTTAAGAATTGATTTTTGGACAGTAAAAAGTGGCTGTAAAACAGACTTGTAAGCACCTCCAAACGCGATAATTCCAAATGATAGTAAAGATTGTAACTAATTAAGGAACTAATTACATACACAGATAATAATCGTAAGGATTAGTTTCTGAACTTAGCTGCTTTGATTAGTTTGCTTTCGATCGTGACACAGAAATTACAAGGCCTTTGTCAGTAACAAAGCTGCAGAAGCTACAGCGATGCACTAATCCAGAAATAACAGTTGGTTATATATTTCAGGAAAAAACACCCGTCGTCTTACCGTTAACCAGCAATTTATGTAAAATGGGCGTTCTTTTACGTCAACCTGTGCATTTTCAATGCGCAAAAGCAAACTTTAACTGCTAATGTCTCCTTAACCATTGGGTTGAGAAAAATGCCAAAAAAGAAATGATTCTTAAAATTAAGCTTTAAATAGAAAAAAAGCCATAAAATACAGGGCGTTCAATAAGAAAAATCAAAGTTATCCATCATATAGAATAATGATCGATATTTAAAAGAAAACGAAATTAATATTTTTGATTTTCTTAAAATAGTAGGTTTTCCCATTTAAAGTTTTCTCTAAATGCATTAGTTTCTGAGATGTCAATGGTGGCACAGTTAAGTTGTACACCCTGTACAGCTCGCTTTTCATTTCCAAACGTAGTTTAAAACAACTGACGGACCCTACATCACGGTTTGCAATGGGGAATTTCCTGGTTTAATGGACTTCTCATGTTTCCTACCAACAGAAGTAGACAGACAGGCGCTGACAATAAACAATACACCACAGGAGGAAGTTGCTAATGTGGCACCTACTCGACATACTGGGATGATTCTTAGTTACATTTCATCTACGTATCATTAAAAAGCAACTTCAAAACATTCTACTATACACTTTCTAAAGAAAAAAAACTAAACATCTTTCACAGAAAGGTTCGAACTAAATAATTTTGCTTTGAAACTAGGTTTTAGTTTTGATATGAAGTACTGTGAAATTACAGCATATATCTGTAAAATTATGATTTTGGTATTCCAAGCACTGCAAAATCCAATTATTTACTTAAAAAAAGATTTATTTTATAAAATTTATCCATATCGATCTAGAAAAATTAAACTTTCTAGTATGTTGGATAGAGATTTAGTAATAACCTTTATTACCATAACGTTAACTCCTTCCGTAACGGACATCTAGAACACCTTAGAACTGAATTTAAATATTATTAAGAAAATTTCTTTTTTTAAATAATCAAAGACAACCTAGAGAGTCAAATCACAGTTCCTTGCAAAAAGGTAAATATTGCGTCCACGAATCTATTGAGCTTTGGTTCAAGTAACTTAATTCACTCCGCTTTCCGCATTCCTGCAGCGGACGACAATAGACTAGTAATTACCATTTTACTCGCGATTGCTCTGATTTCTCGCAACTTCGACCGTAGTTACAAGGCAAGAGTACGCGTTGTTTACAACTATAGCAGACGTGTCGTGCTCTGTAGGTTAAGTAATAAGTATAATCTTGCCTCGTTCTTGTACAGTCAACAATCTACTGGCAATTAGTTGATTCAACTGTATTTAAAATTGTAATTAAGATAATTAAACGGCAGAACGTGTTCAAGGAAAGCTGTAATAGTAATCATTAAAAGTTTTTTGCTGGCGGAAACATAAAATATAGTAATTTCGAAGATAAGGAAGCATTTCTCATGGGAAAAGGCATTTAATTGTTCATGGTTTTACGTCTACTGTATTAATTTTATAAAATGAATTAAAGTTAGGATGTTGAAGACTGTCGTCAGTTGATATGTGGTATAAAATCCTGGTTAGGTTTTGGCTTCCTTAGTGCCATTTTCAAGGTTTTTTGTATATTAGATGTTACATAGTAAAAAAATCCACTAAACCAGCCGGCCGGTGCGCGTGTTTTTTTAAATTTTATTTGTTTTTACTATTTGAATGAATTGCTGTTGTTCATTTTTATTAGTAACTGGTGAATTATTGTATTATGGTGCCAAATCTTAAGGCCCAGTCCGTCCGTAAGACTAATTAATGTTAATTTTAGCATTGGGCTTATGGACGGCGTGGGCCTTAAGACTTGGCACCAGTTATACAAAACATCTCGAAAAAAGCACCTTGGATGCCGGAAATTGAGTAGGATTTTCACAATAACATGCGATCTTATTACAGTCTACAAAGTACGTAGCTTTATTTCAGTTAATTGATTTTTTTTATTCCTTAACCTATATTGGAGAATTTATACAGTACACCTCGGATTATCTGGACCCCACATTATCCGGATCCCGGATTATCCGGACCGGTCCATCCAAGAAATTAAAAAATTTAAATCACTGCAAAAAGAGATTTTAGCGAGTTCACGAGTTAAATACGCCTTCTAAAAGTAAACTGCAAGTGCAATACATTACTGTACGCATTTGGAATCACAGTAATTAAAGGAGTCGCATCGCCAAAACAGTACACTACAGCATTTCCTTGAACGTTGTCTTTTGGTTTGCTTCTTGGGGCGCTTTAGCCTACAGTAATTTTGCGAGCTAGTTTATTGCTTTCACTTTAAGTGTTGTAAAAAGAAAAAAGTGGTTTTAACTTTAGAAAAAAAACTAAATGCTGTCAAAAGACTTGACGCAGGAGAATCAAGTAAACAATTAGCAGCAAAGGAACTGAGTGTTGGGACGAGTACAGTGACAGGAAGAATCGAGTGCAATTAGAAAAATTGTACTTATGCGGAACAAGCTTGAAAGAATGTTGTACAGTCTTGATACTTCGTTTGCAGCATTAATTTAGCAGGGGCTAAGTAAGAGATCGCTATTTAGGCAATATTGTAATAACCTCGGATTATCCGGATTTTTCGTTAACCGGATCGGTGTTCCGCCACATTAATCCGGATAATCCGAGGTGTACTGTATTCCACGCGGAACGCTATCGTATTGATCTCCAATCCCTAATTGAACTCTGGCCATAGAAAAACTAGGCTACACATTGAAACTGGAATATGAATGAACCGACTGGAATGAATAACATGATTTGTACGGCCCTGATATTGATGACTTGCCTGTTCATTAGCTAAAATCATTAGTTAAGAGACTAATTAACAAAGATAGTCAAATCAAGGATGAAACCTTGCCAATAATATCTCAGGTCCATGATCAGTTTCCTTTTAGCAGCCTTGAGCCAATGAGGCGTTCATATTAACCACTCATCCACCCCCGTAATGTCTTCCTTTAAAATAAGCATATCGTATACTCTTATATGAGCAGTGTTATCTTGCTTGCTTGCACAATTGTCTCAAAAACGGCTACAAGGAATTTCTTGAAATTCTAGCAATAACTAATTCTTTACTCAAAAACTAGTTTCATGTAGGGTTCTTGGCCATATACAAACTATTAACGTAATGAAACAAATTTTAACGTTTAATAATTTAACATTGGGTCTCATGACTTGCCATGCTAGCAACTAAATAAACAAAAACATTAAATAAATAAACTAATCATAACAGCTGTTAACAAACTACAGCTATCTAGGGAAAATACAGCGTGTGTGATAAAAATTACACGGAGGAAAAAACTTAGCAAAGTTCGGTCCACTAGGTACTTTTTCCTTGCACGCATATAATCTTGTAAAATATCTCCCACGCAAGTTCGTTGAGTAGATTTATATCCAGTGTTATAAGTTGAGCTGGAGGTAGAGAATATTCGTTTATGCTGGCCTTGAAACAGCCGGTCCGTTTACGATCATGTTGATGTTTTCATTAGAATTATGGGAACACAGACCGGTGTAATTGAAGTGCAACTCTCAATCAGATAACCAAGGTGATGTAGCCTTGAAACAATCAGCATACGTTTGAAATAATATTAATTAGTGCTATTTTTGAAATGTACAAATTAGATTAAAAATATGTTTGATACATTTATTTGAATTGAAACATTAGTTGAAAACTAATATGATGAAAACTCTAGACAGTAGTTGTTTTTGTTATATAGTAAAGTAGAGATGTAGTAGTAGGTTGGCCTTAAATACGATGTTATTCCTCCCTACTGTTATTTTATTTAAGTTTAGGTTTATCATTGAAAAAAAAAATTCTGAGCGCTGGACTTGAGGTTTGGGAATATATCATCAAAAAGATGAAAGCTGAATTATATCCGCAGAGGGGCTATCCATCCTATCGGTGGAATTAGATAGTGTCGTTCTGTATGAGCACATTTATAACTTGACATTAACATGCGTTCCAAAAGTACGTGTTTAATTTTAGTTGTCATTTACATTCCTAGTAAACGTTCTACTTTAGTTTTGAACAATAAGCCAAATATTAATTTTCATGATGATTCATCTTCAGCCTGACTCAAATTTCTTCTGTGTTATACTAAAACAAGCTGTAAAACAAATAATGTTTTCTTATTTCACAATCAAAGTTACAAATTATGCTCTGAAGCTTGAAGACTACATATACGTACTTCTATGAGTGAAACAAGTGATTTGCTTTGGTATTTTTTTGTGCTTTAGTAAAAGTGAACTACTACTCATTACGCAACTACAACATCACTACTACTACCTTATAATTTTTACCTTGATCGGATATAGTTTAAAGAACTATACTACACTACTGAGGAAAGAAATCATATTTCGACTGCTATAGTCTACTGTCTGAATTAAAGCAAAACTCAAGTACTGAATTACTTAGAGAGGAATTAACAATTTTTTGACCACTCCTAAAATTATCATCCACTCTTGCAACGTGTTTTCAGAGACAGAAGAACATTATTGTCTTAATCACTGCATATTAGCGATCTACTAAGATTTTGTGGGTTTTTTGAGACATTAAATGTTTCGTTGGACAAATATGAAACTATATATTATGAAACTTTTTAATTTTGTGTCAGTTTTAGTCTTCCATTGTGTCTTAGTGGATCCTTTACGTCGAAAAAACCACGTATCGAAATATTGTACTCCCGATACATCTTATGTATCGATATTAATGGTTTCGATTCATAAAAAGCCGATACATCGACATTTTACTCCATATATATTTTATGTATCGATATTAATAGTTCCGATTCATCGAGAAAGCGAAAAAGCGATATATCGTTATTTTCTCCCGATATATTAATCGATATTACTGGTCCCGAAACACTAAAAAAGGAAAAATCGATATCTTAAAATTAGTCGCCACCGTGAAAAGCGGCGGTACTCACTCGACGCTCTTGACCTTGGCGTTGGTCAGGCCCTTGACGTCCAGGTTGCGGAAGGCGATGTCGACGCTGACCGCCTTCTTCTGGTTGTTGCTCTTGGTGACCTCCAGCGACTCCACCCGCAGCGGGTCGATGGTCAGCAGCCCGTAGTCCGGCAGACCTGCGGGCAAGGGAGAGGATGAGGTCTAGAGGTTCAGAAATGATGCGACACTCGAGGTAAAGGAAGATAAGGTCCGGAAGTGATGCGACATTCGAGGTAAAATAAGATAAGGTCCGGAAGTGATGCGACATTCGAGGTAAAGGAAGATAAGGTCCGGAGGTGATGCGACATTCGAGGTAAAAGAAGATCGGGTCCGGAAGCGATGCGACATTCGAGGTAAAAGAAGATAAGGTCCGGAAATGATGCGACATTCGAGGTAAAAGAAGATCGGGTCCGGAAGCGATGTGACATTCGAGGTAAAAGAAGATAAGGTCCGGAAGTGATGCGATATTCGAGGTAAAAGGAGATATTCAAACTTTTAAAATTTAAATTATTTAAAATTCCCATAACGGAAGAAGCTTCATATTTTACTACATTCATCACACCAGTTCAAACGTTGCTATTACAACAGTAGCTGAAGGTAATACAGGGTATTTCAAAATGAGAGAGCAGATGTAATAATCTTATAACAAACTTGAATCAATAATTTTAAATAAATATACAAATAAACAGAGGATTATTTGAAATATATTAATCACAGGTTTAATGCATCCAACATATATCCTTGCAAAGCCCGGATATATTTATTCGCCAGAAAAAAATAACTAATTTGCTTGCCCTTTCATTTTGAGACGGCCAGTATAGTGTGAGACAACTGCACTCGGTATAGACTATTCTCGACAAATTTCAATTTTTTTACAACAGGTTAGGGACAAAAAGAACAACAGGGTAGGGACAAATGTATCCACAAATTCATTTGTATAACAGCTAACGTTAACTTGACAATTTTTTTATATAGCATCAATATCAAAAGTTTGTATTAATTTTATTTGTTACACAATCCAGACGATACTATATATTGAAAAAATCAATACTATTCATTCATTTCCATACTTTTAATAGTTCTTATTCAAATATTTTTACTTGTCACATTTCACTGTTAATAACACTATCTAAACCATGTACGAATGAAAATGGTCACTATTTCCAAACTTTAACTTTGCTTTAGAACCCTAAAACAACACTTTTTTAATAATAAATCAGGATGATTTTCAAGTGTGACAGTAAACATTCGTTTATGTTTAGAGTGATTGTTTTATATGCTGACTGGTATGAACTAAGGCCTTCAAGACACGTGTATCTAAAGCAATGACTAGGCTACGTTTCGTCAGAGTGTATTTCATGTACGTAACGTCTCACGAGTTGGATTTTCTTGCTTTTCTTTCGAAACTATGAACGTAAGTTGTTTGTCAGCGAAAAAGAACTGGTAAGGATTTTATTGAACAGTTTTCACAGCTCGATCATGTTGAATGTTTGGATACCACCAAAGGCATTATTAGGTATACTGAATACCAATTTAATAAATAAAAATTTGTTAATAAAATACTAAAATAATGTGATTTAAAATTTGTTCGCTCGTGCCACTGAAGCTTTTGATTTTTTAAAATGGTAAAATATATATATAGTACGTGTGGTTAGCGTAAAACCTTTCACTTTTTTATACAGATTAGCCACTTGGTATGTGTATAGATACCAGTTGTATTTCCATACTAGTTGTACCAGTTGTGTGTATTTCATCCATATTTCTGCCTGCTATGAAATGTAAAATTAAATCAACTATTTGGTAATAACTGAGCTTATAAGCTCGCATATTATGAACATTAATTGATTCAGTATACTCATAGAATGATTGACGAATGGTTTAACTGGCTTTGTCAAGCTTGTAATGTTTTCAGTACTGATTCTAATCAGCTATGTACAATTTTCATATTTATCTAATAATTGTTGAGAAAGCGAAGAGTAAAAAATATATCTGCTAATAAATAGACATAATTAATTTTAACATAGCTTATTTTTTTACCTAGAATATGTTGAGTCCAACTTCAAGTCGTTTAATCATCCCAAATTAATATTCGTACGAGTGGTTGGCGCAAATTTCCACCAAACCTTGCACTCTTTGATACAGCTTAGCAACTTGGTAAGTGTATAGAAGATACCATAGGAGTATTTTTGACCGAAGAACCAACCTTGAATTCTAGAGATCAGGGTTAACAAAAACGGAATATTATTACCGGAATTATGGAGCAATTTATGAATGAAATGAAGGCCATCTTTAATGGTTGATATGGAGGTGTTCTACACTAATTCAAGGTTGGTTCTTCGGACAAAAATACTTCTACTGTGAAAGAGAAATAAAAAATTTAAAAATACTACAAAATGCTGTACAATATTTTTCCCCTTCAAACCTTTAAGCTTGATTCTTTCTTTTGGTCATCCAACCAATTCGAAGTATAAATTCCTTTCTCTCCGAGATACAATGCCTATTGACCCTGAACACGATGCCTTCATGTTAGCACTAAAAAATATGTCGATTTTGAAGTGTTCAACAACTGCAAGAGCTGCCTTCTCCCGTGCCTCCTTTTTCAAATTGCCAGTTCCAGTCGCAGAATAACCATCCAATGAACACTGACAACAATGAAGCCCACTTTTTGCGGGCAGTTCTGAAAACAAAGCTTTATTTTCAGAACTGCCCGTAGAAAATAGGCTTCATTGTTGTCAGTGTTCATTGGATGGTTATTCTGCGATTGGAACTGGCAATTTGAAAAAGGAGGCACGGGAGAAGGCAGCTCTTGCAGTTGTTGAACACTTCAAAATCGACACATTTTTGAGTGCTAACATGAAGGCATCGTGCTCAGGGTCAATAGGCATTGTATCTCGGAGAGAAAGGAATTTATACTCGGAATTGGTTGAATGACCAAAAGAAAAAATCAAGCTTAAAGGTTTGAAGGGGAAAAATATTGTATAGTACTTTGTGGTATGTTTTCATTTTTTATTTCTTTTACACAGTAGAAGTATTTTTGCCCGAAGAACCAACCTTGATTTCGTGTAGAACACCTCCAAATCAGCCATTAAAGACGGCGCCATTTCATTCATAAAATTTCTCTATAACTCCGGTAATAATATTCCGATCTTGATAAACCTGATCTCTAGAATTCAAGGTTGGTTCTTCGGTCCAAAATACTCCTACCTGATATCTTCTGTACACTTACCAAGTGGCTAAGGTGTATCAAAGAGTGCAAGGTTTTGGTGGAAATTTGCGCTAACCACTCGTACTAATATTAATTTCGGATGATTAAACGACTTTAATTCGGACTCAACATATTCTAGGTAAAAAAATCAGCTATGTTAAAATGAATCATGTCTATTTATTTGTTGATATATTTTTAACATATCGCTTTCTCAACCATAATGAAAAAACAAAAAAATTTTACACAGCTGATTAGAATCAGTATTGTACACATTACAAGCTTGATATAGCCTGTTAAACTATTCGTCAATCACTTCACCTGTACAGAACTCCTGTAAGTTAATCAATCAATCCTCATAATAAGTGAGCTTACAAGCTCAGTTGTTACCAAGTAGTTGATTTAATTTTACATTTCATAACAATCAGAAGGACGGAGAGATAATTATTAGCTGTTACATATTTGCTTCAAGGCCGTCAAGTAGGCATAAATGTTTTTGTCGGGTTGTTTTAAATTAAATCAGAGAATTTTTGTTACTGGTCTCTTAAATAGCAAAAACAACATTGGAAGCTTTGAATTTCACAAAAAAAACTACTGCTAACGTCTTGGATTAAGCGCTTTGAAACAGTTGAATTGCAACTAATACGTTTTAACTCAAAATTGAAGATGAAAACTAAAGTTGTCACTAGAATGAAGTGAACTAGAAATGAAGTGTCCCAAGAAAGTCTTACTTCACAAGAATACTTCAGATTGTTCGAGAAGGAAACGTTGTTTTGACGTTTCATCATAACGACTGATTACAAAGGATGTAAACTGATATCGATTGCTTTTGTTGACTGAGAACATTAAAACGAATTTAATAATGTGACAGGACGGTCCAACAAAATTAAATTCTTTGATTAATCGTTTAACATCACTCGTTTAACATTTTAAGTGCTGGACTGAAATAGCGCTCCCTGTAGTGCACAGTATAAACTATGCCACTATATTCGATCTGAATGAAATTGGGTTTGAGCATTACTGCGTTCCCACGGCTAAACGTATGCATGTTATATTTGGCTTGCTCTCCCACGAGGTTTGGTAACCACGTATGAGGTACGTGATGTTTCTAGTATTTTCATAAATGTATTGTGCATGTTGTCGTTATAGACTTATCCCTCGAAATAAGTATAGTTTTCGGTAGAGTATTTCTTTTGTACAATTATTTTTGTAAATGTTTTAGTTTTAGCTTGGTAAATAAATGAACTCATATAAATGATTCACTGATCCACGGATAAAACAAAAAATAAGATAAACGTGTAGGCTCTTTTATTCATTTCCTGACTTCGAATTTTGTAGATCAAATTTACATGATTATAAATTGTATTAATAGCTTAAGACAGAGAGATTTTTAAGATCGAAATCGTTAAAGGTTGTAGCAAAAGTTATTGCATTTTACTTGCTTAAAGTAAAAAGTATTTGAATTATGGCCAGGGAAAGCCGCTTAATTTAAAACAAACTTCGTCAACCGCAAAAACCTTACAACTGAGGTTTACATTCGTCTTAGCTTAATTGGTTGTCGACATAACCCTGGGCAACCAATTTATAATTTTTACCAAATTAGGAAATCTAAATACAAATCGATTTACTAAACATAACATAGTTTGTGTTAACTTAAATTAATTTTGTGACGTGATATTTTCACATTTACTATTTCTTTTTTATTTTGTCGCTTTCTACATATTTTATTTTGGTTTACAAAACTCTTTCATCCATTGTGAAAATATTACAAAGGGTGGCTAGATCATTTTCCCGTCAACTCGGATAAGAGGTTGGAAAATATTGGGTCGGGGCGGGACGGCAATTGAGATAACCACAACGCTTTCGATGAAATTTCATTTTTGAAACATAACAAAAGAATGCCTTTTATGTAAAAAAAAATTCTACAGTAATTTTTCTCTTAGGTTTATCATAAAAAGAATGGTAGATATCTTTATTGAGAAAATATGTATCCAAATTTATCTCTTAACGAAGAATTTATTTGCATTGTTACAACTCATTCCTGAATCATTAATTCTTTCTATTAAGCAGACTTTTTTTAAATTACTTTTTCCCCATAAAATTTCCAAGAAATGTAAACATCTACTAATACACTCTAAATTTATTTTGTACCAGAAATTTAAATTAATTTTACTGGGTTTAGGGAAATTATTTACTCCTGATATTGTTTTCATTCTTCTCTGCTCGTCTCATGATTCTGTGTTGTATGGTTAACTCTAGGTCAGTTAAAGTCTTCTAATACTGCAATAGCTGTCGTTAAAGACCCAAATCAGTCTATTTGGAGGCAAGCTTTTGTTGAAGATTTTTAAATCAAATAGTTTCTTCATACAATGTTTAAAAAATTTTAACAAATGCTCTTGTCAGATATGATTGGATTTTTTTCATGTCTAGTAAACAAATAATAATAACATGTATGTTTAAATAGTAACAATCTTGGTTAACAATTATAGTTTCATCCAAGAAGCTGGAGATATAAAATGTATTAAATATTTTATTCTCTGTAATATAAAATTAAAACTTCACCCTACCAGAGTTAACAACTTTTAAATTTCCTTCTCAATTTTCTTAATTTTCGTAGCTTCCGTGGATACTTCGTTAAAACTCGTTTAGGAATGAAAATTAGATTAATTTGGCGGAATAATGGTTTGAAATGGATACTCATAATTAAAAGCACTCGGCGAGTATTTACGCAGTTTGAAGGACCCTTTCGAGACCAGAGCTGTGGTGGAGCCTCCTGGAATCGGGTATTTAAATTGGTGGTGAACCCTTACGGTTATACTGTATTTATAAACTCTCATCAAATTATTTTAAGTTTTTATCACAAAAATGGTGCAGATTTTTATCATCGTCAACTCAGTTTTCTTACCATCATCTTTTAGCCGTTGTTAACATTTGAGTTTTCTACAACATTATAAATAAAACTTTTATAAAACTTTTTTATTAGCTTATTTTAAAACCATTTGACTTTTAAGGGTCTCGCAGAATTATTTTCTTAGATTCTGTGAAGGAATTCTTAGTTCAGCAGTTGAACATTAAAATTACACTTTAATTAAAATGGTTATATCAAGAGGAGAGAGAATACCTATCATAGAGGCCTAATATCTTCGACCTAACTTTAAAGACGATTTATGATTAAATTCAGCTATGACAAAAATGTAAGTAAACATCACCACTCATCATCGGTTAATAGTACTAAACTTGGATTAAAACATCATAATATTAAGACATCGAAATTAAATGTATTATTTACTGTATTATAATTATGCAATTTTTCAACGAGATAATTTCTATTACATGTTAGACACAAACAATTTGAATTAAAAAAATTAGAGCTAAGAATCTGGTTTTCCTAACTAGCCTTATAATTTTTCACGAAAATTCTAAAAAAAACGACATTCTTTTATAGATACTCTCGCATTAAAATCTAATGATTTAAAATAACTAGAGGTATCCTGGTTGATATTCAACCAGAATAAATTTGAGTTTAGTTTTTATTCATTGTTCCGATAAAACATATGACTGAATTTGTTTACATTTTGTTATTCCGCAAACAACATGGCACTTCATCAGGCCTATGTTAATTTTTGCATAACATAAAACAATTACTTCCCTAAAATTATTATAGTAAATTATGATGGGACTAAATATCCACAGAAAGTACCTTACGAACGGTATGCTTAGATTTTTCCTTCGTTGCACACAGGCTGAGAATAAAGATCACAATCATGCTTATGTGATAAAATGTAACTTCGATGCAATTTCATTTTATTTTAATAAATTTCATTTCATTTTCATTTTTCGTACCCACCTTTGACCAACTCGGGCACAGCCTTCTGCAGAGAGTCTCTCACACACTCGTTCAGCTTGGGCTTGGGCAGACTTCTCTTGCACGCCTTGAATCTGGGCGCTGGGAAACAATATCCGTTAGTAATTATTGGCAAATTTCTAGCCTTCAGCTTTTGGAAGGATAACTCTTAAAGTAATATGGTATAGAGAAAATAAAACCTTTTGTTAGATTTATTTTATGTGTTTAAACATTCTGAAAAGATATTTTTCAATAAACCATCATAAATATACCTCTTCAAAATAAGCATAAAAGTGGTTGAGTAATCAGTGAAAGTAAAAAAAGTTTCGAGTGTGTAAAAAGGCTCAAAAATATAAGAGCAAGAATGCTGTTGGCAGCTAAATAAAAATGTTATTGAACCTTTCAAATGGAAATATGATTTAAGCAACTCACTTGGTAATAATATTATCAATCTGGAGTGTATTATTAACAATCAGGACAATGTTCAGATTCTATTTACATAGGTCAGAATTCGGGACCCTTAAAATACAGATTTTGTGATTATATCGAAGCTCTTAAGACAACAACGTTACATCTATGACATCGAATTTTGCCTAGCATCTTTTCTAATTGAATTATACGCATGGAAAATAGCATTACTATAAGTTACGAAAAAAGATTCAAAAATTCAAGTCTAATTTTATGTATATACTCATAACTTGAAAGATCCAAACAAAATGCCAAATGGTCGACTAAAGACAAAACTCTTATTCAAAAAAATATGGACGATATCAAAGTAAACTAAGGTATGCCACCAAAACCATTTATGTCAATTTTTGTTGAGGTAAAATATAATTGATTGAATTAGACAAAAATAAGGTTAAAACAATTTAAAATGGTGAAGAAGCTAGTCTTTAGTGCTGAAACTAGTCAGTCAATTAAAGGAACTTGAACGTTCATTTATATTTCTTAATAATTTTTCCTCCTTAATAATTATTCCTTAATAATTTTTCTTAATAATTATATTTCCATATTTAAAAATTAAATTGGGAACGAAATATTTTCATGCATCGCTGAGGAAGGGTTTTCTTTAATCTTTAATCTATAAGTTGAATTATGATTAGAATTATTTGGGGCTACAATAAGTATCAAATAATAATGGGCCTATGTTAATATTGAAAAAATATTATCATTAAAACGAATTTTATAAATAAGAAACAGGTGTAAGTTATTAACTCCAAGTATTGTTGCATCTTATTACATATCGTAATTCGAATTTCTTTTCAATGCAATGAACTATATAAATCACATCTTATACGCGAGTCAGACTTAAATTTTTTTTAGGTCTCAAAAAGATATTTTTCCTAAGGATGTTACGATTTTTTTGCCTCATAAATTATATTTTTATCGCAGAATAAAAGAAAAAAGAATTGCTATCGTCATAAATGAAACGCTTTCGGGCATTTTGCTAATCGCAGCTGCTTGAAGTTAAGTTACAAAAGCTCTTTGATCACTTCATCCGAATAGTGCAGAAACTACTCTAATGTTTATAAGTAATTATATTCAAAAGTCATTTAATTTTTAGTAATTGAAATAATTTATCACTATATGTTATAATTTATTTTATATAGTGTAAAAATGCTTACGATTGATGCTTCTTCTTGATTGAACCCAAGACTTTTTTATTAGTTTAAAACTATCTTGAACATTAAAATGATAAAAAATTTAAAACCTACAAGGGTTTTGGCATTAAGAAAAAAAAACAATATTGACAAATTTAGATCGGTAAAGCTGGCGAAAGAGATTTAGTTAAAAAAACTGACAATTTCAAATAAAATTTTTCACAACAAAAATTGGACTTCGTACCTTTCTGCGCCTGCGCGGGCGCGGCGAGCAGCGCACACAGCGTCAGCGCCGTCAGCATCTGCAGATAGCCCGCCATCCTGACTGGGCGGCAGCAGCCAGCGGCGGCCTCATATACCGACCGCCAAGGCCACGGCTAGGGTCATCACACCGCCGCCGACTGCTGGTCAACTGGTAGCGAACTGCTGGTCAACTAGTGGAGAACTGATAGTCAACTGGTAGCGAACTGCTGGTCATGGTAGCGAACTGATTGTAGCGAACTGCTGGTCAACTGGTGGAGAACTGATAGTCAACTGGTAGCGAACTGATTGTAGCGAACTGCTGGTCAACTGGTGGAGAACTGATAGTCAACTGGTAGCGAACTGCTGGTCATGGTAGCGAACTGATTGTAGCGAACTGCTGGTCAACTAGTGGAGAACTGATAGTCAACTGGTAGCGAACTGCTGGTCATGGTAGCGAACTGATTGTAGCGAACTGCTGGTCAACTGGTGGAGAACTGATAGTCAACTGGTAGCGAACTGCTGGTCATGGTAGCGAACTGATTGTAGCGAACTGCTGGTCAACTAGTGGAGAACTGATAGTCAACTGGTAGCGAACTGCTGGTCATGGTAGCGAACTGATTGTAGCGAACTGCTGGTCAACTGGTAGCGAACTGATTGTAGCGAACTGCTGGTCAACTGGTAGCGAACTGATTGTAGCGAACTGCTCGTTAACTGGTAGCGAACTGATTGTAGCGAACTGCTCGTTAACTGGTAGCGAACTGATTGTAGCGAACTGCTGGTTAACTGGTAGCGAACTGATTGTAGCGAACTGCTGGTCAACTGGTAGAAAACTGATTGTAGCGAACTGCTGGTTTTAAACTGTTGGTCAACTGCTAGCGAACTGATTTCCAACTGTAGGTCATCTGCTAGCGATCTGCTGGTTAACTGGTAGCGATCTGATTGTCAACTGTTGGTCAACTGCTGGCGAACTGCTGGTCAACTGCTGGTTTGAAACTGTTGGTCAACTGCTAGAAAACCGCTGATGATCAACTCGTCGGTAACATCTGGCCATCTACTAGCGAACCGATGGCCAACTGCTAGCGAACTGTGAGCAAACTCCTCAACTGTGATTGAACTTCTTGTCAACTGCAAGCAAACTGCTGTTCAAATGCTAGCGGACTGTGAGCGAACTGCTGGTAAACTGCTAGCAGGTTGCTGGTCAACTGCTAATTGCGAGCAAACTGGTGGCTAACTAATGATCAACTGTTGAACAACTCCTAGCGAACTGCTGGTCAACTGCTAGCGAACTGCTTGTCAGCTGCTAGCGAATTGCTTGTCAGCTGCTAACGAACTGCTTGTCGACTGCTAGCGAACTGCTTGTCAACTGCTATCGAACTGCTTGTCAACTGCTAGCGAACTAATTGCGAGCTAATTGGTGGCTAACTATGATCAACTTCTGAACAAGTGCTAGCTAACTGCTGGTCAACTCCTACAATACCGATTCCTATTTTTTTTTGTTTCTTTTCAGTAATTGTTGCTGTAGGTTTAGTGAGATTTTCTAAATTCTGAATTTTCAACTTCAAAGCAAGTTGAAAAATTACTTGGTCTTAATACCAATGACAACGCTTATGGGTAAAGATACTTATATATATAATAAATACTTAGGCTTCAGCTCCTACCACTTGGGATGCAGTTTTCTTATGTAATTCCTGGTTATATTTAGAAAACATATATTGTATTCCAAATCTGGTAGAACGATTTATAACTATCTTACTTTCAAATATATTGGACGCATTTTTGAATTAAAAAGTTAAATGATCAAAAAAAAGTAAATATATAAAAATCTTTACTGAGTGGAAATTTTAAAACATTTATTCGCCTTTTTCTAATTCTAAATGTGGCTGACGTTTCATGAATAAATAGACCAATAGATATAGCTGTTATTATTTAATTGAATTGAAAATATATTTATTGTTAATTATTAAACACTTTTACATTATAAACAATATCAATACGTTTTTACACTGGTATTACAATAGTCGAGCACCCTTACTCTAATAAAAAACAAATGAACAATAAAGCCCCGAGGTTATAAAACCTGTGTGGGAGCGCGCGATTGAGTAACATATTTTTAGTCTCGTAGTGAGATAGAATGCCTGGCCGGTCTTCATTACCACTTAATTCAGGTTACACATTAACAAAGATAAAACACATTCAAGTGCTTCATATAAGAACTAAGCAGTTATAAAAGTGACAATTACTAACAATTGAAATTTTTACTTATTACTAACTTAAAGATACCAATGAAAGAAAATAAATTTAGGAACTAACAAATCAAGTATAGGTAGTAATTTTTAAAAGATACCTCATTTTTCTCTACGTAAAAGTTGAAGCTCAAACAATTAATTAAATACTATATAACAACATACAAAACAACTATATCAAAGCTATACTACAGTCCTAAAAAGTCTATTAACATCAATCTTCTTTATGTAAGTTTGGATCTCAATCACGGGTAAGTTTTTAAAATCTTTTCTTATAAGAACATTGTTTAATATATTCTGGGAGCAGATTACAAAAGGTAGGTGCTAGAGACAAAATCGTACCTACAATATAAGACAATGATCGAATTTACAAGAGTATCCTAAGAGTTCTGATCCCCCAATTTAATACATATTATGTACAAATAAAATAAATAATTGTAATATTACTATTGTTCCTAATGTTATATGAAATAATGGGTATTTCTCAATCAAATCACAGTACATCCTTGGTACTGAATATCCTTGATTTAATACCACACAGTTGCTCGTTCATAATTGGTCGTGAGATGATTGGTTTAAACGAGGGAAATCAACTCTAATTGAATTTGCCTTTTAATACTTCAGTCTAACAAGTTTTAGACTAATCGTTGATGTGTTGCCAAGAGAGTTGTTGAAAATACTAACTGGGGTGGCAGTCTTTTATTATTAAAAGCTGTCGTGGATGGTAATATTGATAGCGTATCCGACTAAAGGAAGTTCTATAATCTTTAGAGGATATTGTTTATACCAGGTAATGCCGCAATTTGCTCGGTTCCATCGAATTAGCCCCAAAGTTTGACATAGGTCATCTCTAAACCGTAAAATTAGAAAATCTGGAGACTGCTACCAGCTTGATTGATGGATTATATTAGTTGGAAGAAACTTTCAATCGCAGCTGTCAATGAGTGATCAATCAAAGTTTGGAAGAAACGCTCAGAAACTTGAGCTGTAGGAATGACGAATATTGGGTCTTCTTATGGTATTAAATACTTGACATTTCACCTTCAAACTATATACTTATCAAGATTTTCAAACGTAAATATTTTAGCGAATTTCCCCTATAGGGAAGAAGCTATTACCGTAGGTCTCATGGTAAGACCTAAGCCCGGCCACCAGAAGCAGAAAACACCATTCGGTCGATTTTATATATATATGTGTGTTTGTCAGCACGATAGCGGCCGTAAAAATGGTCCGATCTTAATGAAATTTGGTACAGACATGTAAAGTGGTAATCCCTCGGACGAGTTCGTAAACCAGCCCGATCGGACCACCGGAAGGGGGGTTAAAGGGGGATAAACCCCCCAAAAATGGGTTTTTTTAGTTTTTTACGTAGGAAAATAAAATTTATCGAATTTTTGTTGGCACCATTGGATTAAGCTAAAAAAAAACAATTAAGTATCTTGAATCACTGCTCTATGTCAATTGGTTACCGAGACATTGAAAGTGGTAAACACAGTACGTTGTCCCAATGTTAACCTTATGGGAAATAAGTAAAATTCTATATCTCGGTTATTTCCCAACATATCTTGATAAAACTTGGTAATTAGCTTCTTCTAGTTCAGATCTATTGAATATTGAATTAAAACCACCCAGTTTTGATAAAATGTAGCAGCAAACCTGCATACTCATTCCCCATGTTATTCTTATGGAGCTTACCAAAACATGTCAAATCTCGCTATGTTGGATTGAAATATGTTGTTTTGCATTTGAAATTCACTGAGTATGCAGGTCTGCTGCAACGGGAGTATTTAAGATCAGATTTTTTCTTTTGATTCACAAAAAACATCCTTGATTTCTGAGATCATCTTTAGGTGTACAGAGGTATCTTGTTATAAATATCAGACCGAAGTACTCTCGACATATAAAGGCCTAGAAAATAAGTTGAAAAATATTTGATTATCACAGTGTTCTAAATGTTATCTTCAGGAAGAACATTAGTTTTTCGATTAGATTTTCCCTAAGAGCACGAATATAAAAGAAAAGGGCTGAACAGCTGACGCGTTTGTTGTTATTTGTATACTTTTCCCCAGCGATGCGAGACATTATCAGTTATGTTTCCAATAATATAATGTTCAGCTCAAAATATAATATAAAGAATTTTTAATAAAAAAGAGATTGGATATTCTCTTGCCTATTTTTACTCGTATATTCACAGAGTGAAAGCAATGTTCTACGCAAACCTGAATTGTTTCGATTCACCAAGTGATTGCTGTTGTTTGATGGTAAATTAGCCCTCCATCACTGACATGTATCATCCTTTGTTTTCCGTGGACATTGTTGCTAATAGAAGCCTGTACTGGACAGCCACCATTTACCTCAAAATCCGGCGACAACTTGATCAATAAATACTTTAATCAAAAATATAAAAAAATATCTCATTTTCTCTCCTAATTAAAGCAGAAATTTATTCTGAGGTTGAGCAAAAAATTGTGTATGAATTTTCTTACTTCGTCAGAGTGCATTTACTTTTTTATTTCAACCACTGAGACCTTTTGAAGCAAAATTTGTGGTTGAAATGTATGTCGTACATGTAATTCCTTATATTTTAATTTATACCGGACTCTTGCTTCAAGAGCTTTCCAAAATTTAATCTTGTGCTTGCTTGAGTCTCTTAAAAGTGTGTTGGAAATTAAAAAATCAAAATGAAAACAATAGATTATAAGCATAACATAATGTAGCGCATTCCTAAAAATCTCAACCGTTCTTTATCAAATAAGTTGCGAACTTGGTGTGTATTGAATTGCATGTTGTAATTGTTATTAATGATTTCCTGTCATCATCAAATACAATTTTATATTCATAAAATTTGAAACCATATAACATATTGAGTAAAGCTACTAAGTAATCGCTTTATTGGACGTTCGTGAGAACTGCAATTAAGTCTCAGACCTTCACTTTCAGGCGCAGAACAGTCCTTCACGAAAAGAATGGCGGTTAAAACCATCAGGAAATAATGTCTGCGCCTCACAGCAGTTCCACTTCAGTGGGTATTACGGTAGTTTTACTTGAGTGGGTTTAAATGAAGGGGACTTAGTTTGTCTGCATCTCTTTAATTAGAGAAGGTTAAGCAGTGGAGCAATTATTAAATATTTACTCCAAATTAACTATCATTAGAATTAAATATCATTCTAAAAACTTAAAGTTGCAATCAAGCAGGCGTTTTATGGTACATAATAAATTAGCATGCCAATTACATTACAATAGAAAAAAATCAAATTTGATAATCATTTAAAAAACTCTTAGCACAAAACAAAAAAATTGCAATGTTTTTTATTAGTATTGAAAACAAAATAATTGATTGGATTGAAATAGATGTTATACTTAACATAGAAAATATTCATATTTGTCAACCATCACCCAAAAATCTTTTTTTATATTTTAAAATACATAATATTTTGTTTATTTTTGTTCGATTTATTTTTGGTAATAATGGTAGATAAATAAGAACAATGTAGACGTTTGTGATTATTAATGTCTTTGTTTACTCAATATACGTAAATAAAACTATTTGTTAACGTCTTATCTTCATGTTTATTAACAAAACTTAACATAAAAGAAACCAAACGAAACCAAGATGGTTGGAAACTAAAGGTATAAGAGCCCTTTCAAATTTTTGTTTAATTTTGTAAAAGCGTTGTTATTTTTGTTTTATTTTTCACGATTAGGGTTATAATTTGTACTTGTTTTTGTACCTATTATTTTAAATCCTAACTAACCAAAGGTAAAATTCCTCCTTTTTTACATAAAAACAATAGTTCCTCTCTGGTGTAGCATTTAAACATTTAGGTTAATATAACTTGAACAGAACGAAAATTTATAATTTCCCTTCGAGAGAAATGTTTGGTTCAAACAGTGTTTCCGTGGAGCCTCTGTGATAAACCGTGTTGCGGCTGGACACATTGAGATAAACATAGTGCACAAAGCATATTGTACAGGGTGATGCATGGACTGCACTAACATGAACCAACATTATGTTGTGTGGAGAATATTTCATTACATTAGGTTTATGTTACATTATATTATTATTCGATAAGGCACCTTCTCAGATCAGTTTCATACTTAAATTAATTAAAGAAATAATATATTTTCACCAAAAATTTCTATCATATTATTTTGTGTCATGTTTTCTGCTAATGTTTTTTGTTGTAAACATTGTGAAATACTGTAAATAGCTGAAATATTTTTGAACTTTCTGGTTTTACATTCTTCAAACGTATCATAATATAGTTTTGTTTTTAGGATGTAAAAGTTAATAACAATTCAACAATGATAATACAAATTGTTTATTAATTCAAGACTTACATTCAGTTTACATTGTAATGAACATGAACATAATTTATTATAAATTTTGAATATTTATTTAAGAGGCACATTCCGAAAGAGACAACTTCTTAAGACATTTCAAGTCAAATTCATAGATTCAAACAAACAAAACTTGATTCCACCCAGATTCACTCCTTCAAAATAGGTTAAGTTTATTTGACGAACTTGTCATTTATAATCACCACTTTAAACTATATCGGTCTTGAATTAATTTATTAACTATGAATTATTCCGGTTGTATGAAATCATAACTTACTAATCAAAAGACGAATTCCTTTTGAGTAATAGAGTAGACGCCTTTCTAACCGGACTACGCTCGGCGGACATCACATATTTTCAAAGGAGAATTTCAATCAAAACATCAGGTCAACTGGACATGCTCGGCATGAAATGGAGCGTACTGTGTCGACGATTCTGCAGGGAAAATATCTGACCAGTAATGACGAGCTTAGAGTTCCGGCCAAATCATTAGGCGGGTGAGTGAGTGCGCTGCTGGCGTTCAAAATATGTTTTTGGCCAATCATTTACCCATCTGAAGTTATTGACAGTTATGCTCTTTGTTTATGTTCTCCAAATCAGCTGAGTAAGTCCTCCAAACATAGCTAAATAAATGTGCTTCTATCTGTTGGAAATATGTTCAAATACTTAAATGTGTAGAAGAGCGGAGGTGTCTTTAACATCCAAGTCATTTATGCAGCTGGAGTTTCCATTTTTCGCCACCCGCCTAATGATTTGGCCGGAACTCTAAATACTGTGATCTCTTCAATTTAAGTAGAATGAGTTAGAATTAGTTAGTTTTTGAGGAATTAAGGAACGATACCGACGACTTCTACGCGAAATACATAATAGACAAACTATTGTAAAATATCTATTTTTTAAAGTTTTGTTTTAATATTTGACTTTGGGAAACATCGGTTTAACCGTAAACCCCCATTATTCGGATAGGCCATGGGCCCGAGGGATCCAGATAAGAGGGAGGCAACTGCAGACACTTTTAGGGAGCTGTTGAGTTTGAAGTTTCAGTAATTTTCTTACACTAATTGATCAACCCTGTTCACCCGTGAACAAACATAAAAAATTATTGGTTTCAGGAATTAATGTTTTATTGAATTTGTCATACTTTATTAGATTGCTGTGCCAACTTCCCTAAGGCTAATGTCACACGGAGCCGGTTTTCCCGCAGCTGTTGCGCGGTTTTTTGCCGCCCGTGAAGCAAAAGCACATGATTTAAATGGAGGGTGCCACACGCCGCGGGCGAAAACCGCTCAACATCAGCTGGAAAAACCGCCCCAGCGGCATAGGGCATTACCCTAATAGTGTCACATAAGCTTCTCTGTACTTTAAAATTGAAACTTTGAAGGGCTCCCAACACTTGATAGGGCCCCCTAGTTTGAGCCCTGAGAACATTTAGAAAAATCTGTTCTTAGCGGATGCCTACTCCCTAAGAGGAACGCCCATGCAAAGTTTCAAGTTTCTAGGTCAAGTAGTTAGGGCTGTTGGAGATAGGTCATTGGTATTTGACAAATAAATAGTTGATTCATTGTTCAAACCATCCTTAAGTATCTTTAAGTAAAATTTAGAAATAAATTTCATTAGGTGGATTTTTGCATGTAGGGGTAATTTGTTAAGGCTCAATTGTGTACCTTGGTTTGAAAGTCAAAACCAGTTAATTATGTTCCCTTCGTAACAAAAACTAAATAGAGGATGTTTGTCATTTTATTGCCACGTGTCCGTAATAAAGCATATTCGTTGAAAATGGTTTAATTCGGGGGAATTATCCAGGGAAATTTTGGATTATTATCTTAATGGTATGAACTGGATGCGGCTGGCAAAATTTGTTCAGGAGGCATGGCAGTCAGGTGGACCCCTATTCAAGAGTTTAATTTCTAAACAATTGTGAAGAGCAAGTTGTGTATGTCACGTTGAGGTAGATTTTCGGTAAACATGTTAAATGTAGGTAGCACTTACGTTAATATTTTTCTTGTTAGTTCTGCCAACCAAGGGTGACAGCCTATGACCATCCCAACAAATGCGAGAGTAATGTTGAAATGAAAATGGACAATTTTTTACGGGCAGATTAAAAAATGAAATAATTGTTATCATAGACTGTTTTCTTTTAGTTGTTTAATTCTAATCTTATTCACTTCTGTAAAGACATGTCAGTAAATAAAACATTATTTCATTAATTTTCATTTCATTCGTTGTTTAAATTATGTTTTACACATAAAAATACTGCTCCTAACGGGAAATCTTTCACATAGAATTTTAACCCCCCAAAAGATGATAAACACGCAGTTTTCTGATAATGAAATATGCTATATTCTAATTTTAATTTTTAACCTTCGTTCTCTAGCATCCGCAATCCAACTTACTGCATTTCTTCGTTTTTAAGGTTTTCTATTGAGAGTTATAGTTTGTAATTAGTTTCTTCACTTTTCTTATGGTCATGTGTCTTCTTCATTCTGAGTTTGAACGATCCCTACAGATTCTGTTACATTAAATAATGTTTGTCCTATTTTCATTTTTTAATACTTTTTATCTGAGTGTTTATGAGCTAAAAGATAATACAGATTACACATTCACGCGATTAAACGCGTAATAAATTAGACCCTCGTGAACAACGAATGGCGTTAAATACCAGATTACACTAGTAGTATAAGTTTGATCTCCAGTGTCAGATCATATGAGTAAGTTACTCCCATCATTTTACGACTGTACTGAAAGCTGAGTCACTAGCTGAGTAGGCTGGGAAGTGAGTATGCATGTAGGTTGGAGAGTAAACTTGTTTTTCTTAGAAAAACTCATGAGTTTATAGAAAATTAGTAGTCTTTCCTTGTTTCGATCTGTATATTAAAAAAAAAACAGAGCGATTTTAGTATCTACAATAAACTCAACTACTGGGTTGATATTGATTATTTCGAGTCGTTTGAAGGTCCTCAATGTCGAGATGTGCCTTTTAGGGATCTTAGTGTGTGGGCTCTCAGGAAGCTTTAAAGTTCTGTTTTGGTCCATTTAAACAGCCCTGGGGAGTAAACCGGAACAAAAGACAATTGCACACAAAACGAGCAGTCAACTGTCGAAATACAACCTTGAAACTAAATACAAACACACTGTGTGCTCGTTAAATAGTTTGCAACAGTGGGTTCTGCCAATTGAGGATTTTCGCACCGAAATCTGGTTTGGTCTGTAACCTTGGCCGTCCAAGGAAGTCATTACCCAATCAGAAGGCGAATCGTAGATGCTCGCGCCGGCCATCTGATTACAGTGTACGAGTCTCAATTTACATCACTAATTGCGACGGACGCAACAGGCTTGAGGGTGTACACCAGCTTACGTTGCGGGTAACTTCATTGATTAAACTTGTTTTTCCTCGAGCCATTTGGCTCACCAAACGATTAAATTACTGTAGAAGATTCTTATTATGGTTTAAATACCAGTAATTCTGTAATCCCCTTGTTGCTGGTGGCAACTAGTTTCGGTTAGAACCATCTTCAGGCCGAACAAGTTGTCATCAAACTGTTTCCTCACTGTAGGTGAAGGTCGTCATTGTAGATAAAACAATTCACTTTTAAACATAAACACGAACACGCACATTGACACTGATACAACAGGTATTGATACAACACTGATATAGAATTGCAGGTATTTTAAACCATTATAAGTATTCAAACGTAATCCGGAGGCTAACAACTTCGAAAAATGTAGAGTTAGAGAGGGACTTAACGGTGTTAACGATTAAGGTTATAAGAAAATTAAAGTGAAGTGAAAAATGTCCTCAGGAAGTGTGCTGGTCGGGTTTGGATTATTGTTTCTTTCGGACTACAGTTACGTTCGAAATACTGTAATGTTCAGATTACTTTGACTTTCGGACTAATGTAATGTTTGGGCTAATTTGACGTGTTGGACTAATGTGACATTAGGACCAACATGAAGTTTGGACTTCTATGTCTCGGATTACTGTAACGTTTCGATTGCTTTGACTTTAAGATAACAGTACTGTTCGGAGTTCGGATTATTGTGACGTTCGGACTACCCTTGTGTTCGAATCAACGAGGCCCACCTGCATGCTTACTATTAACTACGTAGATGTTGTTAATTTACAACAGAAAATACTCCAAAGATTCCACGAAACGTTGGATCATCATTTTGAAGACAGAGTGGATTTAAAGCAACATTCATTATTATTATAATTATTATTTGGTTGGAGATCTGAAAAGGTTAGGCTTTTCTGATGTTGCAATAAAGAAACGAATCATTATTTACATTTAGTTACTTTTCAACTTTCTTGTATATCTGTTGGTTCTGTGTTTTTATTTGATTTTTTATATGCAGAATCTTATAGAAGAATCGTAGTTTATTACTTTGTATGTCCGACAGTTCCATTGGCACTTTTTCCAAAATATTTAAGGCCTGAAAGTTTAATTTGGTGGAATGTTTCAGTATTTTATTAGTAAGACTATGTTCTACAAAAGGAAAAACGAACAATTAAATGCAATTAATTCAAATCATAGGAAACCATCATGCTTCATTATTGTTCACTCAATTATAAAGATTTTCTTGAAAAAGTACAAAAACAGATGCAAAAGGTAAATAAAGATATAGTTTGCTTTGAACCAATTATAGATTGCTTTATTGGAACTTTCTCGACGTACCTTGTTATTTCAATTTGAATTGCCAAAATTGTTGCGGCAGGGCGATGTAACCTTACATTTAACGAACAACCGGAGTGTAGCTGATAGATTATCGTCTTTTATTAACTACATAAGAATAAGAATAGACAAAAAGTAATTTATTCCTCAAAATTACATAAAAGTTAAGCATCGCTATTCATTGCAAAGTGTAAAAACTAACACAAGATACGAAAATAATACAATCCATTTTAAGTCCAGCTTCTTAAGATGCTAAATCTAAATCTGACCTTTTTGTTTGTAATTTGGAGAAATAACTCGGTCTTCCCAGACACATTCTGATTGGACGCTATATTGAATATGACAGCTACATAACAAAACTATTATTCAGAAATCAAAACGAAATACACTTCGAGTAGCATAGCATAAACTAATAAAATAATATACCAAAATACCATAAAATGCCGAAAAAATCCTCAGCCAGTTACTTTTGAAAACCCATTGATATGGGCAAGCTTTACTTTAAGTTGTAGAAACACCCAAGGTTCTGAGAATCAACTGACATTTATTGCAGCAGTTAAATTTATCTACAACTATCTCGTAATATACTCCTCTGATTGCATGTATTAATCCTTACATAAATAAGGAATGAAAGTGAGCAAATAATTGTTAATATTATCAGATTATATTAATTTACTCTAAGCTTATATCATGTT
Organism: Flexamia atlantica; assembly: GCA_035578135.1. Classification (NCBI taxonomy): domain Eukaryota; kingdom Metazoa; phylum Arthropoda; class Insecta; order Hemiptera; family Cicadellidae; genus Flexamia; species Flexamia atlantica. Next base: position 167,813 of record JAQJVK010000020.1, read on the forward strand.
ATTTTAAAATCACCTCCACGTGTTTAATTTATTACAGACAAGGTCGTATTTTATTACGAAGCCGAGCCTCTGATATCCTTTTTTATGGTTCTTAATTGACCGATCATAATTTACAATTCAATCACAAGGAAAATAAATAACATATTTTATAACTGTGAGTAAAATTATATGGAAATAATGATAGATAGAAGCCCTATTTGCTTATTTCATAACTTCATTCACTGCATTCCTTCTCCTCTTCAGTCAAATCCAGTGTCTTACAAATGACAGTAATCTTGTTTCATAGGAAATACGGAAGGATATATCCCATCTATGTGGCCAGTCGAGGCTTTCATAGTTTCGACCGGAATTCAAGTGATCGTATTTAACGAAACAACTAACTGGGTAACATTTACAATAATTTGCATGACTACTTCCCCCCAGAGTGAGGGTGGTGCCTTAGGTAGTTCCCTGTCCCTGGAACTAGCTCCTTGGTGAGGGACTTGAAGGTTTTCCTGGGCCATTATTTTGGGGCCAGCCTTTCGCAGCTCTCAGCTGGCTGCCAGCTCATCTGCGGGGTTGTTCCCCTTGTTGCGACTGGGTTCTCTGGATGTTTCGGATCCGAGGTGTGAAAAGGGGCCGGGACTTGACTTTGTTCTCGTCCACTGGTCCTGCCCAGAGTGAGGGCAAAGGTCTGCTGGCGGTGAAAATGGGGAACCTGCCGAGGCTCACGTTCGGATGGTTCGCTGTCCATTGGAGGGGGCTATGCGGATAGCCCCTGCTGAGCAAGGGTGTCGGGTTAACCTAGTATCCCGGGAGGGACCCACTTCTAATCCCGCCTCCGTAATGGGAAACCCATAGTGGAAGGCCGCGAGGCTGGATGCATGGGCGAACGAAGTACCACGGGTGCTGGTTTCAGGCCCCGCTGGCTCTGGCTGGGGTCGACTCTCGGTCAGGGCTGGTGGACCAGCGTTTGGAATTGGTCTCGTGGTGGTATGTGGTTACGAAATGGGGAGGGTATGTCCCCCGGGCTTATGGGGTCACCCCCATGAGTCCGGTGTACCCTGTTCTGGCTCAAATTGGCGGAAAACTGTCAGAGGTAAGGTAGACCTCGTGCGAAGCTCACATAGACCTCCACCCCGCTGGTGTGGTAAGGGCGCTTGTCATCCGTGGCAAGTGTCCCTTTAAGCATTAGTTGGTTGTCATGAGTAGTCAGTTTGCCCTGGTTAGAGGCTCGGGGGTGACCCCTTCCTCGACGGGCTCGGCTTTGCCGCTGACGAGCGTGAAGGTCTTAAGCCATCCCGACAGCCAGGGGCGATGGTCTCAAGCCTGGCTGGGGTCGGGTAAAGCAAAAGCTCAGGTACCGGCCAAGGAACAATCGTGTGAAATGAAATGAAATTAAAAAATTAACAAAATGCATGACTACTTCACCCAAGATGGAAAGGTATATACATCCAAAATCTGCCATCAATCATGCCGATTATGCTGTACAATTATTCCCTATAAAATCGTAACTAATAATTTGATGGTGGACGGAGAACAGGTATTTCCTGTTGGCAACTCGGTGTAACTTCTTTTTTGAACCCTGAATAACACGAAAACAGCTATACTGTCCCTAATGCAGAGAAAAATACCCGGTACAATTTCTATAATTGGATAATGTAAGGATTTTTTTCGCTGAAGGGAAATTGACAATGAGGGTAGGTGGTATTATTTAGTTTCAACTTGTTTGCGGTTCACCAGACCAAAACTGCACTCAGTAAGAATAATAATGGTTTATTTACTCCAGAAATGTCAGTTTTAAAACTATCATTTTGCACATTTTTAGTTAAAATTTACAATAAAATGTAAAAAAAAATTTCAGAAAGCCGCACAAACAAACAAAAAAAACTAATTTTCTACGAATTTCCATACATCGTATTGAAATAAGAAACAGTTTTACGCTTTCATTTTGCACATTTTTAGTTTAAACTGACAATAAAATCTTCCAAACAAAACAAAACTAAATGTCTACAAATGCTCATACACCTTGTGTTGAGACAAGATACATTGTAACAGATTACACATACTTGAAATACTAATGAACTAAACATAAAAAGGTTGTACATTCGTTCCTGCATTATGCTCAGGGGAAAATATTGGGCATCTAAGGCTTAGCCTGTTTACAGGTTCCGTTGTAAGTATTATCCAAGTACAAAAAACGGTCAGAAAAAAATAAATGATTGTATTGTATTAATGAGATACTTCTTCCTTTTAAGACCTCGTTGCCAAAATTACTTTGTTAATCTGTTGCAACTTTTATCGGACTGTACTTAAGTAAATATCATTGATAAATATATAAATAAATACTATCCTTTTTTACTTTACATTGATTTACACCAGGACATGCTTTGCTACTTTATTCACAGCAATGCTTAAAATATGAAGGACAAAAGGTTGCAGTTAAATTGTCATCGTGACAAGAAAATTCCATATACTGAATCGAACCCATCTGCATTGCATTTGCTGATTGTATTTGCAACTGCTACAATATCCTTCCCGGATATCCGTCTAACTAAGATATGCTATTACTGCTTTTAAACGAACTTGTTCATGAAACTGTAAAAATTGAGCCTTTTGTTGGGTGTGATTTTCTATGGCACTTAGAATTACGTACGTAATTTAAAATTTAGGTCCATGGTGCCACGGATGCCGATTGTGTCGTACATGAACATGGTCCTAAACGTTAAGTTACTGTAGCAACCTGAGTTATGTGAAATTTGTCGTAAATTGTGTGCGTGTTCGTGTTTTACCAACTCTGAAAACAACTCAAGTGGGTGGTTTTTAACCTGTGCAGACTGTGTTGTGATTAATAGGAAATAAGATCAACAATTAGGATAACCAAAATCAAAACCAAAACCGAATTGAAACATTGACGCCCAAACTATTCTCCAGGAATGAGGAACAAGACCAATAAGTTCAAAATAGGGATCAATCATGAATCCCAGTTTGAAAAAAACAATTAAGATTTGGAATCAGAAGAAGAATTGGAATCTGTTTCCGAAGGAACCGTGTCATTTATTGAACAAGAGTTGGTTTCTTTCATCAATGAATTTGAATCAAAAGAATCGTCTTTTCCTAAACATTTTCCAACATCGACCGTAAATTGCAAAAGAGATCTTCTCAAATGAGGCAAAATAACCCCGTTGCAGCATACCTGCTTACTCAGCGAATTTCAAATGCAAAAATATATATTTCACTATGTCATATACAACATAGCGAGCTATGACATGTTTTGTAATCTTCGTAAGACTAACATGGGGGATGAGTACGCAGGTTTGCTGAAACAGATATTTTAAAACTAGGGGTTTTAATTATATATTCAGTAGATCATAATTAGAAGCCATATACCAAGTTTTATCGAGATATGTTAAGAAACAATGATTATATAGAATTTTTTATTGTTCATAAGGTTAACATAGGGACAACGTCCTGTTTTACGACTTTCAATACCTCGAAAATCAATGATCATAGAGCAATGATTCAACACAGAAAGTTGTTAGTTTTTTCAAGCTGAATTTAATGGTGCTAACCAAAATTGGGTTATTTTAATTGTTCTATGTGAAAACCCCATTTTAGCGGGGGGGGGGGGGGGGGTTATACCCCTAAACTCCCCTGACATTTAAAAAACAAGAAACAAAATGGAATCGTTCATTCCGCAGCCGGCACCGTAGCGGGAAGAGTGTGTTAGCACAAAGACTTGCTTCTGAAAGTCTGTTTATAAACAACGTCCCTCTGCGCAAACACCTCGCTCGCTAACCTGGAATCAACCACTATACAGCCATACAGCGTGTCCAGAGACTTCAGCCTAGAATGTTCAAGCTGATGTAGGTGAAAACAAACTAGATTTATCATATTGTATGTTCCCATTTCGCTTGGTATCTGACTGCTTGCGTTTTTATCCGTGAATAGCTCGGTCTTGGCCTGAGATATCCTTGTTTTCCGCTGCATTCCGCGGTCAGTCGTCTTTTGTACCGCTTCACATTATAACCATATATCCTACTTTTAATATTATAAATTTGAAAGTATGAATGTTTGTGTGAATAACTGTCTTTCAACGAAGTGAAAAATACTGACCAACTGAGCTGAAGTTTTGAAGGAATAGAGCCACTATATGAGAAAAGGACATAGGCCTATTGACTTCCTTAAGATCTCCTCGGGCTACGCCCCGTGAACGTCCTTAGCTTTAATGTTTACATTTTATAAGGATGTAAACATCCAATACTGAATTGTAAACAGCCAACTGAATTGTACACCTTGAAAATTGTACACGGCAAAGAGTTGTGCCGTGCGCGTCACTTTTATATTATAGCGCGAAACCAGGTACTGGCCATAATAAATAAACAGAGGCCAGTCCAGCCGAAAGTTCTGAAGTCAGTCAGAGGCAAATTTTGGATTTGAAAAGCCTGGTCTCCCCACTTCGGCAGCATCTTCAGGACTATCAACAGCTCAGTGCCCCTTACTACATCTGTACCAGCGTTGAGTATTAAACCATTATTGTATCACCAATTGTTGTTCTAAATTAAATTATTATGTTTTAGTTAGCTTGGTTTTGGTGGTGCGGGAGGGAAGTTCTAGTTGGGGGTTTTCCAAGATGTATTTTTCTGTGGGTTTCGCCTGTCCAGAGGGGAGCCTTTAAAATATTATCAATGTAGCTTTCAACAGGAAATGTGTTTTCTCATATTTCTCTTGCCAACAATTACTTAACTCAATAGTTCATTAAGCCTTCACTCAGAATCACAGTAATCAGTGATAAGACCTTATGCTTAAATTCAGACAGTTATTCTCAGTCACATGCAAGGTAGGCCCTGGTGGCATTGAATAGTTGTACATGGAATTAATTACTTAATTATTGTTCATCAAAGCTGGCTTAGGTTACCATATGGCAATGGGCACGATCGGCTTCAGGGTAAACCTTCCACCTAGATTGTTCATCCTATTCATTTCACAGTAATAGTAATTTGCTCTGACCAATCATTTCCTGACAATACAGGATTACCTTATTGTACCATAGATCCATGTTCCGGCCTTGATCCATATTTAGCTATTCCCAACAACCTATCGTAATATCCACCCAACCAACACCACCAGTTGCAAATTGGAAGCAGATATAAAGCCCTTTGCCATATTGTGCCTTGAGTAGTAAATTTAGCCAGATTTTGTTAATCATGAATCCCGAACAACTATCTGATATCAAGACTTCTGATCTAGGGTCAGCAGTTGCCTTGTATTCAGACGATATAAAGAATCTTTCTGAAAATCTTCCCTTTAAGGAACCTCAATCTTTAGCTCCACCTCAAACACAAACGCCCAGGCAGAAGAGGTAATCAGAGTGTGATCCATCAGCCAGTGATAATCAAGAGGATACTCAATCAGGAAATCCAAAACAAAAGAAGAGTCAAAAAAGTCAGATCCTCCAAAAAGAAAGCAAATCCAGAACCACACCTCCGAGAGCTGCGAAAAATCAAGGGCCCAAAAAATCAAAGTCAGATCCTTCAACTAAGAACATTGATCCCAAACCAGAATCCGTATCAACCTCTCTAAAACCTCCTCTAAAAGACCTGATGGGTGGAAAGTCGATACCCGAATTGGATGATAATGAGGAACAAAAAGACGTATTTGATTTATTATCAGTAGTTCATCCCAGTCTCGCCAGGGATATTAATCATTTGAGGTTGCTTCCATTCGACATGGGGAAAACTATCATACTCGATTTCACAAAAACCACTAAAGCGTCTGATGTTGAGACAGCCAGGGTAAATTTATCTCATCTTATAGCTGGAGTACGTGTCGGACTCAATTTTAGTATATTGTATCAGAGCAAGAGGATTGAGGATCAACAAAAGGCAGAATTATCATTTGCTCAAGAGACATCAAGTACAATGAAATCATTGGTTGAATCATTAATGAAGCTTGTGACATTCAGAAGGAAAACTATGACAAAGCCATAGGTGACCATATGGATCGGCCTCAGGGTAAAAATTCCACCTAGATTTGATTATCCTATTCATTTCACAGTTTTGGGTAATTGTTGCTCTGGCCAATCCTTTCCAGACAATACAGGATTACCTTATTGTACCATAGATCCATGTTCCGGCCATGATCCATATTTAGCTACTCCCACCTATCGCAATATCCACCCAACCAACAAAATCATCAGTTACAAATTGATCTGAAGTAAGATCAGCTGTAATTTTTGTCGTGAGAGAAGCCACAGCGATGGAAAGCCACGGGTAACTGCTAGTCTGAAATAAACCAACAAAAATTATATCAATTCCGAAAACCATCACTTGATTCTGTCGCGAAGCCTTAAAACATACTGAAATACATAACCGACATTGTACGGATAATGCGACCCTAAGCTTCGAATTGAAAACGAAATAAATGGTAAAAAAGACGTTCTTTTGGCTGGAACTTGTAATATTTGAAATCACAGCTAAAAAAATGCGTACTTATAAATTGATTTAAAATATATTATGCATTCTAGAGACTTGACGTCAAAATGGGAGACTAAATACAGTTAGTTTACGGCAGGTATTATGTCATTTAAAAGTCGTTGAATACGCAAATTGCTGTTGTGGTGGAATTTTTTATCATCGTATGCCGGTTTAACCTCTAACATGTCAGCTTTTCACAGTGTTATGCTGCTTTAATAATTTGAGTGCTAGAAGGAAGCACTGACTTAACTTGACTAATAACCATTGACTTAACTTTTCGGTTTCCACTGGCTTTAGCTACAGCACAGAGAAGAAAAAAGCAGAACCTCTGTCCTTTTTCTTCTGTGGCTACAGCTGGTCCATAAGGATGGGAGGTCTATTTTATAACTTTCTCGGTTACTGTTCTTTACCTACCACCAATGAAATCGGGGGTTCCGAGTACACTACAATTTAGTTCAGCCTCACGCGGGGCGAAAAGAGGGGATATCTTGACGGATAATGCAATTATCAAGAAAGCTGCAGTTTTTTTTTTTCAAATTAAAGTATTGTTGACGTCTACCGCAGTTAAGATGTCACGGTAGACGTTGAGATTTCCGTTCTCTGTTCAGCTTGTCGTTAATTTTGCATCCAAATGTTTCTCATTGTGTCAAATTTGCAAATGTAAAGTTTTATTACAATTTTAGTAGAATTTAAAGAGGTATGTAAAGTATTCCTGTCTTTTACCCAACTCTGAATGATAAAATATTGTTTCCCTCTAAAAAGAAATGTTTTACGCCTGGAAAGGCTTCAATGACGAAATTTTTGTTCTTCTCCTATTGTATTAAAAACAATAATTAATTTTATTTTCAGGTTCTCCCAGGCTGCGTGAAATTTGCAGATAGTTAAAGTGGTGCTCTAATCAATATAATATGACATGCTTTACAATTCATAATACTATCCAATCTCTTGCTTATTATTTTAAAAATAGTTTTTCTAGAACTTCTTTAAACTATTTTGCATTTCCAAGTTTGTTTAGCTTTCTTTACCGAACTTTTATGCCACGCAGTATGTTACAATTTATTTTGGAGCTAATGTAACAGTTAGTTGGGATTTAAAATACTCGTTGGTTAAAAATACCCTTATTTCCAAAATTAAAGTTTTATGTTTAAAAGATAGGAAGAAACTAATGTAAAGCGAATATTAACTGTAAGGTCTTCGTACTGTAGCACTTTGACTTCCCTCTCTATTGACAAAATACTGATGGTCGGTGATCGAAATTAATTGTCCGAGAAACCAATTACTTTCTGCGATAAGTTTCTATTTCACTGTCAGTTAAATCGTCTAAACTCACTAATTATAAGGAAAACCTTTAAAAGATCTAAATTTTGAGACTGATGCAAGCCGTCACCCATAATCTACGTAACCTATTCATGGCAAACCTTGCCCCTCTTGTCCCTCTTTTAAGGCAGAACCGATCTTCGTTACCATCATTGCATGTATTGCAGTCGTGCAGTTCAGGTAAATCCCGGTTACATATCAAAGCATATTATGAATAGCAAAATACAGTGCATCTCCAAAGGTTTAGCTTTGCAACTAAAACACTGTATTAGAATGAATCTTTGGTACCCTAATGACTAAATTAATATTTTTAATTATAGATTCTCGCTGTTTCTATCTGTTTCTTTACATTATTATTACAATTTTATCCCTATTAGATTGTAATTTGAAATTAACAGGGATTTCACTTACCAATCTAATAAGCCAAAGGTTCAGAGAGATCTTATGTCATCCAATTTACCTTGAGTCAAATTTAACGTGCATCAGATATATTAATGCAAGATATAGACCATAATTCATGTTAAATGTTTGCTACCAATTTTTTACGTACGTTTTAACGAGCTCTTGCTGTTAACCTTTTTGGTTGGTTCATAACAACTATTCATTATATTTGGTGAAGGAAACGTTTTTACCGGAATGAAGATACCTACGACTAAAATCCTAAGTGTCCTCAGAGATATCATGATCTTAATAAATACTTATTTCTAGAATTAAAACTAGAAATTTAATTTCTTGATTGGTAAAACAATACAACAAATTCCCAAATCAAAAAATGATTTTCGTTCTTTGGCTTTAGAGGCCTAATAGAGGTTCTATCGAAAAACTAGGATAACTTTCTGTAATTAAGAGTTTCATAAATTTTGACCAAACGGTATTTTAACCTTTCGCTCCTCCTTCACCCCCAAAATGTCCTCTAAATGTACCATTTTTAATAAATTCTCATTTCCTTTTGTGGTGTTATTTTTCAATTTGTTCGTTTTCTGTGAGACGTAGTTTTTTACAGGGTGTCAGTCAGTTAAGGAGGGAGGGAAATACCTCCTTCAGTTTACTTGCCAATTTTACCCCTTTCCATATCGGATATTGATACCATTATCGAAAGCGGTCAAATAATTTTGAAGGTCAGTTTAGTTCATGATAATTTCTGACACACTGGACCATAATTTCTAGGACGACTGGGATATCTGTTGGAGACTCATTGATTGCTTTTAAGTACGAAAGCAATTCCTATGGCGTTTCGTTACTTGGTCAGTGAATTCAACCCACCTCGTGTTATTTGGCGAACCTAGGGCATGGCTAAGCTTCCAAACTGTGTATATCAGATTATATATTTCTTGACCAATGGAGATTGCATTGTCATTTGTCAGTGCTCATTTGGTGTTGACTTAATGGGCTCTGTGGGTTCTTTGTGTAGTACACTTTGTATCCTGTAACACAGGGACAGTTTAGTAAAGGTGATGGTAAAGATGGCGTGAGGCGTCGGTTCACTGATGGTGTCTGCTGTTTGTTGTCTACCATCTGAATAAATGAACTACACATCATTGACTTAAACATATTGAGGCGATCTGACTTTACACGACATGGGCTGCATTTGAACCGAAGAGGAAAAAGAAAACTTACCGTCTAATCCGATCGTCTTCTAAATAGATTTTTTAAAATTACTAGAAATCGTTCATTTCCAGCTTCTTATAATAGGTCAATGTTCTGATAAATTATTCACCATGTATCGTGTAATTGTCTTTTCTAGTTTTTGTGTCTGCGAATCAATCCAAGTTGTCAACCTCGATTCCAACCAACAGATTTTCGGTTTCGTTTCTAATTTCAGAGCATAATCCGGCATGTATAGTTGATGTGCACGAAGCCTTAATTTCCATTTCCTCTAAGTTGTTATAACTTACACATGTCCATATCGACTCATAACATCATCTTTTTGGCAACTGGTTAGACTTATTTTAAGTCATGCCCAAGCAAATATGTGTTGAGATTTTTATGTTGCCAAACCTTGAGTCAGAGAATTTACGTAGCAATTTAAACTTTTACTGTTTCATCGCATGTAGATTCTCCTCTTAATGAAGTGATAAATTTGTATTGAAGTGGTGGAAAAGACCAATCTCCCTGTATTATTCGTTGACTTATCAAATTGTCAGCTAGTTTTGCATTTTCAACCTTCTTTACCTCTTGTCGTAAATCAATGTTTTACCTTTTTTGATTGAAAAAGAGAAAATATTATTTTGAAAGAGAATCTGTTCTCACACATACACACATCAGTACCCTTAGATTGTATAATCAGCTTTGTCTAAGTTCTTCGTCATTATTACATATTACGTTTTACAATTACCAAACCTAAAGTAAAAAGGTGAAATAAGACCTCTGTTTAGAAAATACGAGACTATTAGCCAAGTATTATAAAAATCAAGCAAAAAATCAAAAATATCGAAATTATGCCATTTTGTCCTTGTACACGAACAGCAATCGGACGGTTTAAGTTTTTCAATGAGGTGGGCAGATAAGAATAAAATTCCTTAAAATCTTGAGGAAAGTTAATTATGAGGCCACTGTGGCCTGTTTGTTGGCCTTTTATTCTGAAAATACTCAGCACAGGATGGGCCCCTAGTATTGAATGCTGTTCTAAATATGAAATATGATGGACTTCTGAAATCAGGGGAATCCTGGATACGAATCATTCTAAGCTGAAAATACATGGCATCTCTTGCCACAGCTTTTTAGTTTAAATGTATAGGTGGACTTATTGTAATTTTACTCCTTCTCCAATGTAGGTTAATCGTTTCCTTTTCGAATGATTCCTCCTCTTTCAATTCATTGGGATTCCGCTGTTATTGATTTATTTCTCTTGGCTGGTGTCTCTGCTCCCAAAATTGTGTAGATCTGCAAATTATTATTTGATTTAAATATTGAATGGAGTGTGCATGGATCATAAAAAGTAACTGAAGTATCTACAGTATATTTTATCAGTTGAAATAGAATAGAATAAAATTTTATTTTCTCAATAACAACAAAAACATTTTTACAAACAGAAAATACATCTAACTTCTATACAACAAAGGTATTTCAACCCAGAAAGTTTCTTCTAAACAAAACAAAAATAAAATGTCCTCACTTGCCAGGCTGTTACAAAATATTTAAATAATAGTAAAGAGAAAATAAATTAGGGCCTCATTAGGCAGTGCCTGTTTTTGAGGTTCCTTCATTTTTTTATATACATAGTAAAAACGCTCAGAACTAAACTAATAAAATAAACATACTTGGTCTCCTAATCATATAACTAAAAATAAATAATACAATAAAAATTGAATATTTATGCGTGCTATGAAAAATATTCCAAGGTACGGCCTGATAGCTTGCTAGACTAATTCATTTGAATACCACGAGCCCATTAATTTTCCTCTGCTTGTATCAGTGCTGAAACGAACATCTTTGTCAAATTGATTTATTTCGTTATTGCCACTTACGAGGAAAATATAAATTAATTATGAGAAATAGAAATCCTCCTTTATATTAAATACTTAAATAAAGAGATTTACTCCTGATCAACTGCCTTGACCAAATTTAAATATCAGCAGTTAGGGCTTGTACAGCTATAACAAGCTGAAGCAGTTTCCTTGGTTCTTAAGACATTTAGCTGTGGGGAATAATACAGAAACTGTTATTTGAATACGTACTCATGACCCAGGTTACGTAAAACATCATCTCTTGTGAGTTTAGCGAGACCCTCAAACCCTCTTAGAGGATACAAAGAGCAGAACGACGTAACATTTACAGTTATCTCCATCTTAAATCAGCGAAGCAATTTTCCTTTGTTAAGAAAACGCTGTACACTTGTACGTACTTAATACCTAGTGAGGTAATGAATAGACACGCTATTTACAGTACACTAGTTGGATATTGAAAATATGTACACCGTTTCCGATGGTCAATGCGAAATTAATTGTTTGCAGAGCCGTCATGCCGTATTTTTCTACTTATTTAGACTCAAGAAACGTAATTTGTATAAAAAGCAGTTTTTCCCAACAATTTTTTTTGAGTCCACCTAATGCTTTTTCAATATGTTGGCGTACCATCATTCCCCCCATTTTCCGAAAGAATATTTATTTTTCCACATTGAACATTATTACAATAACATTTACATTATTCGGAAATGGAATAACCACCTATAAACAGTTTTTGATGGTCATTTTTGAAGTTGCTACTTTCTTATCAGTCCATTCGGCCTTCCCTTGATATTACATAACTCATCAATATTTGCGGTCTACTTGAGCTTGTTAAATTATAGTATAATATTAAGATTTTTATCGCTAACAAAGGTTCACTGCCTAATTACTAACCAAGGCTAATGATTTTGACTAATGATTTTAAATATAAAAATACTGTAAGATGTTATGTTACAATTTTAAGCGGTAATAGTGGTACCGCTTGCGCGGTGGCATGACTGGAAGTCTCTGCTAGGCACATGTGTTCTTAGTGTTTAATAAATATTAATAAGACATACGGTGCATCAGGATCGCCGTGTGTGAATTATTCCCGAAAACGGACGCAACTTTCCTTTCTCGTGAAAGAGGTTGCCAATGGGAGCCTGGGATTTTGTAACTGCTGTTATTTTAATTAGTGGTGGGTGAGGAAAAATAAACAACAAACTATATTCGCAATTTTACAAGTCAATATTTTACCAAACAAATATGAATCGGAATATTAATATAGCTAGAAGTTAGACAAGGCCGAACGTTAAATAGGTATACCAAATTATAGACTTGGCTAAGAGACATGTTTACATTTACTTCAATCTACCTGTAAACCACTCTGCAATTGCTATAATTTTGACGATTTCTAGTATAATTTCTCTCGCTGTGACGGTGGGTCTACTTCAATCTACCTCTAAACCACTCTGCCATTGCTATGATTTTGTCGATTTCTTCGATTGCTTGTATGACTTCTCTTGCTGTGACCGTGGGTCTGCTTCAATCTACTACCTGTACACCACTCTGCCATTTCTATAATTTTGCCGATTTCTTCGATTGCTTGTATGATTTATCTCGCCGTGATGATGGGGGGGGGGGCCGGAGACGTCTGATGGACCATGTCCCCACCAACACTTAAGTAGGGGCTAAGGGAGAAATGCACAGACGCGCACTGCACACGAAAATCATTCTCTAACCTCACTTTAACCTATTGAAATAAACCACAACTATGGTGTCGGCTTTGTAATCAATACTGTGCTGATCAAAAGACTCGTAGTTCGAAAAACCTTAATGTATTTTTTTAATTTTCGTTTATTTGTGTTTTTACTTAGGTCTCTCACATACCACAAGTGGAACGGGTTCCATCGGTTCTGAAACCCTGGATCAGGAGGAATATTTGGTTTTCTTCTAACACAGTGTTTCCCAACCTTTTGGTGCTCGCGCACCACCTACCACATTTTCAATATTTTGGCGTACCTTCGCAAGGACCCACCCCCCTCCCCCCACCACTGAAGTAAACCCTCCAAAAGTGCTTATAGTTGCTCTTTGGTTGTTTTGTTTTTGACACTCAAATTTACGTTTTTTAACTTGTCAATGTAAATTTTTAGATCGTATTTTGATTATAAGTATTTGACAAATAATATGTTCGTCACAGATCTGCTCAATAATTTTATAGCCAATTTGGCAAAAAACCCCTATGAATTTGACTATGAATTTCGTAATGCGAGAAAAATGTCTAGGTACACGGGCAAAATATTCTCTGCCTGTTATTTGGAACTTTACGAAGTTCTCATCTTTTATATTGAAAAATTAACATAAATAAACAATTTAGTGTCAATCAAGGTATACCGTATTTTCACCAATAATCTTATATTTAAGCATATTACAAGTACAAAAAATATACAAAAGGTCGACATAATTAGACTGTGTTTTCAAAATAGAAGATATTACGTTTTATTAGTAAATCGTACAACTAAAAACTGTAGTAATGCCACCAAATGAACGCTGTAAAACTGGTAGAATACTTCAATGGAAAGAACAAAATGCTAAAACAGAACATTGTTTAATGCCAAAATGTTTTGTAAAAAAAATTTAAAATGAAAGAATAACAATAGTTCCTAAAATATGGTACGAAATTGGCACATTGTGACCGAAATAGAAACTGAAAAAGTTAATAACATTAAGGCATTAAGTGCTACTTTACTGTTCGACGGGACAGTGTTCGTTCGTGTATATCTATAAAAATAGTATTTTACTTTTTACTACTTCAATATCTCGCGTACCACCTGAAAGGCCTTCGCGTACCACCAGTGGTACGCGTACCACCGGTTGAGAAACACTGTTCTAACACATTAAAGAAATATATCACCTATTATCACATTCCTTCTAGTGTAGTATTTTGAGAGATAAGGTGCTCAATATTTTTTAACTTTACAAGGCACTTCTAGCGCCTGTACTCCTCGACAGTTCCGTCATAACGTTTCATTAGTCAGGATAACTGTGAGATGAGACGCGCTTCAGGCGCTGCGAGGCTGATCTCTGCCTGTTGAACCATCACTCACATCTTCTGCAACGCAAGAGAAAAGCAACTGTTGAGAGAAAAATAAAATGTACCGTGTAAAAGAAATTCTTTCAACTTAAAAATTAAATAATCGAATGAAGATTGAGTCGATTAATTAAGAATCCAAACATTTGTTTGCCAAAGTTGTTATAAAATACCACAATTTATTGAACAAGTTCTTATTGTGTAATATTTTTAAGATGGAGAAGACAAGTCCTCCTGGTATTGGCAAATTGTTTTAGTTCTCGATGTTTTAAATTTGACGTTATTTTATATGTCAAATTAATCCAACTAGCCAAATTTCAATTTATATGATTTTCCTAGGTGTTAAAACAAATGTTAAAATATTAATTCGTTAAATTTGATTTATAAATAAAATTAGAAATCAGGTTAATTCGTGAGTTTGTGTTGTAAACTTACAATATAGTTTAGGCTTCTCTGTAGTACTTTACAAAAGCTCTTACTATCTGCTCCCTTTCCGGCATCTTATCATTAATCGAAATGTCCTAGGCATCTAGTTTTCTGGCTTCGACTCTGATCTCTAGTTATCACATCTCCTCTACGCTTTATCCAGTCACACTGCAATTAAAATAGGTAATGAGGAACCAGGCTGCATAAGTAAGTATCGTAATGAACCGGCGCGTCGAGTTTCACAGGGTGTCTACCAGTCGGGAATTCGGGAAAATGTTGGGGATTTTGTAAGGTCGGGAAAAAGTAATGAATTTCAACTTCTGGTCGGGAAATTCGAATTTGGCTATAAAACAAAACTAAATTGCCGTTTGCTTCGTTATTGTCATCGTCTCTGCCGGCAAATCTCTCGAACGAATCGCAGCACAAATTTTTTTAGCTATATCACGACCAGAAAAATCTGTCGTTTATATCGCTGCAACAAGGTTCCCGGTCCTATTACAGCAGCACAGATGAAGTATACTGTACCGTCTGTGTAATTTGTTATCGAGATATTGAAAGTCGTATAACAGTACGTTGTCCCTATGTTAAACTTATGAAAAATAAATACCCCCGTTGCAGCATGCCTGCATACTCAGCGAATTTCAAATGCAAAACAACATATTTCAATCCAACATAGCGAGATTTGACATGTTTTGGTAAGCTCCATAAGAATAACATGGGGAATGAGTATGCAGGTTTGCTGCTACAGGTATATTAAAACTGGGTGGTTTTAATTCAATATTTAGTAGATCTGAACGAGAAGAACCTATTTACCAAGTTTTATGAAGATATGTTGAGAAATAACCGAGATATATAATTTATTTATTTCCCATAAGGTTAACATTGGGACAACGTACTGTGTTTACCACTTTCAATATCTTGATAACCAATGGACATAGAGCAGTGATTCAAAATACTAAATTGTTTGTTTTTTTGGGCTGAATTCAATGGTGCCATCAAAAGTTATTTTGATTTAATTTTATTTAATTTATTTTGATTTAAATGCCATCAGAAATATTTTATTTTTCTATGAAAAAACTCAAAAAACCCATTTTTGGGGGGTTTTATCCCCCTTTACCCCCCTTCCAGTAGTCCGATCGGGCTGGTTTACGAACTCGTCCAAGGGTTTACCACTTTACATAACTGTACCAAATTTTATTAAGATCGAACCATTTTTACGGCCGCTATCGTGCTCACAGACACACACACACACACACACATATATATATATATTTATATTTATATATATATATATATATATACATATATTCGAACGAATGGTGTTTTTTGCTTCTGGTGGCCCCAAAACGAAAAGCCATCATGGTCTCGGGCTTAGGTCTTACCATGAGACCTTCGGTAATAGCTTCTTCCTTATAGGGGAAATTCGCTAAAAATTCTATATCTTCATTGTTTCTTAACATATCTCGATGAAACTTGGTATATGGGTTCTAATTAACATCTACTAAATGTTTAATTTAAACCACCAAGTTTTAAAATACCTGTTTCAGCAAATTTGCATACTCATCCCCGATGTTAGTCTTACGGAGATTACAAAACATGTCATAGCTCGCTATGTTGTATATGACATAGTGAAGTTTTTTTGCATTTAAAATTCGCTGAGTATGCAGGTCTGCCGCAACATGGTTATTTTGTCCTATTCATATTACAGTATTGGAATTCTAATAATTAATAGTATTTGCCTTTTACCGTAGCCTAAGGTTATTTTGAACCTCTTTACTTTGAACTTACATACTTATTTTGAACTTATTGGTCTTGATCCTTATTCCTGGAGAATAATAATAATAATAATAACTTTATTCGCCTCAACAACTTTACATTTGGATTGGCAATTACAATATTTCTTAATCTTATATATACAAAACTTATTCTATCTAATTTTTGATAAACATAGTGTTTAATTTGAATTTTCTTTTTCAAATTCGTAGTCCATATATTCTTTTATTATACTATATAAATATTACTACTATATATTATTTACTATAAAAGGCTTTTTCTAATAAGAGTTTTTTCACTGATTTTTTCAAATTTCATTATATTTTCTTCTTTCTTTATTGTCACTGGATGGGCGTCAACGTTTCAATTCGGTTTTGATTTTGTTTTGTTAGGCGTATTCCACTACTTCAATCCATTCTAGGAATTCTTCGATAGAGTAGAACTCCTTTTTCCAATTACGGTCGATGTTGGAAAATGTATCAGGAAAAGACAGTTCTTTTGATTCAAATTTATTGATGAAAGAAACCAACTGTTGGTCAATAAATGACACGGTTTCTTCGGAAACAGATTCCAATTCTTCTTTTCTGATTCCAAATCTTATTTGTTTTTCGAAACTTGGATTCATGATTGGTCCTTATTTTGAACTTATTGGTCTTGATCCTTCTTCCTGGGGAATAGGATGGGCATCAACAACGTTTCAATTCGGTTTTGGTTTTGATTTTGGTTATCCTAATTGTTGATCTTATTTCCTGTTAATTACAACAGTCTTCACAGCTTAAAACCACCCATTTGAGTTGTTTTCAGAGTTGGTAAAACACGAACACGCACGCAATTTACGACAAATTTTACGTAACATAGGGGCTTTTTTCGTGGCTATCACATATATTGGCAAACTGTTAAATTGTTAATTTCTACAAATAAAGAAGCATAGTAAATATTACTTGGCTAAATTTAGACAACCACATTTTAAATGCAAAACTCGAGAGTCTTGAATGAACTACCCAACGCCAGATACCGTAGGGTTAATACAGTCTTTCATCGTTTGCGACGGGATTGGCTTGGGTATTCAACCACCTCTTCTGCAGTTTCGGAAGAGTCAAATTTAGTATGTAATCAAAGGTGGCAATTGACATTCTTATGTAATCGAAGAACCGATCTAGATATTGTCTCAACTTTAAAAACAAATAGTGATATTCACCAAATTTTCCCCTATCTTTATCGATGGGGTGCACTTGGACACTTCTATCCGCAACTTGGTTTAGCAAGAACCATTTTGCACCACCACTTTCTCCCAGGAAAAATTCATCCTCGTAGCTCGATTCTGATGACATGTTCAGTCGAAATGCAAAACTCAAATAAAGTATGAATATAAAAAGAAAAGTAAAACAAATCACTATAAACTAAATTTAAATGATCAAACGATTGTACGTACGTAATAAACTATCAAACTGTTGAAGAAAGAAAATGACTCAAGAAAAAAACGTAAAAATCACCCAATATAATGTACAATTAAGAGTAAATTCGATAACCAAACATAACAATAAACAAAGATGTTCATATGACGTTTCATTTCATTATCGTATATCTGGATTTACATCATATTATGAAAGCTAATTAGAATATAGTGGCGGTATCTCCGCTTACTCGCTCAGAGCAATGCTTAGAGCCAGGGTTAGACTCTGGGTCAAAGCTTCCCTCCCGGCTACCTACCAGGCTTGCCCTCGGCTACCTACCAGGCTTGCCCCCGGCTCCGGTACGAACATACCCTTACATTTACTATTGTTTCATTTACACACTCGGTGCTGCAGCTGGTGTCACGCCCGGTATGGTTGGTTCAGGATGTTTGCGACGTCTCTAGATTTTACTTCATTAGGATTAACATGTTCTATCTTTAATAAGTTCTGCCAAAGATTACCTTTCGGAGCCGTTATAGTCAGGGCGCCAGCAAGGAGGACCTGGAAATTTGGGTGGACAAAGGTTTTTTAACTGATTCTGACTCAGTTTTTTGCGCTGATTACGAATCTGCCGGGTGCAACTTTGGCACCCTTGGGCAAACGCCGCCATATTGGAAAAATGGCGGCAAAGAGGTTTTTCAATGTTAACACTATAGAATCCGTAAAAATGGTCCGATCTCAAGTAGCAAATCATACAGATCGGTACAGACATGTAAAATGGTAACATGTCAATTCAATTTAACAAACCAGCTCGATAAGACCACCGAAAGTGGGGGTTAAGGGGAATAAACCCCCTTAAAAAGGGTTTTTTTGGTTTTTCACATGGCAAAATTAAAATAATCAAAATATCGTTTCCACCATTGAATTTAGCCTAAAAAAACTAACAATTTGGTATTTTTAATCATTGCTCTATGTCCATTGGTTGCCGAGATATTGAAAGCGGAAAAACCGTACACCGTCCCTATGTTATCCTTATGGGGAAAAATGTAAAATTCTATATCTCGCTTACTTCTCAATATATCTGAATACAACTTGGTGTATTGCTTCATCTAGTTGAGATATACTTGATTATGGCCTTAAGTACTCTATTTTTTCATTCATACTGCAGCAACCTACGTACTCAACCCAAAATTTCCAGGTGCAAACCCCTTTCGAGTGACCCCTCATTTTAAAGAGCTTTAAAAAAATAGGCGAATGGAGGAGGTTGGAGGTCGCTAACGTGTTTCAATCAAAATTGGCAGCTTATAAAATTTTCAAGGAGTCGTATTCAAAACTTTGACAATCTGTCAATTTGGATAGAAACACGTTAGAGACCTCCAACTTTCACCGTTCATCTATTTTTTTAAAACTCTTTAAAATGAGAGGTCACTTAAAGGGGTTTACATTTGCAAATTTTGAGTTGCCCCTAAAATCTCCCACTTTTGGGGGACACTCAAAATTTTTGGTAACGTAAAAAATAATTTGGGTTGAGTTAGCATCATTCCCCAAAGGTTATTTGTTTGTCTTAACAATAAAAAAATCAAAGATGGGGGACGGATTTTTTTACACACTGTATAAACACATTAGTCCTTCTTGGACCACATAAGTTCCAAATTTATTTTTTGAATTTATAAATACCTATGTAAATATTTAAAGCCTTTTTGTTAACAGTCAGGTATTGTCTGTTAGAATGTATAGGTTCTAGACTGTATGTTTGGCAATTTATAAAATTCAAAAAGGCAAACGTAAAATGTAAAATATATTTATAAAATATATCTGTAATAGCATAGTCCATAAAATAAGTAGGCACCCATTCAAATATTTGCATCCAATGTGATTTACCAAAGTACCAAAATAGGCCTATATTAAATGACTCATTGTACGAACTCGATTAAAAAACTGCTACTTCATAAACAAGGAAAATCATGAGGACGTTCACCACAGTTAAGAAAATATCGTGTAAACGTATCCAGCTGTTCTATTTCAAATGTCCCTCGACGGAGGAGCGGGATTCTCATAAAACAACCAATAGAATTTGGGGGTGTGGCTAATATGGCGGAGAGTACAATCGATGACTAAATCGGGATGTGGCCAAAAGTGGTTAGTTCCGTTTGTGCGCGAGGCGCCAAACCCGGACTGTTTTAAAACAGCCCCGATTCGTCGGGAGCGTCAGGTGCCAAACCCGGACTGTTTCATTTTTGCACAGAAACGTCAAAGTCGGACAGCGCCAACTCAGGACGGAAAAACAGTCCCGAGTTGGTGCTGTCCGACTTTGGCACTGTACGACTTTGGCGCGTTCCCTTTTAAAGCGAAGGGAAGGTAAACAAAATTATTTTATTCGCATGGGGGGCCAGGCTTAGTGAGTGTAAACTTCAATTATGTTGTGTTTGGTAAGTACTGCTAATCAAAGCAATAAATGTTGTTTTTGAGGACCGAGTTAAAAAAAATAAGGTCAGGCTCGGCGGTCCCGAAATTTAAGTTAAATTTTGGGAACAGCTTCTGGCTGAAATAAATTTTTGGGAATTTACAATTATATTTTTACTCAAGAGCTTTGGAAATTAATGAAATTGTTAGACATCGTAAATAACTCCATTGCAGCAGATCTACATATCTAGGGAATTTAAAACACTTAAAATAATATTTAAACGCAACATAAACGGCATATGACATATTTTTATTTTCTTCATAAGAATAACATGGGGAATGAGTATGCAGGTCTGCTACTGCATGTTTGTAAATATTGGGTGTTTTTCAGTCATTATCCCAGTATAACTCAAATAGAAGAGGCTATATTCTAAGTTTGATCGAGATATGTCGAAGAATATGGAGGTTTTAGTATTTTATTTATTTCCCATAAGGATAGCATGGGGAATGAGTACGTAGGTTGCTGCAGTATGAATGAAAAAACAGAGTACTTAAGGCCATAATCAAGTATATCTCAACTAGATGAAGCAATACACCAAGTTGTATTCAGATATATTGAGAAGTAAGCGAGATATAGAATTTTACATTTTCCCCCATAAGGATAACATAGGGACGGTGTACGGTTTTTCCGCTTTCAATATCTCGGCAACCAATGGACATAGAGTAATGATTAAAAATACCAAATTGTTAGTTTTTTTAAGCTAAATTCAATGGTGGAAACGATATTTTGATTATTTTAATTTTGCCATGTGAAAGAACCAAAAAAACCCTTTTTAAGGGGGTTTATTCCCCTTAACCCCCACTTTCGGTGGTCTTATCGAGCTGGTTTGTTAAATTGAATAGGGGATTACCATTTTACATGTCTGTACCGATCTGTATGATTTGCTACTTGAGATCGGACCATTTTTACGGATTCTATAGTGTTAACATTGAAAAACCTCTTTGCCGCCATTTTTCCAATATGGCGGCATTTGCCCAAGGGTGCCAAAGTTGCACCCGGCAGATTCGTAATCAGCACAAAAAACTGAGTCAGAATCAGCAAAAAAATCGCTGTCCACCCAAATTTCCAGGTCATCGTAACTTACAATGGGTTGGCACCCTGACTATTATGCCTTTTGCATATCTCTCAAATATCTCTTTTACAAAACTAGATTTGAAATGAATAAAAGCCTACAGCTGGTGACTTCTAAGCTGGCACTTGACCGATCGATACTCAGTCGATACTAGCCTAGTTCAAAAACATTATGTTCCGTTAAGCGGGTTGCGGCAACGTCCTCGCAACCCGCGTGAAGGCGTTCGTCAGAGGAAATGTTTGCAGTCCGGCCTTTTTCTTATACCTCCAACACTCCCCACTCACCCCCGCGCCTATACTGCCCGCGTGAGGCCCAAGTGCCAGCTTACAAGTCACCAGCTGTACAGGCTTTTGCTATTTTTTGTTTGATCCGTTTCATTAACATTTTGGAAACTGTTCCATATACGATAGCTTATGGATTTTGATAAAAAAAAAATGTCTTAATATGTTCCTTTCGTTATTTAATTGCAGAATCAACACAAATTTTGCCGCAGAAACTGGGAATTTTTTTTCAAAATCTTTTCTTCAAATATGACATTGTGGGTACTGAAATTATGTCTCCTGAACACGAATATGAAGTTTGTTTTGAGATTGAACCATTTTGATAGGAGGTATCCTTAAAAAACTAAAATAGTAAACAATAAAATAACTCACACATTAAAACCTTGACTATCTAAGGGGACCCAGTAGGATTCCGCGTTATTGGGTGGGGAACTATTTTAAAATTTCTCAATATAAAGGTAAAATTTCCCGTTTTGGGATATTTAACCAAAATAGGAATTTTTCAAAAGGGTTTTTTTCGATATACTTAAACGTAAAAAATTCCAAAAAAAGGAAATATTTTCTACAATATTAATTTTTTTCTATTACCATTCAGGCTATCTTGGAGGCCAAGTGGGATTTCGGGGTACTCGGTGGGGAACAATTAAACAAATTTCCCTAGAAAAAATAAAATTTCCCAAAGTGGGAAAAATTTCCCAAATCAGAAAAATTTCCCAAAACATAAATTATTTCATCCTGACTGAATGTCAAGGACCTAGTGGGTTTTCGGGGCGTGAGGTTGGAAACATTCAGGAATTTCGCTACAAAAAGGAGAAAATTTTCTAAATGGAAATATTTATCAAATGGTAAGGTTTCCCATAAAGGGAAATTAAACACTTTTCTAAGATCTAGTCCTTAGTTTTTTTAAATTAAAATGTTCTAATATATATCGCTAGACCTAAATTAAACCTATTGAATATTCTGTAAAAATAATAATAATTTTTCCATGTTTTACAACACTAAATCTAAATCTGTAAAACAATTTACTGTCAAAATGAATTTTAAGCCTATTCAAAAAAAAGCAAACCAACTAAATGTCAACGACAATTTACATAGGAACAATTCAAATTATAATTATATCAATCCCAATTAAAATTACATAAATCCCAATTACAAGCAGGTACAGGCAAGTGGTTTCTGTACTAAACACCTGCTTTAATACTTTGGCAGGTCCCAAGATCCCCAGCCGCTGAGGAAAAGACGTGCGCATAGAACGCGTACCGGTACCTCCTCTCAAACAAGTATCGAGCGAGATAACCAAAGAAATGCCCCTTTCGGTTGCCATACCTGGGGCACGTCAAGGTCTCCGCTAGCTCCTCTCAACATTATTTTTATGTGCACCAGACTGAGGATCAACAAAATCTGTTGAATGATTCACAGTCAGGTGACGGAGCTCATAATCCTTTGTTTGAAATTCATTTATGGTGATGGTGATTTTATATTTGGATTTGGATTTTTGCGGACATTTGCCATCACTGATATATGTGTCTTTAATCAGTGAGAGCTCATAATGTTGTAGTTTACGGTACGCCCTCCAGCAATCAGTATTCACTGTTGTTCCAGGTAGAATCCAACGGCGGAGTCGTGTCAGTGTCCTCGCTGAACGATCAGGTAGGGACAACAAAGGTACGCTTTGACCCCCGTTCAATTTCACCAAGAACTCACTGACCTTCGAAGATCCGTCCTCGTTTGTATTAGCGTTTGCCGAATTTGGCCTCGGCAATATCCACAATCTCGCCCGGACCACAGATTTGTTCACTGTGGCGAACGAAATGGCCGACGTAAACTTCCCTAATGAATGACTTTCAATCAACCGCAGTTTTGGAAGAGACCTGTTAGTTATTAGCAAGAAAATGTTGTGGCGCATCTGAAAACAAAATCTGAAGCAATATGCGCCACAATTATTTCAGGGGGAGTTTTGAACCTGCTTTAAAGCTACCTTCAGTTCCAAAACTGCCAGTTGCATCTCGTGGCTGTCTGCTTTCTACATGAGTGCTTTGAGGTACACCGGTAGTAGAGCGTCTTACAGTTTAGTTTGACTTCGCTGCCACATTTTGCGCACAAGGTTTTAGATTTCAAGACCTTGTGATCAATCACAAATGTGACAATTTCCTCGTTTGTGAATTCTTAAAGCTGGTCAAATGTCGTTTCACATATTACAAAACAACATGGGTAGTCCATCTTGTTAACTATTAAAAAAACTAATTGTTTAGTTGAAAGTCAAACTAAGATAAAACTTAGGGCCTACATAACTGAACCAGCATAACAATCTACCATTGCCATCCTACCCTAAATTGTCATGATGAGTGGCAGGGCTACGGCGAGTTGGTTTCTGATTGGTTAGGTTTCAAATGATTCAAATGAATTTATTTGGCCATTAAACAAAGAGTAATAGGCTATGTCAAGTTAAATATAAAGAACATAATGCAGCATAGTTTTCTTGACTAACAGAATCAGTCCATGCGATAAATTAAAATCAAAATAAAGTCCATGCACTTTAAAAATCATGTCCATGAACAAGCAAATATGACAGAAACTGTTC
Organism: Flexamia atlantica; assembly: GCA_035578135.1. Taxonomy (NCBI): domain Eukaryota; kingdom Metazoa; phylum Arthropoda; class Insecta; order Hemiptera; family Cicadellidae; genus Flexamia; species Flexamia atlantica. The sequence goes on from JAQJVK010000020.1 coordinate 192,092, forward strand.
AGGCACTAATAATGGCAAATTGCAATAAAAAAGCACACCATGCAAGAAAAAAAACTATGCGAAGAAAACAAATTAAATAAGGTCAAATTAGGAAACCTCCTAGTTGGTTGTACTGTAGGCCGGAGGCCGGAGGCCCAACCAAATAATAAAAACATATACAAATAAAAACATACAAATAAAAATATTGTATAATACAATAAAATAATATATAATGTAAAATAAATAAAATATAATGTAATATGAAAACAATACAAATAAAAAGTTGTAGTTTTTTTATTTCTTGATTGCTGTGATTTCCGCCCAGCTGTAGTCTTGTCTACCTCTTCACTGCGAGCGTGTCTTCTTTCACTGGGGACAATGTATGCGTGGCCTCTTTCATTGCTTTCAGTATATGCTTGGATTTTGAACAAGCTGGACCTTCTGGGTTTTACATACTTTCCACAACTTTTACCCTCCTGTATTGTTTGCAATTTCGATTTTATTAACAATCTGTTCACTTCTTCTAATCTCTTTTCCCGCTGTTCCCAATTATCATCTTCCATAAATGTTAAAGGCCCTCTTCAAGTTTAACAGAACGTATTCGAAGGTGTTCTCACGTGTTATAATGTTCATATTATCGTATTTTACAAAACTTGAGTACAGGGCGATTTCAATGACCACGTTGATGTTCTCAGTTTCAGTTGGGTAATATAACACGCTAATTTTACCGCATTCATACCTTAAAATCTTACATATCTTCACATTTTACACTTGCTATGTACTATTTTAGAATTTTCTGCCAAATTTCCATTTTCCTCTTAACCAACTAACAACATTTTGTTGACCAGTTTGCTTGATGTGTCTTCTATTTCTTCTATAACTTCTTCGTTTTTTTTCTTAATTGGGCGACTGTACGTTAAGAACCGACCGGGTTGTCGGTGAGCCAAAAATTGTCATACAACAATTATTGAAGAAACTCATTGGTCCAAACAGAAAATACAGTGTTTAATTTGTTTAACCTCCTGTAAATCCTAGGAGGAATAATAATAAATAAATCAGTCCTTTATTAAACAAATTCACAAATGTTACAGGTAGATTAACAGGCTTTTAGTCTCAATAAACTGTCAAAAGAATAACATGTTTTTCAGTCCATAAATGACGCTTCACAGCAAAGTCTTCAGTTTTTATCTTCTTTGTGATTTTCTGATTTACGATATACATTTTTTACATATATTCACATACACTGTTATTACTCATTAGGAATAAAGTCCTCTGTTTGTAACACAGACAAGGACTTGAAACAATAATTTACACACACATAACAGAGGAGAATGTTGTTGCTCGAGGTGTCTTTTGGTAATCGATAATGTCTCAAAGATTCCATGAACGGAACGGATGGTTATGAATAGGAAAGGATTCGAGTATTCCCTTATTTGCTAAACTCTATTTATATACGAGTTATTGCTGTCATGGGCGAGACATGGCCAGTTATCTTACTAATTATAGTGTTATTCTGGTTGATGTAATATTTCCTATTTCTTCTTTTCCATTACTTGTCTTGTGGCAGGTCGCCAAAGTAAGCTTTTACGGCGGATGGTACGTCTATATTGTTGTGATTTCCGCCTAGCTGTTGCCTTATCTATCTCCAGCGTGTCTTCTTACATTGGGGTCAGAGTATGCGTGTCTCCTATCATTGCTTTCAGTAAATTCGCTTTGTGAGTAAGTCAGACCTTTAGGTTTCACCTAATTATCCACAACTTTACCCCGCTGAATTGCCTGCAATATCAATTTTATTGACGATCTGTTCACTTCATTTAATCTCTTAATTCTTCTAAAATTCCATGAATAATTGGAACGGAATCGAGAATTCACTTCATGGTTAACCTCTAGTTACAGATGAATCGTCGGCCGTAGTGCACTCATTTGCACTTGCTACCTATATTTCAGTAGCGTGTACGTGTCTTTTATTGAGGACGTAATGTCAGGAGCTTTCATTGCTTTCAGTGTCTTTGGTCTGGGTAAAGTCATGTAGTTACATGTACATCAACTTGTTACCAGTTTTAAGTGGTTAATAGAATTTATCATGAAGATAAATAAAATAGTAATCACACTTAAAGTTTAGCCAGCGATTTCTACGTGATTGTTAATTAGGTAAATTCGATTACGTAAATTCAGAGGCAAGTTACTCTTACATTTTTCGAAGGATTTCGAAAAAATGTAATATTTTGTAGGATTTTTCTCTACTTTAATTTGATGTATGATGTTTTGATTTTGATCGAAAATAATGGTTGGGATGCGTTTCCACACCCAAGGGTGTTGTCGTGATTTTCGAGGGTTACAACGTCGCGAGGAACCATACGTTACGTTATTTTCAAACAACGACAATAAGCTGCGTATCAAAATGAAAATAAATAAATTCTCCACAACATACAGTTTTTATTTTTCCGATATAGTAAAAAATACGGGTAATTGGTGTCTGAGTTCAAATTGTGGGGTTAGCTAGTTGATATTTCAAGCTAAAATAACTCGGAATGTAAAAAGAAATTGAAAAATGTACTTCACGAATGTAGTGTTGAGTTTATTTTTCTTCAAGATGCAATACAACTACTATTTTCCTTAAATTAAAATATATTGCCGTTATTTGCGCCCGCGTAAACGTTTACGTGCTGATCACCGACTCCGCGGAGGAATATTTACAACATTCATCACTGTTTGGATTCTTACATGAATTAGTGACGACATTATATCAGCCTCTGAAGATATATTGTGGTCGTTATAAGTGGAAAAGAGTACTTTATATGCTAGTTGAGACCATAATTTTAGAAAAAAAAAACTAATTATTTACTACGACCTTTTCCCGGTCGTAGTAGGGATATTATCGCGGAGGGATATTAGTACATCTCTCCCACGAGGGCGACCCCACATGCAACATATTACAGATGCAATTTTATTGATAATCTGTTCGCTTCTTCTTTTATCTACTTCCTCTATTTCCAATTGCCATCTTCCAAACAAATTTAGGTCCTCTTCTTCAGGTTTTAAAGATGTTCTCACATATGATAAACGTCCCCTTGGCAGCAGTAATTGCTTTTCTTTTTAGCCTTTAGCCCCCTCTTATCTATAGCGGGTTTTAAATTACATTAGTGCCAGGCACTGAAATATGGACAAGGTTAGTTAAACAAATTTAACTACAGTTTTTTTAAACCCCTTCATTACGTTGATATTGGAAACTAAACTAAATTTAGAATAATATCCGACCAATAATAAAGGTTAATTATCCATTTCAACGAAACCAAAGTTCATTAAATGCAAATGGTTTCTACACCAGCAACAGATTGTGCAGTGTATTAGAACGTAGTGGTGGTGGCAGAATTGTACACAGGTGTATTGCAGTGCTGGATGCAGCGAAGTGGAAACGTCCATAGAGCTTTAAACTCTCCGTTGCCCCCGCTTTAGCAATACATTTTATCTACAAACTGAACACTCTTGTTTTCCATCCTATTAAAAAATATGAAAATGTACAGGTAATTAACAGCATGTTTTGAACCCTTTTATAAGGAATTGAAGACTACAATATTCACGGAGATTTGCCGAAACTTCACAAAGAAGTTTGTGTAGAAAAAAATAAAGCAAGATATAAGATTCATTTTTAAGTATAAGAAACTCCGCTGTTTGCACGGGTTAAAATATTTCGGTAGCATTACTATTTTAAAATGATTAATTCCAAACCTATTGTGTATTACCTCGGCCTGAATCAAGCGCGATAACAATAACACGAACGCCCTGAATGGACATAATCTAGTTTTCACACATCGCGAGTATAAATGTTTCCACACATTCTAGGAAATTCTACAAATAATCGTAATGTCCTCACACACACATGGCCACAAGCCGAGATTGTGATCCTATGAACTTTCCCTCCTTTGTTCACATCAGTACTGCTTTCTCGGGTATAAAGACGTTGAGTGAGTAATGAATAATTCCAGCTTATATTTAATACAGAACGTTCTATGTTGAGGTAATGAACACTATGATTCTAGACACCACTGGGCAGTACATCCAAGCGGTAAGGAAACGTAATAATATTACGTGTTATGTTCAATGTCCAAAGTAGTTGAATTGACTGAAGGTCCAGTCTAAAGGAGTTCGAATTTATTTAATTAACTGATTGTGGTATTATAAAATATTTTAAACTAGATTACTTTTTAACAAAAAAATTAACTTGTTGAAATTTAAATGAGATCTATTTCCTTTTAATAAAAGTAAAGTAACATGTTCGGTAATTACATTATAGTTTACCGAACATGTTAATAATATGTAAAAGTATGTTGTTTAAAACGATGTATTCAAAATTCTTGGTAATTTAAGATAATTTATAAAGTGTTAAGATTGCATTATTGCATTAACCTAAGGAACAAATCACCAAAAGGGCTCCAAACAGGTCGAAAACTCCCTGCATACATTTGATTTGTAAGTGTAATTCCCAGCATTAAACATTAAAGAGCCCATGCCCGACCAATCCTGTAATCCTGGCCGCTTAGTATGTTTTATTTTGGTTTTAATGTAGGAAAACAAATTCTGGGCTTACGACCGAACCATAAGCTTTAAGGTTTTTACTGAGGTTCTCCTTATTCCTATCACACTACTTAAATACTCTCAACTATGAATATAGCGTTTTACCTAAATAATTATTCAACCACAACATTTTAAAATAAAATAAAAATAATCCACATAAGACATGAGTACTTAGCGAATTCCAAAAAGTGCTCTGTTTCATGTATAAATAATTTTCATGTTATAAAAAGTTAATAGTACTATAAGATATATATTTATTTCAAATTTAGTTCATGTAGGCCTATATTCAGAATTATAAGGATTCGGGATGAAGACAAAAGATATAGGATTTTTATTGGACGATCGATTGTAATTATTATTTTAAGTTCTAATAAATAAATTGTAGTTTTCTATAATTCACACACAATGAGAGTACCTTATTATGAACTCAATTAATAATAATAAGAAAATAAAAAAATAACAATTGATGAAATAAAATTTAATTATATGGTTAGAGCAATACGGAAATTGTTTTTTCGGTGCCATTTTAGTAGGTTTATATATTTGTTTGGGCTATTTATAGTTTAGGTTCGTTAATATACGATCAAAATCTGTATCCAACTTCAGCAGTTCGTGTTGCTAAAAACTCAATCCTTAGATTGTGAGACTGGATGTCCTGCTGCCCCTTCAGTAGAACCCGATGTTTAAAAGAAAGCTGCGCAAGCACATCGTACTTGAATTCATCAAGAAACTATTCTTCAAATAATACACAGTGAGCCACAATAAGACAATATTATCACCAAGATTTACTCAAAAATAATCACACAGCTAGGCAAGCTTTTCAACTGTGGCAGTTCTTGTTCCGGCCGTACCAAGCATCGTTGTTCCAGGCAGTTCATGTTCCAACCGTACCAAGTATCGTTGTTCCAGGCAGTTCTTGTTCCGGCCGTACCAAGCATCGTTGTTCCAGGCAGTTCTTGTTCCGGCCGTACCAAGCATCGTTGTTCCAGGCAGTTCATGTTCCAACCGTACCAAGTATCGTTGTTCCAGGCAGTTCTTGTTCCGGCCGTACCAAGCATCGTTGTTCCAGGCAGTTCATGTTCCAACCGTACCAAGTATCGTTGTTCCAGGCAGTTCTTGTGCCGACCGTACCAAGCATCGTTGGTTCCAGGCAGTTCTTGTTCCGACCGTACCAAACATCGTTAGTTCCACGCAGTTCTTGTTCCGACCGTACCAAGCATCGTTGTTCCAGGCAGTTCTTGTTCCGGCCGTACCAAACATCGTTGGTTCCACGCAGTTCTTGTTCCGGCCGTACCAAACATCGTTGGTTCCACGCAGTTCTTGTTCCGGCCGTACCAAACATCGTTAGTTCCACGCAGTTCTTGTTCCGACCGTACCAAACATCGTTGGTTCCACGCAGTTCTTGTTCCGGCCGTACCAAACATCGTTAGTTCCACGCAGTTCTTGTTCCGACCGTACCAAGCATCGTTGGTTCCTGGCAGTTTTTGTTCGGTATCATCACCGACTGCCTTGCCAAGATCGCCTTATCAGGGTTCAGGGGTATAACTGGATAACTGTTAGTTCTATACGCCACCACCAAATCGTTTTAAGTTTAATGAAGGAGGAGCTTATAATAGTAATTGCGACTAAACTGCAACTTGTAACCCAACAGTGATTATTTCAACACAATTCGAATCCATTTCAGAAGTTTTGATGAATTTGGAGTTTCTCAAAAATTAATCTTTGATTATAATTTCACAATCACAATAAAAAGAAATGAGTACCAGGTGTCCTCGGATATATGTGTCCTCAGGTAATGTGTGTTTAGTGAGTCGGTGGCGCAGTCGGTAGCGCACTCGGCCTCGAAGCCGTGGCCACGAAGCGTCGCAGGTTCGAGACCCGGGCATGTCGCATACTTTTAGCAGTACTGTTCATCCTTGTACTGTATCGCCTCACTCCTTGACTTTGCTTGATAACGTCCACGCACAGATCAATAGTCTATGTGGGCGGGGCAAAGGCAAGGTGAAAAAGAGGCCGCCACCCTCTTTAAAAAAAAAAAAAATATCAATGTCTCTTGAATCTGTCAAAAAATTAAAAATCTCAAGTTTTTAAAAATTTGAGACATCAATATTACTCCAACCCTACTTTAACATTTCAGTCATAAACAACCACGTAAATAGATTATTTTCTTACGAGGTATGGGAAAACGCATCAAATTATTGTCTGTGCTATGTGTCTGAATTTTTTAACTACATTCGTACGTTTTTCATAATTAAGGCATTCTGAAAAGTAGTGGTCTCTGAAGGTAAGCTACCATAATCAACAGTAAAAACACCACAATCAAGACATAACCATCTTCATGGCCTGTCTTCTGTTCTAGAGAGGAGGCATTTTTGTAAGCCTCATTTTGAATTTGCTTTTTTGATGATTATCAACTATCCTCTTGCAACTGCCTCGGCTGAAAGTCCCTTTCTTTGATTTTTAAGCAAAACAGTTTCAAATATATTTTTCATGACTGTTTTATTTGCAGCTGTTTTTGGATATTAAATCTCTTCTATGACACCCAAATTAATATCTCGTATTGATTTTATACTCAAGTTAATCCCAAGTTTTTTGTTAAACAGCCATTTTTAATTTCACTTAATTCATCATTTCCCCAGAGTGTATCGGCATACGTTTATATGCCACCGTATGATTAGTTTAGCGTGAAAAAGATTATAGTCCTATTCAAATGAAGTGGTCCAAACCGTCTATAAGCCTAAAATTAGACTTTCGAACGTAGTGGACCATGTTATTTGAATCGGCCTATATGATAATCCTTGGCTGCGCCTGAAGTAGCGCGCATCGCCGGTGTACTGCGAGCTGCATCCGCCTCAGTGCGGGCGTTGTGGCGACAATATCAATAGAAAGTAATACTATAAAATAAATACTGCCCTTATTTTTAGCGCACTGCCTAGGTACAACACTGCCTTTTAAGATAACTGACGTCGACTTAGACTCATTGGATCGATCTGTTATTTCCTAAACTTACAGTGATGTGTTTAAAGGGCACTTTGATGTAACTGTAAAAACAATTAAAAATTTGGTACTTTCAGTAATATTCCAATACCGATCGTATTAATATATAAAAATGGAAGTAACGGTGTTATGGGTTGAAGTTAACCTCATAAAAATGTAAATAGTCAACGTCTATCACTATCGTTTAATTTCCACTGTTATGAAAAGCAACGTCACAAATTAATTACATATTTCACTAATTTCGTGTTATGGAAGTTGTTGTTCCCTCCGATTATATTTCCATCTTTTATTTATTTTCTTTTATTTTGTGCATTTCAACGCCAGTGGCATTTTTTAACGTTTTGATCGGGAACGGTCCAAACCCGGGTCTTGTTACTATCTAACGGCGATCTTTTGTTAGATAGCATCATTAATTCATAGCCCAATGACAAATGGCAACTGGACCCAGTTTAGATCCTGTCAGGAATCGAACCGGCGACCCTCAGGTTATGAGGTCAGCGTTATATCCACTCGGCAATCCAGTCAATTTATGTCATCATAAGAGCCGAAAAATGAATATTCAATTCACTATTTCCTAACATTGTCTACAATTATTCAGCAGGACATTTAGGTAATATTTTTGTGGTCCTGGTGTGGAATGAAAAGTAATAAAGTAATAATGTTATAGAAATTAATATCTCACTACCTCTCGTCATTGTATTTCAATGTTAGTATCGCATTTCATTTACATAATCTTCAGCTTTAGAAACAAAATTATGTACAATCGATATAGGTTAGACCGAAGCTTTTAGTAAATGATTAGTACTTACATGAGTCCGGTATTTTTAATGTTTATACAGTGATGCTTTGAAGATAGCTTTTTAAGAAATCCCTTTTAAATGCAATCAAATAATAACGGTTTAAGAAACAAGACATGCTATCCAATTAACACAACCAAATTTGACGATATACCTTCATTTTTACACATACAATGCCCCAAGACTATATAGTTTAACTATAAATAATGTAATGAATGTTCGGATAAAACTAAAATCTAAGTACCTAAAAGGGCTAAAAACCTGGCTTTTGGGAATTGAAAATGTTGAATTTTTATAAAGGAGATAACCTATATAAATAATTTATTTTTCAAATAGATTTATAAACCACTTACCAATTAGTAGCAATATAAATATAAAATATATACTACAAAACTAAACATTACTTAAAAGAGAAATTTACACATCAAATAATTATGAGCAACACTGATTTAGAATAAATTTTTATTAATTTTTTTTTTTGTTTTTATTAAGGTGACCCCTTATGGGCATTTGCCAAGGGGAACTAAATTATTCACCAGAGTTTTATTAAATTTATGTTTTTATTTAAGAAAAATATATACATATATTTATTTATTGATAATTATGATTCAGATGTAACATTGTAACAATGGTGAATAAAGTTATTATTTATTTATTTAGTATGAATGCAACTGTCAAAATGACTGTTGAATGTAAGACAACATGATTGATTCAGGCTTTGGAGCTGCAGCAAGGAGAGTACAGAGTGATTGGGTCACGTTTGTCACTAAGTGTTGGAGTCATTTTGGCTCGGTTCCAATATCCAAGCTTCGGCTCAATGGGGTAATCACATATTAATATTCATTAATCAACCCATTGATTAAACTACTAAAAACAAGAGACAAATTAAATACGTAATTTCTTGGGCGTTGAAAGTGGCGGAGAGTTCCTTTTAGCGGCAAATGATCGTTTAGTAAATTCCGTGAAGAGATTAAAAAGTGCAGGTTATCATTGATTTAGGTACATTCGAACTTTCATTAGATACCTATATGACAGATTAAGGAATCATCTAATTTTACACTACGTTGATTTCGTTGGTCATCATGATAGTGGTGATCAAAATCATAAAAATTATCAGAACTAGATAGGTGAATACAGGAATTGGATATAAATGTGTTTTCCTCTTGGATATGACACTATGACGACAAACAAGTAAGTTGCAAGAAAACGTCTTAGTAACGTAAGGATAATAAATTTATAAAAAAATGGACGAAGACGTGCTGACCAATGATGATTTATGGAAAATAATCCTTAAATGGCAAGAGAAAAAAGGGCATGCAGTAAAAAACTCCAACAGTATTAATGGCGATTAAATTATATTTTAAAATTTTATCTGTTTGTTTTTTGTACACCCAAATACAATCTCTTGACTGTATGTATTACCTAACACCATCGTACAAGCTAAACAAATCGTATTTTCCCATGAAGAAGTAGGGTGGCTTTTATTTTTACAATCTCTATTTTTTAAGGGCGCTGGATTCAAATCAGTTATATGCTAAGTGAATGTTACCAACAATGTTGATTGGAGCGTGGGTTGAGAATATAAAGCGAGGTACCCATTGTTTTTATTTGCATCTTTATCCAAAAATTAAATAGATGCAAATCAATTAAATGAAATAGTCTTTGTTAAGTAACGGAAAAAATTGTATTCAGTTTTGCAGAAACGTCTATTATTACCGATGAGGGAAGTATTTTTCAAATGGAAATTTCATATCCCCCATCAACCCCTTCTCTCCCATCCCTAACTTAAAAATGTATATTGGCTATTTATCCTGTATGGTTAAAAATTAAAGAACATGAAGAAATTAACATTTGGGAAGGAAATAATAAAATCGCATTGTACGTACTCGAGAAAATACATGAGTTAAATGTCAAACATAGTGTGTTTTCCTCATTAAAGTAAATATTCTAACAAAGTTACAACCTATAATGGATCTTCATTTATAAAATATACAGTATTTTGTGCACAGATATAGCACAAAATACAGGGTGTCCATTTTTTTGTGATGGAAACAGCTATCACGATTGGGACAGTTATTTAAAATACTTCTCATGATAACATGCTACACCTTCTTTAACAATCTTTTCACTGTTAACTCTAACTTGAAAATTCAAAATACTGGAGCTACCCTTGTGATGTATTAAATTATAAACTAAAAAAAACCAAAAACCTTTCTTCTGAAAAAAAATGTTTAAACGCACAACAGGTTACGGTGATATTGCTTTAAATTTATTGAAAATCCATATAAACAGATATCATCCAACAATAATTGTGGGAACATTTAGTGAGATTTTGAATTTTCTTCCAACGAAATATTTCTTCTTTGTACTATATTATTTGTTGCGACACATTGGTAAATTTTTCATTTAAAATTTTCAAGTTAAGGTCAACAGTGAGAGAAAAGGAAGAGAGTGTGTAAGTCTAACATGTTATAATGAAAAATATTTGTCCCAATAGTGATAGTGTTGTGTAGTGTGTACTCGTTTGTCTCCATCAGCCAGTGTGGTGTGTAGTGTGTAGTGATGTGGACTGATTTGAGGTGACGTGACCTTGCCATGTCAGCTGACGGTGAAACACTATAATAACACGCGCCGGGGAAAACGCTCAACTCTTCCGTTTTTGGCGAGAAGCAAAACAATTGGATCACGAACAATGTTGAGGAAACAATAACAATAGAAGATGATCTTCCAATTATTGTCCTAATGAAAGAACAACACTCGCGTGACAACTGTAGAAGCGAGAAATATACTTAATTTTCAGTACCCGTTATATTTGTTTATTTTCAGAATTGCAATTCGTTTATGACAAACTGTATTAGAAATTGGCTAGAATACTAAAACTTCATAAGAATTCTCAAAATAATAAAGTGGAGTCTTTATAAAGATGTACTATACAATCGATGATTACCTATAATAACATGCAAGTTAAACTGGTATTGTAGATTTAGTACCCGTCGAATAGTTGATCAATTATTCTTAAACTCATTTATGAATTTTTGATTTGGTTTCTGATTAACAGTTGTGCTGAAACAATTCGAAATGTTATTCAACAATTAAAGAAATTCGACACGTTTTTGAAAAATTTAATCGTCTAATACAATTTATTGTGGACATTAAACGTTTCGCGTTTTCTCTCCGTTTGTACTCGTACTGAGCCGAATACAATGAAAAGTCACACTGAACATAATGATGAGTTTCTTTGATTTCTTACCGAGATTTAATTTTGAATTGTAGAATTTCCTGTCCTATGACCATAAAGTCGCTAACCGCTCAATACCAATAAGATGAATTTGTCAGTTCGTGAACAACAAAGTTTCATGTAATAAAGCAATTAAAAACAGCTAAGCCCAGTATTTACTCACCAAATTCACTGATTGATTCGAATCATAAAAATAACCGGATAACTTACTCTGATAAATATTTTATTTACTAGAGTAAACCCATATAAAGGGTGACTTTTTTAGTGGTGCGATTTTAAAAACGAAATAAAACTATAAAAAACCTGCATTGACAAAAAATGCATTTATTTTAACCACAGTATTATGTTATTAGTGCTTAAATATGATTTCTGACATATGGGCTCAATTGCGTTCCCGAAGAAAGCCCAATCTAGCAATTTTCAAGTACCCTTTCCAGCAGCTGGGGGCGTATTCCGTCAATAACTCGACGAAAGTTGGCTTCCAAGTCATTTAGAGTCTGTGGCTTAAATGTCATTTAATTTAAAGATCGTAATTTAAAGAGAGTCCAAGTAATTTAGAGATCATAAATCTGACGAAGTGCACGGTAAGTTTTCCGAACTGTACTACGGTTTTCAAAATTCGCCAACGTTCCTCTTTTCTAAGATTATTCATGGTTACTATGAAAACAGAATAAGCACTAAACAACACTAATACTGAAATGGCATGAGATAATAAACTAAAATCAGCTGTTTGATTTTAATTTGATTGTTGTGTTTAGCAATGCTGCCAACTTAACAACCACACAACTAAAAAAATCACCCTTTACTATCACTAGTGTCACTGGTTGATAACGTATAATTTGGAATTATATCAGTGTTAATAACAAAGGGTTAGGGGATTTTTCACTTTAATTCCACCTAAAATCAGGATTGGGTTCTAGTTCTAGATCATGAAACATTAAGAAGGCCCACTTAATTTTGCTAATCAGTGGTAACAAGTATTGCCCCATTGTGTATCTATTCGGTTGCAGGATGACATATTCATATCAACATCGAATTTCAACCAAAAAAAATCAATACTATTTATTCTAAATGTGGTCAAAAGACTGTGCTCTTTATTATTTTTATTTATTAATGGAATTAATTGTATTAAGACTTATTCAAACATTATAAATAAGGAGGGGTTGAAAGGTATCCATATTTCAGTTTTTAGGTTATGCTGTTGGGAGGATGATGAGGGTTTGTTATACGCCTTTCGCTTATTTTTCAAGAAAGCCCCTTAATTCGGATTCGTCTCTCCCCTTATTGTGTTATTTGGAGCGTGTCAGGCAATTTATCAGCGAGACTACATCTTTGGGCAGAGAAGTTTTTGTAGCGCAGACATTTAAGTAAGTTATTGCGATTGATATTACTTCGTGTTAATTTTAATGGAGTGTTTTTCCCGGAAACTACCATTTCGGTAGTCAGCTATTTTATTTTTGAATTGCAACAGACCAAATTCAGTTTTTAAATAAAACATGTAAAACTTTAGTGTAGGTTATAAGAAAAACGCTGCGTATTTCATGGAATACAAAAATGAGTTTCTTCAATATTTCCAAACTCTTTTATAATAATATGAAATAGTAATTTTATAATACAATTATTAATATTTATAATGCATTGATGAGATTACATCAGGTAGAAAGCCAGCACAGCGTCAGCAATGTCGGAGATGGTAATTGGTTTTGAGGCCAATTAAACTTTGTTACCGCTAAATCAATCTAAATCTGTCAAAGAAACAGTTGAGCGCTATTGTCAATGATGGAAAAACTTGGGAAAGTAAGAAAGTTGGGGGTGAGCCCCAAATCCCCTGAGTTATTATTGAGAGCTGTGGTTTGATAGGCTTTTCGTTACTTCGGAAACCTCAAGTAATAGGATAAAAGAGCGTAAAATTTTACCTCTGACATCAAGTTTTATTTAAATTTACTTTTACAATATTTTACTATCTTCTTTCCTTTATTACTTCCAGTGAAAGTACTTCTGCTGAGGCAAGGTGTATTTTACGATCTAGTCATAGGATCAGATTTCAGAGACAAGTATTGAACGATACATTTCAAGACGATGCAAAAAGCGCACTTAACTTCAATAACGTGATCTAATATGTGTCACACTGTACCATTCTTGTAAAATATAAATTAATAATTTAGTTGAAATGGAAGTACAGTCGTGTAGCAACGGTTTTTGACATGTTAGGCTATTGTAATGACAAGTTTTTTTTTTAATATAAATATAATTAGTTGCAATCTTAACTCTGGTCGCAAAGAAGTTTTCAGATTCTATGAACTTGTTACCTATTGTAATACTCTTTCACCGTTTGTAATTTGATGATTGAGCATACTGGTTAGCTATCTCTTTTAAGTTTAATTCACTCTTCCTGTTTCCATATTTCCTCTGTGTAGCATCTCTAGGAGTCAAACTAAGCTTTTTAAGCTCAGTGACTACTTTATCATTATTTTCTTGTATTTTGCCATCCAGGTTGTCAATCTTTTTTCCTAAAATCTCTTGATTCTCTCGGATTTTGCTCAAATTGCCTGTTAAACCATCTAAAAATAAATCTTAGTTGATAAGAGCTGAGCGGCTTACTATAATTATGAAGAAACGGACACATGGGACCTTTTCTACAAAACCCGACATCCTCATAGAATCTACAGGGGATTTTTTGAGTTTCATCTCTCTTATCACTCTCTCTGGTTTGAGAATTTCCTCTACTACGACAAGGAGTTCCTGATCTTCCCCCACCTCGTCTTCCACGAAGAGCAGGCCCTTTCTCTCCTGCTGGTGCATCTTTATTTACACATGTTTTACTCATAGTATCAGAAGATTTTTATACCTCTGTTGATATTCAAGATCTAATACACAACCTCTAACCTTATCTAGATAATATGGTGTACCGTCACCGAACCTAAGGTTATACTTAGATGATGTTGGAGGAGGGAATTCTTCCATTAACTCATAATTAGTTTGCTCTTGAGGGTTATCTTGAATTTCTCTCTTAGTCCTAAGGATATGAGGAGGGATCCAATAGTTCAAAAATGGTATAAAATGTGGTAATGGTTGGGATGTTTTACTCTCTTCTGTCAAGTTTGTGTCAGTGGTGCTCTGTCAAGTTTGTGTCAGTGGTGCTCTGTCAAGTTTGTGTCAGTGGTGCTCTTCAAGTTTGTGTCAGTGGTGCTCTGTCAAGTTTGTGTCAGTGGTGTTCTGTCAAGTTTGTGTCAGTGGTGCTCTGTCAAGTTTGTGTCAGTGGTGCTCTGTCAAGTTTGTGTCAGTGGTGCTCTGTCAAGTTTGTGTCAGTGGTGCTCTGTCAAGTTTGTGTCAGTGGTGCTCTGTCAAGTTTGTGTCAGTGGTGCTCTGTCAAGTTTGTGTCAGTGGTACTCTGTCAAGTTTGTGTCACTGGTGCTCTGTCAAGTTTGTGTCAGTGGTGCTCTGTCAAGTTTGTGTCAGTGGTGCTCCCTTGATTCTCGGACACCTGATTGTCTTGTTGCTCGTTAAGAGTCCTCCCTCTGAAAATCCGTAGTAAGCTCGTTAAGAGTCCTCCCTCTGAAAATCCGTAGTAAAGGTATCTCACTAGTCGATAGTTTATTAATGGTGGAAGATTCGGCACAACATTCGATATATATTTACTTTTTTGAGTTTTCCCACATTTCTCTTTAGATTCTGTATTAGTTGTTACTTCTAGAGATGAGGGGTGTGGCGTCGGTGGCGTTAAACTGATTTTATCGGAATAGTTTGTTGACTTTGTACTTTCTTCTCTTGTAACAGGAAAGTGTACAGGTCTGCCGCCTATTGAAGATTTCTTGTTACTATTTCTCTTTCGTTCTTGATTGCCTTTTCTTTCCTCTCTTGAAATAGAAAACTCACTAGTAAAATCTAAGGTAAGATTCTCAACTCTTGAGTGAATTAACTCTTGGTGATTGACTTCAGCACCAATCTCAGTAGATGCTTTATTTAGATTGGTCTAATGAGACGCCCTTATATTAGATGTTATAGAAACTAGATAAGTTTTACTGGAATCCAGTATGCCATATATTATTATCATGCTAAGTGGAATAATAAACAACCAATTTGTTATTTGCATTTTTTGGTAGCATTAAAAGCGAAATAAATTGTAAATCTCACCATTTCTCTCATTTTTTGCGCATAGCTACCACACCGTCACTTTTAACTAACAGTTACCCCCCTAATAAGTAGTTCAAACTCGAGTTCATGTTTTAAAAGGAAATCTACCCTTAAACACATATTGATTTTGTATTAACGACTTCATTCAAATTTAACTCTTCAATTTATACATATATTTTAATCTTCTTCTTTTGCTTCGTTGAAAATGTAAAGCAGAGTGGCGCATAAATTGTGCCGTAGTTGATTCATTTCGATAAATTAATTTGCAAGGCACAATTGTTTAATTTTAATTTTTTCTATACAGATCTTCAGGTTATGGAAAAGTCTACTTTCTGACATAACTCTTCTTTATTATGAAAATTATTATTTCAAAATAAAACCAAAGAAAAACCCTGTAAAAAACATTTCTGTTACTATTTGATTTTTATTTTAGTTCAAAACTAATAAGTTATAAACCGTCAGATCTTTTAATTTATATTAGCAAAAATTTAAGTTCTTTTAAAAAGATTTACATTATTTTCAAAATTTTATTTAATTGGCAAGGCAAGGTTTTATTAATTATTTAACGCTTCAAAACTTTGTAGAAATTAATTTACCTACCCCACATTTTGGGGCTCTCGCAAAAAGGAACATAACACTACTGAATTTGTGTGAACTATTTATTGCAAAAGACAAACTAATAATGAGACCGGAACAGTGGCGGACACGGCTTATACCGGGTGTCTCACCTAAAGTGAACCAATAGCTAACATTTTTATTATAAATCTGACAAAGAACTTCTTATGGGGCACTTCCCTTAATTTTCAACGCTGATATTTGGAGTCACTTTGAAATTTAAAAATGTGGCCGCCATTTTCCAATATGGCGGACAACTTCGGTTTTCCTTATGGAACACCCTATATTTTAGGGCGTTTTAAAATTTTAGGAACTTTTTATTCTCTCTCATTTTTTCCTAAACTCAATGGTTCAGCAGATATGAGCAGTTAAAGTTTGATTTTTCCCCATTTAAAATGCATTGTGTCCATGTAACTGTGCCATCCCACGTATTCCTTATGGAGTAAAATCATTAACGATGTTGCACAGAACGAAACAGATGGACTTCTTCGATCACTAAAGCGAAGGCTGGGGGAACTGCGCAACAGTAACGTGCTTGTGTTCTCAGTACCACATAGGCATGATCTTCCCTCATGGTCTTGTGTTAATGAAGAAGTCAAGAGAGCCAACTTGGAGGTATCCAACATTTGTAAACACTATAGTAATGTTAAGTTAGTAGATATAAGCAACTTAGGAGCACGGTTTCACACAAGGCATGGACTTCATCTAAACACCTTAGGAAAAAGGTTTATTGCTGAGAGTATCTTAAGTTTTGTAGAAGAAGTAAGTGAACGGCAAAACAAGTTTAAGAACCCAATCCCTCTCAGTCATGTTGATCAAAAAGATTTTTTAGGCTAAAAAACTCAAAATTAAACCCAAGTGCAAATTCAAGCTGTTGTGATGATGAAGCTGTCAAATATGTAAACAGAACTGATGGGTACATCTCTCCCCCCACAGTGTCCTTAAACAATATCCGTAAGTCTTGTGACAGCAATATCAAAATAGGATATCTTAATATTCAGGGGTTGCATAAGAAAAACTTAATTGTTAATGAATTTGCTTTGGAAAGCCTTTTGGATGTATTGTGCTTGAATGAGCATTGGGGTAAAAATAATGAAATAGGTTTTGAAGTATTGAGTAATTACCACTTAGTTAATAGTTACTGCAGGGAGCAACACATACGTGGTGGGGTAGCAATATATGTTAGTAAAGATTATGAAGTAAGTAGTGTACAGTTAGATCTTAATTTTCTTTGTGTTGAGCTTGATTTTGAGGTAACTGCTGTAATTTTAGAAAAAATCCACTTAATAGTAGTTGCAGTGTATAGATCTCCTAATGGTGATGCTTGTATTTTTATTGATAGGTTAGATGACTTATTTACCTTCTTATGTAAGCCTAAGTGGGAAAAATACAAAATAGTTATCGGAGGGGATGTTAATGCAGATTTTGATGTGACTCAAAATAAGCAAAGTGTGACTGAACTTAAGAATTTGCTCAGGCAGTTCAATTTTATTTATGCCAATGATAAGCCTACTAGAAATTTAGCCTGTCTTGATAATATTTTCACAAATTTAGATAGAGATAATTTCTCATCTGAGGTGGTTCCTTTTGCCTTCTCTGATCATGATGCTTTGATTTTTAATTTACACCTCACTGACTTTCAGTTCACAAATAACGGTTTACCTAATAATAACAAAGTAGTTACCACAAGACCAAAAACATTAAATAACATTATAAATTTTAGATTGGCTTTATCACATTTTGACTGGTTAAATTTCCAGCACAGTGTTAAATACTGCTCTGTTGATGTGATGTTTGAAAAGTTTTTGTTTGTATTTCTTAGTATGTTTGAATCCAATGTTCCAAAAAGAACATGTAAGGTCAATCCTTTTATTAATACAGTTAGAAGTAAGAGATTGAGACAAGGAGAATGGTATACGCCGGAGCTGGCAAAAATGAAAAATAAAGTTTTAATGTTTTTAGATTTATATAGAACATATAAAACAGATTACTTCAAGGCGATGTATACTAAATATAGAAAAGATTATAAAATTGCCATTAATGAAGCCAAAAAATGTTGTAACGTGAAAAGTATTGACCAAGCCAAGAATAAGTGTAAAAAAGCTTGGAAAATAATAAATTCTGTGGCAAAAAATGGCAAGAAAGAGGAAGTAGTACTCTCCCCCAATAACTTTAATAATTTCTGTACTCAATCAGTTCAAGAAATTTGTGATAGTATGATCAAGCCTTCAGAGACCCCCCTTGAATTATTGAGTACTCAATATGAGAAACTGTATCCCAATAGTTTTAGTTTCAATGTAGTAACCACTGATGTAGTCTTAGATATTGTTAAAAAAATGAAATCTTCAGACAGTGTAGATATTTATGATTTATCCAGTAATATTATTAAAAAAGTAATTGATTGTGTGGTAGACCCACTAGTTTATATGATAAATAGATGTATCAATGATGGTATATTCCCAAGTGCATTAAAACTGTCACGAGTAGTTCCAATATATAAAAAAGGAGTTAAATCCTGCCCATCGAGCTACAGACCAATTTCTCTCACTCCTATTTTTTCTAAAATCATTGAGTCTATTATTTACTCACAATTTTGTATGTACTTAAACCAGAATGATATAATTTGCAAGGAACAATTCGGTTTTATTAGGGGTAAATCTACTGTTGATGCCATGGATTCACTTGTGAAAAAGGTTATACTCAATTTTGAAAACAAAAGCTTTACTCAGGCTACATTCTGTGATCTGAGTAAAGCTTTTGACTGTGTAAACCATGAAGTTCTGTTGGATAAGTTAGCGTATTATGGAATCTCCGACAAAGGTATGTCACTACTTAAATCATTCCTAGTGAACCGAAAGCAAATTGTATGTATAGGTAATGACAAGTCTGACATAATTAATCTTAATTACGGTGTACCACAGGGTTCAGTGCTGGGTCCCTTGTTATTTATTTTAATGATTAATGACTTACCACAATTTTTAAATGTTCAAACAATATTGTATGCGGATGACACAACTTTTCTAAATTTTAGTTCTGATTTTAATGAATTGCAAAATCTAACACAAGATACTCTGTCAAAATCTTCAATTTGGTTTAGAGCAAATGGATTTTTATTAAATGACAGTAAAACTCAACAAATGTACTTTAGTCTGAGAGATTTGCCTATTAATAATAATTTAGATAGTGTAAAATTTTTGGGTTTATATTTAGATATGAAGTTAACCTGGGAAGCACATGTGAATTATATTTCTACAAAACTGTCTAGGGTAATTTATCTTTTGAGGAAACTGAAAGACTGTGTGCCAGATAATTATGTAAGATCGGCATACTTTGCGTTTTTCCAAAGTTTAATTTCATACGGTATATTACTTTGGGGAAATAGTGTTCATGTTCAACGTATTCTTGTATTACAGAAGAAAGTAGTTAGATTAATAACCAATTCTCATAAGTTAGACCACTGTAAACCACTTTTTGTCAAGTTAGGCTGCCTTACAATAATTAATTTGTATATTTATCATGTTTTGCTTTTTACAAAAAAGAATTTATCATGTTATGTTTTAAAAAAGGATGTACATAAACACAATACAAGACAATGTAACAAAATTAATGTGCCATTTCATAGATTATCAAAGTCATTAAACAGTTATGAAGTTTTAGGTTTAAAAATGTTCAATACCTTACCTTCAGAACTTATTGAATTGCCTTTTAATTTATTTAAATCCAAATTGTACTCTTGTCTTGTAAACAATCCATTTTACTCTGTATCAGAATTTTTTAACTGTTCAACATTTCTGTAATTTATATTTCATTATTTCATTAATTTAATTTTGATGTACCCGGCCTACATAATGTACAAACCATATAGGCTAGGTTAAGCTTTTATTATAATAGAATTATTTTCTATTGTCTACATAATGTACATATCATATAAGTTAAGTTTAGATTGTAGTTCTGACTTTGTCTATTACTGTAATGGTTTAACGACAATAAAATTTTTATTTATTTATTTATTTATTATTCATATTCAAAAACACATTTCCACAATTAAATCTCGACCAAAAATTATTTTATGATTAAACCTCAACTAAACTAACATTTTTCGGCACTTTAATTCTTTGGTATCTTTTATTAACCCCAACCGTTTTCGATATACAGACTACCAACAATTTCCCAATGCGTTTTACATGGGAAAAAAATCTAAATTTAACTGTTCATAACTCCTTAACCATTGGGTTTAGGAAAAAATTATGAAGGATACAAAGTTTTTAAAATTAAGAATAGAATCCAAAAATGCCCTAAAATATAGGGTGTTCCATAAGAAAAATCAAAGTTGCCCGCCATATTGGAAAATGGCGGCCATAACTTTAATTTTCGAAGTGACTCCAAAAAGCAGCGTTAAAAGTTAAGGGAAGTGCCCCATAAGAAGTTCTTTGTCAGATTTATAATAAAAAAGTTAGCTATTGGTTCACTTTAGGTGAGACACCCGGTATAGTTCGGCGTCGGATTCTGGATATTTCTACCGAAAGAGTGATTTGATTGGCTGCCGCCCCCTTGCCTTGTCATTACAATAGCCTAAAATGTCAAAAACCGTTGCTACACGACTGTACTTCCATTTTAACTAAATTATTCATTTATATTGTACAAGAATGGTACAACACTTAATTAGTTCTTTCATCTACTTAAAAAAATTACAATTGTGTTTCATTTAAATACCAACTTGGTTTGAACATAGAATTTAATCACTTTTTCCGTCGGCTTAAACGGAATCAGACAGGAAAAGGGATGAATGTCTATCAAAGAAAAATTCACTCGAAAAAAGTCTTGTCACGATGGCTGAGAACGCTAAGTTTGGTAATATAATTCGACCAAACTTTGCAGACAAGCCAATTTTTCAAACTTAAGATGGAGTGCGTTAACTGGCACACTCACTATGGCGACCCTTTGAAATTAGTGAAAGTTTTTAATCTTCGAAACCGGAAGTGATTTTGAAAATTGATGTGGATTCCTCAAAAAATGCTAATTAAGTCAATATTTACAGGACCACTTTTAATCATTTTCAATTACGACACAAATAATTTTAAATAAAAATGTTACTTCACATTTATTTTTAAGTGAAAAGGATATGTATAAATGTTTGGGAGTTTGTTAATCATCCAATAAGATTTCACAAAGTATTGGCTTCACAAATCTCTGTTTAGATGTAAATAACCAATTATCATAAGGTATGGTGAAAAGTGAAAATACAGCATATTATGAGTAAGCGTAAATTTTATGGAATAATTTGTCCTCATTGACTTTCTTTCTTAATAATTATTCTCACAGTATCAAATAACAAAAACATCCTTAGAGAAAGATCAAAGCGATGGTCTTTGGTCAGTTGTTCCAATGTTCAGCGAACTAAAGACAAACTAAACTTTCCCACCCCTCGAGCAGTTTACTAGGCTGGAGGTTTCGAATCTTTCAATCATCGAACTTACTTTACATAGAACTTAGCCGTAGATTTTCACTCAAACCCTACATAAATACTTTAGACTGAATACTTTGTGACATAATAACTGTTTTTAACTCACCAACGAGGTAACCTTAACTGACAACGTCACGTATAGCTGCTAAATACGTTACACAGGCAATATAACTTCTGCGTGTATGCATAACTATGGTGATTTTCAGTTGTTTTATTTGCATTTTCATCTATAATTTTTAATTAAAAGGTTTTATGATCATATACAAGTAGTTGCCCGGTATGATCATATCAAAGTAGTTGCCCGTGGCTTCGCTCACGATAGATAGATTGAAACAGCTGATCTTGTCACTGCTCTTACAACTGTCAAATTAGTACCCACAGCTAATTACATTTCTGTGTTTGAATGTTTACATCCTTATAAAATGTAAACATTGAAACTGAGGACGTTCATGGGGCGTAGCCCGAGGGGATTTTAAGGAAGTGAATAGGCCTGTGTGTTTCCCAGGTTCAAGATCTACATCTGTGTGAAATTTTAACCCAGTCGGTTCAGTAATGTTCGCGTTCACTTGCCACATACATACAGGAACCACCACCTCTTCCTTGTAATAGTATAGATGTTGCATATATATACTTATTTCTGTTATCGTGCTACCTTACATGACCATCGTATTCTAATTTATAACTTGGCAACTTTGAAAACCACTTCGTGTGGACAGGAAATTATTCTCTGACGAAATATAAAACATTTAATTTCAGCAACGGTTAAAGTTGTGAAAAACTTGAAAAAGTAAAATATTTCAAATATTTGGGTGTAACTTTGATGAGAGAATGACATGGGAAAAGCATATTCAACAATTACATACTAAAATGAAACAATCAATAAGAAAATTCTATTTTTTAAGGAATATTTGTGAAGAAAATTTACTAAGATCTCTCTATTTTGCTTTAATTAACTCACGGCTGCAATATGGATTAGTATGCCTGGGCGTTACATTTGAAACAATAATAAATCTGTTAAGAATAACGCAGAATCACTTGTTACGCATAATATTAAAAAAGAGAATAAGAGAAAGTTCATTTCCACTTTATTTACAGCTCAAAATTCTGCCAATCCAGAATCTTTTTGTCTTCAAAGTCTTAAAATTGTTTTACTTGAAATGTGGGAATAACGGGAATGAAAATATTTATCATAAAACAAGAAGTATCGATAGGATGCTGTTTAAAACTCCTAAAGTCAACAATGAACTCTTCAAACGCTCTTTTGAATTCCTGGGACCTTTCATTTTCAATAAATTGCCAATTGAAATAAAAAAGTGTAAGTCATCAAAATTATTTAGTCAAAATCTGAAAAAACTGGTTAGCGGATAAGTGATACTTGGTTGTTAAGAAACATATTGCAATAACAATTATTGAATATAAATATGTTTTTTTTAGATAAGTACTGAAATGTAATACAATTCCTAGCTAAGCAAATACTTTTGACCATCTAGAATTATACTACTTTAGATCGCCACAGGAAGCAGTCATCAGGACTTCAAAGTGCAAAACTGATAAGACTGGACTCAATAACAATTCTGATAAACTTGATAAGTGTACACTGGCCACACTTACTGGCAAAAGTGGTCAGTTAATTTCCAAACCATTTTAAAATTGCATTTGTGTTTTATAAAGAGGAAATAAATTCATTTAATCATTAATTCAGTTTTTCTTAAACATATGTTTTAGGAATTTCTTCAATCTCGTTTAGTAGCATAGTGGGAGAAAAAAGATAAAAAGTGGAAATGGAAGTTAAACGGGAGAAAATACTGTGGTGCACATGTAACATATCGCTCGGGGAAGAGAGTGTGATGGTAAAGTTTTGCAGATGAGGCCAGCACAAAACCCTTTACAAAACCCCTCCTTTCCACCTCTTAACCTGAAGTTTATGTCATCTCACATGCTCTTCTTGTCGTTTCTCTTTTGAACAAGTGGTCTTAAACTTTTTATGAAAATATTAAAAATTATTTAAAAATATCGGGTTTGAATCTAATGATGCTGTTAATTTTCTTCATGATTGAGTGGTTTCAATCGTGTTTCCATTTGTGAAAAATGTTAATGCCGTAGGAATAAAAGGAGTGAGATAAAATTTTCAAATTACTTTTCCCCCTACCTACTATCTATAAGTCACCTTTTGGTCCCTGGAATAAAATTCTTAAGTACTAGTTTAGACCCCATGGGACTAACTTAATTTTTCTTCCTCGGGACTAAAAGTATCTACTTATTTCTCCTATGGGGCTAAAAGGAATCTCAAAAGAAATACATGGCAAGAAATCCGGCAACGCTGCGAAAAACAGTGAGAAAATATGGCAACACTGTCGATTTCCATTTGTTTTCTCTAAATTTAATTCAAGAACTTCAGTGTTATACATTAACAAAACAAAACCGTATGCATCTAATAGCCAGGGAATAATTTTTTTGTATAAATTAAGTTGGCAACACTGAATACAAAAACACTTGAGTTAGAGTTTGTTGTTGCCGATATGCCGACCGTTTTGTTTCTAACCAACAAATTTTGGGAAATATATTTTTTTTAGTAATAGACTGTAGAAAAAATAATATTTAAACAAATAGGTAGTGTGAACGTGTGAATACATTTGTTGTTTAAATTACCCAAATACCTTATGTTATTTATTTATATATGATTCTAATCCAGTTTAATGGAGCAAAGCATCATATGATGGTAGAGTTATATTGACGAAGCTATTTTTATTGATGTAGGCGGAGGAAAATTTGTGTGCATCAAGGGACTAAAGTGAATGAATGAATGAATGAATGAAAATACTTCTTTATTGAGGCGAACTTAGGACCACATGGTCCTTTCTTACAGCTAACCTCTAATACTATTTACAAAATCAAAGTATGCTTACAATTAATAGTGCTCTTTAATATGCTCAATTAAAGTGCTCTTTTTCCCTCGGGTACGCCATCGGGTGACAATAGTTTCCCTCCCTAGATGCACAAATAACAAGCTAAATTATTTGATTCCTCCGTCTGCATTTAGCCATCCATGTAGTCCGATTTAAAAAAATCAGAATTGTGAACAAAAAGAACCTTACACCTGTCCTCGACAACTAACTGGAAATGGAGTTTTGCATTAGATTTCAATTAATGCACCAGATATATTCCGATACGGGACTCAAGTAGGTGATGATACAACAGTGTACCCTTTCATGTAATTACAGCGCATGATACTACTAAACCCTAGTTATCATGTATCTACAGGGTGTTCAAAAAATGTGGGGCAATAATTTACGTAATGATTCCTTGGGTCAAAATAAGCAAAAAAGTTTAAATAAACATAGTTCCTAAAGTGCTTCGTTTTCCGTCTGTGTGTCTGTTTATGATCTTTACATATTTAATCATATCTCACGAACAACTTAACGTATAAACTCCAAACTTGTTATATGGATAACCACTATTAAGAACTATTTTTGTTAAAAGTATCAAATTTCTACTTTGTACCATTTCAAAATGGCGACTGATTTTAGTTTTCAAAGCTAAATAACTTAAAAACCGTAAATTTGAGAAAAACTAGACGAAAAAGTTGCGAACTTAAATCTTATTAACGATGATTTGAAGATTATAACAATCGGACCACTAATAATGGAGAAATTTTAAATTTTCCGAATAAAAACATGCAAATATTAGACATAATGTTCTAAGGAACCATGTTTTTATGCAGAAAAGTTTAAAATTTCTCCGTTATTAGTGGTCCGATTATCATAATCTTAATATCAGCATTAATTGGATTAAATTCTGCAACTTTTTTGTCTCATGTATAATTTTTCTAAAATTTTCTGTTTTTAAGATATTTAGCTTTGAAAACAAAAAATAGTCGCCATTTTGAAATGGTACAAAGTAGAAATTTGATACTTCTTAAAAAAATAGTGCTTAATAGTGGTTACCCATATACCAAGTTTGAAGTTTATAAGTTAATTGGTTCGTGAGATATGATTAAATATGTAAAAGTCATAAACAGACACACAGACGGAAAGCGAAGCACTTTAGGACCTATGTTTATATAAACTTTTTTGCTAATTTTGACCCAAGGAATCACTACGTAAATTATTGCCCCACATTTTGTGAACACCCTGTATAACTGGGTTGATTGCTGGTGCCATAATGTAACACTGTGTAGAGTTAGTAATAACTAAAGGACACATTATTGTAGTGCATATTATAACTCGCATATTTCTAGATGTTACGTTATTTTTATAGGTTTAAGAACAAGACTTTACATAATCAACTTTCGGGACAAACCCGCATTCTTTTAATCACGTATTACAGTTCTACCTGGGTTTTCATAGCCGTGAATAAATTACACAAAACGTATTTCTGAGCCAACACTGGTTCTCTACTTGATTAGTGTACGCATATTCTGCAAATATAAACAGTAGTGCGTTAGAAGAAACATTTTCAAACGGAATGATGGGGAACAAGTTTGTTTCGGAACTGAGCTCAAAGCCGACCCAACTTCGGTAGCCTTTGATAACTTTGTTGTATTCTATCGCCCGGTTTTACGCTTTGAATATATGTTGCGAGTATTTGAGTATGGTTCTTTCTATTTTTATTATCATCTAATGTAATTTTATTATTGTTTGTAAGGGGAGCGGCCTGGCATAGTGGTTAGAGCGCGGGCTTTCGATCTCGGAGGCCCGGGTTCAAATCCCGCCAATCACCAATGGCATTTTCGCTATGTGATAATGCCGTGACCCACTAGGCCTAGCCTGAAGTAATGTGTAAAACGGTTCCGGGCTAGGTCTAGTAGCGTCCTGGGATGTGAAGGGAGGACAATAAAAAAAAAAAAAAATTGTTGTTTGTAAACTGACATTAAATCAATTAAGGTTCAGGATAACTTAATATTAATTTATTTTAAGAGCAATTGTTAACCGAATACTTGCGGGTTTTTCTTTGCGAAAATCAAAAAAAAAACATTCTTCATTCATACTTACAATCATGCTTGCCCAGAATGACATCAAGACATTATTAAGTTCAGTGTCTCATATTGTTTTTGAGAGACTAGACTACTTCAAGTACGGTTGTAAAAAAAATCATCAATTTTATAAAAAGTCAATGAACATTTTTTTAAATAAAACACTATAAATACTCATCCAAGCTGTAAAAAGATCAATTACGAAAGTTTTAAATTTATTAAAATTTGTATTAATACAATTTATATCCAAAGGCAAATACAATTTTTTTCATTTTGTATTAAAATGAGAATGTTGAAATCTTATGAAATTGAATATGATGAAATCCTTTTGAAAATGTTACATGTTATGATTATCCTACAATTATTATTAGCAGATTAATGACAACCCATTTCAATTTAGATTTCTAACAGTTTGATTTAAACTACGCTCGAGTTGCTTATTTGCAGAATATCTGCCTCCGAATAACAAAGCAATATCTGCATCACCGTTCATAGTTTAATGTTTAATTCACGTATCCGTCGTCAAGGGCGGGGTAATACCGATGTTTATTAATTCCAAAACTTTATAAGTGGCAATAACTCCTGTTTTGCGAAATTGCTTTCCTCGTCGTGGGCTTTTACGACAAAGTTACAAATGGCTTATGCCGCTTTTATCTACTCTAAACGCGTAATATCTAAAACACAATTGATTATTACATATTTTAGCTGGGTTCTTTTTTTTGAAACCTTCTCATGTAAAATTGAATATATTTTGTTGATGTTTAATCACTTATGGTTAAAGGATTCATTTATGTTTATTTTTTTCCATCATAGGCTTTCAATTCAATTTTTTCATTTGATGACAGACCTCATTGAACATATAGTTTTCATATCGATCACGTAGTTGAGAAAAAGTTGAGTTCCAAGTTTACAAGTATTTTAGTTTTCCCCATTTTTTATGTTTTATCCCTTGTTGTAATATTCTAATTATTTTCTATTAAACTCGGCAACCAACTGTTTTTTCTATACTGTATAATTTTTTTTAACCAGCGAGTTTGTCCCATAAGTAAATTGCCAAACTCCAGGAATAGGTTATATGGGTCAAAATAAAGAAAAAAACATGGATTAAAATTTTTATCAAAAACGCTTCGTTTACGAGATATCCGCCATTTTATATTTTATACTAAACTAGCAGTTATACCCGCGGCTTCGCTCGCTGAAATTATAACAAATGTTTGGTTCAAATACACATTATTTGTTATGGTGCGATTTTGACAAATTTCGAAATTGACTGATGATTTTAATGATTTATCAGAATAATACCTTTTTAACACTTAATTACACCCTTAGGCTTAATTTCACCCCAGATTGAAATGACAGGTTAAAACGTTCCCTCGATAAATTTTAATTTTTCCCGCAAATGGTTTGAGTTGGCTACCATGTAATAATTCTAATTTTTCAATTTATTCTTAAGAATACAGAAATTTCCTAGTCAATCTATTATTTAACTTATAACTTTGTGTTTCTAGCAGTTAGAATTAAAAAGCTACTCCAGGGTTTTGAACTCAGAAGTTTCATTGCACCACGCTGACCCCTAAAATCTTTCGGCCAATTTGACTCATAAGAATAAGAGGAATATGATGTGTAACTGATGTAAACGACAATAATACAGCTAAGGACGGACTCTAGACCTAGCATATGCACTTAGTACGTTTATTAATAGACCACAAGCGGTAAGAAAAAATATAAAAGAAATGTATTGGCCAAAAAATGAGGAAAATAATTCCACAAAATGTTATTCAATCATATTGAGGATTGGGTTACGCTTTTAGCAGGTAGAGGCAGAAATGTACGGTAGAAATAGTATATTTGTTCGAATTTGGCCTAAATTGTTCTCGGCTAGCACGCAAACTCTCCTAAAATTTTTAATTCTGACTACCCCGATTCTATAAAATAATGTCATGACGGAATGAAATATCTATGCAAACTTTCAAAATTACAGTTTGATTTCTCCGGGGGATCCGTAAACGCGAGCAGCTTATGTGGTATCTGACAAATATATAATGGAAGGTAACCGCAATATTTTTGTACAGTTCATGGTTTTGGTAGATAGAGTTTTTATTTTTTGTCTCTTGAAAATATCCGAGAGACATTTCATCCATAATTTTTAATCATAGCTCTTAAAACAAAAAAAGCCGCCATTTTGAAAACCTTCATTGACATGCATCTAGAGCCTATCAAGAATAGTTGAGCCAAGTTTCGTGGTCCAAAGCCCTACATTGTTTTAGAAATTAAGCTTTGAAAACTAAAACTGACCGCCATCTTTAATTTTATAATATGCCCTATTTTAGCCTTTTGGGAGAATATATTTTAAAATCCTTTCTTAGTACGCATCTAGAGCCTATGAAGATTATTTGTGCCAAGTTTCATGGCCCAAAGCCTTAGAGTTTTGGAGAAACTGTGATTAGTGAGTGAGTCAGTCAGTCAGTCAACCGTTTTGGCTTTTATATATATAGATTATATTTTATCTCGGAAGTTTTTTGTCGATTTTTTTGAAACTCGGTATGCACCTTAGTTAGTTTATGAAAAAATAATCAGCATGACTGAATAGTAAATTTCAAAATGGCGGCCGTTTAAAATCTTTAAATTTAAATTCCGAGAAAACGGTACATTTACCAAAAAAATATACAGAATAATAATATTTAGTAAATCTTTTTCCAATCCAACGATAGCAAAATCAAGGGGGTGGAGGAGGAGATTTTTTCAAGGGGATATATTTTTAAGGAACTTATTAATAATGAAATTTTTTCTTTTCAACAACTGTAACCTTACTTAAAGTAGCCTAACAAGTAGTGCGATAGAACTTTCCGGCTTTGATTGTAACGCTGTTCTATGTTGTTGTTCTACAACTCCTCAAGGTCTTCACGCGCAGTGTTGTGCGAACAGGACATTGGCATTCTGGTAGCAACGTTTATCCAAGTACATCTAAAGTTAGGTCTCCTCTGTTATCCGAGCAGTACATCTTCTTACGATTTCCTCCCTTTGTCTTAAAGTAACTTGTTTCCCTTTTTGCTTTGCTTTTCATAGAAAAATCTTCCAAGTAACCAATGTGATAATCTTTGTTCAAACTTAAGAAACGTCGGACCATTGATGATGATAGCTTGGACTGCAAACATAACATGGATTGAAGTATAAAAATTAAGGAAAATATTTAATAAATCGTCTAAAGAAATATATTTTAGTTGTTAATTGTTTTGACGGGTGCCTAACTCTTTAACGATGTGCAATATGACGGTAATTGTTCGTCGTACCGACAAAATTTGTTTTTCCTCGTTCACATTTCGTTGGCGGTGTTAACCTTGGGATTGGAAAATTATTTTTCTTATCGATATTTCTTAACTTCAACAACAAAAATACTAAAACGGAAGATAAAAATAACTTTTATTAAAAATTAAAGGTATTTGCGGGATTTTTTGAAAAACTTTAGGAGAAGGGCAACTTTTGCAGCTTCTCCCACTTGCCGCGCGTCACGTCAGCCCATCTGTTAACGTCCGCCTCAGCAGGCGGGCCTCAGCAAGATTCAGCACTTCAAAGCTAATATCGTTTTGTAAAGTAATTGGCCCTTTTATCGTACTACGTCACAACAACTGTTTCAGACAGGTGACTCGGGGAGCTTTAGCTGAAATATTTCCCTTTGTCTGCAATGTTTGATGTCATAGTTTTCAAAAACAGCCTGGACACCTATAATATTAATCAAAGTTATTTACCTTCTGTAAATATGCCTTGAGGTGTCAAAAATAGGTTTATTACGCTGTACGCGTTTCGGACCGACGACGGCCCATCTTCAGCAGCGTAGTTGTAGCCCCATTATTCAATGGTTGTCGAAGTAATTTTGCTAAAATTGCACATAAAGGTACAGGACACAGTACATTCACACGTACACTTAAAATACCGACACACACGAAACATAAAATACCGCGCATGCCGAACTAAAGGATCCGCACCGGTTTAATGAGTAGGCTTACGACATTAAACCGGAGTATCTCCTAAAAAACTCGAAGGTAATAATTTTTCAGATTTATGTGAAAGCTAAAAGCCTTTAAGGGGCAAGGTGTATTACTGCTTGAGTATAATATTAATAAATATTGAATAAATGTTAGACGAAAAGTTCTATACTTGATTTATAATTGTTTTAAACTTTCTAACATAATAAGAATGTTATGTTAGTTTACCGAAGGACTCGCTTAAGCTAGCATTAATGTAGTACGATCTACATCTACATTCAATTATATATTTATTTTATGACCATACATTTTGATTACCTAAGCTCGATTCTACGTTCACTATGACCACTATGCAGTTTTGAATGTCCGTAAGCCAGGTAACAATTGGTGGTTTGTGGTATTGACATCTTGATATTAAAAGAAATGATTTCTTTATCGTAAAAGATTTAACCATTGACTTTAAAGTCAATGATGTATCTTACTGTTAAGGTCGTGCAATGGTAGTCTTCTCGAGTCTATATTTTCTGATAAGGCCTATACTTAGAGCGTGGAATTAATTATGCAGAACTGCCACCAGTTGACGAAAAAACAAGAATTTTAACATCTAATTCCTCAACCGATGTATGTTTTGGAAAGTTATTTCTTTGTGAAAACGATAATTTTTATAATGCTATTTAGAGTTTGCTTACAAGAATTATCATTGGTAACACACAACGTACCTATGTTATAGAGAATTGTTTTAGAGGTAACTATTCTGATTGCTTCTACACATCTTCACTGCGTATGTCTCATTCGAGACGTTCGTCTTTATAGTGTCAGTCCAAATCGAAAAAGATTAAAATCTGAATTCCTGTACATAATTAAATAATTATGTCAAAAATCTTTTTGAGTTTAATTCACATTTTAATAATGACAACAAAACCGTCGTTGTGTGAAATTATTAGATTTATTTTCTTCGATAGACTTTCACCAAGTAACACACTTCGATGATGCTCAAACCACTGACAATCCACATTAATCTCTAAATGGCTTTTATAAATCGGTCACTTGCCGTAAAATCAAATTCATCAATAAATTATAAATACACCTATAAATTACAATTTTCATCATACTGACACAGAAACAATGTTTTCTGATCCTTTATGTTGATTGTTGGCTCGAAAGGTACCCATTACCGTGCCAGTCCAGAAAACACTTTCCGGCCTAGACCGGAAAGTTTTTTCGGGCTGCGATTACAGGAAACGGAAGTAAACAATCAGCTGATTCGCAGCAAACCGACGTTTAATGCGTGTTTATTGGTTAATTTTTAGAGAAATGTAGTGGCAGTAGTAGCAAAGGTTTGTTTTGCTTATTATAGGTTAGATTTGAAGGATTGAGAAACGTACCGGTTAACGTTTCGACAAGGAATACGTTATGATTTAAAGCATGTCTTTTTTCTGAGTAGTATGATGAAAAGTGTCGTACGTTACACGGCCTGTAAGTTTTACCTTACTCGCATTAAAATCCTGCATTCGCTTCCGCTACGCGGGAACTAATCCCTCGTCCGGCAAAACAGTACTTTCCAGCTTATTAACTTAATATACTGTTTCAAAACTGTCCCTGCTTTTCAGCCCACCCTGTATTTAAAATAATCAACATCTAAAACAGATTTCTTTCACCCCAATAAACCAGCTACTCCCCTTATTTCTTTATTAAATCCTCTTTTAATTTTCTCCAGAAAACAATCGAATACAAAATGATTTGATAAAGCGATATTACACCTCATTTAACGTTTAGAACGATTCTGTCACCAGCGCCCACGTTGTCTATAAATACTCGGGAACCAGGTCGGAGACATTAGCATAGTGTGGTCGGGACTCATTTTCCACCCAGCTGGTTGTTGCGGCCGCTGTGACGTTGGACCAGCGAAGAGGCGGTGAGTTGGTCAGTGAGTCGAACCGATGCGATTGTTGATTTAGAAACAATCGATTTTTGTGGTAAAATCGATTGTTTTTTGAGGAACGCTTTATAAACCGTTTTATTTCTCCCTCCTTTAGGGATTATTTTATGGCATGCTTTCTTGTTCCTTTAAACTACCGATTCTCCAGATTCTTCAGCTATTTTTTGTATATACAGGGTGACAAAAAAGTCTGGAAACGGCTTAATATCTTTTTTACTAAATCTGTTAGAAAATTCGAACCTTTCACATCAACTTATATATATGAAAACTACATTTTGCAAGCATTACCATTTTTTGAACTCTACCAGGGGACGACCCATGACGAGTACGTACATTATCTTTAATGTAAGCCTAGGTTGACATGCACATCATTTTAAAGGGCTGGTCAAGTGGAGTTCATTGCCGGAAACCGCGTCTCAAAAGCTTTATCCGTTACAAAATGGCGGCTGATCAAAAATCGAATAGAATTTCAAAGTGTTCGCCTAAATATCGTATAAATATTGTTCACAGCTTATGTCTGGATTATCAAAACTCCGGCATTGAATGTCAGACCTAACAGCCAATTTTTACCGGATAAATCGATGCCAATCCTATGCATCGATAAAAGTAGTTCGGTTAAAGAGATGTCACTTCCGTGGAGTGCGGTCCGGTTAAACCGATCTCCGTTTAAATGGTGTCCGGATAAGGGAGAGTCTCCTGTATAATTTTTTAGGTTTTCTACGCGAGTGGCATTTTTTACGTTTTGATCGGGAACGGTCCAAACCCGGGTCTTGTACCTATTTGACTGAGACCTTTGGTTAGATAGCATCATTAATTCATAGCCCAATGACAAGTGGAAACTGGACCCAGTTTCGATCCTGGTTAGGATCCGAACCAGCGAACTTCAGGTTAATAGGGGAGCATTTAATCCAGTCAGCTTTCCAGTCAATCATATAATTTTTTTGTGCTATAACCGATTAATAGATTTTTTCCACAAAGATCGATTATTTTGAATCATATGCTTTCTCCACCCTTTAAAAACCCGCTCTTCAATACTCTTGTTCGATTGTTTTTTGCTATAATCGCTTGAGCGATTATTTTCTACAAGGACCGATTCTTTTATCTTGTCTGCATTCTCAAGGTACGACTTTAATATCTGATCTGCCGTTCTAACCTCTCTGAGTGTCAGATTTATTAACTGATCTTCTCGAGACAGTGGTAAAAGAGAGAAGCGCAACTGTAGATTAAATTAAACTGTAATCAAACTGTATATTAAAAAACTGTAGATTTTTTTCTACTTCGCAATAATAGGTACCGTAAGGAAGATCAGATACTCAAACTGACCCATGGTAGTCATCCGACAACATATGTTTGGTCGTCATTCGATATACAGTCTCGACAACCGTCAGTAATGAAATAGAAATATTTCAATAACCACCATCTGCAATCGAGGTCAAGTTCATTGTTCGATTCTTTAACAAAGAGTCAAATGTACAGTATAATGAAACGTTAACCAAAAGCTAAACCAAAACTTAACGAACATAAAATAACCAGACAATTTATGTGTTTCACAATATCTGCCATCTTGAACTGAGGTACATAAAGGTCACCATACCAATAACCATACTCAGGTCATTCATAGAATAAAAAAACAGTCGAAGGACGATGGATTATTAATAATTGCTCGATTTAACGAACTATTCACATATTAAATGACTGATATGCAACACGTTTAACATTATTTAATTTTAATAGTTCATTGACCTCTAACTCATCCATGAAATAAAGAACTAATGGAGTCAAGGAGTCGCGGGAATCAAGGAGGAAAACGAGTGAGGGGTCGATTATTTAATCGAATAAAAAAAATCGAATCGGAACGAATCGATTGTTTTCCAATCGACTATCGCATCGCCAGCAATCGACTTTCGCATCGCCAGCAAGACGTCAGTTCACCCCGCGCCGCTCAGTGGTCGCAAGTTCTCTCCCTCCATTTTTCTCCAAGGCGAAATTCACCACTCCAGAAGGACGTTGGAGGTTTTTTGTTTAGTAAGTAAAATTTTTATAACTTTTGACAGGTTTGCATTTTTTGTTTTACATGTATTTTAGCTTTAATAATAAAATGTAGAAAAATAAATTTTTTGTTATATTGTATTAAAAAATAAATTTAAAATTATGTAGAAATAAAAAGATATGAGATAGCTTTGTGATGCAAGGGGATGTTTTTTCCTCATAAAAATTATCTTTAAAAAATTATTATAAAATTAATTTACGTAAAATACTACTGTAGATAACATAGATTGGATTCGAACAACTCATCCTATTATTTTAGCTGCATAGTAGAAAAGGAGCTAACTTGGAAGCGAACTTAGCTAAAAACAACGCATTATTTACAAAGTATTCTTCAGGCCCTATTAGATTAACGATTTGTGACCTAACTTAATAATCAAAGCATTCGTAATTATAACATAATGAAAAGTAATTAATTCGTTTTCAAGAGGTCCGGGTCGCTCACTCGTGAGGACCTGAGAGTCAAAGCAGGTTGTGAAGCTGAGACTCCAAGGATACAACACCTCACGTTGTAACGCGACTCGTGGCCTAATGTCAAAGCGACCACGTGTCCACGTGAGCTAAAGTCGGCTTTCCAGGAAAATCTGAATAGGGGAGCGAAAAATGTATTACCTTAAGAGGATTTTCGAATTGGATGATTTGTATTTGATATTTTGATTAGGATTTTTGCGGACATTTGCCATCACTGATTAGTAAAAAACAAGTTTCACGACGTTTCGGGATCTGGAATCTGATCCCGTCTTCAGGTGGAATAAAACCTAGAACATAACAAGATTAGTAAGACATAGCCAGGAAAACCTGGACAAAAACACAGCTAAAACAGAGAACTGTAAACCAGTCACAAAAACACTGTGCTGAAAAGAAAAAAATGTTGTCCCTGCTTTTACTATCCTCTGTTTTAGCTTTGTTTTTGTCCAGGTTTTCCTGGCTATCTGTTACTAATCTCGTTATGTTCTAGGTTTTATTCCACCTGAAGACGGGATCAGATTCCAGATCCCGAAACGTCGTGAAACTTGTTTTTTACTAATCAGTGATGGCAAATGTCCGCAAAAATCCTAATCAAAATATAAAATTCGCCATCACCAACAATGAATTTCAAGCAAAGAATTGTATTTTATGTTTTAAGTTTGTTAGGAAAATGAAAAATATTATAGTTGTGGAAATACCTTTAAGACTTTTTTCTAGGTGTATATTTTAACATACAAAAGAAACAGATGGTGGATGGTCGGCAAGTGACCTCCATTTTGCGTCATTTTTAGGTTTGTCCTAATTAATTCGATAAATATCAACTTTTGGTACACTATAATTAGTTTTAAAATAAAGGAGAACTTTTCATACAAGAAACGTTTAATATTGGTATCGCCATATGAGAGTTGATGATAAATTTTATAACGTTTTACGGTGATTATCTGGTTAATTGTTGAACCGACATAAACACCTAATAATCGCCATACAATTTTATATAATCAAATGACAATTTATTCCCGATTTCTTAGACCAATGCTAAAACATTATCTGCATTTCTTGTATAAAATTAAGTTCCCTATAATTTTAAAATTTGATTTATTCATAAGCAATTTTTATAAAATTAATTTATTTAAGTTAATATTTTTCAAGATATTTCGGTAAACCCTAAAAACGGAAACTAAAACCCAAGATGGCGGCCATTTGCTGACCACTTACCATCGGGGCTTTTCAGTGAAAAAAAATATACACCTAGACAGAAGTTTTAAAGGAACTTAAAATTATTCGATTTTTATTTTTTCGAGACATCGAATGGCTGGGCTACATTGAATAAAGTGCAATTAACGATAACCCAGAGCATATTGCCTTGGTGCAAACGTTCATGTTACTGTAACCATCCTAAGTGACATGAGTTTTTATTGGACTGTCTCCCTAACAGAATTCTTAAGCTATCACTATAACCAAGGATATTGCTCAAATTTTTGTTCAGAGTTCGACCCACGTATGTGTGGTGATTCCTCACTAAATTATATGTGATTTATTCTTCATGCAGTATTTTTCTCTTCCGTGGAAGTAAATATCTTTGAAACAATAACTGCTTTCGACACAGTCTAATATTTTAATGGTTGCACATCTTTCACTTTATGAAATCACTGGTTTTAATTATTTTTTGGTTTACATAGTATCATTAGACGTATGCTGTTACTTATCGTGAACTGTAATTTCAAAAACAGGGTGTTGAAAAGTCCCAAGGCAGCTTTATGTAAGTATTTATACTGTTAAAGATGGGCCTGCGAAACTTGGAACATATTACCTAGATATGAAATAGGCAACTATTTCCACTATTTCTGTGAACTCCTACTTTGTCAAGGGACTGACACAGGAGTCAGAAGGAAATCTGAAATATAAACACGTGTCAGTAATACATTTTTCGGTAGAGTATAATTCCACAAATCCTAACTCAAACCAATGACCGAGATGATAATAGCAGGCGGACATTTTCTAAAATGTCATATTTGACAAACTTGAAATTCTGATTCCGGGCTTTAGAATAGTTTTAGATGTAGTTTGTGGCACTGTGTAAACTTCATATCTTATCTAGCCCTTTAAATAGTACAAAGCTTGTTTTATTTATATTTTGCGGCATATAACATTTTCCCACAACATTATTTAACATATTAAACATCCTTTATTTTAAAAAAATCAATGAAATAGAACGAATTGTTTAACGCTCAAAACAAATCTTGAACTAAACTCAATACAACAAACCGCATCGAGAACGACTCTATCGCCCCCCACAATCACAATTTAAAGTTTGTCAAAGTGACATTTTGAGAAACTTTGATCAGCTGTCATTCGTCGTTTGGGTTAGGATTTGTGGCACTGTATTCATCTCAAAGCAAAATATGATTCGATATATATATATAGATTCATGTCTGCATTTAGGATTTTTTTCTAACTTATGGTGGACCGTCCTCTGAGAAGTTAGGAGTTCACAGAACGTGCCATAAAAGAGGAACTATGGTGCAAGCTTCGTGGTCCATCTTTAATAAAGAAATATTCAGCTTCCCGGGACCTTTTGAACATCCGGTATACTTTTTTCCAAATTTCAGTTGTAATTATTAGACTACAACATCAAGTAAAAAAGGTATTTTGAACAGTTTGTTACATTTATGCGTTACAAAATCTTTCACTATTTACTAATGTAGTGTAGTGGTTTATGGGGAACGATCGTTTTTTGACAGTAAAACGGAATCAACTATTAGTTAATCATGTCGTACGCGATATATAAACTGAAACTTTCCTGAGTTGGAGTTCCTGTTTACGATGAGGACAGTTGGGCAAACTGGGCTCACTTACAAGTACAGGGGGTGATAAACTACCCCCAAAGTCTGGGGCTGGCGCCAACGTAGCGACTATCACGCCCAACGGACCAATCGTGGCCATCACCTAATCTATGGCACCACACCTTCCAGTATAGATTTCGCACAGCCAGTTTTCACTTGAGACAATAGTTGTTCATTTTAACAAACCAAATGAACAAGAAATTGAATCAGACAGATCTACACGCCGGTATACCATAGCACCGACTCTCACAGCACCGAAAGTACAAGTGTTGCATAAGGCCGAATGGGAAATGTAAAAGTGATTCAAAGAACCGAATTGTACGATTGTGTTATAGCTCTGAAAGTTTTGCAAGTGTTGCATAGCGCCTAAAAAAACAATTTGGCTGTTTAAAAAACTGAATAACGGGTAAGATAATAGTACTTGATACCTATAAAATCGAATGTAAATAGATTACTGTAAAAATGTAAGACCACTATCCTTGCTTACCGAGGTTAATTCCATTGCTGTATTGCCAGGTTATAATCTAGTCATGCACTCTAGATTTTACCTAACCAAAATAATCTTAAACCAAGAACCATCTCGTCTTGGAATCTTTGACGACTTAAACCAAGACAAGTTGGCTTACTCTGCCACACTTTCGGTTAATCTAACAAAGCAGCAAGCTTTGTGTAAAATTAAGGGTACAAGTAGCTATCGTATAGTTTGATGTAAAGAATTATTATTCAACGCATACAATTAGTGTAGAAAACTAAAGATGCGATGGATTGATCATAAATGTTTTTTCATAAAACATCAATGCGTCATTTGAAAAGGTTTATGTAGTGTCTGTTTGTCATCTGTTAATACATACTAAATACATAAATGATACATACATAAATGATACTTAAACAACTAACACTTATAAATTAACAAAGGAAAACATGAAACAAATTCTTATTCAGTTTGTAATTACATTAAAAATATTAATTGAAATGGTAATTTTACTGTCAATCAAAATCATAATTTTATTGGCTTTTAAAAGAAGTTAATGACAGCAATTGAGGCAATGAGAAAATGTAATAAATGAGATGAGGTATTGACAGTAAAATAATAATAATAATATTTTTATTCCATTCAGTACAAATAATAGCAACTTTACAATTCTGTGCTAGGAATTTCTAGCCATCTTACATAGTTACGATGGCTAGCACAAAAGAAACAAAAAAAGATAATCTTTTGTATCAGTCTTAAAATTGTTGAGATAACTGCGGCGGGTCGCTGCAGCGTGTGCCGGCTGTGGTGCGTCTTATCAGGATCTTGATAATAACTGACTTGAACATAACTTTTATAACTCTGAGAGCCTAATTACTATTATTATAAAAGTATTAAAAATAACCAATAATATTTACTACAGTAATAATTAAATAATTAATATTACAAAAATGTACTTAATTTTCCTATAAATGGCAATCCATTTGAAAACTATGCTTTATTCAAATACTTCAAACAAGTCAACGAATTGATTTCTTTGTATGAGCCAAAGCTTGAGGAGCCGATTGTACTCAAAGCACTACGTCTTACACCGGTATATTATAGATTGATATTGATATTTATTCTTAAGAATCGTACTTTTATATGAAGGGATATGTCAAATGAACGAATTGCCTCGGAAGTTTTGGCGGAGGGGCATCACAACGCTAAGTTAAAAATCTTTAACGATTTTCCTAACACAAGCAAATCTCTTACAGCAAACGGAGCTGTTAAAAGAGCAAAAATACCTCATTCATTAAAGAAGTCCAATTAAAACTTTCCCAATTTTTCAAAAACTTAAATCAAAGTTTTCGTGTACCCATTTTAAAGCGTTAATTATTCCCAAACTGATTAAATTATGCTCGATATCAAGTAAAT
Source organism: Flexamia atlantica (assembly GCA_035578135.1). NCBI lineage: Eukaryota > Metazoa > Arthropoda > Insecta > Hemiptera > Cicadellidae > Flexamia > Flexamia atlantica. The sequence goes on from JAQJVK010000020.1 coordinate 232,030, forward strand.
TTAATACCTTTACTTTTAGTCCAAATGTGATAGAAAAAATTAATTTCCTTCTCCAATGAATTGAAATATTAATGTATTTGGAAAAATAAACGTTGTTGTAAATTACATACTTTAGTCTATAGTTTATATACTGTTAAAAATTTTTAAACGAAATTCAAAAGAATACTTTGTACTTTCTTAAGATCTTTAATCAGCCTCATTTTGTAATAAATGAACCTTTTAAAGTGCAGTTTTCGGCATTGAATTATTGTTGATTAGCCCTTCAAAGTGATGTGCGTATCGCTAACATTTAAGATTTAGTTCCGATTCCATGTGGGCCGCCCACACTGGGTGCCAAGAGCCATTAAATACCAAAGAAAGTATTTTTTGTTTTTACGTAGGAGTGAATGTGCAAAGTTTGATTCAAACAAATATTTAGCCGTTTCCAGACTTTTAGCTCCCCTGTATAAAATATCTGTGAACTTTAAAGCACATAATCCAAGTTAATCAAAAACATAAATCACATGACGTTATGAATCAGACGAAAAATATAAAATTATAACAAGACACCCGAGTTCAATGAGCATTTCAGATCTAATACGACAAAATATTTAACACGAGTTATTTTTCACATTCGCAAAACCTACTGCAAACCCCTCTATATTCCCGTTTTCGGATCTCGCTTTCTAACTAGTCCCAGAAACCTGCTTATCTAATGTGGGGAATCTAAAGCCCGTGTGAAGTAATCAAGCGTGAGGCGGGCGAGCGTGTTCGCGAGAGTGGACCGCAGCCTGGCCTCAAGCCGAGGATAGGGTTACCGCTCCACCTCGGTCCTCCGCTACACGGTGCAGTAACAGTGTATAACGTTACTATCCCGGTAAGACTGCCCTGCTACACGTTGCAGTAGCAGTGTATAACGTTAGTCCTCCGCTACACGTTGCAGTAACAGTGTATCACGTTACTATCACGGTAAGACTGTCCTGCTACACGTTGCAGTAACAGTGTATAACGTTAGTCCTCCCGCTACACGTTGCAGTAGCAATTTATAACGTTAGTTCTCCCGCTACACGTTGCAGTAACAGTGTATAACGTTACTATCGCGGTAAGACTGCCCTGCTACACGTTGCAGTAACAGTGTATAACGTTAGTCCTCCCGCTACACGTTGCAGTAACAGTGCATAACGTTACTATCCCGGTAAGACTGCCCTGCTACACGTTTCAGTAGCAGTGTATAACGTTAGTCCTCCGCTACACGTTGCAGTAACAGTGTATCACGTTACTATCACGGTAAGACTGTCCTGCTACACGTTGCAGTAACAGTGTATAACGTTAGTCCTCCCGCTACACGTTGCAGTAGCAATTTATAACGTTAGTTCTCCCACTACACGTTGCAGTAACAGTGTATAACGTTACTATCGCGGTAAGACTGCCCTGCTACACGTTGCAGTAACAGTGTATAACGTTAGTCCTCCCGCTACACGTTGCAGTAACAGTGTATAACGTTACTATCACGGTAAGACTGCCCTGCTACACGTTGCAGTAACAGTGTATAACGTTGGTCCTCCCGCTACACGTTGCAGTAGCAGTGCATAACGTTAGTCCTCCCGCTACACGTTGCAGTAGCAGTGTATAATGTTACTATCGCGGTAAGACTGCCCTGCTACACGTTGCAGTAACAGTGTATAATGTTAGTCCTCCCGCTACAAGGTGCAGTAGCAGTGTATAACGTTACTATCACGGTAAGACTGCGCTGCTACACGTTGCAGTAGTAGTGTATAACGTTACTATCACGGTAAGACTGCCCTGCTACACGTTGCAGTAACAGTGTATAACGTTAGTCCTCCCGCTACAAGGTGCAGTAGCAGTGTATAACGTTACTATCACGGTAAGACTGCCCTGCTACACGTTGCAGTAGCAGTGTATAATGTTAGTCCTCCCGCTACAAGGTGCAGTAGCAGTGTATAACGTTACTATCACGGTAAGACTGCCCTGCTACACGTTGCAGTAACAGTGTATAACGTTAGTCCTCCCACTACAAGGTGCAGTAGCAGTGTATAACGTTACTATCACGGTAAGACTGCCCTGCTACACGTTGCAGTAGCAGTGTATAATGTTAGTCCTCCCGCTACAAGGTGCAGTAGCAGTGTATAACGTTACTATCACGGTAAGACTTCCCTGCTACACGTTGCAGTAACAGTGTATAACGTTAGTCCTCCCACTACAAGGTGCAGTAGCAGTGTATAACGTTACTATCACGGTAAGACTGCCCTGCTACACGTTGCAGTAGCAGTGTATAACGTTAGTCCTCCCGCTACAAGGTGCAGTAGCAGTGTATAACGTTACTATCGCGGTAAGACTGCCCTGCTACACGTTGCAGTAACAGTGTATAATGTTAGTCCTCCCGCTACAAGGTGCAGTAGCAGTGTATAACGTTACTATCACGGTAAGACTGTCCTGCTACACGTTGCAGTAACAGTGTATAATGTTAGTCCTCCCGCTACAAGGTGCAGTAGCAGTGTATAACGTTACTATCACGGTAAGACTTCCCTGCTACACGGTGCAGTAACAGTGTATAACGTTAGTCCTCCCGCTACACGTTGCAGTATCAGTGTATAACGTTACTATCACGGTAAGACTTCCCTGCTACACGGTACAGTAACAGTGTATAACGTTAGTCCTCCCGCTACACGTTGCAGTAGCAGTGTATAACGTTACTATCACGGTAAGACTGCCCTGCTACACGTTGCAGTAGCAGTGTATAACGTTTTTCTCCCCGCTACACGTTGCAGTAGCAGTGTATAACGTTACTATCACGGTAAGACTGCCCTGCTACACGTTGCAGTAGCAGTGTATAACGTTAGTCCTCCCGCTACACGTTGCAGTAACAGTGTATAACGTTAGTCCTCCCGCTACACGTTGCAGTAGCAGTGTATAAAGTTACTATCACGGTAAGACTGTCCTGCTACACGTTGCAATAACAGGGTATAACGTTAGTCCTCCCGCTACACGTTGCAGTAGCAGTGTTTAACGTTAGTCCTCCCGCTACACGTTGCAGTAACAGTGTATAACGTTAGTCCTCCCGCTACACGTTGCAGTAGCAGTGTATAACGTTACTATCACGGTAAGACTGCCCTGCTACACGTTGCAGTAACAGGGTATAACGTTAGTCCTCCCGCTACTCGTTGCAGTAACAGTGTATAACGTTAGTCCTCCCGCTACACGTTGTAGTAACACTGTATTACGTTACTAGCCCGGTAAAATCTCATTTTCGAACTTGTTGTGACCCCTATCACACATTATAGTAACAGCGTTTTATGATGATGAGGCCATTCCTGCCACACATTGCAAGATCAGTGAATTATATCACTTGCCCGGTGAGACCTCAGTGAAGACGATTTTAAGATCCTTTTTACCACATGTTACAGGAGCAGTGTATTACGTTACTAGTCCGGTACAACCTTCCTGCTACACATTGCAGTAGTGTATTACGTTACTAGCCCGGTACAACCTCCCTGATACACATTGCAGTAGTGTATTACGTTACTAGTCCGGTACAACCTCCCTGCTACACATTGCAGTAGTGTATTACGTTACTAGTCCGGTACAACCTCCCTGCTACACATTGCAGTAGTGTATTACGTTACTAGTCCGGTACAACCTCCCTGCTACACATTGCAGTAGTGTATTATGTTACTAGCCCGGTACAACCTCCCTGATACACATTGCAGTTGTGTATTACGTTACTATCCCGGTACAACCTCCCTGCTACACATTGCAGTAGTGTATTACGTTACTAGCCCGGTACAACCTCCCTGATACACATTGCAGTAGTGTATTACGTTACTAGTCCGGTACAACCTCCCTGCTACACATTGCAGTAGTGTATTACGTTACTAGTCCGGTAAAACCTCCCTGCTACACATTGCAGTAGTGTATTACGTTACTAGTCCGGTACAACCTCCCTGCTACACATTGCAGTAGTGTATTACGTTACTAGTCCGGTACAACCTCCCTGCTACACATTGCAGTAGTGTATTACGTTACTAGCCCGGTACAACCTCCCTGCTACACATTGCAGTAGTGTATTACGTTACTAGTCCGGTACAACCTCCCTGCTACACATTGCAGTAGTGTATTACGTTACTAGCCCGGTACAACCTCCCTGATACACATTGCAGTAGTGTATTACGTTACTAGTCCGGTACAACTTCCCTGCTACACATTGCAGTAGTGTATTACGTTACTAGCCCGGTACAACCTCCCTGATACACTTTGCAGTAGTGTATTACGTTACTAGCCCGGTACAACCTCCCTGCTACACATTGCAGTAGTGTATTACGTTACTAGCCCGGTACAACCTCCCTGCTACACATTGCAGTAGTGTATTACGTTACTAGCCCGGTACAACCTCCCTGATACACATTGCAGTAGTGTATTACGTTACTAGCCCGGTACAACCTCCCTGCTACACATTGCAATAGTGTATTACGTTACTAGCCCGGTACAACCTCCCTGCTACACATTGCAGTAGTGTATTACGTTACTAGTCCGGTACAACCTCCCTGCTACACATTGCAGTAGTGCATTACGTTACTAGTCCGGTACAACCTCCCTGCTACACATTGCAGTAGTGTATTACGTTACTAGTCCGGTACAACCTCCCTTCTACACATTGCAGTAGTGTATTACATTACTAGCCCGGTACAACCTCCCTGATACACATTGCAGTAGTGTATTACGTTACTAGTCCGGTACAACCTCCCTGCTACACATTGCAGTAGTGTATTACGTTACTAGTCCGGTACAACCTCCCTGATACACATTGCAGTAGTGTATTACGTTACTAGTCCGGTACAACCTCCCTGCTACACATTGCAGTAGTGTATTACGTTACTAGCCCGGCACAACCTCCCTGCTACACATTGCAGTAGTGTATTACGTTACTAGCCCGGTAAGACTTCCTTGCTCAGATTGCAATAACAGTATATTACGTTACTATGCCGGTAAGACCTTTCTTACACATTGCAGTAACAGTGTATTACGTTACTAGCCCGGTAAGACCTCCCTGCTAGACATTGCAGTAACAGTGTAAACGTTACTAGCCCGGTACAACCTCTTTCCTTCACATTACTGTAACAGTGTTTAATGTGCCTAGCCCGGTACAACCTCCTTTTGCTACACATTACAGTAACAGTGTTTAATGTGCCTAGCCCGGTACAACCTCCTTTTGCTACACATTGCAGTGACAGTGTATAACGTTAGAAGCCCTATAAGTACTGTTTTATCAGGCGAATATTTCGGTCCCCGAGTGAACCAGGAGCAAGTACTGCAATACCATCGAATTAAACTTTTGCGTAGATTGTCACTGCTTACAGGAATCACCATTAGGATTTACGTCTAGAAAGTTTAAATCAAATCGTAGAACGTAGCGGGCGACTTAAGTTAAATACTTTGAATACCATACAAAAAAAGAAGACTTTTTAAATAATATTTTGTTGCTTAAACAATACGACTTTAATAAAATTTTTAAATTTAATCAACAATAAACTTATTTAGCGCGGCATTGTTACGAGAGTTCGACTGATTTAATTTCCTCCTTATTTAATCACGGTAATATGTACAAGGACAGGAGTACCTTTCTTGCCAACAATAAGGCAAAGAAAACAGCTATTTCTATAAACATAATTCATATCATAAAACGATGCGTGAGTGTTGTTTTGCGTACATATACTATACAGCTGATTGTGACGATTCCACGTAAAATGACTGTTAATTTTAAAGAATATATCGTTTAGAGCTCTTATATTATGGCATGGTATCCAAATTAATTACTTTTCTGCCTAGCATGATGTAAAGTGCGTACATATCTTGTTCGGTAAGTTTTACCATAGTAACTTATAAATCAGGTAACACATTTTTGATGATACATCTAAGTTACATTCATACCACCATTACCAGAAAGCATATCTGAGATCCAGCATGAATTACCAATGCCATCGAAACGCTCGATAAAGACACTCTTATCAAAGTGTGGCAGGATCTTGGTGCAGGATTGACGTCTGTCGCGTCCCACGAGGTTCTCATATAGAAAATTTATAAATCGGAGTACCTGTGACGGAACTTTTTGAGTTTTCTTAGAATGAAAGCACTTTCTATCATCTACAGGGTGTTTACAAAAAAACCTTACAGGATTCGGGATATGGTTACTTACATCAAAAATAAGATAAAAGTTCCTATAAACATGGGTCCTAAAATGCTCGGTTATCCGTCTGTCGGTCTGTATGTGTTTTAACATGATTTTGCATAACTTTGGAACTACTAAAGATATAAACTTTAAACTTGGTACGTATATGCTGACTAATAGGAACTATTTTGGTGCAGAGTATCAAGTTTCTAATTTGTACCATTTCAAAATGGCAGCAGTTTTTATATTTTAAAACTTAGTACAGAAATTGTACAAGAGGCGAAAACGTTGCGTACTTTTATTTCCTATAAAACCATTTAAAGATCATAAAGATCTAATTACAATTAACGGAGTTATTGAAATTTTTCCAACAAAACAATGTGATTATTTGCTATAACAGCCATAAACAAGCATGTATTTTGTTATAAAAATTGCAATAACTCTGTTAATTGTAGTTCGATCTTTATGATCTTTATATGGTTTTATAGGAAATAAAATTACGCAACGTTTTTGTCTGTTGTACAATTTCTGTAAAATTTACGATTTTTTAGATATTAAGTTTTGAAATATAAAAATGGCTGCCATTTAGAAATGGTACAAAGTAGAAACTTGATACACCTCTCAAAAATAGGTCCTATTAGTCAGCATATACGTACCAAGTTTGAAGTTGATATCTTCAGTACTTCCAAAGTTGTGCAAAATCATGTTAAAACACATACAGACCGACAGACGGATAACCGAGCATTTTAGGACCCGTGTTTACAGGAACTTTTTTGTTATTTTTGATGTAAGTAACCATATCCCGAAGTCTGTGAGGGTTTTTCGTAAACACCCTGTATATTTGTCAAATACCACTCACCTATCATCGCACAGCCCAAACTACTTGACCTAGAACCTTGAACCTTTGCATGGACGATCCTCTAAGGGAATAGGCATCCAGTAAGAACGGATTTTTAAAAATTCTCTCAGGGCTACGCCCTTTGATACATCGAAGTTTCAATGTTAAAGTATAGGGAAGCTCATTTAGTTGTCATGGCAACCTTAACATTAAATCTTAAATCCAAGGAAGTTTTCCTGTTTTTCCACGGGTAAAACCGTGTTGATCAGCTAGTTGTTTGATAAATTAAATTATTCTTATGTATGCTTGAAATCATTTAAGTTTTTAATAACCTTGCATCAAAATATGGCGTGCTCCCTATTGAGACAATATGGATCAGATGATGAGAAAATATGATTTGGTGATTCAATAAAGATTTGATCTCTCTGATCGCTGAAATGATTTGACGGAGCTCACATCTTCGCTAATCTTCTTTGTTTGGTTTTCGCCTAATGTTCTCAATGGATAAATCTTTACAACTGTATTACGATCAATTTATCTAAGGGTTGAAATATCTAGACATTTACATAATATCAATACTTCTTTTTGTAATTCTCTCTTTGATTAAGTATAGTATAGGATTATATATCCTATAGTATAGGATAGTATAGTATAGGATTTATATCTCCTTTTTTACCTCACTGAAATTTTAATTTTCTGGCCGATTCTCAGCTTACGAATTAACATACTTTTAAAGCATAGTTTTTGTCAAAAAAGTGGCATAAAATTTTAAAGTTAAGGGTAAGGTCTCACAAAACAATTTTTGAATTCTAGATCTTGTTTTGGCACATTTTACATTATAAGTGCGACTGTGTGCGGGAAATAACACTTTTTTTCATTTCTGTGGCAGTAAGCCTGTATTTTTATTTTCTATTTCAATATTATTCCTTCAGGAAAATATTGAAATATGCTTATCTGAGGTCATAACAAGAGGCTTCATTAGAATCATAATTAATCTTTATCTGTAATTATTTGAAAATCGCTGAGTTTGCAGGTCTGCAGCAACGACGGTGTTTAATTATTTAATGTAACATAGAACGTTAAATGAAAATATATAAAATAATCACATAATCCAATTTGCCGTAATGACCGATTTAACTATTATAATTGGCCATCAAGATAAATTCAAACCCTTTAATTGAACATCTGTACGCTATATTTTTTCCCATAACTGTTTCAACGATACGAAACTTAAATCATTAATTATTAATTCTTGATCCTAATAAATAGTTCTGTTTCAACTACACCCAAACCATAAAAAAAGTTTTATGTTAAATCCACGAATCTGTTTAGTTTTATATTGTGGTTTAACTATATAGTAGTTCATTCTTTAAAAAGCATAGTTGTATTGCTGGACAACGGATTAAAAAAATCTGAACTACACACATAATTATAAACCCTGGCACCAATATAATTATGAACCCACTATCGTTAAAACCTAAATTTTTAGCGTGAAAATCATCAAAAAAGAGTATTTGTGTGACATATTGAACCTTATCATTAATCCTACTTCCAAAGATATCGCTGAAGTCACAACAAAAATTTCTTCCTAACAATTCTGTTGAGGAGAACTCCAAAAGCAATGTTTTCAGGTAGTGAAGTGAAGTCTTCTGTACCAGTTTTAGTTTTAAACAATATTTGTTTGATCAAAATTGTCATTTTAATCAGCATGCCAGTGTACAAGTTTGTACGCGCATTCAAATATACATATTCTACAATCTTTCCTGTTTCAATGTGAACATTATCGAACATCCTGTCGGTCAAAATTAGAGGCCCGTGTAATTGCATCCTAGCTAACACGTGTCCCCATCAAAGTTGGTAAATAGAGCGAGCAGACCCTCGCCTTCTGCCACCTTTGTTACTGTAATTACGGTCCATGTCCATTTAAATTTTAAAGTACTTTATGAGTTCCCCGTTTGGGTAAATTTTTTCTAGTATTTATTGTAATTACAACTTAAAAGTGGTCAATGACTATTGTTTCCTTTAATCAAATTTTGCAGGTTTTATTAGATTATCCGAAATTGTTTGGTAACTGAATTGTATTTTGTTAGGGTCGTGTAATAATGTAAAAGAATGTAAAAGCTAAGAAGGGGAAATATAAAGAAGCAATTGTCTTTAATAGAAACGTAAAATCTATTTAATAGAATTGAATAGAATAATAACTTTAAATGTGTTAAACGACAATTTAAAATATTGAAGTAATAAATTAATTTTTTTTTAACTTTTATCAATTAAATCAACAATGAAATCACAACGAACCTAAATGTGTTCCATATGAAAAATATGGTTGGCTTCAAACAACCATCATTTTTTTATAATATAAATGACACTGATTTTTACAAAAGAATAAACTAAACGTATTTTCTATAAAAGTTTAAATCTAATTAAAAATGTTATAGGGGAAACGCACTATAAGGCAAATAAATCATGAGAGTCAGGTATTAGTGCAGTGTCGGCTCCTGGTACGTTTACCTTAATTCTGATTACAAAGTAATGTAGAAATGTAATGCATGTATGTATTTTTCGCTTTTACCAACACCCTCGTCTGGAGTCACTCATTAATTTCTCAGGTTCTTCTTTCTCATTCTCTCATTTCTCTATCTCTTTCTCTCTTCCTATCAATTAAAACCCTTTTACTATAATAATTAAAAATGCTTTTAAAAACCTTTAAAACAAAAAAAACTTTAGCGTGTATAAACGTTTGCTTTTAGTATTTTAAACAACCGAAAAGAATTAATTTGCTGTAAACGTCAGCGATCGTTGCGAGTGCTGTATAACAAGTTGACGAGGTAGCGAGTGAGATGTAACGGGCACCGATGTAACATGTGATGTACAATGTACAGTAATCAATGTGATACGTGCAATGTCACGTACGAGCACCCGCCACGTGTGATCATGCTTGATTTTATGTTTATCCCTGCTCGATTTAGGGTTAAAAATGATCGTAATGCAAATAGCGTGTGATAAATCTATGTGTCAGGACGAATCTGGTATTTTCCTGGTCAAATATAAGCCTACAGTGGGATTTTTTCGTTAATTCACACCACTAATTCACTACCTTTTAATAAATTTTCTATTGTTCTAGAAACTGTTCCCCAGTCATTCTAATAATTTTTACGTTTACTGTGGTATCGCTTATACGCCATAAATCCGTTATTACTGGCATCAACTCGTATGCAATATGGTAGTTGTTTTTATGTCTCTCCCTCGATTTAACATTTTCTATATCTTACAGTTTAATTTGAAACGGAAAGAGGTGTTTAATTGTAGAAGAACATTGTTCATAAATTAATGGTAGTAATTGGGTTAAGTTTGATTAGGTTAGGTTAAAATCACAAACAACAGAAGGAAAACTGCGCACCCGTGACGACGCCTTTCTTTTCTCGACCTATAACTTAGCCAAACTGCTACCTTTATTTCTAATGTTTTATACAATAATATACCTGTTTCAAGTTAAACTTTACGAGGTAGAATGTTAGAACATTGGGAGGAGATATCAAACAATTTGTTCTCAGTTTTTTTTTACCTATTGTGAAAAAACTGCATTATGTTTTTATTTTAAGCGCATAAAAATATTTTTCATCGATTAAAGGTTCTGGCTATGTATTCTGATCGAACCTGACATGACTAAACGGAAAATTAAGTTCTGATAGTGAATACACGGAATTGTAATAACTAATTTGTGATAGTGAATTAAGTTTGTGGTTCCGACAGTGTGTTACCCGTAAGGAATGTAAAGGATGCATAAGCGAAGTGTGCAATCAAAAATTAATCATCCATACAAAAGAATAAGCAATTATTGAAATGTCCTCATCATTCCTAGTCCAATGTAAACACTATGAAAGCTCCAATGTAATTGGTTACTATGATAATAATCAGATGTGAATCTTCTCAACACACGCAGTTCTCATAGTATATTACATTTCTAGGGACTTAAGTGATGATTGTCAAGTTTTTCCCTCTACCCTCAAAATGGTGAGTAAATTCCTTGACTTAATTTTGACCATAGGTTATATGCATAAAAAAGTGTAATAATTTCTGTATACACTTTATAGTCTTTGAATTTGTTTAGCAGAAGAGTAAATTCAAATGCAAATTGTCAAGAAACCTCTCAGTGAATTTTAGCATAAATAGTTTGGTGTAACGTGTAGTGTCGCTCCCAGCGGCAATGTATGTAGTGACGTAGCAGTCCTTCATATTCCCCTGCCTCTAATGTCAGTTTTAAGCATCCTTCGGCTCTCCTACTCAAGGTTATGTTTGATGTTTATTTATTTATTTATTTATTTATTATTACTTATTTACAGTGCTTAATTTGCGACTGAACGCGGCGGAACGGCGTTCCGAGACCTCTCTTTCTGCCGCAAGAGTCGATCGTGTGTAATCGTGTGTAATCAGCTGGAGTATCTTTTGCAAGAGACGATCGCGTGTCATTGGACGGATAATTTGCCGCTAAATACAATCGCGTACGATCGGCCGTAGAATTTTCCACGAGAGAGGATCATGTGTAATCGCCCGGAGTATTTGTCGTAAGAGACGATCGCGAGTAATCGGACGGAGGCTTTGCCGCACAAGACAATCGCGTGTAATCGACCGGAGAATTTGTCGCAAAAGACGATCGTGAATGATTGGCCGGAGAGTTTGCAACACAAGAAAATCGCGTGTATTCGGCCGGAGCATTTTCCGCAAAAGACAATCCCGTATGATCGGCCGTAGAAGTTGCCGGTAAAGACGAACGCGTATGATCGGCCGGAGAATTTGTCATAAGAGAGGATCATGTGTAACCGGCCGGAGTATTTGTCGGAAGAGACGATACCGTGAATTAGGCCGGATTAATCTTACCGAAAATGAGAATCGCTTAAAGTGTGCGGAAATTACGCGCGGAGTCTCGGCCTGAAATTAGCGCACTTTTGTCTAGTCTTGAGTTAAGCCGAATGTTGAAAACGCTAAAGAACCTTAATTACTCGCACTAGGCGTCTTCAAAAAATCTAGAATTTCTTTAGAGAATTCAATTTTTAGTAAAATAATGCTTTGTTAGTTTTCAATTTACTTATAAAAAATGTTGGTTGGATAAAATTTAACTTTTAAAATAGACCTAATTATTCACATAGACAAATAATACTTTGTTGAGCGGAAGAATGATAAGGGGGGGGGGGGGAATGTACAAACTGGCAAATTACAGTTCCGGTACCTCCATTTTTACAAATCAAGCACTGCTTATTTATATATTTGATATTATTGATGTATATTTATGGTAATGCACAGCCAATAAAATTTCATTCGGCTCAACGCGTATCTAAAACAGTCCAGTTGAAATGTTAAACTGAGTGTCCAAAGGATTGAAAATGTGTCATTTTTCTATGTTGAATGATAATTTTTGTTTCATTTTTAATCCATTTAACACATATTTAAAATACAAATCAAACCTAATAACAAATTAGCAAAAATCTTCGTTTTAGTACAATTTGCAAGTAAATTTGTCCCATATCACACGAAAATTATTGTTTTATCCTTACGGCTTTCATTACGTTTTTTTTAATTTTTCTAATGTAGAAAACCCTTCTCACACTGAATATCCAAAAAAAACTATCTACAGCATTCGTTACAAAAATTCAATATTTCTGTAGTATTTTTGTTCTCCAAAACTTCATTTACACTTCAATGGTGCCAAGCCACCCTTTAAAGTACATTTAAAGTGTTTGACATAATCGATTTCATTAGGATCGCTAGAGAGTTAAACCCACTGACGACATTGAAGGATGCAAACATACTGGACCCAACGGGTCAGTGGTGTCTCGCTTGATTCCGATGAAATTACATTCCTCTTTGATTGGTCCTTATGAAACGTTTCATTCGATTCTACGAAAACCATACGGTATTGTAGTTCGATGAACTGCTGAAAATGCTTGATAATTGGCCATTATGTCGTAATACGTAGGCTTCACTACAAGTGGGGCAATTAATTTGTGTTTTCTGTTACATTATGTTTCGTAATTGCCGATAACACTTGACAAACATTATGCAATGGATATTATCGACATTGTTAACTAAATCCTACTACATACAGTGAAAAGATACAACAATAGATTTGTACACTTTGAATTTATATTGTGTTAAGTCTAGTGGGTCATAATTTGTTACCTAATTTTCTGCATTTTGGCGTTAAAAAACGAATAAAAATGTATTTCTCGAAACTTTTTGGAAATAATTATAATTAGCTTCAGTGTAATTGGAAATTGGTATCATTGACAAATTTTGATAACAACGAAACATAATTTTTTTGTATTTTGTGCTTTCTACGCCAGTAGCATTTTTTAACGTTTTGATCGGGAACGGTCCAAACCCGGGTCTTGTTACTATCTAACGGCGACCTTTTGTTAGATAGCATCATTAATTCATAGCCCAATGACAAATGGCAACTGGACCCAGTTTCGATCCTGTCAGGAATTGAACCGGCGACCCTCAGGTTATGAGGTGAGCGCTTTATCCACTCGGCTATTCAGTCAAATTACTGAGAATTAAAGACTAACGACAGTTATAATTTGGGATTTTATGTCTTTTTGATGGGAATTCCACTAGAAAATTAATTCATTAAATAAATGAACAAGAATAGGAATTATCTTGGGAATCAAACGCAACTTATCATACTGCATTTCTTTATCCGCCGATATTATTGATAACACCCCAAAAACAACTCTGTAAGGTACTATGAGTAGCTGAAGAACGTCGCTTCGGTCGTCGTTTCACCGTGTAATGTCTGTTTACTGCTTCACATAAACAGGGCCTCAGGAGACTGACGGCGGCAGAGAGGTTTTTATCTGCGGGGGTGTCGGTTATTACACGTTAACATTTCTTCAGTGTTCCCAGATGTATGATAATTATCGTATTTGTGCGATAATTCCTCTGGATTGTACGATGTACGATAGGACTTCCTATCGTACGCGAAAATATACGATAATTTTGAATAGGTGCAACCGCTTAAAAGGAGATAAGATTTAAAATGAAAATCATCCTTAGTAGTCTCGTCTTTTCTTTTGACTGTTGCTAGTCGTCATATTTAGGCCTATGCAGAAAGCGGGTGGATGGTCTTTGTTTATATGTTCAGTACGTTTTAAGGTGAAATGTATATTTTAAGGTAATTTGGGTTTGTAAGTAGTCTTTCATTTATTTTAATACTAGCTCAGGCAACTAAAACTTCAACCTAAATAGTGCTACCTCCCTGTATGAAAAAGAGGAAAAAGGAAGGATGAATATCATTATTATTATTAAAAAAATAAACTTTATGTACAAATGGATCAGCAATTTTATTCACGTATTTGAGAAAATGAGATAAGACTTTAATTTTGTGTTTTAACTTTTAATATGCCTATTGAATTTCATTGCTTTGTAATTAAACATAGTTTTATTTTCATTGCTTTTTTGCCAGTGTATTTAATTTTGTTTTTAAAATTCGAACATATACATGTAAAACAGAAAATATGTTAATATATTTCATTTCACCACAGAGATTGTTTACTTTATATGATTTACTTTGTAGGATAGATATGCAAGAAATACGATAATTTTAGCAGGTGGCGTACGATAATTGGATTTCGAAATCTGGGAACCCTCATTGTAGTTGTTCTAAATTAATTTACTTTTTTCTTCTCTCATAATATACAATGCATCTTTTTTATCCTGTACGGCAGTGAAAAGTGCAAATATTCCCTTAGAATTCACATAACCTTAAATTAACTTTGCTTTAAAATTTGTAAGTGATAAAAAAATGATTTAAAAAAGTGAATTGATGTTATTTCAAAACCACGAATTAAGCCTTTGTGAGGGAACAACCCTAAATGCAAGGGTCGTCATTATTACAAAAGAAATTCGGGAAAAACATTAATAATTGGAAAATACTATATATGAAGAAATTCAATAAACCCTGTTACATTACGTGTTTAATCAATACTAGTGGCTTGAAGGGGCTAAAAGCCCCTTATGAGGAAAAATTCAAACAATCCTTATTTATTATAGTACAAAATACCTTAATAGCAAACTCATTCTACCTAAATTTATTGATATTTAGCCTACCATATGGTTTTCAATCAAGTAGCATCACATGTTTTATGTAAACAAAGCAGACGTTTTTAGATCCTAATGCTTTTTAAATGGCAGATATTTTACGTTACTTCTCGATATCTGGTGAATTTCAAGCAATTTCATTATTTTTCCCACCATCACGGGACAGAGACCTTTAATTTGAGCCCTCTCCCATCTTTCTACGACGTGCCAGATGCCCACAATTTTGAAGCAAAGAATCGCCTTACGAAATTAAATATATGATACGCCATATTGACAACATAACATTTTCAGATAATACTATTTCAAAACAAATAGCATAGCTTAAATACAGCTATAATCTAACACGTTTGAAATGTTAATGCTTTTGTGTTGTCCGACCAATATCCCCAATGACATTCGTATCTCAATTCTAGGAAATACCATTTGCGACTTTCAGCCGTTAATACCATAATGTTAAAACAATGCAAACCTCAAAACCTGTACTCACACTTAAGTAATTGATTATGCATGAGCTCCATAAATTACAAACTATTGTTAGCAATAATAAGTTTTGGATGTAATTTGCATAGCCTTAAGTTTTTTTTAAGAATACAAATAGGCTCAGCAAATATGCTTGGAATTAGTTCCGCAACAAAACGGTGAGTACAAAAAGTTTTTACTGTATAGCTACACTCGACTTAACATTTATTGTATTTAGCAGGATTAACTTATAACATGTAGGTTATAAATCTACCTATATATTATTAATTAATACGCAAGCGGTTTTCTTTTCACAGTCAAACCTCAATAAAGGGTGGACGGATTTCAACGTTTAAGGTATCAAATTAAACTCATTTTTATGTAGATTTGTCAATACGTCCCACAGTTTTTAAAAAGGGCGTCTCTAAAGTACAGTAAAGGGCTGAAGTTTCGGAACAGTGGCGCTATTCATCGACATTTGACCAAGCTCAGTTTACTTCGTTTACAATTGAACCATATGAACATGATTTAAAATAATTGTACAGGAAAACCACTGAGTGCAGGACTAATCATTTATTACACTTCAAAAATAGCTGTTTTATTTTTACAGCTGGTTGGCTACTGGTACAGGACAGCAAATTATTTTCTTGTTTTTATATTTTCGTTTTTAAAGATTCATTATACAGGGTGTTTACGAAAAACCCTTACAGACTTCGGGATATGGTTACTTACATGAAAAATAAGAAAGACGTTCCTATAAACATGGGTCCTAAAATGCTCGGTTACCGTCTGTCGGTCTGTAATTGTCATAAAAATTATGCTTAACTTTGGAACTAATAAAGATATCAACTTGAAACGTGGTATGTATATGCTGACTAATAGGACCTATATTGGTGCGGAGTATCAAGTTTCTACTTTAATTTATTTCGAAATGGAAGCCATTTCTATATTTAAAAACTCAATATCTTAAAAACCGTAAATTCTCCAGAAATTGTACAAGAGACAAGGCAGTTGCGTAATTTTATTTCCTACAAAACCATATAAAGGTCATAAAGATCGACTAACGGAGTTAATGCAAATTTTATCCGAAAATTTGCTATAACTGCCATAAACAAGCATGTATTCTGCTAGAAAAATTTCAATAACTCCGATAATTGTCGTTCGATCTTTATATGGTTTTTTAGGAAATAAATTTACGCAACTTTTTTGTCCCTTGTACAATTTCTATGAAATTTACGGTTTTGAAGACATTAAGTTTTTAAACATACAAATGGCTGCCACTTTGAAATAGTACAGAGTAGAAACTTGATACTCCGCACCAAAATAGGTCCTGTTAGTCAGCATATACGCAGTTCAACATAAAGTTTGAAGTTGATATCTTCAGTAGTTCCAAATTTATGCAAAATCATGTTAAAAACACATACAGACCGACAGACGGATAACTGAGCATTTTAGTACCCATGTTTATAGGAACTTCTTTCTTATTTTTGATGTAAGAAACCATATCCCGAAATCTGTAAGGGTTTTTCGTAAACACCATGTATAATGTAGGTAGTATTGGCCTTGGTTACTCGATATGGAAGTGCTTCCCTTAAGTTTTTGTTCAGTGCAATTACCAGTTTATCGTTTCACAATGTAGTTTACAATATATCAATACCTTTCAGCATGGTATTTTTGAAGTTTTACTAACTTGAGCCAATTAATTTTTGGATTAGGTAAAGTTTTAATACGACCAATAACACAAACACAAAAGTAAAACCACCCTCCCAATGTAACATTTGATGGGTAGAGAGCGGCATTACTAGATCGTCGAGATGCTCCTTCCATCCTCCGATCGATCAAGTTGAAATTAAAATGTTTCCATTGCGGCATCTTGCAATTCAAGTATGAAAAGACTGGTAGAGATAATGCTTTATTTATACTATGTTGCCACAAAGGAAAGTCCGTGTACCTAATTTGCGGATTTCGCCCTATTTTCAAGAGCTTACAGAAAACTCTCAATCTGAGAACAGGGCTGTAAGACTTAAATAAAAAGATTCGACGGTTGTTGCTGTAAGTAGAGCACGATCTTTTGCCGGTATTAAAATATACATTTCAGAAACAATAGAAGAAAGGAAATTGAAGAAAACTGAACAGATATTCACAAAAAATATCGTTTACCTGGAACCTCTTCGGTTATCAGATGAACTTAAAAATTGTCATTAGTTAAGACATATATTACTAAATTTAGCCATATGATTAAACTTTCAAAGCATATAAGTTAATTTTTTATTATTATTATTTTATTATGAGATTTTTGTTTTGCTCAGCATTGAGCAACAAGTTATCTAGTTAACTTCATTAGACAAGACATGAATGTTTAATCATTGTTTTTCATTAAAAAACGCTTTTGTGTTTTTTACGTTTACACAAAACGTGGCTAAAACCTCCGAGAAAATTCAAATTGATTTTGTAGCTAAAAAATCACAAATTCAATCATGGCTACTGCAATTATTGCATTTAAAGACCTGTGAAGAAAATAGATAACAGTCTATTGTTTTGAGTGTTATCGATCGTTGTGATGTTTCCAATTAGTGCTTGCACTGATCGCAGTCATACAAGAGAGATTCGAGTTGCGATGGCTACACACAAGTTTCACTTACTTTGTGGCTTATTTGTCGCCATCTTAGTGTTTTTGGTTCTCCCATGTTTCGGCGATCAGGAAAACGTTCAGCAAAACTCTCAGGAAAACGTTCTTCAAAACTCTTTTAAAGCAAAAACCGATTCGCCTTACCTTCGTTGCCACGAATTAGGTGAAAAAGTAAGATTTACTCTTAATTTTTTCATAAATTACATTATATTCAATTAGTTTGACTGATTTAAAAATACGTTAGGACGAGAAGTTTATTAGCAAGATTATGGAGATTAGGACAATGAACAACCAATAGTTAAGGTTAATAAGTTGAAGGTATAAGTACTGGATGTACATAAAGTAATGTCGAGTATAGGGTAAAGTATAGGGTTATTCAAAAAGATATATACAATTTTTATTGAATATAGTAAACCGGGTTTAGTAACCAGAAAAAATGTTAACATGAGAAAGAAGAATTTTCAAATTTGTTTAACAAGCTAAAGATGTTCTATATGTGCCCTACGGTGGATGTAGGTTCTATTGCAAAATTCTTACCATACTTTTGTAAGGATATTCACATCAACACCCTCTAAGCCTTTTTGATAATGTATACACCATTCATAACACCTTACACCTTACTTACCTTATAACAACAATATCCATGCGCTGCCTTAATTAAAAGAAACTCAATGATAATGGGGGGCGGGAGTTAAAACTTTAATCCGTTGGCCATCGTTAATGCCAATATGATGGGTAAAAATTTATCTGTTTCAATTTTATTTATTTATAAAAGTGTATACTTATTTTTGATTTGTCCTGTATTTTATCACTGATTATAACTGCATCTAACTATTATGAACAGTAAATAAAAAAGATAATTTACATTTTTTCACTTTTGCACCAAGTTGATGAAGGCTTCCGTTCTTGGTTTTATATTTATGTATGCTTCAGAACAATGATAACCACTTCTTACCCTCGTAATAACATTGCTAGTCACAGCAACCTGAATAAATCCTAACAACAGGGCATTATATACCCCGGGTGGTCAAATTTCGTTATCTGCCCACAACTGGAAAACTTTTTCCTATTGCGTGTATACATTCTATTGCTAAGTCTTTTGGTTCCTGGATAGTTTACAAAGCATATCGGAATCATTTCTAAGTAATTCGGTCGGTATTGTTGTCGTTCTTACTTTACGTGTCAAACATACAGATAAAAGTATCGTTGACGACACATTGCCACGTCGGCCGCTGGTTGGGTTGGGTTAGGCTAGGTTAGGTTAGGTTAATCAATTTATTCTATAAGATACAATATTGAACATTAGATTTGATTTGATCCTAACCTAACCTAATCCAACCTAAGCAACGACAACCTAACAGGTAACGACGATATGAGATAAGATAACAGCTCATAAGATACTGTCTGGTTAATCAGGCCGTGTATGAATAAAATTTATTTCTATAATTTTGTTTTACGTCTCCAATGAACTCTTGACAATATATTTATATGTTATATTACTGCCAAATGTTATATTAATTTGTTATACTGAAAATATACAGTTGTGGGCAGATAACGGAATTTGACCCCCCGGGTCTGTCTACTACATAAATCTTTTGGTGCTTTACTACGTCTGACATAAAATTGACAATAAATATATATTTTTGGGCACAAAAGGCGGGCTATTTTCATACTAGCCAAATCATTCAATAAAATTTCTTAACGTTTGTATCAATTGTTAGTTTAACGTTTATGCTAAATAATCTCGTGGTTTCTGACAACATCTGAAATAAAAATGGCAATAAATATATCTTTTGACATCTAGGACGAGGGATATTTTCACACTAGCCCATCTATGCCATAACATTTTACAATGATAGAGTCAATCGTCAATCCTACGTTGGTTCTTGATAGTTACGTTAATTTTTCAAATAAATGTATCTGTGGGCAAGTGTGATCCTTTAAATCTACATGTAGGCTAGTTTGGAGTTAGCCCGATCCGGATATCCAACAAATACATTTACTACCACTAAATTTAAGATAGCTGCACAACTAAATGCGTAATCTGTGCCTAATACCTTCTTGGAGCCCTGTAAGACAAGGGCCAATTAAACAAAATCAATAAAATCATCATTAAAAATAATTTTTTTAAATCATTATTCCACTAAAAAATTACCCTAACAATCTGTTCACCCTGGTTCCTCCTTGTCTCTCTGGGTACTATGAATTCCAGCTAAGCTTGGATGCCAAATCAGATTTGATCATTCCAGCTAAGCTTGGATGCCACATCAGATTTCATCATTCCAGCTAAGCTTGGATGCCAAATCAGATTTCATCATTCCAGCTAAGCTTGGATGCCAAATCAGATTTGCTCTGTGAGGTTAGCTAGTTTTGTGTCATCCTGGCTTGTTCACCTGACAAGCTATGACCGTTACTTTACGAAGACAAATTACTCACACCTAGGTGTTCACCCTGGTTCCTCCTTCTCTGGGAGCTTTGACTTCCCGCTAAGCTTGGATATCCAGTAATATTTTAGCTCTGGAGTGTTGTACATCATCTTGGCTTGTCCACCTGCGAGGTGATGTGGTAACGTTACCCACCCAGCAATTTCCAAGACGCCTGCTAGTCTGGAGGGTGAACCGACCTGGGTGAGACTCTTCACAACTAGGAGAGCTCCTAGGTGGTGGTCCTTGTCTGGGAGTGCTCAGAGGATCTCGGGTTAGACGCAGAAACGTTCCCAGAAGAGACTGGAGGACGGGTTGGAAATGTTTCTCTCTTCCTTCAGGGGCGAGCCTGACTGACGATCCCACACGTTTCCCATCCTGACAATTCTTTCCTTCCGTAAGCTGCTCAATATTCTAGAAAGACGTGCACGGATGGCTCTGTTCATTCCTCTAAAGTCTAATAGTCTAAGACAAATTTAAATGGATTGTTGAAGACTGTTGGCCTATGAACTGTGACTTTGTTTCAGTGTCGGAATAATGATGACTGCTGCAGTAGAAAGTGCTCAAATTTGTTGTTCTGGGGCGGAAAATGCCAATTCGCTCATGACTAAGTGAAGCCGGACATCACGGGGGAAAATAATCAGACTGATGTAACACTCAAAATATACGTCTATAATCCAAGCTGAATTCATGGAATGTTTCTTCTACCCTTCGAACCTTCAGCTGAAAAAGCTGTAATAATATTTGCTTCTACTCGTGTCCTAGGAAAAAATGACTGACAGTTTTATTCACTTAAGTTTGGACTGTATGTTGTGTAGGCTTATATCTGTCTTTTTCAACTTAGGCAAGTACTTGACACATAGAAATTGTTTAGTTAATCGCAAACCTAAATACTGCAGAGTAGCGTGGTTTTTTCTTAATGATATTAAATAAGACAACCAAAATCAATAAATATTTTTTAACTACGACATACTACATACATTACTACATATATGTATGTAGTAATATATACTACATATACATACTACATATATAATGTATTATATATAATAATGTATCATATATAATGTATAATATATACTACATATACCGGGCGTTTCAAAATGAAAGAGCATTTCAAAAATTTATTTCTTTAAACCCACTAATCGACGAAGAATGACTTATATGGCATTGGATAGAGCAAATAATGAAGTTTCATTGCTGTATTAGATGATAGCATGTTATTATTTCCTAACAAGAAATGTTGTTTACTTTCATTACATTCTTGTAAATGAAAAAATGGTGCCTCCTCAAGAAAAATTTTGTGTTCTGGAATTTTTCACAAATTTTCTGTGCGGAAGCACAAAAACAAGCACAAAATTCAAGTGCAACGGAAGTTGCACTTGAATAATTGATTCACATTGAGCAAATCCCAAAACATATAAGGATTTTTCTTGAGGAGTCACCATTTTTTTCAATTACACAAGAATGTAATGAAAGTAAACAACATTTCTTGTTAGGAAATAATAACATGCTATCATCTAATACAGCAATAAAACTTCATTCTTTGCTCTATCCAATGCAATATAAATCGTGCTTCGTCGATTTCTGAGTTTCAAGTAATGTATAAATGAAATCTGCTCTTTCATTTTGAAACGCCCTGTATAATGAAGTAGTATATATACTATATATACTATTACATTACTACATACTACGACATTTACTACATATCCAATTTATTTTCAGCAAGATTATCATTTAAAATGTATAATTTAGTTGTTGCTTTTTCTTATTGATTTGTTTTTAGTATTATAATAATGGAACATAATGTAACTGTAATTGTTGAAATAATGTTTTATATAAAGATACAAAAATTTAACTCGATATATCTTACTGAACATTTGGATTAACTAAACGTAACTAGGCACAAATGAATAAAAACTTTAATAGAAATTTTTTAAACAGTCGGTGAATGTTGTGGCAGTTATTAAAAACGTTAATTTTTAGCCGAGATTGCATGATGTTCTTTTTTAATGGAATAAGGCTTAAACTTCTGCCAAGTGTATAAGTTTCACATTGTTTTTTCACTAAAATTATCATCGTTGTGAAATGTGTCAGTTCACCCTCCTCTAACTCAAAACCTACTAAAAACATGTGATCTGTCAATAACATACACTTATTCAGAAGATCATTTTATTTTCCCTGAAATAAACATTGCAACATCGAACAATGAATTATTTAGGATCCAACGAATCCTTATTACTCCCAGAGAATCTTGGATTTCTCGAAATGCCTCTTAAGTATTTGAATAAAAAATAGCTCTTTTGGGCCTGTATTATGTGGTACTTTTAGCCTCCACCTCCACCTTTACCGCAGGTCGAAGGAAAGTATGTATGTCGAATTGTAAGAATAGCCCCCGTAATAACAGTTGTGTGTAAAACCTTTAATTGAATGACCTAAATTATTGACATTAAAGAGAACAGTCAGTGGCAGAGACTGATTTGGATTTTATCACTTATATAAAACTTATCCCAAAACCTCAAGTGCTACTGAGTTATCATGCATTCGTTTATACCATTTTTTTGTGTTAATGCTGTTTACGACTTCAAACACCAATAACCTGATTTCCAGTTTACGATTTAGATTGTGTATTTCCATATCAAAACTTTGTAGATAGCACACTTATGTTTGATCATTTAATTTCAGGATAAATAGGTCCCATACTGCTCCGTCTTAAAGTCTTGTCCGTGCTTAAAAGTTGATAGTAACAAACGTCTTGATGAATGTGTAAAATATTTCCTTAAGTTGGAAAAGGTGGATGTTAGCCTACACAACATACAATCCAACCGACCAATAAAGTGATAAATACATTGATATTATCGTCATAGGTGTGACAACATGTGGCGGGGAAAAAAATTGAAAGTCATTAATAGTTTGGAAAAATGAATATAAACAATGATGACCGTAATTATTGCAGTTAAAGACCTGAAAAAAGTATTAATGACAGTCCATGGTTTTGAGTCTTCACTGATTATGATTGTTTCCATTTAATTTAATTGATAATTAAAATAATTAGTTTTTACTTTTTGATTGATCACAGTCATACAAGAGAGGTATAACAGAGCTATGGTTACTCACAAGTTGCGCTTACTTGGTGCCTTTTTTCTCGTCGTCTTAGTGTTTTTGGTTCTCCCCTGTTTCAGCGATCAGGAAAACGTTCAGCAAAGCCTTCGGGAAATCTTTCCTAATAAAACAGGCAAAGATTACCTTCGTTGCCATGAATTAGGTGAAAAAGTAAGATTTACAATTTATTTTTAATATTATATATTATAAGTATGATTAACTTAAAAATACGACACGACAAGACGCTCATCAGCTAAACTATGGAAATTAGGCCAATGAGGAAAAAAGAGTTTAGGTTAATAAGTTAAAGGAATAAGTACTGGATCTCCAATAAGTAATGTGGAGGTCTTAAAAGTAAAATATGTGAAAAACTTTAATGTCCTTTATTTACTTGCAACAATTTGATACAGACTTCCGTTTTTGTTTTGTTGAATGATAACCACTAAACACTATAGTAATAACATTGCTAGACCCAGCATACTGAATAAATCCTATAAAAAAAATTTATTCCAGGTTTTTTTTAAATGTGTTTTTTTTTTTCTTAGCACCTAGGACGGGATTCTTCGCATTATCCCACTCTAACAATAAAATGCCATAACGTTTATAAAGAGTGAGTCAGACCTCCCGTCCATTTATTGTAACGGGAGAACGGTTTAACATAGAAACGTCAATTGGAATTATTCCCCACCAATTTGCACATGGAGAATTCATTAAAAATATTTTCATCACGATTTATCTAAAGGGTGTTCCAGAAATTAAGGTGAAAGGTTCGAATTTCAAAATTTCCTTATGTGAACCTATAGAAAATAAATTTTATATAATTTTAAAGGTCTTGTCAAAATAAATATTTCGGTGAAAACGGAAATAAATTATCTCAATCCGTTTCAAAATGGCGGCCCATTTACGAAGACAAATTACTCATACCTAGGTGTTCACCCTGGTTCCTCCATGAGTTTCTAGGAGCTATGACTTCCATCTAAGCTTGGATAGCTAGTCAGATTTGATCTGTGGAGTTAGTTAGTTGAGTGTCATTCTGGTTTGTTCCTGGCTTGTCTGCCTGTGAGCTGATGTAGTAACATTACCCAGCAATCTCCGAGACGCCTGCTATTCTTGAGTAGTGATGCGCAGTTCGATTCTTTTCGGTGAATCGATTCATTTGAATCACTCAGTTCCAAAGAATCGAAAATTGAATCTATCCTTTTGATTCATTTGACTCACTATCCACTGCTTACAAAAACGTCGACTTTAATTGGTTATTATGGAATATAAAGTGGTTTTTAAATGTTTAATTAAGTGCAATTAATTAATTTTTTTGGTGTATTCAAACTATTTCCAACCTAAAATTGATTAGTTTAGCTGCATTTTTAAACATTAAACCATATTGCTAGGTATAAAGTCAATGATTAAACTGTTTCCTGGCTCCTTTAACATTCTCTACCTGTCACGTGCTTCTCCTCTCTCCCTCCCTAACACCCCCTCACTCTTTTGCCCTTCCTCCCCTCCTTCGTTCCTCGCTCTGACCCTCTGACTCTACTTCTCTTTACTTTTGTAATTTGTATCCAATAATATCTTTATTATTATTAAGTTAATGTTACCCCCTTCCTTCAGGGACGAGTCTGACTTACCATATTACATCTTCTTCCATCCTGTCAATCCTTTACTTTCGTAAAATGTCCAATATTGTTGTAAAATGCTTCTACCAATATTTCCGTGCTCTAAAAGATAGATAGTTCGACAGCCAAGGCTCTTTCCAATGAAGTCTCTGATTAGACAATAAATTCACCTTCATCTTTCGCAATTTAGTTTTCCAAACGATTCGCAAATCATTTCTCCAAATGATGTGATTTGTCGAGACATTAACGTCCGATAACATTAAATTAAGAAGAGGTATGTGAACAGCCGGTCATAGGCAAGGAACCCCTCTGGGAGGCCCGCCTTAGCTTCCATTGTAATAAATACAGGAACAGTACGCACGGCGCGCGGATTCTCTCTGATGTCCCCGACTTTGTATTCATTTAAATGAAACATTAAATACTTAAATTACAGCACACAATTAAAAAAAATGAATCAACTCAGTTCTTGTGAAAATATAGCCTACATTAATATTTAATGGAAATTACATTGTTTGGTATGAGAAAAATATTTTTCTTAAAAAAACCATTGCTTCGTATCCTATGAAATGTAAATTATTTCATCTAAAGAAAATATTGAAAGAGGTGAAAGTTAGGGATCCATTGAAAAGGCCAACGTGAAAAGTTCCTCTTGATTAGTAATGTCATCTATTTCTTCATCTGGAGATGGAACAGTAATTACATTTTTGTTAGTCTCTTCCTCCCATTGCGGTTGCTGCGAGGGAGTCCTACTAGCAGATGCAATTCTCAGTTGAAGGAGATAATATTGCATTTCGTGCTTAGTTCTAATGCGTCTACAACTTTGGCTGCGCGCAGTATCTACTCGGCATGAAGGTCGTCTTGTACTCTGTAAGTTCACCGCGTTCTATCCTTTACCCAGTCCAGCTCTCTATACCCAAGTCCGGGCCGTAAATGTTGACTAGTAAACTCTTAAATTGTAGCATAATGGAGGGAGACAATAGTAGTTTTTGTGTCGAGAACCTCTCTAAAAGAGCAATACCTCCATTAAGTATTCCAATAATGTAACTGCGTATTTTTAACTATAAACTAATATTTTGTTGCCCACACACTCGGCGTATAATCATTTATCATTCTGACTCCTCTAGGACTAGTTAATAAATTAGTAATTAAATCAGTAAAAACCCCAACTTACAACAATATCCTTAGGGAGACGTTCCTAGAATGTTCTGCATCTGATTAATTCCTCTAAAGGCTATCAATCTAATACAAATTAATCTGTTCCTATGAACTAACTTTGTTTCAGTGTCGCAAGGACAACGATTGCTGCAGCAGAAAGTGCTCCAATTGGTTTTTTTGGGGTGGCAAATGTAAATTCTCTCATGATTATGTGAACGCGACCTCATACGAGACGGAAGAATCAGATTGATGTAACGTTCAAAATATACGACAATAATCCAAACCCAAGGGAATTTTTCTTTTGCCCTCGAAATCTTCAGCTGACGAAGCTGTTATAATAGTTTTTTCTATTCATTTCCCACGAAAAATGACTGGAAGTTTTATTTACTTAAGATTGGATTGGATGTTGTATAGGCTTATACCTGTCTTCTTCAACTTAGGCAATTATGTGACATATTGAAGTTGTTTAGTTCAGTGTTTCCCAACCTTTTGGTGCTTGCGTACCGCCTACCATATTTTCAATATTTTGGCGTACCATCGCAAGGATCCCCCTCCCCCCACTACTGAGGTATCCCCTCCAAAACTGCCAATAGTTACCCTTTGGTGGTTTTCTTTTTGACAATAAAATTTATATTATTTTACCTGCCAATGTACATTTTAGATCTTATTTTTATTATAAGGACATTTTGACAAATTATGTGCTCCTCTCAGCTCTGCTCAATAATTTTATAGTCAATTTGGTGAAAACAAACGAATGAATTTTAATAAGAATTTCGTAATGTAAAAAATATCTAGGTATACGGGGGAAATAATCTCTGTCTTTTATTTGGAACTTTACATATTCCTCCTATTTTACATTGAAAAATTAACATAGATAAACAATTCAGATATTTAAATATGCTGAATTTTTACCAATGATCTTATATTCAAGCATATTACAAAAATAATTTGTAAAAAGAACTACTCTTAAAATAAAAGAGTAACAATAGTTCCTAAAATGTGGTACGAAATGGGAATGTTATGACCGAAACGGATACTGAAAAAGTTAATAAAGTTAAGGCATTAAGTGCGACTTTATACTGTTCGACGGGACACCGTGCGTTTGTAATCCTAGCATTTTACTTTGTACTACTATTCTCTTGCGTACCACCTGAAAGGCCTTCGCGTACCACCAGTGGTACGCGTACCACCGGTTGAGAAACACTGGTTTAGTTAATACCAAACTTAAATACTGCAGAGTAACGTGGGTTCTTGATGATACTAAATGAGACAACATAAATAAATATTTTTGGACTCGTCTTTAGCAATTTATTTCCATTAAGATTAGAATTCAGACTATATTTTTTAGTTTACAATTTTATATATTTATTTACTTTAATATTTTTATGATAGTATTCAATGTAACTGTAATTGATAAAATGCCGTTGTTTATGTAACTACACAAATTCAATGCGATTTATCTTACTAGTTGGATTAACTAAGGTGGCCTTTTATACCACCTCCTATCTATTGTAGTTAGAAGAAAAATCTGCATTTTACCATATACAGCGATTTAAATATGCATTACTTAAGTTTAATGGAAGCAAATTTAAATGCCTTGGAGACTGCAAATAAAATATTTACGTTAAAATGGTTTTTTTTTGCTTTTAACTACAAAACCACTAAAGATAGCAGCCAGGTGTAAGTTGAAAAGTTGTTAGTCTTTGATATACCTGTAAAATGATGAACTATTTGTGTACTTCCATATCAAACACTCTCTAGTTAGCACATTTTTGTTTGATCTTTTAATTTCAGGATAAATAGGACCCATGCTGCTCCTTCTGTGCTTAAAAGTTGATATTCAAAACGACTTGATTGTGTAAAATACTTCCCTAAGTTGAAAAAGGTGTATAATAGCCTAATATACGATCCAACCAACTAATTAAGTGATAAATACATTTATGTTATCGTCAAAGCTGTGAGGAAATGTAACGGTGAAATAAATTGAACATTGTTAATAGGTAGGAAAACTGAATAAAAACAATGATAACCGTAATTATTGCAGTTAAAGAATCTGAAAAAAGTATTGATAACAGTTCATGGTTTTAAGTCATTACTCATTATGATTTCTTCCATTTAATTTAATTGATCATTGAAATAATTAGCTTTTACTTTCATTGGTCACAGTCATACAAGAGAGGTACAACAGAGCTATGGATCCTCACAAGTTGCACTTACTTTGTGCCTTTTTTCTCGCCGTGTTAGTGTTTTTGGTCCTCCCTTGTTTGGGCCAAGAGCAGATGGACCTCGAGCAGGATTACCTTGAGCCTAGAGGCGACTACCTTCGTTGCCTTGAAAGAGGTGTAAAAGTAAGATTTACTTTTGATTTTTAATAAATTTCGCTATATATATAAAGATTGACCAAATTACTAATCCATCTTTGCTTGCTTTGAATTTTGCAATTCCAGTTAAAAAACATTTGCCTTTCCTGAAAAATTGTGTTTACCCAAAATTAGCTGTTAACTTGAAAATTCTGTTCCCATGTTAATCTTGTGGAAAATGCAAAATTGTAAGGATGTTTTGGGTTCTTCCCTTTAGCCAAACTTTCATGAATCGTTTTCTTGCAAAACCTCAGTCTGAGCTCTTTTCGAAAACACCTTAATTATTGGAATGTGTTTAGAACTGAAGGAGGGGCTTTGATCTCTTAAAAATAGCGTATCAAATAAGTAATAGAATCACTTATTGGCTCGACGGAATGAGAAATTCATTAGCAAGTTCATTTCAGATTTGGATATTTAAGACCTATGCAATGATGAACAAACAGTATAGGTTGATAAGTTATGGTTAGTAATGGATTTTCATAAAGTAATGTCGAGGTTTTAAAAGTATAATATAAATAACTGATCTCACCTACATCTGCATCCCATGAAAAAATATGAACAGAAATGTAACTTTTAATTTTTTTACTTTAGTAACAACTTGATTTATACCTCCTTTCTTGGCCCATCATTCATCAAAACTATGATAACCACTTTTTACACTCGTATCTATTGCCTTTGAGAACACTTTTTTCAATCAATTTTACCTGTGCGTCGACCTTTCTGTTCGTTTCCACCTTCATGGTATCGAGCGATTTCCTTCGTAATAAGACGACTTTCTGCAAGCTTAGTTGATTGGCCGAGGTTGAAGGGTGGTTCAGACAACTTTACACCAACTCGGTCGATCCTTTGCCCTTGTGCTTTGTAAACGGACCCGCAGAATGCAACCTTTAAGCATTCGTCTTCGCTTAAAGGAAAATGGTACAGTAGAATCTGCGGCAGCGAAATCAACCTCAGGTAATAGTAGACGTTGCCCAAAATTGTTTACAGTTATGATTTCAAAATCTAAACTATTTTCATACATTTTCTTAACAAATAACCTTGTTTCTTGCGTGATTCAAATTTCTGAAAAGCATTTAATGACACCTTTCATTAAAACTAATTCATAGCTAAATCATTTAAAATAATTAAAACTATGAGGAGCAACTGTGTTTCAGTGCTCCTCGGACGACGAATGCTGCAGTCGAGAATGCTCCAACTTTCTGCTCTTCCCTGGCTCCTGTAAATTTTCTCATGGCTAGACGATAACTATCGCGAAACAGTGAAAATGATGTAACACTCAAAATAAATTTAAAATTCATGCTGACTCTCTTGAATTTTCCTTCCACCTTTAAAATATTGACGGCTGATTTAATGTTTTATTCTATAAGTATAGTTACTCGTCACTAATGTTTGATTCGTATAGTTTTTATCGTAAGCTATTTGTATGGAAATTAAGTTATGGTAATGGAAACGCACATATTTCCCCAGTAATTTCCACTAAAAGTATTTCTTAATCATTAATAACAATTATAATTATCAATTTTTACTATTCGCTATTATTAGATTTATGTTATAATGCTCTATGGTAAAGACCACTTCCCACAATGGATGTTATCAATAAATAATGGTAGTGAAAGGCAAGACTGTCATTTTGAAGCTGAAATCAATGCCCCAAGCCGCACCTTAAAATTGTGGTTTCATAACTATTTGAAGTTTCTCAAATGTTATACTTAAGAAATGTTTAACCAGCTTTTGGTTTTAACTCGTTCATCTATACGAGTTTGGATTTCCTCTTATTTCGTATTGGTCAAAAGACCTTTAATTTGATGTATATTATGTTTTACCTTAATACAGATAAATTCAGTTTATCTTTACTTCTATTTTTTAAACACATAATAAGAAGAAAAACATTTGTAAAATCTAAATATTCACTATGCATTATTGTAATTTTTCTTATCAGTACAGAACAATTTTGTAGCTCAAAATGAGTTATTCGTTAAGTGTCATAATTTTAAGCAGTATGTATTAACGTGAGAGATGGCTATGCACATCCACTGCAGCACAATCAACAGAACACAGCGAATTCTCCCTCACATTGCGATCAAGAGATGATCATTAGATATATCTAAGTACATAATTTGTACGTTTTGTTGTCACAGCTACGCCTGTTATATGTGGTGTTGTATCAACTACGCCAGTTTTACGTTGCTGTGACAACATTAATTGTACGTGTTGTTGTCATAGCTACTTTAGTTTTACGTGTTGTTACCACAGCTTCATCTGTGGTACGTGTTATTGTCCCAGCTACGTCAGAAGTAAGTGTTGTTATTGCTACAACTACGCCATTTCAGTACTGTAGCACCGGTACTGTATGTGTCGTTGTTACAGCTACACCAGTTGTAAATGTCGTTGTCAAGGCTACACCAGTTAAACGTGACTTTGTCACTGCTCCGGTGGTTTTACTTATTTTTGTCACAGGTACTTTAGTCGTAAAGTTGTTGGCCTCAGCTTCACCAATTTAAGTATTGTTGTGACAACTACGCCAATTTTACATAGCTTTGATAACATCTACGTCAGCTCTACGTGTCGTTGTCACAACTACATCGGTTTTACGTGTCGTTGTCACATCTACATCGGGTTTACATGTCGTTATCACAGCTACATCAGCTGGGACGTGTCGTTGTCACAACTACACCAGCTGTGCAGGACGTTGTCACAGCTACACCAGTTGTGCGTGTCGTTGTCACAGCTACACTATCTGCAAAGCGGAGTTGTCACAGCGAGATCAGCTGCACGTGTCTTTGTCACTGCTACAACGGCTGCACATGTTGCTGTCACAGCTACACCAGTTGTGCGTGTCGTTGTCACAGCTACACTATCTGCAAAACGGAGTTGTCACAGCGAGATCAGCTGCACGTGTCATTGTCACAGCTACAACGGCTGCACGTGTTGCTGTCACAGCTACATCAGTTGTACGTGCCGTTGTCACACCAGTTTAAAGTGTCGTTGACACAACTACATCGGTTTTACGTGTCGTTGTCTCAGCTTCATCAAATGTACGTGTTGTTAGTTATTGTTACAGCTACATCAGCTGTACGTGTTGTTATTTATTGTCACAGATACACCAGCCGTACGTGCAATTGTCACAGCTACATCAGCTGTACGTGTTGTTATTTATTGTCACAGCTACATCAGCCGTATGTGCAATTGTCACAGCTACATCAGTTGTACTGTGTGTTGCAGACCCGCGATGAGGTGACGCCGCGATGTCCACTGCGAGCTCGCCCAAGTCCTCTCCCTTCTGCAAGATTGGGTTGTGCTCGCGCCATAAGCCGCTCAAAGTAATGGTGCTCGGGCAAACCGGGGTGGGCAAGACTGGTGAGTCACAGTTTAATTCATAAAAGTCACAGTTGTAATCAATACAAGTCACAGTTGTAATCAATACAAGTCACGGTTGTCATTCATACAAGTCATAGTTGTAATTCACACAAGTCACAGTTGTAACTCACATAAGTCAAATGTTACTGCGGCAAAGTGACAGAACGAGGAGATATAAAAGGACTACCCTCGGAGGTCCTTCCAAATCAAACATAGACGACTTCAGTCTAGTTCGTAACTAGAAAACTGTATTGCGATTAGATTACGTTAAATGGTGTCGGAGTTCAAGCAGTTTGGCTCATTTGCCTTATTCATGCTGTTTATTGTTGAAAGATAATATAGTCATAGAAAAACTTCAACGGAAAATCTTTTGAAACGCTTTTGATGCAGTTAAGATCAAGTTACAACTCTAAATGAGGCTTCGGGTTTCGATTCGCAAAAAAACTAACGATTTGACTGTAATGCGAATATGAGGCAGCAAATATTTGTTTGTTTTGTTAATGTATTCATACGGCATATCATTGATGCCAATTTTACTACAATGTAAAATTACAATTTACGGTTATCTAATTGACTTCTTTATTTTGTTGTAGCTTTACTTTTGTATGCCTAAAAAATATAGAATATCCTTCGTTCGACCATTCATTTAGTGAAGGAATAATTCTCCAAACATTAATGAGTTATTATCAGGGTTTTGTTTTGGTTACTCATAAAGAAAAGTTTGGAACATTTTAAAGCATTTAACTTATCATAGGCTGAGAAAACCATATTTATATATAGCCCTCATATTTAATTAAGACTTGTGAGCCTTCTCTAAATTTATTAGAGATCGCATCTGATCTAAAGAAAACGCTACAAGTTTGGATGAAGTTGTTATGATTTCTTTTCAATATTGCGGTTTATAGTCATTACCAATGAGTTTTTAGCTTACAACTAGAGAAGTTTAAAAGCTTCAAATTAATATGTGGAAAATACTTACATACGTACTTGCAGACTAACTAAAAAGTAGGTACCTGAGACCCATGATAACGGAATAAAATATATGTCCTAATGCTCAGAACAAATCCATAAAAGGTCACCACTAGCTGTATAATATTTTAACTATAGATAATAACTATCTCACCAGCTAATTATTTTTTCAATTAAAAGTAAAATAAAACGAATAAATCTATTCAAGGCCAATTCACTTTAATTAGGTAAGAAATTTAATAGAATTTTGATCGAATGCGTCGCTGGTAAAGAAATTAATAACGGTTTATTGATTTAAGCACAGCCTTGGAAATAATCGCTCATTTTGATGCAGATTGGTTTATTCGTGAAAGCAATTAAAGGATTACTGATTTAAATATTGTTATTCGCAATGTACAATGTGTTTCACTTTAGGGTTGGATAGGATCAAAACGTTTTTCCCTCCGACAAAATTTCACAATGTTTTGATAAAATAGAAATTTTACTGAGCGTTAAGTGTTTCAGCGAAATTTCAATGGAATATTGCTAAAGTAATAATTTATTCCGCGGATTGTGAAAGGTAAGCCTCGTTATTACGGATAATATGTAATTTCTAGTCTAAATTCTCAAATTGATTCTTGGCATTCTTTTTTGTTTTACTGAGATGGAAATAAAAATTAGTACAT
This sequence comes from Flexamia atlantica, assembly GCA_035578135.1. Classification (NCBI taxonomy): domain Eukaryota; kingdom Metazoa; phylum Arthropoda; class Insecta; order Hemiptera; family Cicadellidae; genus Flexamia; species Flexamia atlantica. The sequence continues at coordinate 265,860 of JAQJVK010000020.1, forward strand.
CTTTCCTTACTGATATTATGTGATGGTATGTTAACTTACAATGGTTCTCATATTAATAACTAAGGTACCTTATCATTATTATTTTGGAAACTTATTTTCTTATCGATTTCCAAATTCATAGTTGACATTAAAACAGAAAAAATTCTTCCGAAATTTACATTGACATATGAAATGGAAATAATACTTTCATTACACAAGAGAAAATTTTAACAAAGATAAATAAAAACGCATTTATAAGACACGTAACACTAATGACAAATACTTAGATAAGAGAGTTGGTCTTTGATCGTGGAAAATTGACTCGATGTGTTTTAGTGTTCTTTACATTAATTAATCACAATTATTTATTTATTTTAATTATTTGGTCTATAAATAAATAAATGTGTTAATATCAAACGAGTATATGGTAATAAATCAGTTTCAATGGTTTCTTATTCATTTCGCCTGTTCCGTGATCACATTTTTCACCACGTCTATATAGAGGATGAATGTTTTAAAAAATTCAACGTTTTTATTTTTAGGTATACCGTTTATTTAGATTGATACAACATAGACAACTTAAAAACCATTCTATAAAAATTTCTTTAATTTGGAATCCACTTTTATGTAAGTAATTTCATATAACATTTATAGAAAGCATCGCTTTCCAAAAAACCCATAGTTATTAAATGAACTTATTAATAAGTCAATCCAAATAGAAAAAAATGGACGTGATTCATCATTACAAACAGAAAATGTTTACCAGTCTCAATGAAAACATAACTGTGAGTTAAATCGTAAAGAGAGACAGAAGAAATACTAAGGAGGGGAAAGACATGGTGCAACTGGCGAGACGATGGTGCTGGGCAGGCGCCAACTGTTACATCGATAGCATTTTGTAACGATTTGATTTAGACTGACAAACTATTCCAGGTTATCAAGATTTTTGTTATGTCTCCGGATCACAATTCAAATTAAATTCTAGAGGCTGCATTAATTCCCTCTAGTGATCCCTGTCAACTGTTGAGCGGAGACCATTTCCAACCCAACAGTTGACCTCAAACTATATAAGCCGGAAGAATATAGAACACCCTTATAATTTCTAAAGCCACCCTTCTTTTTTACTCTGAAGAGGTCGTAATGAGTCTTAAAACACGCAATGAACATTGAAAACTAACTTTTATAAACAATTGATTTGCAATCCAGCACTCGCGTTTCCGCCTCGTCGTGGACTATTGGCCACACTAGTGTCCAAACGCGCAAAATAAAGTAACATTCTGATTGTTGTTTTGAAAATTTGAAGTAATTCCTTGGTGCAATTTTATAGATCATTGTGCAATCAATCAAGCAGTCAAACAAACACTCATCTGAGGCTGTATCTTATTGGACTAGATGATGATTGGTGTGACCAATCGAAATCGATTGCCATTTTTTATATTTTATGTATATTTACAGTTTTGTATAAGAATACGTTATAGTAACGTATTATATTTTTCCTACCACTGCGTTTAAATAATCACATTGCCACACCTGTCAACTGTATGCAAAACTGTTCATTTCCGCTTTCTTTTCATTCTCGCTCGCTAAATCAGGGTTACTTATTAGGTTAAGGTAGCACACAAGAGAGATAACTATGACGTCAAACACAAAAGAACAGTTTCTATTGGTCAGAATTCCATTGTCACTCACCGTATTCTAAATTCTAGTTGCCTTGCTCTAAATCAGCTGATTTCACTGTCAGCGTTTCTACACACTAACTTCAGGTTCGTCCCAATAAAATAAGCAAACATAACCACAATGAACCTTTGTGTACAGGTTAGTTAATAAGTTAAATTGTTTAAATAATGGTGGTAGGAAAAATATTGTGTGTATTACGAGCGCAAATTGTCGTTGCCGCTCTCGAAATGTTTGAGCATCTACAATTCTCGAGCGGTAATTACGTACTTCGCGCACGTAATTAAATAGCTATTAAGTGTTGTATGACATCTTTTATTTATATCCAGTATATAAAACATGTATCATGATAATCAAGATGTTATTTAATCAAACACTATTCAGGTTATATAGGACTATTGTAGCAACTTAGAAGCACTGTTTTATACGTTTAAAAAAGTAGTTTATTATTGCAAGGTGAGTTTCCCGAGTTGGCTTTGGTTATGAATCAACACGGGTGGTATTTACGACTGTTACTCAGAACAGCTTGAGCCAGAAGTTGGAGACAATTAATTTTAATTAAGTTTAATGTACAACAACTGTATTTGCGAAACCATTTCAAATTAAGCTGGGTTACAAAAGTTAACTACCACGCTTATTAACTACCTGTTAACTGGCATCAATTCGTTACTGAACATTCGTGTTTTGTTGTTTCCACACCATAAAATAACTTTATATGTTCTCAGTTTTAATGCTGCGTCATCGACCAAATCATGTTTATTATCATGATTAATTTTAGCTTGAATTTTAAATTGCTCTTTGCGTTTTGTCTACGGTAAAATGCTTTGTAAATTTTTTGTTTTGATTTTTAATAAATAATATTTTGTAAGTATATACATAATCATTTGTACTTTTACATCGGTTAATATCCACGCATAGGTGGGTGTGTTTCCTAATTAAATGTTTTCCATTTATCGGTTGTAAATTCAGTTTTGTTTACTCTCATTGTGATGACATGTAAATAAATTTTTGAAGGACAATTATTTTTAATTTGATGAATTATAATCTTTACTCGATGATATCAAGTATATTTGTTTTGGGAATAACCAACACCAGAACATACGATGAAGTTAAAATTAAAAGCAAATATTCATTTTACTTTGTTATGAGTCACACAAAGCACAGAGAAACTACTAGATCTTACCACTTGATGCTTGGTAGGGAAGTCACTGGTGTCTCCGACATCGTGATATTGACATCAAGGTCTACGATCCTTTTTCAAAAATCCTTCGAGTTCCACCCAATAAATTCATAAACAACCAGGCGATTTAATTCTTTTTTTTTCAGATAAGGTGAAATACAAACGATATAATTGCTAATCAAATCTTCGAAAAAACAGTACAATCAATATGAAATACCGCAGAACAACATTTTACAAACGGAATTTACTGTACAATGGAAGGAAATAATACAACAAAATGCCTGGCCAGATTAAAAATTTACCCATAGAAGAATTAAAATAAAAATTTAAATTATATCTTATTAAGAAAATATATAATTAAACAGAAGAATCTTTCGAAGATTTACATCAAGGTAAATGTGTCAAGAATCAACATACTCCAAATTTATTTGTAAATATAAAAATGAAATGCTTATACAAAATGTTATGAAAACAAATAAATATTATTATATTATTATTGTATACTCTATATAACTATTTAAAAATTTAAGAAGCAAATCGGTTGTTGTTTTGTAGGAGGAACAGTAAATACAGTTACAACTTGATATAAATCAAATATGTCTTACAACACTTAAAACATATTTACACTTATATTATATTCATATACAAGACGGTAAATACACATAAAAGATGAAATTATGTTAATATACTTTTATGTAGATTTGACGTCTTTTAATTGAATACAGTATAAGTGTAAACATATTTTAATTGTTGTGTCGTCTTTTATTTATATCCAGTAAATAAAACAACAAGTATCTTGTTATCAAAAATTTATTTATTTAGAACTCAATCAAATATCTACTGTATTTTTTCAAATAAAACGTTCATGGCATCAAATATAATTAGATCAAATCTAAAAAAATCAGAGGGTATCTCTTAAACTGAAATTTTATTGTAAAAATTAATATAACATTATATATGATAAATACTTTTTTATGAAATGGTGACCTGATAAGTGTTTTAAGCCGTGTGTGAAAATCTTAAGTTGTGTAATTATTACAGGCCTGCCGTAAAAAATGCCGTCGCACCGGGCTGTAGGCTGTGGGTCGTCAAGCCGACTGATAAGGATGTTGACGTTATCAGAGACAATCAATATCACGCTTCATAACGCAGAGGCAAGGTCGATCTGATGAGACGCAATAACATCTATTGTTTCCCTTAACCATCTTTTGTCTTTCCTTTATGAACTTACGTAGTTAATAGCTTAAAAATAGTCGTCAACTGGATGATAACCATGAAAAAATGAACATTTTTTTGTGAACACTTAGGTCAAGAAAGACTAATAATCCTAATAAAGGATTAAGTTCAACATTGATAATTTCTAAAACCACCCTTCTATAGCCTTATTTCGAAAAATGTATCCTAATCTGAAAGGAGGAAGTTTGTTCATGTGACTATTGTTAAAGTGAAGTCCCTAAATAAGCAACTTTATGAAATGTATGGACAAAAATAGTTATTTAAGGTAAGACATACGCAAACTACTTTAAAGCTTTTTGTTGAAAATTTTAGAAATTCAATGGCGTATTTTCCATAGGGGCATAATAGAAAATGCATTCTTAGATATGAATTTTGTGTCACAGAGGAGAACTATTGATATCAAGGCTATAACAACGAAACTGATGACAACTTTAAGCAGTCACAATTAAAAAACAACTGTTTCTGACAATTGACAATTGTTTCCTACATGCCCTCTTAACTCAAATCACATGTTATTCTAAAAAAACATGTATTTAAAAATATTTAACACAATAATATGATTTAGACTAATTTTAAATGAATTTGTTGTCCAAACAAATATATAATAACTGTTAAAAAATTAATAATGAATAAATAGTATTTCAGAAAGGTACTTTAAAGAGAACTATTTAATAAAAAATAAATAACTAATAAAAACGAAGATATTACAGCTGTAATAAGGAGATATATAAGTCGCTGTAAAAAGGAGATATATGAGGTAAAGAGGGTCGCTGTATACATGTCGCATGCGAGCATAATTTTACATGAATTATTTTTAAAATATCACACTTAGATATCACATAATTTAGGCTTTATATTCGGGTTCTAATTAAAGAACTTTTTGTGCTTGTAAATTAATTATCAATCTATTTCATAAATCTCTACTTTTGACCTTTAATGACATAAGTATTAATCACAGATCTATTAAACTTACTTTAAATTATCAGCTTATACTTTACCCACTATATTCACGTTTCATAGGTTCAATTACTGGAACGATCCCGAAATATAACCTCGTTAGTAACAACATGTAACATGAACAAAGGGTCAAAGCGTCTCGCTCGACGGGGAATGTGTTAAAGACGGGAGTGTAACTCCGATGGCGGGAGAATCCTGCAATGAAACTGCGTACTAAATAAATCATCTTGAGAAAAATTTATACCTGAGTAAAACTGGGCGAAACTTTAGAATCCGTCTCCACCGTTAAAATCGAAGTTAAAAATCGATAGTTTTCCATATTTGCAATCGCGATTATGTTAATCAACACAAAATTTCAATATTATCATTGAAACGATGATAAAAAAGCTTAAGATGTTTTCTGCCTGATAGTATGGAAAATAAACGATAATTCTACTAGGTTTAATCGAAATAAAACATTAAAGATGACAAACATATAGTTATTATTATCGTGGAAGTACATAAACTTTACCTGCCCTTCTAAAATTGAGAAAATACACTTTGCACGACACTTCGGTACTACCGATGCATGAAATTGCCTGGGCACGAGTCGCACATGAACTTCCTTCAATTATATCGTTAAAAAATAAAAACTGGAAGGAAGTTATCTCCAATGATACTCGATGACATACTGGAATTTTCGAACCATGTACCTTACCATGCCAAATATATCCACGTTTCGTTACACTGCCAAATATATCCATCATATCTATCACGTTTCATTCCTAGATTCATCGTAATACCACATGAAACTGAATTATAGCTAACAAAGGAAATTTGTGTAGTCCATGAGTGACTGGCTGTCCCTAGGTTTTTTCAGTTTCTCTAATTGTAATGGGATAGTAAAATATATACCTGAATTATTAAAATATGGTTTACACGTACCTTCAGTCAACAGTTCTAATCATGGAGAATTTCCTACATATGTTTCGAAACTACTGTTTCATCGTCTGGGAATGATCCAAAAATGTCATAAAATAAAACTGTCGAATAACTTAAATAATTTAAAAATTTTAAAATTCACATTCATGACGCATACAACACTTATAAAACATTGAGTACTTGTGCTGGCCAGCAATAGACACCGACTGGACAAATAGACAATAGACTATTAACAGTTCTGGAGGCATACAACAATGAATAACATATAACTGAAACCGACATTTTAATAAACGGTTGAACAGTAACCTAAATTGTTTATTTCAAATAAATTTCAAATTAATAACAATAAAACATGTATTTAAAGGTAATCGATTATTTATATCAAATCGAAAATATCGATTTTTAACTTCGTGGAGACGGATTCTAAAGTTGAGCCTAAATTGATTGCACACGATGTACAGTTGTAGTTTTGATGTAATTTAGAACTCATTTTCTGAAACGTCTAAGTAGGTTATATTGAATTTATCACTCAATTCTCGGTCTAACTTCAGTAAAAAGCAATAAAGAGAAAAGAGAAACTGTTGAAATATCTTAAACTATTTCCTTTGATCTGCAAGTAGTGGTGTTGGACAGATGCTGATATAGTTGGATTTCTATATCAGCTGATGCTGATATAGTTGGATTTCTGATATAGTGTTGGTGTTGTTGCCATCAGAAACTGTATAATATTAGTCAAGATTACGTTTACATTATTACTTGTTGAATATCTCAAAGTAATTTTCATTTGGTAGTTTATATTGACGTGCGTGTGATGGTTACGTTATATTAACACAATTGGACAGTACAAATTTGCTAGCTGAAATTCGTGATTCTATAGTTTCTTTAGCGGATATGGGCGGTTGATTTTGAAATTAACATATTTATCCTCATAAATTAATAAAGCGGATATTAGTCAACAATTTTACTTCAGTAGTATTGTTTTTCATTCAGATGAAACCGTCTTTGTTCGATTTCTCACAAAAAATCAAAGTCCCAATGACATCTCTTTGGATCACCTTGGAATTAAAGAGGAGACTTCTGTCAAATTTCTGGGCCTGACTGTGGACTGTAGTTTATCATGGTCTTCACACAATTTACAACTATGCAGCAAACTGAGTCGTATCTGTAACGCAGATCACTAAATCCTATTTTAGATCCAAGCTTACTTCTTATGGTTTATCACGGCTGTTTCTCCTCTGTCGTGGCCTATGGCATTGAAGTGTGTGGGAGCATCACCTCATGCTCAAAAGGTTCTCCTGGTTCAAAAGCGGACAGTCCATATCATCGGACTACCCCCATTGCACACTTGTAAAGGAACTTTCGCTCACTAAATATTCTTACATTTCCATCTTTGTGTATTTTGAAAGTGATCTGTCTACGTTAAATACCCTCGATTGCTCATCTGTTGTGGGGGCCAATCACAGGTATCCGACTAGGCATGGCGAAAATCTCCGCACACCTAGACAGCATCGCCTTTTACCCTTTCTGAGAAAGGAGTGGTGACACTAGACCCATATTTTTTAAACCAGAAATCTGAAGGCTTTTGATTCAAGAAGGCATTGAACAGTTTTTTGTTCACAGGGAATTTTGCAGTATTGACGAATTCCTGTCTGCTTGAATGCTTGTTATACTTTTTTTGAAATATAAAATTTTTCGCTTTACTTGTAGTACAATCATTTTCATATTGTATGCTGACCACCGAGATGTACATGTTGATGTATTTTATTCAGAATAAAGAATGTCTATGTCAAATTCGAAAACTGATTAATAAAGTGTCACAAATTTTCATTAATGCCGAAAAACGTTTAGAGATATTAGGAAATTTAAATTTAAGTTTTCTATGAGTAATTTCTAGTTTTTTTAGGCTTTTTAACCAAGGAAACCCCTCACGTGACGAACGAAATTGTTTGTATGAAACGGAGCAACTAATAGCGAAAATATCACCTGTGAAATGAAAGTGTAACATTGTTAAGGTGCCCTGGAGGAATTGAAAATTGTTTTACAGCAATAACTTCTAATATCACGTTCAATATATTTATGCAGTTCCTGACTACATGATCTATCAACTATCCCATTTTTCGCTCGAAGTAAAAAGTCAAAATTGCAAAATAGTTTTTCAACCCGTGAAAAACATTACTTTAAACGAATTAATCGTCATTAAAAATTCTTTTTCCCAAATTAAGTAGGAAATTGGTTTGTACCTGTTATATAGGAGCATCGTCGGCACGTAGTTAGGTTATCTTACATGTTCTCTCAGGTGATGTTATTTTCAACATCCATATGAAAATGAAAAACATTACAATTGCTAAATGACATTACACAATCTTTGGTATCAATAATAATGAAGTTTCCTTGTATATTAAATCTCCTTAAAAGAGGGTTATTTCTAGCATATCATAAATTGCATTTACATAAACATTTCTTTAAATATTTATGAGGAAGTCGGTCGGTTCGACGATTTTTGAATTGTAGATTTCCATTTTTTATAGTCTGTCAACCATTTGTGATTTTCTTTTAATGTGTTTTCTTAGAAGTGCATTCATACGTTTGTAAGAATGTGTCAATATCCAGTGTACATTTTACTCATAGATTTTATACGAACATTACAGATTTTTTAATAATAAAAATAAATTAATTAAGATATTTCAAAAATAATTCATACAATGCCGTTATATACTAACAAAACAATTTTCCACTCAATATGAATAAGAAAAGGATTTTTTTAGGATAAATTTATAAGCATTATATCAATTCTTTATACCACATAATCTACGATAAATTAACTTTCTAAAAATGACCTACATCGAATCACTACATTTTTCTTTTTCAGTTAGGTCCCTTAATTTTTCTGGAAGTTTGATTTTGAACTTTGAGAAGCCTAAGTGGGGTAGATTTAATTATTTTTAGGAACAAATTATGCTTCCGTGAGACTTTATACTCCAAACAAACATCTATTTATCCAACAAATATCAAGCAAATTGATTGAGTAGCTTAGCAAGACACAAATACCCCCGTTGCAGGAGACCTGCATACTCAGCGAATTTCTGATGCATAGAATCATATTTCAACACAACATAAGCGAACGATGGCAAATTTTTATTTATTTCTTAAGAATAACATGGGAACTGAGTATGCAGGTCTACTGCAACATTAAATCGATATCTAGTGTATTTGAGCTGTAAGAAGCCATATACCAAGTTTTATCAAGATATGTTGAGGAATAAGCGAGATATAGAGTGTTTCTTATCTATATATACATAAAAGCCAAAACCCATTGACTGACTGACTGACTGATCACAGTTTCTCAAAAACTATAAGGCTTAGAGTGATGAAACTTGGCACAAATATTCTCTACAGGCTCTAGATGCGTACTAAGATTTTGCAACATTTTCTTTCAAAAGCCTTGAATATGGTATATTATGAAATTCAAAATGGCGCCCATTTTTGGCATTCAAAGTTTACTTTCTCAAAAACTATAAGACTTTGGGCCATGAATCTTGGCAAAAATATTTTTTATAGGCTCTAGAAGCAAGCAAAGAAAGGTTTTCAAAATATTCTCCCTCAGACGGCTAAAATAGAGTGTATTATAAAATTCAAAATGGTGGCCATTTTAGTTTTTGAAATTATGGATGGGAAGCCTATACAATATTTTCAGGGGATAGGAAAGGTACGAGATCCAATCTACTAGAAACACATTTATTACATTTATTACGGCCACCTACTATACATATTTGTCAAATGCAACTAGAGCTACTCGCGTTGTACGACCCGCCCGAAGTACTATTTTGTATTCCCACGTTAATAAAATTTGTTGCCCGTCTTTTAAATAAATAGGTACTCACACTAAAATCTTTAAAACTCGAGCGTATGTATTTGCACTTGGAACGGAGTTTCCAAAATTATAATTTTAGGAGGGTTTGTTAAGGTGATGGGGATTTCAATTCCAAAACACAAACTATCATTACAATATTTTGCCTTATCGATAGCAGAGTAGCCTGACCTCAAATCTGATTGAGAAACGTCTGGGAAATAGTTTTTGGCCAGAGCATTTACCGTCTATTTTTAGAAACGCGCCAAATTAAGATTTATTTTAAGTCTAAGACCTGTCCTTAGCGTTTTTGTTTTATATCCCGGGTTATCGCTCATTCTCTGTATTGGCAAATGGGAGGATACTAATGCTTAACATTTGCTAATCATGAGGGAAACATTTTTAGAGGAAACATGACACCTTCTTATTTCAATCAAGGGTGGAATTTCCAGCCACCCAGGGTTAAAATTAGTTATAGGCCTACTTTTAGCAGGCGAAGCTGCGGGTATATTTGTCGTAGCCACATGCTGTAATTGGGCACTTCATGAAGTGTCCAGCGCTAACCGGGCACTCCATGAAGTGCCCAGCTCGCCTGGGCACATAGTGTAATTGAATGGTTTTGTTCAAAATTACAGTATGTGACCAAGAAAACTGGGCTCTTCATGAAGTGCCCAACGCTCGTTGGGCACTTGCAATTATTTCTATTATACTATGTGTACAGCTCAGATGCTGGGCACTTGATATAAACACGTAAAACTGCTGTTTACGTTGCTTTTTTCTGTGATAGTATCCAATGTATTATATTTACTATACCAAATAAGAACATGTTTAAAGAATTTTGTAAAACATTAAGAATAAGATTGTCTAGCACTAAACCAGGCAAATCTTGCCTGTATGTTTTTTATGATGGTTTCTTCAATGTTTTCTGAGTAATTGTGGATACACACCATTATATTACTATTATTATTATTGTTATTGAAACAACAAACTGTTTTAAAATTGTTTATTGTTTAAATAATATTAACAATAATATTAATAATGATGTTTAGCCAGAATAACTCAAAAACATAAACCAGATACAATTCAGTCCATTTAAATTTTATGCTTTAGTTAAATAAAAAACATGAAACATTTTACCTAACACATTTTTATGTAACATAACCAGCGACCACATAATACAAATACACGGAGTATGCCTATCTTACTAGCATTACGGCAAATTAAGTTTGGGCCGCCATATTGTCTAGGTACCGGTATAGAAACAAAAATCGGTGTTTAAAACCGCGTAATCTGGCAGTGCTCACTTTTCAAATAACTCGTATTTAATACCATTCAGCAAAGAGACTTAAGGTTGAAATTTTGCATATGAAGAGTCCTTTAGTTTTAAATCAATTGAGACAATAGTATCAATCATATTTCAAAAATAATTTTTTTCTATCTAAAAAAATGAAATAATTCAATTTTCAAACTTGACATGAAAAAAATATTCGGCTGCTACTTTTTTATTTTTTGGTCAGGTAAAATGACCAATAGGTGAATTTGATGCTAAACGTTTAATGTTTTAATCATATTAAAAAAATTGCCATAATCTGGTTGATAACTTAGTTTTTGTGAGAGTTTATCCGTGCGGCCCCTGCATGAAAACAAAGTCAATACTAAACTGCTCTTTACAAAGTTATAGTCAACTACAAAAATACAAATGTGGTATCAAATTAAAGGTCTGAATTTAACCATCACTATGGTGCCAATAATAAATGGTTTAGAGGCAGTTTACACACAATAAGAACGTTACAATTGCATTCAGTTCAGTGGTGGCAGCTGTCAGTTAAACAATGTTAGGACAAGGTTATCAGTGTTTACGATGTGTATACTGCCTGCAAACCATTCATATCTGGTACTATAATATCAGTATAGAACCAAGTATAATATAGAATTCTGACATTCAGACCGTTTAATTTGATTCCATTTTTGTAATTTTTTCCGTAGTTTGTTTTTTCCATGCATAGGGACTAGAAGCAAATGTAGGCTTCACGTCGCGCCTCGTGGGCTCTGTCTATTTGTACTATGTTGTCGCTGAACATAACACATAAACATTAACATTAACCTATTTTTTCATGTTTTAATTTATCAACTTCTTACTTATTCACCATTAATAAAACTTATGATGAATCAAAATATAGCAAGGTAAAACAGATTTAAAGAAAGTGTCATATATTTAAAAAATTAATAAAAATAGTTTTTTAGTTTCCTTTTTTGGTATCAAAATTGAAAACTTTATTTAGAATTTTACGATTTCGTTTGTTCTTTTTTCAATATTATCAGCATTAACGTCAATTTTGGTTAAAGATGTTATTTTAAGTCAGTATGAAAGAATAATTAACATAATATCATTACATCAAGCCTTTTCATTGTAATGTTTTATTTGTTTATAGAACAATAAAAAGTTTATATGTAGTCCCCCTGATTACTTAACAGATTTTTGTAATATATTTTAAATCTCTTATTATATCCCTGGCTACAGTTTAGATTATTAAGTCAAATAGTTGGAAATCCATATGAAAAATTTGTCTAAAGGGATAACCTATGAATGTTAAACGTTATTCAAAAGTAAGGGGATGCTACAAAACGTTCGATTTTTAATTTTAATTATTATTATTTTTAATAGCGTATCACCTATCATTTTATTCTGTTGTTTAGTTTTACAACTATATGAAAAATATATTTTTTGAAACTTTATACCAACAATAAGTTTTTATGTTTTACTCTAGATTAAAAGTGTTTACTGTATATTATATTGTGAAAAATAACTACGAGATTGTTAACTGTTTATTTAAGCCAGAACTTAGCTTATAACACATAAAATCATTATCGAAATACAATGTAGACTATTAATATTTTCAAAAAGCATTTCTAAATCAAATCAATATTAAAATTTGTAGATTAGAAAAAAAATTAAAAGGTTTAATAGCAATCAATAACATTGGCTACTTTAACACAGACACAACCAATAATATAAACATTGGGATTTACTTTAACTAAGACTTTAAATCGACTGCCCAACATGCCTCGATAGTTACAGCATGTGTCCAATGAGCGTTGGGCACTTCATGAAGTGTCCAGTTTCGTTGGGCACATGCTGTAATTTTGATTGAAATAATCGAGTTACACTATGTTCCCAGGCGCGCTGGGCACTTCATGAAGAGCCCGGGCTGCGTTGGGCACTTCATGAAGTGCCCAATTACAGCAAGTGGCTACGACATATCTACTAGTTTCCCATAAGGATAGCATAGGGACAATGTACTGTGTTTACAGTTTTCAATATCTTGGTGACTAATGGACTTAGAGCAATGTTTCAAAATAGCAAATTGTTTGTTTTTTACCTGAATTCAATGGTGCAAACAAAAATTTGGGTATTTTAATTTTTCTTTGTAAAAAAACACAAAAACCCCATTTTTAGGGGGTTTATCCCCCTGTACCCTCCCCTTCCGGTAGTCCGATCAGGCTGGTTCATGAACTCGTCCGAGTGATTACCACTTTACACGTCTGCACCAAATTTCATTAAGATCGGACCATATATATATATATATATATATATATATATATATATATATATCAAAATTCGAACGAATGGTGTTTTTTGCTTCTGGGGGCCCCAAATCTAAAAGTTATCATGGTCTGGGGCTTAGGTCTTATCATGAGTACTACAGTGACAGCTTCTTCCCCATGGAAGAAATTCGCTAAAACAAACTAACTCACTCTCAAATTATATTAAAAGCATATTACATGATTGGTGAGATGATGTTACCGGATTCGTCAAAGGATTATTTCGAAAACGTCGTAGGACAAATACTCCCGTTGCAGCAGACCTGCATACTCAGCGAATTTCAAGTGCAAAACAACATATTTCAATCCGACAAAGCGAGATTTGACGTTTCGGTAAGCTCCATAAGAATAACATGGGGAATGAGTATGCAGGTTTGCTGCTACGGGTATATTAAAACTGGGTAGTTTTAATTCAATATTTTGTAGGTCTGAACTAGAAGAAGCTATTTACCAAGTTTTATCAAGATATGTTGAGAAATAAGCGAGATATAGAATTTTACTTATTTCCCATAAGGTTAACATTGGGACAACGTACTGTGTTTACCACTTTCAATATCTCGGTAACTAATAGACATAGAGCAGTGATTCAATATACTAAATTGTTTGTTTTTTTGAGCTGAATTCAATGATACCAACAAAAATTGGATTATTTTTATTTTTTTATGTATAAAACTCAAAAAACCCATTTTAGGGGGGGTTTACCCCCCTTTACCCCCCCTTCGGGTAGTCCGATTGGGCTGGATTACGAACTCGTCCGAATAATTACTACTTAACACATCCATGCCAAATTTCATTAAGATTGGGACATTTTTACGCGAGTTATCGTGCTTAAAGACACATAGATATATAGATATATATATTTATGAAAATGAACGAATAGTGTTTTTTGCTTCTGGGGGCCCCAAAACAAAAAATTATCATGGTCTCGGGCTTTGGTCTTACCATGAGTACTACGGTAACAGCTTCTTCCCTATAGGGGAAATTCGCTAAAAAAATGTATGTGTGTTCGTTTTGCATGGAGAGGTAGCAATGTTTCGAGTCCCTGAGGAAATGAAGATTGAATCCAGCTGAGAAACGTCTGAAGAGATTCTCTGAAACAATAAGTTACTCAGTAGATAGCAAAGTTTCTTGAGAAACACTTTGGTAGCTAAGCCCCGTCATAGCTCGTTTGGGAATCGCCAAGCTTAAATACCCTACTGTAAATAAAGTGTACAAGTAAATTAACTCAATTGTCCATGTTAATGTTTTGATAACGAACCTAATGTACATTTTCAAATATTGAAAAAAGAACATAATATTCTATTTATTACGAAACAGAAACAGGAATCCAACTTAAAAACTATGTTTGGAAGTACGGCATTTTTTATGTAATTTTATTCTTTTTAGAGACAAGAATGGATGATACAAAGCAAAACAAAAATAGATGCTGGTACAGAGAATAATTGAAAACAAGTTAAATAGAGAGAAGAAAGGTTAACATAAATAACCGAAGTTTTTGAGTAGCAAAACAGAACCTCGAGTAAATAATTTCCAACATTATTTACTTTCAAGTCGACCCAGTTTGAACAAGAATCGAAGAGAGCCTCATATTTATGCTTTAATATCTATTGAAATATATAATATTTACGACTGTGGGCAGTAAATGCCACCATTAAAAACATTTACTATATTAGTTCATTGTTATTAAAGGTTTCATTATTTTTAACATATAATTTTTTTAGTGAAAAATGTTGGCCGAAGATAAAATATTACAAATTTAAATACGGTATAATTGTTTGACATAGAGTCAAAAGTTTCTAAAAGTACCTTGAAGCATAGTGAATATGTCTATATAAACAATACAACCATTAGAAAATCACATAAAGGCGTGTGCTGTTCGGCAGATTATTTTTTTATGTTTTGTTGCTTTTTCCATGATGCTTAGGTGTCTAATATCTTTTGAGACACTCGTTTGTTGGTGTCTCAGTGAGACACCTGTTGGTGACACAGTGAGTTGGTGTTTGTTTTACCACATTCAAAAATGATTGATATTCCAAAGCCGGATCATTGACCTTGTTTATTACGTCTTTCTTGAAGAATAACTGTAGAATCTATAAATTTTTTGGATCTCACTATAACGAGACAAAATGAAAGCCTCAAGTTCAAAATTTACCGCAAACCAACTTGCACAGACCAAACGATTCACTCTGATTCACATCATCCATACGCACATAAAATGGCTGCATATCATAGTTTTATCCATAGGTCTTTATCAGTTCCAATGAGTACGATTGATTTTACCGAGGAAATAAATATCATCAAACACATAGCTGTTTCTAATGGGTTCAATAGTACATTAATTGATAAACTAATCATAAAACATAGAAACAAAACAGAAAGATTAGAAACAGGACAGAAAACATTTATATCAGCTGAGTTTGGAGTTTCGTTGAGCCACAAGTTCAAAAATGAAATGGCAAAAAACAACGTAACTGTGTCATTTAAAACAACTAACAACCTAGGGTCTTTGTTGAAACTGTTGAAAGAGCGGCCACAAACAGTCTCGCCAACTTATGAACGAACAGGTGTCTATAAAATTAATTGCACGGATTGTGACAAATATTATATAGGCCAGACGTCCCGCTCATTCAATAAAAGGTTCAAAGAACACGTGCCAAAGAAAACTACCACACAGCAGTCTTCAACTTTTGCCGAACATTTAATTAATCAAAATCATAATTACACCAGTATTAGTCATAATATGGATATTTTACATTTTACAAAAGACAGTTTCAAAACAAACACATTGGAGGAATTCGAAATATACAAAGCCGTAAAGACAGACCAACATAATTTACTGAATGACAAACTCTCATTTTCATCTAATTATATTTATGATACGGCCATCAAGTTACTGGAGAGGGAGGGGAGATTGAACAATACCGGCAGGTGAATGGAGACAAGCGAGCGACACTAGATCACGTGACCTTGACCTTGGCATCAGTCCGGACCCAACTCTCGCCGGGATTGTGTCGCAACGCTTTAATCATTTTATGTAAAGTCGGCCGTCTGTTTTATGTTTATTTATTAATGTCCGTGTTGTCCGTGTGTTCGTACTTGATGTTTTTTAAACGCGTGTGTACGTGTGATGACACTCTTCAACTATGAAGAAAGAAATACATCCTTGCAGCCCGATGATGCCTTCATGAGGAGGCGAAACTAGTAGCTATCAAGCAACATTAGGATTACCTAGAAGCAGGTATTTAAACCATTTTTAGTAGAATTAATTTATAAATTGATTCTATTTTCATTGAAGCACATAATCAAACATAAGAACATATGCCAAGTACGTTGATTAAGGCAAATGTAGTCCTTGAGAGGAGCATGTACAAGCTCGGGTGTAGGCAAGTCTGGATTTTTTGTTTTTGAAAAGACAAAAAATGACATGTTTCAGGGAATTTTTGTTAAATTAACGTATTAATGTCATTTATTCTTCCTTAAACCCGGAAGACGGTTCTAAACTCATTGTTCGTGAATATTGTTGGGTTCAGCATTTTATATCACAGTAAAAATATAAAATTTCATTAAAAAAATAAATGGAATACAGATTTCAAGCTGAGGCTTTGGGTTCCGAAAAAAATATGGAGATGAATTTCAGAGGATTTTAGGAATGTTTTCTCAAACTGTAAATAAAAAATTCCACAGTTAATATTACTTAGAAAAACTTTCTCTTGATAAAATAATTCTGCATAGCAAACGATTCTAATGTCTTTACGATAAATTGTTGTAAATAGAATATTAAAAATTCTTACAAACTTTTTTCTCCTTTCAGATTCAATTTTATTTCTTTTAGTGGTTACTTTTATCACAAAACATAATTCCCTAGCACGTAGAATATATTTAATGAGCAAAATATTCTTTAAGTAACTCTTCCTCAGAAATATATTAAAAATTGTTTAAGTTTTATATCATTCTATAAATATGTAACGTATTTCTGCAATTATGGAGCAGTCATTAAATAAACTGATTTATTTAGTTTAAAAAGAATTGGGGGGTAAAGAATTCTATTTATTAATTTTGAGATAATTTAATGGAGGACCAGCCGAAGAACGTTCTCGGCAATAATAACGAGAACCCTATTTGATTGAATTTTAATTAATTATTAAATTATTTATGTACAATTTTAATACTTATCAAGAACTGTCCAAAAACTTTTATATAAAAATATATTTGAATAAAACTCTAAATTTTAATAATCAAAAAATTATTTCTTTACTCCTAGAGTTAACAGCAGTCCAATTGTCATTCTATTTGAAATACGTTTAATATTTGTATTTGAATATTTTTTGTCTGAAGAGAATGTGGAACAGAAAATAAATACCAGTGCATTTCATATTTATAAATTATCAACTTTTATATTTTCATGAATACATAAAACACAAAGGCATGACAAAGATGACATTTAATATAATTTATTTTTCTGTCGTAATCATATGAAACCACCAAACTTTTATAACCCACTCGAACGACCACACTTTTTGTGTGCACACAAATAATATTCTTTAGGTAATCAGCGAACAGAAATATTGAATTTTGTAGTATGATAACTACGGTAAACTTAAAATGTTTACACATTGGTTTTACTCTGGGCCATCTTTTTTCAATCTATAATAGGGTTTCTGATTGCCTTGGTAAGTTAACATGTTAGGGCCAACCATTAGAAAAATTATTAAAACGGTCATTTTCGATTTACATTGGAATATGAATGCTGCAGTTTTAATATATTGACAATTACTGTAGTTAGTTATGATCATTCGAAGAAACAATAGGTGTAAGGTTTCGAGTGTTAGGAAATTCTTTTACCTAAATTATAATTAGGAATTGAACATTTCGAGTATATACTTATGTTTGAGTATACATATGTATTAAGAATACAACCATTGACTTCATAACTAAAAGGAGACTGCTCATACTTATGGATATATGGATATTTTTAAACCAGAAATTGAGCACTCACGAAAACAGTTCGGTACTCATCACTAGAGCTTGAGACAGGATTTTACGGTAAAGATTATCCCTAAAATGTAGCATTTTTGCTTCTACAGGGCTAAAATATGGCATAGGGTTAAAGGAGATATTTTATTTTAAAAACTTAATAACTAGGAGTGCAAGAGAGGAAAAAAAGTTATTATTATTTTTTTAATACCAAGTCTCTAAACCAGAATGTGCTAATTTTTGTAACATATGATCAAATGTTTGGCTACAAAACGTAACATTGCTTGGACTATCTATTCTTTTTTTATCAATCATACAACCTATACGACTTCACTTTTAGTAAACTTGATTTTTAATCTACCTACCGATACAAACCTTGTTATGTACAGAAAATAAGTTAACTTTCGCTTTAGATTTAACACGCTGAACCCGCCTGACCTAGTCATGACTTTGACTATTTACCAAAGATTACCTGTTCAAATCAACAAAAGATTTTATGTAAACCACATCTTTGCATAGTCATACGGTAACTTTGAAGGCCTGTGGGACGGAGCCCTATGGAGATCCAAGGCTTGAAAACTGCTTAGTTGTCCTATTTAAGACCTGAAGAGTCAGTGTACAGACTTTACCTATCCCTACTTGTGAAGTTGGAGAATGAGTGAGGAGTGGGTCATCCAGGGCTTTGACTTTAATAGATATACATAATACTATAAAAAGTAGTGAACATTCCATTAAATCAATCATAAACAACATTAATCGGTAATAAATATTTTATTAACGTAATCCCACATTGTATTTATCTGTCTAAAGGAGCATTTGTTAAATTAAACTAACTGAGTTGTAAAATCCAGTTGTACCAACCTGATTTTTACCTCAATAAGTGTGTTTTTTCATAAGCGATCAGAACCCCGTTATTAAGTAAATGCACTTAAATTCGAGGATACAATTTCATTGGATTAATTGCTGGCGTAAAAAACTAATTCAAACACATTGAGTTGTGTGTCGACGTGAACGAATTGCATCCATATTTTCATTTAAATAATTAAATTTATTTTAAAACTATCCATCGATTTTTATTACCCATATTCCTTGAAGTTTGGGTCGCATAGAAAAGTGGCAGAATAGCTTGAAAACTGTTAATACTTAAAATTTTAAAAATTAACTATCCATGCATCTTTATAAGCAGCTGCAGCTAAAGAATAGACAATAAATAGCAATAACATTTCGATATGTGCTAGTTATATAGCATTGCTGGAATGGAGATGGATCGACTAATTAAAATATAATCTTAAATTTTATTACTTCTAATTCCTTCTTCGCAATTTCAATAACACCGAAATAACACCGTTATATTATTGTTATTTAACTTCACATGAACTAGTTGCCACACGTGGTTTCCGTCCCTTTGAAGATCACAATTGTGAATACCTTTGAGTAGCAACAGAACAACTTTGGAGCTGTACGTAGGTTAGATGTTAACGACGTTGCACCTCATTTGACGCGTAACAAAGTCACGTGGGGTCGCTTGACGAGGTGTAGCTTTGTTGTTACGTCGCTTGACGAGGTGTAGCTTTGTTACATGACACCCGAGATTCTTCCGATTAACCCAGTCTGCCACAAACCTCGGCCAAGGCCGTCTTTGTCACAAATCTGAAGAAGATTCATTAAGAAAACCTTGACCAAGCTAAAGTGTTCTTTTTTATATCTGTTTGTAGAGGAAGGTTAGAGAAGAAACGTAGTTAAAAATTAATTTAAGGCCTTCTGCTAGCGGACACGTTGTACTTTAATGAAAGAGGTCGTGGCTTTTATTCCCCGATAGTTTGTTTATTATGGTTTAAAACCTTGGATGATGAGAATGTTCAATTAAATTGACATTGACTTGAACCAAAATGTATATATTTTTCCTATCATACGATTTAAACCTTTAGAATCACACTTTTCATTTCACGTTCTAAATAAATTCAAAACCTAAACCTAAACTGATTTGTGTTGTGCATTATCCCACAGAACTGTTAGACTTTCACTGAAATGCAATAATGCAGATAGGTCTGCAGAAGAGCCTTGATGTACAAAACTGAAGACGTCTACTAGTAATGATAATTTTTGTTGCAGCATTTTAGTATACAAAGCTCGTTTGTGTGATTGCGTTACTTATTTTTAACGATTTTCACTAAAGCAAATCATGATTGACTATTAAAATATGGTTTACAATACCTTCAGTCAACAGTTCTAATCCTGTAGATTCTCCTACATGTTTCAAATTTTAATAGTCAATTAACAGTTCTGGAGGCAAACAACAATGAATAAAATAAAAAAAAACATGATTGACTAACCAATCGGTTTTTTTTTTTAATTCGGAAACATTGGACTGCAAAACTCATGCAAATATTCTTCATAGGCTCTATGTGCGTATTAAAAAAATGCTTTGGAATGTTTCTACTAAATTGCAGACAAAATTGGTTATGTCATTCAAGTACCGATTACAGTTTTAGAATAATTAGAAGACACTGAACTGTAAAACTTATGCAAATATCTAAAACAATTCGTAATGAAATTCGAAATGGCACCCAATTACTGTTTTCAACATTTAATACTTTCAAAAAGTGGATATTGCATGCTTATATAACAGTATCGAAGGCAAAAAATATGTGAAATCCAATTTCTTAAACCAATGTAGACAAGGATTTCTAATTTATGTATTGGTCAAATACCACGCTTTGAAGTATCATTTCTCAGCCCAAAATACATGATCTTTCACAGGTGTTTCTCATTGGACATGGGTAATTCACAGTCAATCCTCTTTCGATCCCCTAAATAAAAATTCAATAGATTTTTCTGGAATTTTTGATAGACACGGAAAACACAATAATTTAACACGGAGCTATATTCGTTGGTTTTATTCTTACAGTTTCCAATTTTAAAGGGATTATGTTAAAATAGAGAACATCTAACTATAGTTTTAAACGAGAGAGAATAGCCCGCTAACGACTCGTTTCAGTCGACTAGTAAAGTTTGTAAACTCAACACGGATTTTATGATAAACTTAGTGGTACATCTGGGTTTTATGTGTGACATAAAGATACATCTTAGACGCAATAAGGGGACTCAGAAGGGCAAGCTGTGACGTTACGTCAGTGTTATTTGAAGTCTCGCGGGAACTCAGATTCTATCGATCTTCTTTTCTCCTTAGAAGCGACAAATCTTGTGCGATCAACTTCGCATTTCCGTGTCTTCTCTTGGATGTAAGTAAGGAAATACCTTATCTTTGATGTTTTACTTTATCAATGTTCATTATTAATTATGTCAGCGGCAAC
The DNA here is from genome assembly GCA_035578135.1 of Flexamia atlantica. NCBI lineage: Eukaryota > Metazoa > Arthropoda > Insecta > Hemiptera > Cicadellidae > Flexamia > Flexamia atlantica. Next base: position 287,545 of record JAQJVK010000020.1, read on the forward strand.
GTAATATTAAATCCAATGTTATGGGTTAAATTGTAGGTAATTTACGGATCAACTTAAATAAAATGTTTGTTGGTAGTTGCGATAGGTTGATAAATATATCCAAAGGTTTTATCAAGATGTATCTCAACCCTGTGATAATATTACCCAAAATAATTTTTAACAGCATTATCAAGGAAAAGCAAGCAAATACACTCATCGATTGTAGAAGTATTCATAAATGTAAATATATAATATATATAATAAATATAACATAAGTTTTTATAATATAGTTTTTTATAGGCACTCTTATAACTCTCCCTGCATTATGCTGAAGTTTTGTTCTCAAGAACTGGAAAATACGCTAGTATACAAGGAAATATTTTGCGATGATTTTATTGTAATGAGATGAGTGTAGATATATGCTGATCATTGTGTTACTTTTTACCAACATAAACCAACTGCATCCTTTGTGGAGATAGTTAATTAGCAGAACAATGGACATCGGTGACTGTAGATTAAAATCGATAACACATTTACAGGGCTTCAATGGAAATTTAGTTTGAGAACAAATCAGACCATCTGATTCTCAGAAATCATGGAGACATGATTAAACATTACCTACTCAGTTATCGTAAGGTAAATTTGTATTTATGTATTTATCGTTATCAATTTTAATTTAAAATATGAATTTACCAATCCAAAGCCGAAGCCGTAACAGAAACCTCATTTTGCGGTTACCATTCCGCTTAACTGTTACACCTGCCAACTGTGTCAAATACGCCACCAAGAGTTTTCAAGTACCTAAGTGGTTTATAACCAACTGTTAGAAAACACCCTCAGAGCAAATTGGATCGCTGTTTTAATTTGTTTCGTAAACTTCAGAATTAACTCATTCCCGGATACGACTCTCGAATAAACGTTTTCAACTCCAAACATATCACGTTTATTTTCTTAACCATTCATAAAAACTCAATCATTGCGTTCAAGCAATATATGAATGTAACATTCTACAGGGTGTTTGATATATAAGAACACAATTCAAATTTTTAACTTTAGTTTAAGTTGGTTATGTAGTAAGCCGTAAACAGCATTAAAATAAGGTAAATGTCATGGAATTTTTAATGGTAAACGGGAATATGTCTTAGCTGGATATGCACTTGAGTTTTTGGGATGTTTCATAGGCTGTTGAAATTAAAATCAAATCTGACAAAGATGGTTCATAATTCATTTCAGTTTTCATAGTCGTTCAATAATATTTCTTGCAAACAAATCGTTGTTGCGTACGTTCACAAGGACTATTTTACCTTTTAATATTTGAATGGCATGTCGAGTAATCCAAGTTTCTCTTAAAGTAATGAGTATATTTTGTGCCGTTGCTGAATTCATCGTTTAGTCCTGCAATGTTTATTTCAGGGATAAAAAACATGCTTGTCAGAATATTTGTATGCTAATATCCGACGAAATGTTTTTGGTATAGTTTTTGAGATAGGAGGGAGTGAACTGACTCAATTCATAACCATTTTTATCTTAATAATTAAAAAAGCCAATATAAATATTGCATTTGAATGCGGTTTTAGCCTTATTCAATACAAAAGAAACCTACGCAATTTTAGGTAAAAATTGAGATTTCTAATAACCGCCACAATATTGATCGAGTTTTTCAATAAAATCCTGTTACATTTTTTTGTGCCTAGTTACGTTCAGTCCAAGTACTCATTGACCTATTTCGAATCGAAATTGTGTACACAAATATCAAACACCATGCAGAATAATTAGACAAACAGACTGTTATACTTTGGAGGAATGAAAGCCCCAGCACTGCCAGCTAAGCACGACTCTCTAGGGATATTGTGCAGATTACGGAAGGAAGAGATTGCCAGGATGGATCAGTCAGGGTATGATGTGGTCAGTCAGCCTTGCCCCTGAAGAAAGAGGGGTATATTTCCAACCCATCCTCCAGGATCTTCCGCGGACGACACGCCCTCTAACGCAAGACCTCCCAAACATCCCCAGACAAGGGCCTCCACCTTGTGAAGAGCTCTCCTTGTGAAGAGTTTCACACAGTTCGGTTCGCCCTCTAGACTAGCAGACACCTAGAAGTTTGTCGGATAAGGGCCCCTCATCCCCTCCCAGATGGACAGGCCAGGACGATCCACAACTCCCAACAGGGCTCAGACGTGACTGGGTATCCAAGTTCAGCTGGGAATCAAAGTTTCCAGAGAGACAATGAGGAACCAAGGTGAATAGGAAGCTGGTCTATCCGGACAGCCAATAGACTTACCAGAACAAACACAGCTTCTAGTTACTGTAGCCATTATCAACCTCTATATTGGTATAGACTAGTCAGAGAGCCATTTATGGCCTTGTAGAATAATAGTAGTCTGTTTGATGTAGGCAAAGTTAGTCTGTGCAAAGTTAGTGATAGTCTGTGGCATGTAGTTGAAGTTTCAATAACTTTGTAGTTGCAGGGTTACCATAACCCGGACAGAAAGACAAATATCCCACCATCAGGGGCTGCTTTTAATAATTGTGAATGTTAACTTTATACAGAACATTGTATGTAATTTGATGGTTTCATGCCCAGATTGTGCCTTACATGGAATGTATTATAATATGTATTATATTTTATTCTAGTTAACAGCTAGAATAAGTTATCAGCCCTGTTGATAAGTCAGTTTTAGACTTACAGGGCCACTATTGTAACTTTCTTTTGAGAGTGAATAAATTGAATTGACACTATTGTAACTTTTTTTTCTGGGAATAAATAAATTGAATTGAATGAATTTAACTGAACTGAATATTACAGCGCTGGTGGTGCGGTTCATCACGCGCAGATACATCGGCGAGTACGACCCCACACTGGAGAAAGTCTACACCTTCCACACAGTCATGGACAACGAGATGGTCTACTTCGAGATCCTAGACACCGCCGGCCAGCCGCATGTGAGTGTCACCTACAACAGTTGGTTTAAATTCTACAGGGTGTCCCGTAACGTATATATTGTTAGCATATACGTAATATTTTATATACATACGTTTGTTTGTATAAAAGCGTATGTAGAGTTATTGCTTAGGTCAAGACAAACACATTTCACTATAGGAACGTGGGTCCCTCGTACCTAGTTTTCTGTCTGTATGTGTTTTTACAAATAAATTTGTAACTTCTAAGCGGTTTGAGGTACAGCGTTGAGATTTTGCATAACCTGCTCGATTGCTATTTTCGTGGTTGGGTTTATAATGACAATATAAAAAGGCTAAAAACGAAATAAAATGTCTATTTAATGAACTATGATTTAGTCTCCATTTGTGAAAAAGTCTTCAATATTATAAAAACATTTTTCTTCAAGTTATTTTTTCAACGTCTTTTGAATTTGTAAATTTATTCACGATTGAATCATAAAACGATTCAACGGATGGAAGTAAAAGTCTACCGAAATAAATTTGCATTATATTCTAAGATTATTTATTCCAGACCCAAGCGTGCTTGAAGCAGTCATTATGATATATTGTGATATTTTGGTATATATTTATTAATATATTTAAATAGAACATCATTTTTAGAAAAATATGACCCTGGAGGCCAACATCCGCTGGGCCGAGGCGTTCATCCTGATGTACTCGGTCACAGACAAGTGCTCCTTGGTGTTGCAGGAGAGCGAGTGTCTGACCCTGGAGGCCAACATCCGGTGGGCCGAGGCGTTCATCCTGATGTACTCGGTCACCGACAAGCGCTCCTTGGTGTTGCAGGAGAGCGAGTGTCTGACCCTGGAGGCCAACATCCGGTGGGCCGAGGCGTTCATCCTGATGTACTCGGTCACCGACAAGTGCTCCTTGGTGTTGCAGGAGAGCGAGTGTCTGACCCTGGAGGCCAACATCCGCTGGGCCGAGGCGTTCATCCTGATGTACTCGGTCACAGACAAGTGCTCCTTGGTGTTGCAGGAGAGCGAGTGTCTGACCTTGGAGGCCAACATCCGCTGGGCCGAGGCGTTCATCCTGATGTACTCGGTCACCGACAAGTGCTCCTTGGTGTTGCAGGAGAGCGAGTGTCTGACCCTGGAGGCCAACATCCGCTGGGCCGAGGCGTTCATCCTGATGTACTCGGTCACCGACAAGTGCTCCTTGGTGTTGCAGGAGAGCGAGTGTCTGACCCTGGAGGCCAACATCCGGTGGGCCGAGGCGTTCATCCTGATGTACTCGGTCACCGACAAGTGCTCCTTGGTGTTGCAGGAGAGCGAGTGTCTGACTCTGGAGGCCAACATCCGCTGGGCCGAGGCGTTCATCCTGATGTGCTCGGTCACCGACAAGTGCTCCTTGGTGTTGCAGGAGAGCGAGTGCCTGACCCTGGAGGCCAACATCCGCTGGGCCGAGGCGTTCATCCTGATGTACTCGGTCACAGACAAGTGCTCCTTCGACGAGTGCAACCGCCTCAAGTTCCTCATCAACTACAACAAGCGCAAGCGGCGGCTCAACACCTCCAAAGTATGGCCTTTGACTATAAATTATCATAAATTATATTTATTCCATCAAATTTTTACAAACCATCTAAAAATACAATACTTGTCAGGAATAATTCTGCCATCCTCGCCAGTTCTGATGGCAATCTAAGTCCATTGTCCTGTAGTATCGGTCGCTTACATCACTGATAAGTTGTTTAGAGTGGATCTAAGGTAACTTTAAATTTACAGGTACCATGATCGCGTTTGCACTTAAACTATAGTTGTGACTAAAGCAACCTTAGTACAAATAAGAGAAACAGATAAATAAATCAACTAACACTTCAAATTTACAATTATAACAAACACGTTTCTCAGAATAATTTTCCTTCTTAAGTGCTCAAAAAGTTAAATTAATTTATTTTTTTTTTTAATCTCTGATAGTTCATAAATATTTTCTTTTGTAAAAAGGAAAATTTTGAGATGGTATGTAAAATTATTGCAAGTCTTTTATTCTTGATTTCAGCTGGAATTTCGTTAAAGCATTTTGGTCTCAAAAATAAAAAACTTATTTCAAAACAACTTTCCCTAACCTTGGGCCTCTAAAACCTTTCATAGTCGCATTCCTTGTTGAGTAGGTTTGTCTGTATAACAATAACTAGTATTCTTATATAAATATTTAAATCTTTAGAGCTTTCATAAAAGTTGTATGTGAGTAGAAAAAAAGTAAAAATTAGATTAGATTCAGAGTTTAGCTTTAAATTTTGCTATGGGTCGTTAAAATTTAATCCTGTTTTCAGTTAAGGTAAATCACCATCAAAGTATATTTTCCAAAGGTTTTTAGCAAAGAATGGGGATAAAAAACTGTAGCTGGATCTGTTTACTTATGAGTACAAACAAGCAACAAAAATTAGTGTAAAGTGTCAGCTCAATCTTGCTAAGTTATAATTAAAAAAATTATTAAATAAAATATTCCTCTAAACAAAAGGATAACTTTTATAGTAAGGAGGCTTTATAGTTTTCAGCCAAGCCCTGAAGGCCGCATTTTTAAGAAAACTATTTTTACCGTCATTTTATTTTGACATTCTGTAATTTAAAAATTATAGTAGCATAATCTTTTTTCTTTTTATGATTTTAGATTTGTTTCTGGCATGAGCTTTTCTTAAACAGTTGGTAGTAACTGAAAGTTTAGCAAAATAAAATCCATCAACAGTAAAATCCATAGCTCAACAGTAAAAATTAAAAAGTAGTAAAAACATAAATTCCCAAAAATTAATACTGACATAATTTTTATTCAATTTACCTTGATTGAAGAGAGGTTTTTCAATTTAAATTTCGTATTGTAAGTGAAAAAGTCAAGAAGACTTGTAATTAATTTTCTTTCCACGACACTATCAAGCTGTCTTTTCCCATCAGTTCGGTTCCATTATTTATTAAGTTCTTGTCAACGAACCAGGTCGGAACTGAAAGCTTTGATTCGTCTACTTTACTGTGTGATTTCGAAGATTTTTCCTGATATTAAATATTATCTGTAAAATATAAGACCATAATATATTAGCCTGTACATTTTAATCCGTTTTATAATTATTCAACTTATATTACTTTATGTCACTGGATTAACTGTATTTCCCTTTCGTTATTCAATGTTCTGTTGCTCTAAAAATATAATAGAATAATTTATATTTCTTAAACATACAATTTGTCTAACATCATTGCAATAAGCAGTGTGTTAACAAAAAGTAGACCCCTTTAGTATTCATGGTCATAGTTAGACCACTATGACGTAGCAGTGTAGTCTACCCTTTTGAATTACATGAGTAAAATGATGTTTCCAAGCTCAAAATTTATTTACTTTATAAAATCTCCGACCACCTAATCGAAAATGCTTGACATACACCGTGTCCCAAAAACTGATCAATTTCAAAATCTAATGAAACCTGTTTAAGCAAGCATAGCCAATTTTTCAGGTGACAATGAGACACCTAAACTCATAACGATTACCGAATTGTTGTGCGAAATTCTTGATTGAAAGTTAAAATTTTAAGTTTAAAGCTTGGCGTAACGACGTTGAATCAGCAGATATTTACAAATAACATACAAATGAACATTATGAGATCAGTTAGTACATGATCACCTGCAAAACTGACTGCATTTGCCTTCACAGGTTTTCTTAAGTTTTGAAATTGATCTTTTTTTTGGTCACAGTGCATTGCTATTTAGAGATTCCTTCAGACAGTTTGATGTTAGTGTTCTGTATAAGAGAGTGTGACGGACGTGATGTGATGTTGTCGTGCTGTACAGGAGAGTGTGGCGTAGACGTGCTGTATAGGAGAGTGTGACGTTGACGTGCTGTACAGGAGAGTGTGACGTTGACGTGCTGTACAGGAGAGTGTGACGTTGACGTGCTGTACAGGAGAGTGTGATGTTGACGTATTGTGCACGAGAGTGTGATGTTGACGTTCTTTACAGCATAATGGATGTTGACGTGCTGTACAGGAGAGTGTGCCGTTGACGTGCTGTACGGAGAGTATGATGTTGACGTGCTGTATAGGAGAGTGTGATGTTGACGTGCTGTACAGGAGAGTGTGACGGACGTGCTGTACTAGAGAGTGTGATGTTGACGTGCTGTACAGGTGAGTGTGACGTTGACGTGCCGTGACATTGACGTGCTGTACAGAAAAGTTTGACGTTGACATGCTGTACAGGAGAGTGTGACGTTGAGTGCTGTACAGGAGAGTGTGACGTTGACGTGCTGTACAGGAGAGTGTGATGTTGACGTGCTGTACAGGAGAGTGTGACGGACGTGCCGGTGGTGCTGGTCGGCAACAAGATAGACCAGTGGGGCGACCGGATGGTGAGCCCCGAGGACGGCCAGCGCCGCAGCAAGGAGATCGGCTGCGTCTGCTTCCACGAGATCTCCGTCAGGGAGAGTATAGAGCAGGTACTGGCGGTAGTCGAGGGAAAAGGATATTATTAATATTACTGGGGAAAGACGTAATTGAATGCAATGAGATCTCAATGGTCAATCTAGACAATTAACCACTTCTTTGGTATTTTTTTTACTAAGGGTATCGAAATTAAGCCGAGCCATCGTAAAACGTATAAGGAAAAGGTGAATAACATTTTCAGATTATTTTGGGTATTTTTGATAAAAAATATTGATGGTCTTGGTTTTTAGATTTGTTTCCCATCAGCATGTAATATGAGACAGTATTTTCTTACCGGGTGAATTAAAACGACTTTTTCACCACACTACGACGAAATCACCTGTTTTACAAACGTCAAACGCGGACCGAAACACACCGTTTGCTGCCACAGGACCGAAAACGTTGGGGGCCCTAGGGCCGAAAGTCAGCTGATAGTTTATTTGCTTGAAACAACGTCAGAACATTACAAAATTATATGGCATTCAAGATAGGATAGTTGCGATCATATGATTGTCATAGCTGTGTTTTGTTTTCAAGTGAGTCAAATAATAATCAGTTTTGTTTTATTATTTAGCGTATATTTCATTGCGTAGTGTGGTGAAAAATAGCGTTCGCACCTCGGCCTAAAGGGTTTTGCAGCTCTCGATCGTTTAAAATCTCGACTTCGTCTCGAATTTGAAACACGATTTCGAGCCTGCAAAACCTCATTTTCGGCCCTTGTTGCGAAATATACTATTTTATACAAATATTGAAGCAACCGGGCTTATCTAGTTCCACCTCTGGGGGAAGCATCACATTTAACAAAAAGAATTAATGAGCAAAACTTAATTACTAAGAGGTGAGAGTTTGTGGTGGTGTCCGTTGCCGCAGCAAGATAACTAGATTTATATCGAATAATACAAATTTATACGTAAGTAGTCACTTCAAAAAATGTCTAACGTACCAAAACCTATTTTGATTCTTTGGCTAGGATTGTCAAATCCCGATCAGGTGTTAGGTTAAAGTGGCTCCGTTAATCTTATTCTTGCTGAAGCCGACAGTCAATGTCATCAATGAATTTTGTCATACATATTTTCAATTGCGTATCCGGCCCCTTCGAAGACTATTCAGGAGAAAATTACTGAGAATTCAGCAAGTTGACAACGGACTTTTTAATTCAAAATTGCAACCGAGAAAATGATCGAACACGTAATTAAGCTTGGAGCTAAGCACATAATTTGTAGGAAAACTGAACGGATTGCACTCAGTAAAAGATGAAACTAGCTATCTCAAGAATTAAAATTAGTATTTTACCGCTTTATTTTATACAGAAATAGTTGAACAAAGCATAAAGAGAGCACCGAATCACTGTTTTTCAACTACTTTACCATCAGACTTAGTCTAGGGAGAAATGTTAAGACTATTTGCTCGTACCCCTACTTTAGGTGATGTCCCGTGTTATGTTCAGGTCTGGACCGTGTTCAGAGACGTCTGTCAGTTCTGGAAGGTCCACACCAAGTTTCCCAAGCTGAAGCGTTCCTCCAGCGACATACACAGTCCGGAGTCCACAGTTCCTTCCAACGGGAAACCTTCCCTCGCCATGATACTGGGTATGTACATTCACAGTCCGAAGTCCACAGTTCCCTCCAACGAGAAACCTCCCCTCGCCATGGTACATGCCTGCAGACATTCTCAGTCTAAAGTCCACAGTTCCATCCAACGGGAAATCTTCCCTCGCCTTGATAATTGGAATGTTCATTCCTGGTCCGGAGTCCAAAGTCTCCTCCGATGGAAAACCTTCCCTTCGCCATGATAGATGCCTGCAGACATTCGCAGTCCAAAGACCACAGTTCCATCAAACGGGAAACCTTCCCTCGCCATGATAATTAGAATGTACATTCCAAGTTCGGAGTCCAAAGTGTCCTCCGACGGGAAACCTTCCCTCGCCATGATACTGGGGTATAATGTTTCTGAGATGTTCTGGTGTCTGTCTGCAGACATGACGTGGTTGTAATTTTTCTGAGATGTAGGAGGTGTTTGTTATGTTTCTGATATGACTGCAGGCAGGCGGTGGATGTAATGTTTCTGATATGTCTGCAGGCAGGCGGTGGATGTAATGTTTCTGATATGTCTGCAGGCAGGCGGTGGATGTAATGTTTCTGATATGTCTGCAGGCAGGCGGTGGATGTAATGTTTCTGATATGTCTGCAGGCAGGCGGTGGATGTAATGTTTCTGATATGTCTGCAGGCAGGCGGTGGATGTAATGTTTCTGATATGTCTGCAGGCCGGCGGTGGATGTAATGTTTCTGATATGTCTGCAGGCAGGCGGTGGATGTAATGTTTCTGATATGTCTGCAGGCAGGCGGTGGATGTAATGTTTCTGATATGTCTGCAGGCAGGCGGTGGATGTAATGTTTCTGATATGTCTGCAGGCAGGCGGTGGATGTAATGTTTCTGATATGTCTGCAGGCAGGCGGTGGATGTAATGTTTCTGATATGACTGCAGGCAGGCGGTGGATGTAATGTTTCTGATATGTCTGCAGGCAGGCGGTGGATGTAATGTTTCTGATATGTCTGCAGGCAGGCGGTGGATGTAAATGTTTCTAATATGTCTACAGGCAGGCGGTGGCTGTAATGTTTCTGAGATTGTTCTGATATGTCCGCAGGCAGGCGGTGGACGGAGGTGGAGCTGGAGGAGGAGGAAGAGAACAGCTCCGGGTCGCCCTCGCCCGCCCCCGAGCCTGACGCCGACCTGCCGCCCTTCCGCGGCCGCGCCTCCACCGACGGCCACCTGCTGAGCCGCCCCCGCCGCTGGCGCTACCCGCCGCCCAGCGCCGCCCCCACCTCCCGCCAGGCCGACCGCCGCATGTCCATCTCCATGCGGGGCAACAACGCCTCCTGCTGATCTCTGACTGCCACTGACTGCTGTGCCGCCCTCCTGTTTAGCCCCCTCCGCCTGATGAGCCGCCCCGTCTGCTGAGCCGGCCCCTCTGCTGAGCCGCCCCGCCTGTTGAGCCGCCCCGACTGCTGTGCCGCCCCGCCTGTTGAGCCGCCCAGTTTATTGTGCCGCCCCGCCTGTTGAGCCGCCCCGCCTGTTGAGCCGCCCCGTCTGCTGAGCCGCCCCGCCTGCTGAGCCGCCCCGCCTGCTGAGCCGCCCCCGCCTCCTACTGATCTCATCTCACTCTAGATCCTCAATGCCGAACCTTTTATACCCCTCGATTACTCTATAATTATTTTTTATTTGGTCCTTAGGCTCATAAGTTTTAAATTGTCTTGCACTTTATCTCTGACAACTTCTTTGGTTTTCTTGTTATTTTTTGGTAATTTGAGGAACTTCTCAAAGTAAACTTTACTTATTTCCTGAGTTGGGAACTTGTGACTCCTTTTACTGAAATACAAGACACATTTAATAAGTTGGACTCCGGAGCTGATATAAACTTGTAATGTTTGGTGGCTCCAGTACCAGTAGGCTAAAAATACCTTTGCACACTCCTGATTTGTAAGTGCTTTTGGTCACGAGCTTAAGATCCTACCAGAATGGACCTAGTCTCAAAGGCTGCTCTGATATTCCGAAGTAGGCCTAATGCTTTGAACTTGTATCAAATCATTACAATATTGCTCAAAGTAGGCCCATATCTTCAGAAGAATGCTTTCTATTCCATCCCTACGAGCTATGAGTTAGTAAGGTTTTTATATCTGAATCATATTTTAGCATTGAAAAAAAGTGGAAATCACTTCCGATGTGCGTGTGTTGTACATATTGTGATAATTACATTCCTGTCAGTGTAAATAAGCTGCTTTGGCAGATATCTGTGCTTTGCTTTAAATGATTTGTCGGCAGAACTTTGCCCCATAAGTTTTACTTAAATTTGCAGCCGCTGCGAAGTCCCGAACTAAAAACCGTTTCCGTAATAAAGGCCTAATTTGTATTTTATATTGTGTGTTTGGTTACAACTGAAAGTTTAACGCAAGAATGCATTGTTGTAGTATTTTTAAGGCCTAATATTTGAAAGTTTTGAAAGCTTATTTTACAACACTGTTGTATTTTTGGCAGTGTAGGATAGATGTGTACATGTCACCGCTTGAATGTTCTTCTTTCTATAATCAGAACTATTACAACTTTTTAACCCGGATTTCAACAGTTTTAAAAGTCCTTAAAGTGTTTTTTTATTTAACTTATTCGATAAACTTAGTAAAATTAATGTTAACTGCCATTTCTGTTTATAAATAATTACTTTTAATGATTAAATTTATGGAATTAAGAAGACAGTTATTTTCATATTTTAAGAGTTGATAGTAAAAAATATCACAACTTTTGTTAATCAGTTTTTTTTGTAGAGCACATTAGCATAAAATGAAGAAACTATCAAACCATCGTTTGTTAATAGTTTCAATCGTCATGACGATGAAAATAAATGTTGTACATAGTGAAAACAATAATTGTTACTGACTTGTTGTTTTCGAGAGTTGAGTTCTTGTTATTGATGTTATCATTGTAAGGCTCAAATTGTATTGTTACTGTATTGATGTCGATCGTTCTGTTATAAATCAACTCACAATATACTTCTGCAGATTTATTTCGCTAATGTTTACTTTTTAATATACAACAGCTTATATTGGCTAAACAAAGCTCTTAAAATGGAGAATTACTTTCCAATGTTTCCAATTTTATCCGTCGATCGGCTACCGGATAAACACTCTGCTTGGTTTCAAATGAATAAAAACTACCGAGTCTTAATCGACTTCTGTATTTAACATACAAAACACAATTACAAGATAACTCAAAAACATTCAAAAAAGGAACTTAAAACTTATAAGTCCAAAAAAGGAACTTATAAAAATATTGAGTGGCGAAAGCTGAACTATTGGCTTATCTGGGATCACTCTTCAGTCAGTCTTACTTCTAAACTCTTTTTTTTCAAGTCCAGGTTTATAACACAAGTACTCAAGGGGTGGAGACGCAGCCCCAAAAGGCTCCTCCTCCAGCTAACGTTACATTACATTACATTACATTCCCATAACACCTCTGGGGTGCTAGCCTCACACAGACCAATCAGGTTCTTGTAGCATAGTTATCATTAAGATTGCCACATATTTCCAAAGAAGAACAATTACCATTACTATTGCCCATAAAGACAAGTATCAATTGAATTAGCCTTGATAACATAACTACACAACATTGTGTAGTTAACAATAAACAGTTAACATTAACACCAACGTAGTAAACATAAACACCAACGTAACTAATGGTGTTTGTGATATTGTAACGTCTATCTATCTTGACGGCTGTCATTTTAGATATGTGTATTGCATAGCAGAAAACAATGATCCAGATATCTTGACGACTCTAGTTATTATATAATGTGACTATAAGTCCTGATGATAATATATTAAAATATAGTAAAATATCTAATGGTTAGCAGTGAGAAGTCTTGGATGTTAAAGAGAAATAATTGTGTGGGAAAGTACCACAGGTATCCCAGACTCACAACACTATTAACAGAATTAGAAAACTATCGCCTACCAAGAACATATCTACTGATTTACTGACGAATAAAATTTCCTAGAAATTATTAGTATTCTTTCTAAAAACCAATGAATGTTTTTCTATTCAGTCAAATTTCATAACGCCTGTGGATGTTTTGAGTAATTTGTCAAACATATCAAAATTCATACAAAAGTAAACATAACACCAACAGTGGCCTTTGACAATGTAGAACTGAATCAGTAAAAATGATAATAGAGAAGTATTAGTTTCTGTTAAAGTAACATAATATAATTGATTTATTTTTCTGCACATTGTTTATTGAATAAATCATAACAATGATAAAATTTACTAACCGATAAGTTTGCCAAGTTAATGTATGGATTTATGTATGCCATTTTAAGGGTAAAGGTTGTGAGGAAATTCGAATATTTTGTTATAAAAAGAAATAAGTATGTACATTATTGTAAGCTTACTGTATATTTATGTATGAATAAAGTTCTATGATTTACGATTTTCTGAAAATATTTATTAACAACCTTGAAAATAAATGCCTTGATTGCTGGTATACTAAGGGGGCCTTCAGCATAAGAAGACAGTAACATAATCCAAACCCCCAAAACCTAAACTCAGTGACAAGGAAAGAGCACCGAAACTGATAAATAAACTGTAAGTGTTTGTATAGATTCAAAGATAATTTCTTTTAATTAAATGAACAACTTTATTAATCCTATAACAAGATACTATCAAACAAACGATACAAAGAAAAACAATAATGTAATCTAAAACTATTTTTTTCTTCAGGTACTTGTTCAAATAGAATACAAATTAAATTTCTCATAAGTGTAGTTAGATCAAGATTGATATTGAGGTTTTCAAAGACAATACGGAAATGAATCGTTTTCAGTATGGTCTTGTCCAAATGAAATCTTATCCAAACTTATTTCATTAATGGTTCTGGTTACTCTGCCTTAGATAAATATTCCAATCGGACAGCAACTATACTTCTATTATATTCAGTTATAGGAGCAAATCGACCCCTAAAATTGTATTTGTGTATGCATATTTGGTGTCAAATCAATTCTATTATTCTCTTGATATGCCTCTTGCTGGTTTGAAAAGTTTTTGAAAGTGGCTTTTGAAACTTCAGCGAAAGTGATACTAAACCTAACCTAAACTATCTGTAGTAAACCTGTGAACCTTTCACAGTTCTCATTTGTTTATAAGAAAACAGATGGTAAGGATTTTAAATAGTTTCGTATTTGTACTACAGAATGCACTACTTGCCAAAGTCAATTAATATTCATCCACATTGATTTTAATTTCTTACACGTAGACGTTTTCATAAGACCACAGAAAATATCTATCCCCTTACCATAAGGAAAAATATCTACCGTACTGAAACCAAGACCAGTCTGCTATCATTTTTTATTCCGGCATTTCTTTTCTAAAAATTACAAATTTAAAGTTGCAGGTGGGTTGATTATTACGTCCTCGATTTTTGCGGCGAATGTTGTTTCGAGTTGTGATATAAAGCTGGGTAGTGAATGATAAAATTTAAGTCCTGCGTAAAGTGTTTTTTTTTGTTTTAATAAAGCTAATCTGTGGAACTGAGAGTACTGTTATTTGTGCATAGTATTGTGATTATGGGTTCTTTGACCATGAGATGACAGGTTTTGAGTCTTAATATACATAATAAGCCCAAATACATATAGGCAGGGTACAGTTAAAATCCTTAGGATGGCAAACAAATCACCACAGTGACCCCAGGTAGGTAAACCAATAGCTGGTGTAGGGTACCTTCTCTTGTGGAGACAGTTCCTAAAGTCCTTCAATTGCGACCAACCCTTCCGCATTTACTGGCGGACTTTCTTCTCCTTCCTTTATAAAAATGTAGTGAAGCACTGCTGTTGCTACAATAGCACTTGGTATCCGATCCTTTTTTAATCGCATACCCAGCGCTAAGCAAGAGAACCCCTTTTTTCCGGACTCCAAAACACCTATCAATACAATTTCTAGTTTTAATATGAGATTCTCGGAACAGCCGTTCCTATTGTGCTTGGGACTCTTATTCTACTGGGGTAATCATATACTTTGTTCAACCATATCCACCGTCACCGACTATAACGGCATCCCCGTAAATTCCTCAAATTCATACTTTAAAAGCGTCGTTAAATACGTGGGCGTCCCGAGTTGATCCAGGCTACCACACCGCAACATTTTTTTTAACTGCATGCTTGAGTTATGAACCCCTTGGACTCTTGGACATTTAACCCCTAGGACAAGCATCCTTTGCCCATTCGAAAAAGTTCAGGTGCATTTCCCCAGGGAGATTCTATTCTTACATGTGTACAATCACGTGCGCCGACACGATGAGGAAACCTGGCTTTGACTGAGAATTCCGCGTTCAGGTAGTTTTCCTCCTTTATACAGGGTGTTTACGAAAAACCCTTCCAGACTTTGGGATATGGTTACTTACACCAAAACTAAGAAAAAAGTTAGTACTTCAAATACGGACAAATTGAAAACACATACTGTGAACTGTGATTTGTCGTTCAAAACCTTTTAAAATAACAATTCAGATTTCATGTGCCTTATATTTCAGTTATAATTGGGATCTATTAAGACCCGTCCTACAACTATTGATAACTGTAACTGTAATAAAGTCGGTTTTGGCCTTACAAAACTGTGTGGTGTAATCTCCTGTCACTTCCGAAAACAATTTTGAAAAATTATAAAAACAATCATACAAAGAAGGATTACTCTTCGAGTACAGGACCGATATGTGAATGACTCGTTTATAAAATGTTAAAAATAAAATTTTGTAAATTATTTTACGTTTATCTTAAGACTGGTTTTCCCTTTCAATCCACAACTTACTAAAATTAACGCTTAGTATACAACCAAGTTGACTGATGGTTTTTCTTGTTGAGTCTACGAGAAAAAGCTTGAATATTTGCTTGTACATTTGCTATAATGCATCATAGTATCATTTAATAACGAATAAATTAACAAAAATCAAAGATCATAATGATATGTCACGTTGAAGACGTAGCATAGTCCCAGCTTTGGCAGTGTGAATCGACTTTGTTAACAGGTATGTAAAATGACATTATACGTATTTATAAATATATTTCATATTTTGTATTCATATGAAATAATAATGTAGTGTTGTTAATGTACGGGTAGATTTTTTGTTCAATATATGCATAGATAACAAAACGGTAAATGAAGCGGGTAACCTCCTTCAAGTACTTGACGTTAATCAATAATAGAACTAATTACCATAGGAACCTTTAAAATATATTAGAATAATTCAAATATTGAGACAATACAATTCTCATGGAAGAATAAAATTTCAAGTAAAAAAGTATTTTTAGCATAAACACCATTGCAAGCGAAGCTGCAACAATAATCTGGTTTTACAAGAGTGAACACGACGCAGGACGCAAACTATGATGTTTTAAAAGGATTTCACCCCAAAACGTAAGAAAAGGGTAAGTAATTCAGCAAAACTAATCATACTTCTCTTCAAAACGAAACGCTACGGTTGAAATTTAAGTTGAAAATGATGGTGTGTTGAATTCTAGTACCACAGCATTAAGTAGTTCTTTTTCTAGTATTAAGCATTATTACAGAGTCGGAGTGACTTTGCTTGCAGCATGTCTACTTTACATCTACGGAGAAAATTCTTGAGTCCTCCCAAATTTTTTTTCGAAATATCTTCATTGGTAATATGCACATTTATTGCGCAAATTGCCAAGAAAGCTTTTTTGGGATTTTCGTCACTTATATATAAGACCATTAGAGATATCCACCTTACTTAAATTTCTCATCAGTGCCCAATTTTTTTTTTATCCATACGGTGTCTTTGTGGCACATTTTTGCTTGTATGCACCAAAAGGGTACATTGGTATTATACGGAGGCCATTGATTTTTTGAGAGATTTTTATACTGGATACCAAAAAACACTATATAATTGGAAAGACGTACTTTGATTGACTTTCTGTCCAAACTGGACATAATTATAGTGAGCGGTCTTTATTTTCTGCTTCCTAGAAGGCAGCGATGTTGGCGACGCGTCAACGCCGCCGCTAGTGACTTCACCCGATCGCCACATGTACGGCAAGTACATATGTGGCGTTGGCAAGTAGCAAGCAGGGGTTGGCAAGTACATACAGCGCGCTGCGGTGATTATGTTAGGTCAGGTTATCATAATTAGTACTTTCATAGTTTAGTTATGAATCGAACGATACCAAGTCATACTTTCGCCCGCCAAATACACTTCAAGTAGGCCAAGACCGAAGCGCACGTATCACCTGTCAACGGGATTTGGCAGGCAAAAGTATACTCAACCGGTATCGATTTATAATGAAACGAGAAAAGTACTACTAACATATTTATGATAACCCGACCTAACATAACCGCCGCAGCGCGCTGTATAAGGATGGCCTCCGTATAATACCGAAATACCTAAAAAAGCATAAACGTATAGTAGGATAAATGTCTTAGTGGCTTCCTTTAATCAAAGAAATCATGATAAATGCTCTTAAAATATGGTGTTTCAAGTACTTGGCTGAAGCTAGCTCACGAATTCATCTGACGCGAAGAGGGCTATAAAACTATGATTTACGACCGTAACTCCTATTAGAGTCGTCGATACCTGTTTCTCAGCTCAAGATATATCAACAAGGTAAAAACACAATAAAATTGAAAACTCATTGCAAGTTCAAATTTAGAGGACTTTTTGAGGGAGTTGAAACGGGGTAAAGTTTATGAGTAACCTCTGATGAACCTCTGGCGTCTGATAACGCCGGGACAGGGGTTAGGCAGAAATAGATGTTAAAAAATATATCATTGTCGAACATTCAGAGGTGTCTTTTAGGTGTTGAAACGGGGTCAAATTGGCGAATGATCTCTGATAAACCTGAGGGGTGAAAATTCCTCGGGGGGGGGGGGGGGGGGGGTTTGGATAAAAGTCACAAGAGAAAGGTAATTTAACTATGATCAAACCATCATCTACCAGCACAAGGTATTTTGTTTTTCGGGAGTATATTGTTTGGTGGTAGAGGGTTAATTATTTGAAGGAGGAAAGGGTAGGAGGGGACAGAGGGTTAGGCAAAAGTATTTGTTTAGAAATAACGTTGCCAAACATGTGGAAATTGCCAAAGTTGCTTCATTTATTGGTTGCATGTACGGGGTTGAAAGGGGTTAGAAAAAGCCAATGACTTCGGTTAAACGTGGGTCGTGACACTGACTAATCCCAAGTCAAAACTTGGGTCTATCACTTAAAGAATAAATTATAAAAAAAACCCATTACGAAAATTCAAATTCAATGAAAGTTTAGGACTCTTTTAGGGGTTGAAACGGAATAAATTAGCGAATGACCTTTGGTGAACCTGAACGGTAAAACAGACTCTCTCCATGTCAAAAACTTTGTGTTTTACTAACAAAATGAATAAACAAATAAAGAAAAGCCAAAATACCCCCGTCGTAGCAAACCTGCGTACTCAGCGAATTTCTAAGGAATTAATTTTTATATGGGAGCTTATTTACTTATGTACAGGAAAATGTTTCAAACATTTTATGTAATTAATGCAAAAAGTATATTACATATCGATTAGAGCAGCTTTATATATAAGGGAAATGATCATGGGAATCACATCGGTATCCATTCCAACAATATTCTTTTTGTTATTCTTATAATTATAATCTAATATTTTTTTATAAGTGTATCCTTTTTATAGTATAATAAAAATTTAAGCAAACATACAATCAATGTTTTTTTTTATTCTTTTTTGACAAATCAGGCTAAGGAGTAAAAAACCATGCAGCCTCGAGGTGAACTATTCCACTTTGCTTCTACGGTTGATCTTCAATTTCGTTAAACCAAGATTTGATAAGATAGATCTTCCAAAGATGTTATCACTTATGTTTTTTATTTTTAAATATTCTTTTTTGCTTCTTTTAAAAATATATTAATCTCCCTGTAGACTATGTCATTATTTGATTTCAGTGCATTAATTAAATTTGATTTATATAGTTTATACGTTTCTTTAAGGTAAGATTTTCTAAACAATTCAAATTTGGGGCACAACCAAAATAAATGTTCCAAAGTTTCACTTTGTCCAAGAGTACATTCTAGGCATAGGGGTGTGAAATACATGTTTTTTTGAAAAAAGATAACTGTTTACTCTGGCATGGCCAAATCTTAATTTGCATATATTTATTATTTCATATCTAGTTAAATTAGTTTGACTAAACCAGGGTTTGTTAGGGAATTTATCTTGTATAGATTTATACCATTGTGCTTTAGTTGAGTTGTTTATGATACATTTATACTGTTCTTTGTGCCACTTTTGTCTTTGTTGCTTAAAATCTGACATTGGTATGTGAATGTCATTAGCTGGTTCACCATCTGAGATTGCCTCCCTGGCCAATCGGTCAACTACTTCATTATTATTAATGCCAACATGACTTGGTACCCAGTGAATAACATATTTCCTTTGATCCTTTAGAATACAATCCACTATCTTGAGGACAATATCCTCATTCTTTTTGAGACCTTTGAAACCCTCAATTGCCTTTATAGCAGATTGTGAATCCGAAAAAATTACTATGCTTTTATTTTCCAAGTTCTGGCAGTATTTTATACTTTTGTAAATGGCATAAAGTTCTGCTGTATAGTTAGACATATAATTTTTTAACTTATATTTACATCTAATTTGTATTTCTGGGATATAGAAGGCAGCGCCAACTCCATCTGAGGTTTTAGAGCCATCGGTATATATTTGTAGGTGGTCTTTGTAGGTAATGTTTGTTGTAAACAAGTGTTGTTGTCTAATCCTCAAATCATTAACCTCTTGTTTATTGATTATTGGGCACTCATAGTTTGTTTTGCATGTTATGTCTTCTAACATATGTAGTGGTTTATCAAAGTCGTAGATTTTCCTTCTTTGAGGGATGTTAAAAAGTTCTGGGTTCATATTTACTGTAGTATTAGTTGTTGTGATAAACAAAGGTTTTTTCTTTTTTGCCCAGTAAGGCGTGTGCATACTAATATTATTTAAATATACAAGTGGGTTATGAGCAGGGTGGTCATAATCAGTTAGTATTTTATAGGTCAATCTTTCAGTTAGCAGAGTTCTTCTGTTATTCAGTGGCATGCAAGCTGTCTCTGTGTTTAAGGCAATGATAGGTGTTGTTTTATAGGCTCCTATGGCTATTCTCAAAGCTTGATTCTGGATCATTTCCAGTTTGTTAAGGTGAGAATTGGCAATATGTCCAAATAAAAAACTAGCATATTCAAGTTTAGGGCGAATAAGACTTTGATAAATTTGTACGACAAAACAAGGTAGAGCGCCTTTTTTGCCACAAGCCATTACCTTAAGAATATTGATATCCTTTAGTCCTTGACGCTGTACGTTTTCAATGTGCTCTTTAAAAGTGAGTTTGTCATCTAAGGTAACACCTAATAGTTTTATGCTTCTGTAAACTGGGATTAATTGATTTTGCAACTCCAGATGTATTATGTCCTCTGGAAAAGCTCTACTTCTTGAGAAACACATTGTTTTACACTTATTTGGATTGTATTCTAGGCCTAATCTTTCGGCATACAGTTCAAGTTGATACAAAGCCATTTGCGTGTTTTCAATTGATTTTACAAGACTTTTATCTGAGCAGTACAAGACAATATCATCAGCATATTGAAGGGATTTTACATTTTGTGGTAATTCATGATTGATATCTGCTATATATAAGGAGAAAAGAGTAGGGCTTAAAACACTCCCTTGCGGTAAACCTCTGCAGGTAATTCTAGAATAATTTTCTGAGGGCTTTGGTGATTTTAAATTAATCAGTCTATCTATTAGCCATTTTTGACAATGTAAAATGAACTTAGAAGGGATACCAAATAAATACATTTTTCTTAACAAAACTGCAATATTAACCCTATCATAAGCTTTTGATAGGTCTAGTGAAACCAGCATAGTGTGTTCTTCATGAGATAAGGCAGTATTAATATCTGCCATCAAATGAATTAAATAATCTCCAGAGCCTTTTTGTTTTCTGAAACCATATTGAGTGTCTGGTATCAATTTGTTTTCCTCCACGAACCATTCCAGTCTATTCTTTATCATAGTGTTGAATATTTTCATAAGACATGGGATAAGAGATATCGGTCTATAAGATTCTTCTTTATTTTTGTCAGTTCCGGGTTTAAGGATTGCTGTAATGTAAGTTATTTTCCATATTTTGGGTAATTCAATCTCATTATTCCAAATCTGATTATAAACTAATAACAGTTTCTCGAGTGCATTCCTTGGTAATTTTTTAATCATGCTGTATGAGACTTCATCATGCCCAGGGCATGTGTCTTTCTTTTTGGACGATAAAGCATAGTCTAATTCATTGAATGTGAACATTTCTTCTAAGAAATGTTTGGGCCTATTCAACTCCCTTATTATAAGAATCAATTCAGGTTTATTAGGTACATAGTCTGGAGCAATTTGCTTTAAAACACCTTCTTTAAGATCAGGGTTATCTTGCAAGGGGTTTACAGAACTATTAGGCCTATCATTATTTTTAATTTTTTTAATAATCTTCCATGCATATTGTGAACATTTCTTATTGCCTATATTTGTACACAGATTCTCCCAAGCTTGTTTTTTGGCATCTTTTATAACTTCTCTCGCTTTAAATTGAGCCATTTGGTATTTGTGATAATTTAGTGGTGTCATATGCAATTTAAACTGCTTGAAAGCTAACCTTCTCTCCGCCACTGCTTTAGAGCAATTTTGATCCCACCATGATTTGGCCTCAAAATTATTGTTTTCATTTCGTGTTTTATTAAATCTAGGTATAGATTTCTCAGCAGCATTATTTATTATTTCATATATCTCATCTATACCTATGACGTGATCTAGATAGTGATTTTCCATTTTGTTAACTTCATTTTCAATTATGTTTGTGTATCTAGTCCAGTTAGCCCTCTTAAGATTTCTCTTACAATTAGATTTGTTGTTAATGTTAGGCAAGGTTTGGTCATTACTAATTTGTTCAGTATTAAATCCCATAAAGATAGGGAAGTGATCGCTTCCCATTGAATCTGTGCCAACTTTCCAATAATCAAGTAAAACATATAATTCTGGGGTGATAAAAGTCAGATCTATAGTTGACGGTTTCCTGTATAATGTAGGTACAGTTGTATGGTTATTATCATTTGCTAAAATGAACAATGAGTCATTGTAAGCCTCAAATAAATCCTTACCCCTTGTGTCGATTTTATTACAGTTCCAGAATTTATGGTGAGCATTGAAATCTCCGCAAAAAATATTGTAACCTTGGTCATTGTTTTTAAAAAAATCA
Organism: Flexamia atlantica; assembly: GCA_035578135.1. NCBI lineage: Eukaryota > Metazoa > Arthropoda > Insecta > Hemiptera > Cicadellidae > Flexamia > Flexamia atlantica. The sequence continues at coordinate 309,715 of JAQJVK010000020.1, forward strand.
GACCAAAACTTAGTACTTATTTTATTTTCAGGGCAGTATATATTGTATATAGATATTGGCACTTTATAATTATTAATTTTTATTCCACTTAATTGTAATGGTTCATTGAAAGAAATTAAAATTTCCTCAAATAAAATAGTATGATGTATTATAAATGCAATACCGCCATAACCATCTATTCTGTCATTCCTTATTATATTATAATTATTATCTCTCAATGTGATATTATTTAACAACCATGTCTCCTGAATTATAGCAATATGTATGTTATGTAAATACAATAGCCTTATGAATTCGGGCCATGTACCGGATATGGAGCGGGCGTTCCATTGTACTATATTTAGTGACCCAGAGCTATTGGCCATTGGAACTGCCTGGTACCTGACCTTGAAGTCCTTTAATTTTTGTATTCACTACGCTATCATTTTTATCTCCTTCAGCTGTAGACTCTAAGAATATATTTTCATGTAGGTAAGTATCAAGGAGACCTTCAAACTCACTTCTGGAGCAGTTATCTGATAAGTTGCATCTTATTTCCTCAACTTTTGCTTTGAGTTTTCTTATAAGCCATGCTTTGTCATTTACTGTTATTGCTACAGGAGTGAAAGTTTTAACATTAGGTCTAGATCTATGACTTTTGTTGAAAGTGTTAAATTTAGAGGCATATGAATGTTCTTGGCTGTACGTTGTTCTTTTTTGGTCACTCTAATATGGGTTTCTCATTAATCTGGGGTCCACTGACTCATCAGGTTGAGATTCTTCCTCAGGCAGCTGCTGGAATCTATTAGAAGTATTCAAGCTTTGAGCATGCTTGATGGTTGGATTGTGGTTCTGTTTAATAGTTGGATAAGCTGTGAAATCAGTCGGATCAAAAATTGTTTTAGTCACATCAGAGTAAGATTTTATTTCGATGAATCAACTCAAGTTGTTGGGCTTCTTGTACTTAGCTGGAAAATGTTGACTAGCAGTGAAATAGTCTTCTCTGTAGAGGCTCATACGAGTTTTAATTTGGATTTGTCTAGCATATTCGGGGCATTTTTTTGAGTTGCTGCTGTGTTCGCCCTCACAGTTTACACATTTAATAACTTTTGTGCACCCACCTTCATGGTACGGGTCGCCACAGTCCCTACATAGTCTTTCACTGTTGCAGGGTGAGCTGGCAACGTGGCTGAAGGAGAAGCACCTAAAGCATTGCTTTACCGGTATTATGTATGGATCAACTTTCATAATAACATGATTGAGTCTTATTTCTTTTGGAAGCGTGTCTGAGTCGAAAGAGATTTTGACAAAGTACGTATCTTTAAATTCATTGCCTACACGTTTTTTAATTCTCATCACATTATTAATCGGATACTCACCTATTGCCTCCTCTTGAATTTCAGCCTCAGGTACATCGGGGTCTACATATACTACTCCTACACAATATAACCTGCGGGTAGGAATGAACACATTATACTGCTTAAGCAGAGGGCTTAAAACTATTGCATTTGCAGTAGAATAGGATTTACATGTTATGGTTATATTTTTACCGGTACGTCTGATATGATCGATACCTACCTGGTTCTTCATTATCTTTCCTATTTGAAATGCACTTAAACTGTTCTTGTTTTTATGTTGAACAACTACTTCATAAGGGCCTTTGTGAGTTTCTTTATATCTTAGCATATTTAGAGCAAGTTTTTTCTTTTCTGGAGATTTTAAACCATTTTTTTCAATAACTTCACCTACATCTTCAAAACTTCTTTTAGGATTTACTTTTTTAATTACATTACGATCTTGTGGAGGATAGTTATCAAAGTTATTTCCATTTTCAATTTCAACGGAATTTCCAATCATAACAGAGTTGACTGCCATTTGCTGCAAGTCCTCATCGAGCGGCATGGCCATGGCCAGACCTGTCGCAACAGGCCCAGCCGACAGAGCGAATTTGTGTTTGTCAATGAGTTTGGTATTCTGTTAATATAAAATGAAAGAAGAGTAATAGGGTTAACCGAACTTCAAGATGTAACCATACAAACTAGAAATTACATAAAAAAATAGGCATGCAATAATACCGCACAGAAAATTGTTATTTGGTGTGAATCGGAAACAACCTTTTGATAAACAGGTCTAGTCCTTACACAGTTTCTAACCTAAATCTTGTTCAATGGAATTGTGAATCTCACTACTTTCAAAACAAGACTGAAAATGTTTTAAATCAATGTTTTAAAATCAGTCAAAATAAAAACAAAAATAAATAGTCACATGAAAAAATTGAATCTAAACATATGATTTATCTTAAAATTTAAATAAACTTGTTGCAGCAAACTCGCATGCCTAGTTAATTTCTAAAGTATTTATTTTTTTTATGTAGACATATTCTACATAAGTTAGGGAAGTTGTTGTTTTGAGAGAATGTAAATATTAATCTAAATTAAGTAAATTTTATCATTCATGATCTTATTTCTCAATAATTATTCATATTCTGATAATTTTTAATAAAGTTACTTGGTATAGTATATAACTGTCAGCAAACATATTATCAATCTACTCAGATCATAGAAAAAAAACAAATCAAACCATCACATGAACAAATTAAATTCAATCATGTGGTTTGTTTTATTATTTTTTAAATCCCATTTTAGGGAAATTGAATGAAAAATTTGGGTATTTCATACCAGAATTTGGACAGTTTATGTCCCTTCAGGGAAAAACAAAAGACAATGTACTGCATTTTGCAGATCCGATATCTCAGTAACTGATTGATGTAGAGTAATAATTCTAAATGCTATATTGTTTATTTTTTTAAGCTGAATTCAATTCTGACCATTAAACTTACATCAAATTAATAGGAATATGTTAAATCTTAAAAATAAATTTTATTTAGTCAAAAAAACCGCCTTAGAATGTACCGATCTTGCTGGTTTTCGAACTTAGTCATGAATATCGCTATAAATGTTAGTTCCAAATTTCATCAAGATCGGACTTTTTTTACGAGAGTTATCGTGCCTACGGACACACACACACACACACACACACACACACACACACACACACATATATATATATATATATATATATATATATATATATATATATATACATATATACCAAAATGAACGAACTTTGTTTTTGGGCTCTAGGGACCTCAAAACGAAAAAATAACATGGTCCCGGGCTTAAGTCTCACCATGCCGCCTACGGTAATAGCTACTTCCCTATAGGGGGAAATTCGCTAAAAGAAAGTGAAAATTACAGACAAATTTATTTTATGGGCCATTTTAGGGTGAAGGAGGTAAGATAAGGCAAAATATACGATCATAAAAACCTAAATTGTTGAAAAATTAATTTTAAATACAGTATTGATCTTTGTTTTTCGATAAGATCACTAGTTAAGCATTATTTTGCTAAAGCTCTGCCATGTTGTTGGTTGAAGACGTGAATGTTGCTGTGAACTATTCCTTATTTAATTTCATTTTCAGTATCGCTGGTGGTTTAAACTATTTCGGTTTTCCTGGCGGAAATGGCATGCAATATAATTGTTATGTGAACTCATCTAAGCAACGTTTATTTGACATCTGGGCAACGTTTATGTTACTGGGCCTATCTGGTCTCCGAACCTAACAACCTTTGAGTTTGGGACATGGAGTTACCTTAAGAGCAAAATCTTTGCTTCGATATCTCACACTATTACAGATATGAAAATAATATAAGAAAATAAGTTGTAAAATTTAATAGTCAGGATTTTGTTGGGGGGGTGTGTCCTGAGGGATGTCATATTCAATAAATGAATATTGAATAGCAAATTGAATACATTATTTTGTCTGTTTTATTAAAGTGAAATTTTAATTTTACAGCACGTTTTATTTTTAAACCCTCAGATCATCTGAACAAAGTCGCTTAGTGAACTAAGCGACTTAAAAGACCTTAAAGCGACTTTAAGGTGGTTAAAATTGTTCAGGTGAATCTGAACAATTTTAACCACCTGCATTAGAAAAAATGTCATTTAATAAGGAGTCGTTCATTTCAAAATTCGCTTATCTAACCAACAAAATAATAAAGATTAACTCCATGTTTTATGTTTAGATTTAGATTATTTCCAGACATTTGCCACCACTATAGTAAAAACTAACAAGAATGAAATATTTTGATCGGACCACCCTTTATTATATTAATAGAGCATTAATAGAGAAATTTTGTTACTCTTTTACCCATAACAAACTTAATAGTTGTTACTATCGCTGTAATACTGCAATACACGGGATGAAGGCAAAATTTAGGTTTAAAGGTGCTTTAAAAATGGTTAAAGAAGAAGATTTGCACATTAAAAATTTTAGGAAAAAAAATCAAAGCTGAGAGATATACAATAGCTAACTTAAAAACCGTTGTAATACACAGTTTATTAAGGTTATCTTACTAAGCGAATGTTATATAAAATCACTGACTGTACATACAGGAGACTTTTCATCGCCATAGTTAAAAGTGTACGAGCTTTGTGTCAGCCAGGATTTGATACAGGACGAAGTTATAGTACTCTCCCACAGGGTATACTGCTGACAACTAGTAATTCACTGTATGTAAATTAAAAACGTCTTACAACACTTAAATACCTATTTTTGTATTAAGAGTGCAAAGTACGTCGTTGCCGCTCGAGAATTGTAGATGAACAAACACAAACAAATGGCACAATATGAATTTGCAGTTTGGGAATTGTAGTTGTAAACATTTCGAGAGCGGCAAGGACTATTTGTGTTCGTAATACTCACAAGATTTTTCCTACCACCGTTATTTAAACAGTTCAACTTATTAACAACCTATACACCAAAGATCATTGAGTTGTTTGGGCAATTTTGTTTTCAGGGAGAGTATAGTTGGCGCCAATTCTTGGGGCCCAGTCCGCACATGGGGCGGGGAGTGGGTAGGCTGGGAGGAGAGGGGAGTAGTAGCGGCAGCGGCGGCTGACATTGTACTAGCCTGGCTGCGTACATTCGGCAGCTCGCACATAGTTTCTGCTTCTCTGTCAATCGTTGTTCAGAGTAACAAGACGCTTCAATAAATACTAATTAAATATCTTATATTATTCTATAGAATTAAAACAGATCATTAATCGCCAGTAAAAGTCAATGTTCCGTCGGTCAATGTTTTTAGGACGACATGTAGTGACACGCTATTGTTGACGGCTGAGAGCAGAATGACAGTGCTGCGCTCTAGCGAGGCATTTTCGCGCATGCGCACTAGCCGTTTTTGCTATCGCGCATCCACCGCACTGGGCCCCAAGAATTGGCGTCAGTTATACATAAGCTAAAGAACTCCTTTTCCTAGCGTATAAAGTTGTGAACACTTAAATAAATAGCGGGATAAATCATTAACAGCAGCGTCATCTGTCTGTGACATAGTCGAACGACGTCCACTTTGAAACCGGGCTGACAAGAAAACTGGTACCACTGAGCCCCAAGTCAAATCAAATCAAAAACCTTTATTCCTGAAAATTTACAGTGTTGTTTACAAGAAATAATAAAACAGGATTTCAATAATTCCCAAAAAGACTCCGTCTGTGCATGTTTAATATTTAAAAGTAAAAACTATTTTAACATTATGAAAACTTATTTATTCAGAAATTGAACATAACCCTAAACAACATAGGTCAGCTGATTGTAACAAATTTAAATTAATGCAATATAAACATAACAACTCTTCCACCATAAAATAAAGAACACAGATTGATCCCAAAAATACCAGCGAAGATAACTTCATAGTTTTCTCAACTGATTCACGTGGCGTCTCCACAGCATGTGTTCAACTTTAACGCTATACATAACTTTCCCAATACGTTTTATAATTTCTCCCCTTGTCCAAACTTTCTTTCCATTTTTTTGGAATTGTGATACTAACACTTTATCTCCCTCCTTAAATTCTCTCAACAATGTTCCTTTGTTTGTGAACTTAGGACTTGCTGTTGGATCTAAAATATCTCTTGCTCGGGTTTTATCCGGTATCATTAAATCCAGTGATGTTCTTATACTTCGCCCCAACATTAGCTCTGCTGGGCTCTTTCCAGTGGAAGTTGAAGGGGTCCGACGACGTACCATCAAAAATCGGGTTAATATTTCCTTGATAGTACCAACCTCATTTATCACCTTTCTAAGGTTTCTTTTTATTTCTTGAACGTATCGTTCCGCCTGACCGTTACTTTGTGGATTGTATGGTGCAATTGTCTTATGGGAGATTCCATTTCTCTCTAAGTAACTCTTGAACTCTTCTGATGTGAAAACAGAAGCATTATCACTTATGATAATCTTAGGAAACCCAAATCTTGCGAATATATCATCTAAGAAATCGATGGTTTTCTTTGACGACGTTTGTGTCATAGGGATAACCTCCAACCACTTTGAGAAAGCGTCCACAGCCAAGAATACATACTGATTTGAGATTGGTCCCAAAAAATCGACATGTAGTCTACTCCACGGAGTATCCTCTGGTTCCCAAGAGTGGTAAACTTTTGCAGGGTTCTTTTGGTTTATTTGACAAGAAAAACAACTCTTCACATGTTGTTCAATGTCCAAATCCATTTCAGGCTACCACACATAACTCCTGGCGAGAGATTTCATTCGAACTATTCCAATGTGGGATGAATGAAGATCCTGTAAAACTTTCTCCTTCAGTGATTGCGGGATAACAACTCGTGTACCTCGTAGTATGCATCCATCCACTAAACTTAATTCATCATTGTGTTTTTTATACTCACAATTCATCAAAGGTTTTCTTTCAATTAAGCAGTCGTATACTTCTTTTAAAACCGCATCCTTTGCAGTTTCTCTTTTAATCTCTTCTATTTTCTCTGGTAATACTTCATTCATCTGACGGATTTGGTGTAGACATGCTTTATGTATGTCATCCATGAAGTTTTCCCCCTTTTTTGCCAAAATTGGTGTTCGTGAGAGGGCATCTGCTGTAGCATTATCCTTAGAAGAAACATGTTGGACTTCATAATCAAATCCCTGCAGAAATATCGCATATCTCAACAGTCTCTGGGTGGTCATTTGTGGTAATTCCTTTGAAGGGTTGAAGATTGATGATAATGGTTTATTGTCCGTTCTCAAAATGAACCTTTTTGAATAAATGTACTGGAAAAATTTATTTACTCCCCAGAATATAGCGGTTGCTTCTTTATCAATTTGAGAGTACGATTGCTCAGCAGCCGAAAGAGTCCGAGAAGCGAAACATATAGGTCTCTCTGATCTATCCGAAAGTACATGAGATAGAGTAGCTCCGATACCTGTCGGGCTCGCATCGACCGCTAAAACAAGTGGCAAGTCAGGATCATATGGAATCAACACCTTATCTGACGAAATTTCCATCTTCATCTTCAACCAAGATGTCTCACACTCTGTTGACCAAATAAATTTTTTCCATTTTTTAATAGTTCATACAATGGATGTAATAAGCTTGAAAGTTGATTAACAAACCTGCCATAGTAGTTTACTAAACCTAGCCAACTCCTTAGTTCATCTTTGTTTTTCGGCCTCGGAGCCTCTACTTTATCCTTGGATTTATGAACTCCTTTCTCCGAAATGTCATGTCCTAGATAAGCTACCTTAGCCTTAAAAAAATTACATTTGTTACAGTTTACTCTCAGGTTATTAATAGACAATCTTTTAAAAACTTCTTTCAGTCGTGTTTTGTGTTCATCCAAAGTTCTACTCACCACTCTAATATCGTCATAAAAAACTGTGACTCCCGAAATACCCTCAAGAGCTTGGGAGATAAATCTCTGCCATTCAGCTGGAGCATTTTTTGTACCAAACATTAATCTATTAACAGCATACACTCCCTTTTGGGTACTAATTGCTTGTACCTTAGCACTTTCACTATCCATTACAATATTCAAATATGCTTGAGAAATGTCAATGGTAGAGAAAAACTTACAGCCACTCATGCTGGAGAAAATTTCATCCAGGGTCGGTATCGGATAGTGATCTGGTTGTAGGACCTTATTCACGGATACTTTATAGTCAGCACACAGTCTAACATCTCCGTTCGGTTTAACTATCGGAACAATAGGAGTGCCCCATTGACTGTAGGTTAACTTTGAAATAATCCCTTCTTTTTCCAATCGATCTATTTCCTTGTTTACTTTATCTTTGATTGCAAAAGGTACAGGGCGAGGTGGTAGATATACAGGTTTAGAATTTGGTTTCAAGTGTAAATGAGCCTCATAGTTAGGAACTTTCCCTACTCCCGGTGAGAAAACGTTAGGAAACTCTTTCTTGAGTTCATCAACAAAGTCATCACTTTCCCTCTGGGAAGAATCCTTGATTGAAGGTCGGAAAACATACATTGAACAGCTTTAACCTTTCTCTACCAAAGATACTGTCTACATTTCCCCTTATTACATACAAATTACCGACAGAAATTTTGTCCTTGTAACATATTTCAACCGTGGCAAATCCAACTGGTCTAATTATTTCACCCGTGTATACTGTTTCGCCTGTTGAGACCTATATGTTTCGCTTCTCGGACTCTTTCGGCTGCTGAGCAATCGTACTCTCAAATTGATAAAGAAGCAACCGCTATATTCTGGGGAGTAAATAAATTTTTCCAGTACATTTATTCAAAAAAGTACACCCGTGTGTTAAAGGCAGTTTAGTTTTATTCAGAACCTTTTTTGGAAATAACTTTCTAAATACGTGTAAAGACATCGTACTTACAGCAGCTCCTGTATCAAACTCGAAAGAAGTCTGCTTGTCATCGATAGTACAGTCTAGCATTATCTTACCAGGTCTGTCGACCATCTCTGGTTTAAAAGCATTATCTGAAAGTTTAGATAAGGAATGTGTGGGTTTACCTGATAAAGAGATCATATTTATATAAGAGACATTTTGACCTTCATCGACTCCTTCCTCATCTGACTCACATGACACTTGAGCCGTTTGTCGCATGTTTTGTTTTCTCCCTTTACATACCCTGCTGCAGTGACCCTTTTTATGGCAGTTCCAGCATGTTACGTCTGGTGACATCGCACAATTATTAATATGATGGTTTGCTCCGCACCTGAAACAGATTAATCTAGATTTCTGTCCATTGGAAAAGGCGAAATTCTTCTTCCTAATTTGAAAATGCTCTTCACTTGTCGAGGACACGTTTGATCTATGGATGTGTTCTGTTTCAGATTTGGCTCGTTCATAGCTACAGGCTATGTCCAAACACTGCTTGAAAGTTTTATTTTCATGACATTCGATCAATTTAGATAATAACCTTTCATCAGAAAGACCTGATATGAACTGTTGTCTCAAGTGTTCATCGGCCGTGGAGGCATTACATTTGGAACATTTAAATTCACATCTGCTTGATAGCGTTCTTAAATCATTTGTAAAACTAAGTATTGACTCACCCGCCTTTTGAACTCGTTTAGAAAACTTATGCTGTTGTGCTATATTACTACCCCTAGGTTCAAGAATGGTTACGAGCGTTTCACACAGTTCCTCATATGTTTTATCTAATGGGTTAGCTGGACTTAAGTTAATTCTAAGATCATGGAAGGTTTTTGGAGCTAGTAAATTCAATAAAAATTGTTTCTTCTTGATCTCACTGTTTATTCCATTTAGGTCAAAAAAATTGTTCAGCCTTACCAGGTAACTGCTCCAACTTTCATGTTCAGCATCAAACTTATCAAATTGAGAATATAAAACAGATCGAATAGGTTGTATGGGTTCCTCCACATCTTCTTGATGCATCCTTCGATTTCCATTTCTCCTTTTCGTCGCCATTTTAATATTTAAAAGTAAAAACTATTTAACATTATGAAAACTTATTTATTCAGAAATTGAACATAACCCAAAACAACATACGTCAGCTGATTGTAACAAATTTAAATTAATGCAATATAAACATAACAGCATGGGAATGAGTCGCTATCATATTATTTTAAATACATAATCAAGTTACAAATTAAACATCATAGATTAAAGTAACGTTATATGAATATGAAAACATCAGGAAGTCTCCAACTTATAGTAAACAATTAGAACAAAAAGTTAAGCCAATAACAACACATTATAGTTGGTTTAACTACTGTAAAAAAACTGGAAGTAACTAAAGTCGGTAAAAATTACCTAAAGAAAACAAACATTTCATACCAAAACACCCATGAATAAAATTGGAATGCGTCTAAAAATACTTTCAGTACCATTTAATTATACAATATTTTATTATATACACCTATCATGAATATATAGGTGTTTTTTTAATAAAATATTGTAAAATTAATTAAAATCTGCAAAATGTATTCCTATTAATCTGTGATTAATTATTAATCACAGATTAATAGGAATAAATTTTGCAGACTAAAGAGGTTTTTAGGTTAAATTGTTGAATCATTTTTTTTTTTTTTAAGAATAAGGGGAACGAATGAGAGCTTCTGCTACTTCCGGCTCAGTATTTAGAAGCCACCGTTTGATCTCCTTTTGTAGACATTGACACTGTCACTCTCAGCCATACGTAGTTCGGCACTTAAATTCCTAAATAATATATATGACAATAGATAAGGATATATGACAAATATAAAAGGAAACACGTCTCATACTTGTATGAGTTAACCTTGGAAGAAAAATGCCAAGGTTTATATTACCACGAGTTAGATATTGGTTGTTGAAAATTTGTAAAAATGTTGCGTTTATTCATTTTTATAAATAGGAGAAGAGTCGTAATAAAAAGCTGTCGAATATTTAAAACCTGAAATTCATAAAAAGTTCGGACGAGGATAGGACACCTCCCTCTGTAACATTGTATTTCGGCATATTTGAAATGAAAATACTAAAGATAAAATATATTTAATTTTATAAAAATATAGCATTAAAAGATTAAAAGTTAAAAACTGATAAATTTTTATATTTTTGACCTTCGTATATTTTAACTCTGTATTTCAAAAACTTTCCAATTCCATTATTTCTTTTGCCACCCGAATCACCTTAGTTCAATTATTTTTTCAGTATTTTCAACATTTTAACTAGATCTCTGTAATTTTTTCGTTGTTATATCGTACTAAAAACTTAACAGGACTAAAACCGAATGCAGATTTAAATAACAATCAACTTGGTTGCTTGGAAACATATTTCAAAGTACAGATTTATTCTCAAATATCACTATTACACGAAAGTTTAATCTGTAAAACTACTCATCGTTAAGTCTGAAAGGAGAAATTATGTCAGTTGGCATTTTAACTAGATCTCTGTAATTTTTTCGTTGTTATATCGTACTAAAAACATAACAGGACTAAAACCGAATGCAGATTTAAATAACAATCAACTTGGTTGCTTGGAAACATATTTCAAAGTACAGATTTATTCTCAAATATCACTATTACACGAAAGTTTAATCTGTAAAACTACTCATCGTTAAGTCTGAAAGGAGAAATTATGTCAAACCGTGAGAGTTACGCCTTGTCAGGTAATTATGTTCAAAAACAGATATATTTATTCTCTCCTTGTAATGTTTCATTTCAACACATACATATTTTCTTTCCCGCTGTAATATTTTTTTCCTTAATATTTTCAACAATAATACTAGGATTAAGTTACGGAAGATCTAGAGATTTCATAATAGTTACAATAAATTTCCTTAAATAATTTATTTAATATTCCTGTTCTTGTGTATTATTTTAAAGTGTTCTTTTATCACCTTATCACCTCTCAAGAAATAACCCATCATATAGTTAATATTTATTTAATTATGAGCTAATCTTTTAATTTCATATACATAAAAAATGGTTCCACAAAATATAATGTGTAATAAAATTTAATAGGCCTAAATAATTCATCAATATAATTTATTATTATCATATATATTGTAAAGAAGTTGCAATCATAATATAATTATTTCATATAATACAAAATCCTAAATTTAGTTTAATAACTAATCCAAATTCAGTGTATAGTGATTATAATATTTTCTTCAACAAAATGTGTGAACCCCAAGTACATCAATGGGAAGCACATGTGCTGCAGCTGGACCTACCTCATCTTCTGGCGGTGATCTTCAAGGTGTTAAGATGTATTAACTTTAATTCAGGACACTGTTCCTATAAATTTTAATCCCCAGTGATTTGGACTAGTTTATTCCTAGTGCCAATAAGTAGGGAATTGCCCATAGTACCTTTTTTTTAATTCAACCCCTTTTTATTAATTGAAACTTCAAGAAATATTTTGTACTGGGCGAAGATTGTATCCAGGTGGTAAGAGCATCTTGAATCTACCATTTCCAGCCTACTCACTCCGGAACATTTTATGGATTATCACTTTATAAATTCAATAAAGCCTAATTTGAAAATAATAGACAGCCAATTACGTCAAGATATTTATTTAAATTTAACTTTTAATATCCAAGTGTCAACCAAATTTCATTTTATGAACTCTGAGAATTCGGCCATCTTAGTTATGAAACCAAATTGGCATTGTTAAATATTGTTTATAAGAATTCACCCAATTGGACATTTTCTAGAATTTCAACATACTTTAATAAATTTGAGATTGCTCCCGGCACGAGTTCCCCCCCCTTGAGCATATTGAGGTCATGTACAATAAATTAATTAGACCACTGAACTAGTTGGACAAGTTTAAAAAGGTAGGCCTATAGCCTAGGACATTGGACATTTCAATATTAAGCTTAAGTCTTATTTATTATCCATTGAATAGTTATCTTCTCCTTTTTTTGTTGTCCTACATAAATTGTCAACCCCCAATTATCTATCTAATCTTTTTGAATGTGTCTTGTGTTAAATAAATATTAACTTTTGTCAACATAGACTGTGTATTATTTGAAATCTAAGCTAAGAATACTCTAGGTAATTACAGACTAGCTACTTACAGTACAGTTATCAAGCTACGGAAATACTATAAATATAAATTACTAAGAAGAACCAAAATAAATAACAAGTTTGATAAATTTTATTTATTGATTTATTTTGGGCAACAACCCCCCTTAAAAGTTGGATTATTACATCCTTAAAGTGTGATTATAAAATTCAAATAGAAAAACACTTTAAAATAAAGCGGCCGTTGCATCATTCAACACAGAATATACATCTGAAATTCACAAAGAGAATGTTTTATACAATTATAACAATAAATAATTATGTTGCTAGGTTATGGTTAACTAAATACTTACATTTTTTATTTATTTAACTGTAAAAATTCAACAACTTTTGTCTAGTCAATTTTTAATAAAAAAAGGAAAGGTAAGGTGGAATCCAGTTTAAATAGCTAATCGTTAGAACAGTTCTAAATAGGCGTTAAACTTAATTCACATGGCTATTTATGACCAGAGATTGAAGGCAACTATTTTGTTTCATCTGAGGTATGTCTAAAAAAAAATTACAAATTTCTTAAACCTTAAACTGTTTCTAAAACGTGCGTCGATTCAGTTACAGTTATATAATGTAAATATATTGTTTTCAGGGAAGGAGGTCGGTTCTCGAAATAAGGAGAAGGACGATATGTGAAGGTGAGGCGCCGAGGAGAAGACATCCCTCAGCAAACAAACAACCGTCACGGACGGAGGAGAATCACCTGGCTAAGTAGGCAGCGTCTGTACGGTATGTCTTCTTGTTCCCTTCAAACACAACCAAGCTACACCAGGACGATTATAATCAGCAAAATAATTAGCAAAATATTATGGTTGACCCAAAATTTCGACAACAATGCAAGTATGTGGAGATGTCAACATGCTAACTTTGATTAGGGCTACTCAAATACTATTAATTCAAAACGTTAAAAGATTATTCAAAATTTATCTTAGAAGTTAAATTGGCACAGGCAACGAATCCAGGATTACAGAACAAGGTATATCTTCTTGTTGTCTTAAAACCAAGCAACACCAAGACGATTATAATCAGCAAAATAATATAGTTGATCCTAAATATCAACAAAAATACATGTAAAGATGTCAACTTCTAACCTTGATTAGCGCACCTCAAATACCGAGTGTCCATAAAATATTCATCGGGTTTTAATTACATATATCTCACAAAACCTTTGCCCTACAACACTGTGACTCATACGTGGTTAAAGAGAATGTTTCTAAGTTTTATAAGCATATATTCATTGGTCATTGTTACTCTTTGTATTTACTTTCATTAGTTGTTTTTGAAATGCCTACAATTCAGGGGAAAAACCCTCTGTGTCTTAAGATAAGATAAGAGTTTTTCTTTAATAACTGTCCAGCGTGAGTTCTTCAGACACTCCGGAAGTTCTGCTCCAAGAGCATTTTGCGATGGTATCGGCAGTGCAAAAACACAGGAAGCCTGCTTAAACGTAAGGATCCCGGTCGACCGAGTTTATCTGTCGATACATTAGAGACTCGCTGATGGTTGGATTGGTCCTGTGCTGAGGATGACTTAGCTCTTCTAAGGTAGCCATCCCGTTCCCCTGAATGTACTGTATGCGATTTCTTACTCTGGGGCTATGTAAAGGACAATGTATACTACCGCCCATTAGCTCAAACCCTGCCAGAGCTCCGGGAAAGGATTCGCGTTGCAGTGGCAACAGTAAGCCAGGATATGCTTTCTAACGTTTGGGCAGAGTTTCAACATAGACTGGAAACATGTTTCGCTGCAAACGGGCAGCATATTGAGCAACTTTAATGATATCAAACAAAACTTAAGAGCTTTCTCTTTCAGTCCATGCATATTTTAGTAGCATTCATGTATCTGTAAGTTCAATAAATTATTTTAAAACCCGATGAATATTTTATTAACACCCGGTATTATCAATTCCGGGCGTTCAAGATTATTCCAAATTTATCTTAGAAGTTAAAATGGGACAGGCAACGAATCCAGAATTACTAAATTTAAGACTAACAAACAGATCTTGGATCGCTAAGATTAACATTACTTCTTGTGCATTCATAGTCAAAACAACAGAAGTATTCCACGCAAATGCATCTATTCCAAACTCAGAGCTTAAACTGAAATTCAAGGGTCCATCTAAATCCTGTTCAACGCTCACTGTGCAGTTCACATGTATATATTTTTACCTAGCCATACATCAACCGTCGGTGCTTTTAAAATATATACCAGCAAAGACTTACGAGAGGTTGACTTTCAATTGACTTTGATTTCCGTTTTAGTCGTCCGAATGTACATACCGTGCGTTCTTTGACCAGTTTATAACATTTAACTTAGTCAAATTAGATTACGAACAAAAATATACCGGATGGCTGAACGTTTGCACAATGTTCGTTAAGGTGACCATTCACGCTCATGACGCGAACGACGTGCATTGAACACTTCATACAAAGTCTACAATAGCATGCTGGGCATAATGGGAGGGAAATGGTTATGAGAGAAGGCACGCCGCGCCGTGCACGCTGAAGCCCACACACGTATGGCACGGCGGGCTTTGGCTCATAAGGCTGATAATGTAGACTTTGGCGGATACCCTAACTTGGCGGACTTTAGATGGGTCCTAACAAACATATTATGAGCTAATTTTAAACCGTCTAGTATTTTCCCCTCTATCCCCATTTGTGGTCTAATCTGGCTGGACAGTTGCGAATATGTGCATACTCGACTCGTAAATCCGAAAAACACACTTGATTTCGGGGTTATTTTATAGCGAAATACGTCAAGTTCTAATCCAGGATCTAACTATGTTCGACGTTATTTGCGTTTGGAAACGCTCCTCAAAGTTCCTAAACGAAGGGAAGTCGTCAGAGGGATGAAGAAATGGGCTCTTCAAAGAATCATCGTTGTATAATCATAAAACTGAGCATGCTTTCATATTCCCCCAGTTGTTGTAATCGTCTGTGAGGATAATAGGGTTCCATGGCTTGCTACGAATTAGCGGATCCAAAGATTCGTTGTACGTTACTTTCTGGGAACGAAATGACAAAACTAAAGAATGGTCGCACTATTCATTTAAAAATGTTGTTAAAACGTTTAATAGCACACCATAATATAACCCACAATGTTACGATTCCAATCACTCTTACCGTTTTGGGAAAATTATTTTTTTTAAATTAAAATGAATTAGTCATTTGAAAAAATAAATATTTCTATTAAACTATAGGATAAGTGAAGGTAATTTCAAATGCATAATGAACTTACAAATTAAATTAGTCACACATTTATTTTCCGGGAAAATTACATAACATGCTGTTTGGCATTAGTTCTTCAATTATTTTGAAACAGTTTTTAATTATTATTAGTAGAAAAAACAAACATGTACGTAAAATCAAGTGACGTTTTCCTATGTCTTTTCCTAAGTCGTACCCAAGAATTTTGCCAGCATCCTCCACAGGTGGGTGTCAGATGCTGCTGCTCTCTGTTGGGTTTCTTGTCTAAGTTTTAGGAAAAGTGAGAACGTTGCCTCTTTTCTACACGCTTTTCCTACTGTTAATAATTATAAAAACCTTTTTTAAATAAACTGAAGAGTCGTTAATTGGACTGCATATTTAATACTTTACGGAAAATATAATTTTTGCATAATCATTAGTTTTTTACATATACGATGGTTTAACGAAAGCACTTTTCCTCCAATAATAATTTTATGTCAATGAAACGGCTTGTATTGTTTGTGGGTACAACCAATCACGCGATGAAAGAGCCTTTACCAAGTATTATAAGGGACACAAAGCCTCCAGAGTGTTCGCCTGGCTTCAAGCTCATGACGTCGAGACTTGTGAAACTTGCGTAAACAAAAATGTAGGTTTAAAATCTCTATAAATTGAAATTACAGAACATTCGTACATAAAAAGGGATTAAATGAAAATAGCATAATGACGAAAATTCCCTCAGAGCTCTCTCTCTCTCTCTTTCTCTCTCTCTTAGGCTTCATGTATTCTTATTAATGACATATTATAGTAATGGTATTTGGTATTGCAGCTGAGTTTGTCAAACAAATTTGATCAAGCGGCGACGGCGACAACCGCCAAGTGTACAACCACCGGCAGCCATGAGTTTCATCGTTTTAGGGCTCAATAATTGATTTATTGCCTACATATTCTTCTTTAAATAACAAGAACTGTATTCTAACATCCATTGACCTTGCTGCTACAATCAACGTGCATTTTGTCTAGGAAAATTGAGTTTTCGTCCATAACTAAAAAAGATGGAATACTTTTGTAGTTCACAAAACTCTAGGATTTTGAAAACCTTTAAAATGGTATGTTTTTGGCATATGTTGCAATTTGAATTTTTGTTCAGTGCTATCAACACTATAAAAAAGAAAATTTTTCCAAAATATCGATAGAATGTTGTTGTTTAACATATTATGGTAAAGCTGAGTTAAGCTTATTTTAGTTAATTTTTATTTTAAGGTTTATAAAACGCAAGAGTTTTTCTAAATATTGATAAGTTTTATAAAAATGGGCACCATGTTGAAACGGTTGAGATAATATAGTTCTGTGTTCACCAAAAATTTCTTTTGGCAAGACCTTTAAAAAGACAAAGTTTGCTACAGGTTCACATAAGAAATTCGAACACATATGACTTTCAATTATAGAACACCATGTAGAAAAATCGCGATGGAAATACAGTATTTTAATGAATTCTTCATATGCAAATTATTGCGAACAATAATTGTTATTAGGCGTCCTCTCGTTACAATAGGTGAACAGGTGGTCTGACTCACCCTGTATACAACTCCTGTGTCAGGCACTGGTGCAACAGACTTTCAGCCACTAGCACGAGCCTTTTATCCAACATTAAGAACTGAATCATGGGCAAGGGTTGAGTTAATTTAAAAAAAATATTCAAAAAATTTGAAAAACATTTTATAGCTTGGATTTTGGAAACCAAACTAAATTTAGAATCGCATACTATTGATAATATAGGCTATAACACTATTTTTAACGAAACCATAGGTTGCTAAGTACACACGGTGTCTTAAACTACCAAGAACCGGTGCGTTTACTTTCCGAATATTTATAACGATTAGAGCAGTAAAATATGAATTTTCAAATCCAGCCGTTTCAAGAAATTAAATACGTGAAAACCGGACCGTTTTTCATTAAATCGTTCATAGGACGTAATTAGAAATCTTTAATAACATAATTTGTTCTCCTTTCTAAAGTAATCTTACAGTAACATCGCTCAAAAGTAAATCATTGTACATATAAATGATATAAAGTATCAACGGGCAGTGTTTTTGGCATATGGGGCCCCGAACTGGAAAGTTATCACGGTCCCATGCCTCAGAGCAATCGTGCAGGTGATGCCGATAGTTCATTAATTCGATCGGAAATTCACTAACGGAGTCGCTCGCGCTCGTCGATCTCAGGTTAGAGAAACGACTTGCGACTCTTCAGATAGTAGTTTTTTCCTTTTTTGATTTTACCTTTCAAAATGCCTAGTAAAATAATGTTGATAAAATGATACATCGTAGATTAAGTCAATGTCGAGACCCTGATCTCGGTTTGTCAGATTACCTATTTAAATTCTAAAAAAAAAACCTATTAAGAAGCACTTATTTATTTAGAACAATGTTATTTATATTATTGTTACATTAATACATATTTCAATTAAATATGAAGAATATTTAATTAAACAATTTAAACCGTCTATAAAAGATACAGTTGGCGAGTTTTGTTTATACTCAATGTTTTAGTACACTAGGCTAAAGGCACATTCTAGCGGTATTGGTGGCAACTAATGCGAGCAACTATTGTTATGAGTACACACAATTGTCGCCACTGGAAATATCATTCCAACCAAACTCGAGTATTAATTTTAATCAGATTTGAACAGCTTAAAGATTAATGTTATAGGCAGACATAAAAAATGGCCACAATCTTGATCTTGTCAGTATCTCATTGAGCCTTGATCAAAGCAAACAAGCGGAATCACGTGCGATTTTAATTAAATTTCCCCTACAGGGAAGAAGCTATTACGTAGGTCTCATGGTAAGACCTAAGCCCGAGACCATGATAACTTTTCACTTTGGGGCCCGAGAAGTAAAAAAAAACAATGCTAATTCAACATGCTAACCTTGATCAGCGCACCTCAGATAGTATTAATTCAGAACGTTCAAATATTATTCGAAATTTACCGTAGAAGATAAAATGGGACAGGCAACGAATCTAGAACTACTAAATTTTCGACCAACGAACAGATCTTGTATCGCTAAGACTAAGATTGCTTCTTGTGCATTCTTAGTTGAATCATCAGAAATTATTCCACGGAAAATGCATCTTCTCCAATCTCAGAACTAAAAATCAGATAAAAGGGTTAATCTAAATCCTGTTCAACGCTCACTGTGCAGTTCACATGTATCTACTTATTTATCCATACATCAACCGTCGATGCTTTTAAAATATATACCAACAAAGACTTACGAGAGGTTGACTTTCAATTGACTTTGATTTCCGTTTTAGTCGTCCGAATGTACATACCGTGCGTTCTTTGACCAGTTTATAACATTTAACCTAGTCAAATCAGATTACGAACAAAAATATACCGGATGGCTGAACGTTTGCACAATGTTCGTTAAGGTGACCATTCACGCTCGTGACGCAAACGACGTGCATTGAACACGTCATACAAAGTCTACAACAATAGCCTTATGAGAGAAGCACGCCGTGCCGTGCACGCTGAAGCCTTCACACGTTTGGTACGGCGGCGTACTTTGGCTCATAAGGCTGATAATGTAGACTTTGGCGGATACCCTAACTTGGCGGACTTCAGAGGGGTCCTAACAAACATATTATGAGCTAATTTTAAACCGTCTAGTATTTGTGGTCTAATCTGGCTGGACAGTTGCGAATTTGTGCATACTCGTATATCCGACAAACACACTACGTCAAGTTCTAATCCAGTATCTAACTATGCTCGACGTTATTTTGCGTTTGAAAACGCTCCTCAAAGTTTCTCCAGCTGGACCTGGATAGTAAGAGAATATGTCCGTAGATGTTGTGCGGTTCTGGCCACAGAACACAGGGTAACTGAGAACCATCAGAGAGATGAACACAGTAGTCTGTTCACTCCGTCCACCTATTTCAATGGACGAAGGGCTTAGCGTAGATAAGCCAAACAAAATTATTCCCAAATAATTTGTATACGACAAATTCATTAAAATATTTTCATCGAGATTTATCAACCGGACGACCCATAAATGAGAGTCATTAGTTCGAATCTCAAAATTTTCTTTTGTCAACCAATAGCAAATGTTTACATCATTTTAAAGGTCTTCCTAAAAGAAACATTTTGCTGAAATTAGAACTAAATTATCTTTTTATTTTTCAAAATGGCGGCCATTTTTATGCAAATTTTCGATATTTACGGAAAGCACTGCATTTTCTAAACTACAAAACATTATTCTGATTTAAAATTCTTATACTTGTTAGCTTTACTATAATATGTCACATGACCAAATTTTCATATCATCGAAATTTTGGGAAAAAAACTATCGAAAATGTTGGTAGCCCTGAAAAAAATATTCAAATAGCAAATAGTTATATTCAAATATGCCAAAAAGTGCATCATTTTCAAAGCGTTCAAAATTCCTATAACTTTGTAGCTTACACAAATATTCGATCTTTTTTAGTTTTTTAGTTATGGACAAATACTCAATTTTCCCATGTGAAGAGCATCTTAATTATGTAGTAAATAATACCAAAGGGTACCCAGGGACCATTTGCTATGGATATGTAAATAACGTGCACTTTATAAGGGAAAATGGTGTACTTCTTTCTGTGAACTTCATAACTATTATAATTTTAGATTGTTGACAATACTATTAAAAAACTAAAATGACTACATTAAATAATGAAACATTCTCTCACATATGCACGGACATATAAATCCATGCGTAAGAGTTGAAGGAATATTGTAATTTTAATTATTATTCTGAGCTGAATGTTTGAAAAATGAATTAAATTTTCGAAGAAGTCAGGAAAGGAAATCATGCATATTCGAATTAGTATTAAAGATAGACGTTTCAAAGTTTAACGGACAGTGATTTTGGCATCTGGAGACTCAAAATGGAAAGTTATCCTGGTCCTCTGCCTGAGAGCCACCGTGGGTCGAGCAGGGAACGATGACAGCTCGTCATTAGGCGTTCATATACTCGCTAATGGAGTCGCTCGTCGATCTCAGGTTAGAGAAACGACTTGCGACTCTTCACACAATCGTTTTGATCCAGACATCTTATCAGTCCTAAGTGTAATTATGATGATGTAATCATATATATTACATCGGAGATTAAGTTAATATCGAGAACCTGATCTTTGTTTTTGAAAAAAAAAACTTTAAGAAGCATTTAATTATTTAGAACAATGTTATTTCATACTTATTATAATCATATGTGAAGAAAATTGAATTAAGCTATTTAAACAATCCAATACTCTACTTCAAAGATACAGTTTGCAAGTTTCATGACACTCAATGTTATTAGTAAACTACGCTATTGGCACATACTAGCGGTATTGGTGGAAACTAACACGAACAACTATTTATATGAGTACACGTAATAGACGCCACTGGAAATATCATTCCAACCAAACCGTTCAATTGAGTTTTTCAACTTTTATTAATATTATCTGATTTGAACAGCCTAAAGATTAAAGTTATAGGCAAATATAATAAGAATACCAAAATTTTGATCTTGCTAGTATCTTTTTGAGCTTTATAACCAATGCTAACGGCCGGAATCAAACGCAAGTTTTAATACATTTTTTCTTTGTGTATTTCCTTGAGATTTTATCAGCATTCTACTCGATAATTTGTTTATTAACGTTCAGGTACCGCGTCATATAATACAGTTAAAAAATCTTATAATAAACATATAGTAAACTAAAGCAAAATTAAATTAATTAAAAAGTTCGCACAGGCTCTAAAAGTCTCGTAACAGGTGTTCCTTTTGAGACCCTTGTCATAAAAAATTCGATGCATAGTTTCGAATTACCATAGACAATACTGGTTAAAATTGAGTGGTAATTGTGATTTAAGAAATTGATTTAAGTTTTTTTGGCAGTTCTTTAGTGCACCCTTGTCTATTGAGCGTTTCGCTCACAGTCCAGCTCACCAAATCACATTAATGTTCTGTTTCATGTGTGGCTGCCTCATGTCTTGTCAACGCCTTGAGATCCACCGCTGTCAGACTCTTGCTGCAACGTCCTTTGAATCTGTCGTCAAGAAGTGTCTCCTCGGTTGAAGTCGGCGGTTGGAGGTTTACAAACAACTCTCAATAAATCTACCCTCAGAACTAGAAATGTTTTTGTGTATTTTTGCAATGGTTATTTAGGTCTCTAAATTTAAAATGAGGTCTTAAAACAAATGGGTTTCTAATTATTTTAATAGAAATAACTAGTTACGTTACGAAATAAATAAGACAAATGTAATTTAAACCTCGCCCTAAAAATAACCAGTCTACAGACAGAGAGGGGAGTTTATTTTTTCGGTTCAAAGTTCTGTAACGGAAATGAATATAAAATGCGTGAGAAATAAAAACCGACCAAACAAATATAATGGGGCTTTAAAAAAAACAAGTGCAAACCTTGTAAAAAACCACGGTGTGGTACCTGCAAATTAATTAAGGAGGACACTCAGTTTGATAGCAGCACGACAAAAAAGAAATAGATAAAGGGAGATATTGACTGTAATACAAAACATGTTATTTACCAACTCAATTGCAAATTCAGCAATAAACAATATATATGACAAACATCAAACCATCTACGAGTGAGAATGACTGGGCATCGCGCAGATGTAAATCGTAGAGACCACGATGAAAAACCAGTCGCGGGCCTTGCCAGTTTTCACCAAAAAACCAAACTAGAAGATTGTTTCATCTAAGGGGAATAAAAAAGGTTGAAATAGATGAAAACAAAAACAGAAATGCCATGAACCCTATATCAGAAATCCCCAGAAAATGTCAGAGATGCCCTGAACCCTACCATGACTGATTTCATCTGAACTACAACATGTCAGCTGCTTTATGAATCATTTGTTTATGTTTATACATTTGTGTTAGATTACAATTTCTTTTTATATTTTTTATATTGTACATATTTATACACATTATTTATCTGATGAAGTTTACTATTTAAACGAAAATTAAACTTTTGAAACTTGAAATTGAAGAGAAATTTACTACTATATATATATATATATGTGTGTGTGTGTGTGTGTGTGTGTGTGTGTGTGAGTGTGTGTGTATGTGTGTGTGTGTGTGTGTGCGCGTGTGCGTGTGTGTGTGTGTGTGTTAACACGACAGCGGCCGTAAATATGGTCCGATCTTAATGAAATTTGGTACAGACGTGTAAAGTGGAAATCACTCGGACGAGTTCGTGAACCAGCCCGATCAGACCACCGGAAGGGAGGGGTAAAGGGGGATAAAACCCCCAAAAATGGGTTTCTTGCGTTTTTTACTTGGAAAAATAAAATTCATCGAATTTTTGTTGGCACAATTGAATTCAACTTAAAAAACAATTTAGTATTTTGAATTGCTGCTCTATGTCCATTGGTTACCGAGATATTGAAAGTGGTAAACACAGTACGTTGTCCCAATGTTAACCTTATGGGAATAAGTAAAATTCTACATCTTGCTTATCTCTCAACATATCTTTATAAAACTTTGTTTGTGGCTTCATCTAGATGAGAACTAGATGTAATAATAATAGTGAGATAATTAATAATAACTAGATGTAATAATAATTAATAGTGTAAAATCCCCGATATTTCCATTTTCGTGGCAGCAAACCTGCATAGTCATTCCCCATGTTATTCTTATGGAGCTTAATAAACATGTCAAATCTTGCTCTGTTGGATTGTACTATGTTTTCTTGCACTTGAAATTCGCTGAGTGTGCAGGTCTGCTGCAACGGGGGTATTATTATTTGTATGTTATTGAAAGTTACCAGTACAATTAAACGAAAGTATTACAATCAATGTCATTTTCCTTATTAAGTTTAAATCATAACAGTAAAAAGCATTGACCTCAATAAGTTGTAGGCGATGGTCCGAGATTTGTACTCGCAATCTAATTACGAAAACAAACATAGAGAACTAAAACACAGAGAGAGGTGAGCTAGAGTTTGGTTTGCTTTTTTTGTGCTGTTTTTGGAGTTTCAGCGTAAGATAATTTATTTACCCGCATGATTTCACCGAATCAGACAATAAGGTCTACTAATTATTCATTAAAAATTTTTACTTATTCGCTTGTAAAATCTAGGGTAGTTACTGCTGATACAATTTTTCTTGAATACTTGTTGCTTCATCGTGACAATCATTAAAATAAAAGCTTAGGTTCACTGTTTAACCATCATGAAATACAGATTTGTTCAATAATTACTACGCAATATTTATCCTCGCTTAAAATCATTTGTCAGTACATTACAGGCATTGGTATGTCCTGAGCAAAATTAATATTCCAGCAAGATAATTATTTATTTAACCTTAAAATTCCTTCGCTTTATCTATTTTCAACACATAAAATTTACACTTTAATATATTAAATATCTGCGAATTGGTATGGACAATGACACATTAAAACGGGGTTTTGACATAAACATGAAACATTTACAAAAAGATTTACATCACATAAACTGTGGTTAATTTATTATACAGGGTGTCCCATAAGTACAGTACCAAACTTCGGGAATAGGTTATATGGGTCAAAATAAAG
Organism: Flexamia atlantica; assembly: GCA_035578135.1. Taxonomy (NCBI): domain Eukaryota; kingdom Metazoa; phylum Arthropoda; class Insecta; order Hemiptera; family Cicadellidae; genus Flexamia; species Flexamia atlantica. The sequence continues at coordinate 334,307 of JAQJVK010000020.1, forward strand.
ATAAAATGAAGAATAAAATTTTTCCAAAAACCCTTTGTTTACCAGGTATCCGCCATTTTGTATTTTTTACAAAATATTTTTTATCCCCCAAGTTTTTGAACCGGTTTTTTTGAAACTCGGTATGCCCCTGTATCTAGTCAAGGTTAGTTTATGAAATAATAATTATCATGATCGAATCGTAAATTTCAAAATGGCGGCCGTTTAAAATCTTTAAATTGAAATACCGAAAAAGTGGTACATTTTACAAAAAATATAAAGAACAATAATGTTTAGAAAATTGTATTTCCAATCCAACGATACCAAGATTATGAAAATCGATTAACAAATAACTGAGTTATGGTCGAATAAGCGCATGGCTCAGCGCAACAATGGACTATTTTGCTTCACAAAATGCTGCCTCACTAGCTAAAACTCAGTTGTTTATTAACCGATTTTCATAAAGTTGGTGTCATTAGAAGGGAAATTAAATTGCCTAAAAGTTGTAATTCTTTATATTTTTTTGTAAAACGTACCGCTTTTTCGTTATTTCAACTTAAAAATTTTAAACGGCCGCCATTTCGAAATTTATCATTTAATCATGCTCATTATTTTTTCATAAACTAACCTTGACTAAATACAGGTTCATACCGAGTTTCAAAAAATCTATTCCAAAACTTGGGAGATAAAAAATATCTTGTAAAATATACAAAATGGCGGATATCTGGTAAACAAAGGGTTTTTGGAAAAAGTTTTATTCTTCATTTTATCTTTATTTTGACCCATATAACCTATTCCCGAAGTTTGGCACTTTACTTATGGGACACCCTGTATTGAAGCAGAAAATTGACAAATTTTTAATCAGGAAAAATCTAATATATAGCTTCCAACACATTGTTACTAATTGGATATTATAGTTAAGGATCACTCATCGCCCCAGGAGATTGCATGTTTGACCATTTAAGATTAAATTTGAAACTTTTATTTTTTTAAGTAATTATATTTTACAATTTTTTACATTGATGTTATTTCCACACATAAACAAACTATCCAATTATAAAAATGCTAATTTCACTTCACCAATGAATCCTAAAAGTTTTGAAGAAAAGGGAAACCAGGAAACACAAGATTGTAGACACAGCGGTCTTGCTGGCTCTGCTGGCTCTGAAGATCCCGATGGCTAATGAATCACCAGACACTAACTTCAGAATTCTTCTGGAACAAATGTTCCATGACAATTCACAACCACACTGCCATCCAAGGCCTCCATCACTCTGATGGTTAGAAGTTTCTGAGAGTGGTTTAGGGTTGGAGACAGCAGACGGCCAAAGTTCAAAGTATGCATGCATATTTTGTTTAAATACTGCAGTTCACGGCAATTCCGTGGCGCCTTCAGAACCCGCGACGCAATATGTGCAGTTCTGTTTAACTTGGGTATCTAGCCTAGTGAAAGGAGCTCCATAATAAATTCCACTAGTTGATAGATGATCATGGCCAATGATCATTAAATGTGGTTACTTATCCAGTAATTTGTCACTTATCCTATAAATTTTATAGGATAAGTGACAAATTAAATACAACTGTCAGAGCTACGAAACAATAGTCCCGATATTGCTTCGTCGCAGATCGTGGCAGACGACTTTCGTTGCAATATCGCGTGAGACATAGCTCTTAACGTCTAAAAAAATCACACTGATGTGGCATGACATCGGAATGGGAATAGTACAGAATTTCCACCTTGTCATTGTATGTGTAGGGCACAATACAGAATGTCTGTCGGCCGCTCTCGTAGCGCTATCTCGTCTACATTGCGCGAAAACGAATCTCGCAAATCAACCACGCGTCATGTCAAAGCTCGGCAGATTTTATTCTCATATCACGAATTTCGGATATACAGACTTTCGCGAAGGTTCTGGTTTAAAACAAAATTACTAGTTACAATAGGTTACAGAAAAGACGATAATTCAAATGCACATTTTTTATTCAAATTGAAATTGAAATTTGGTGGTGAAAATGCTACACCCAAAAGAAAACCCACATCGTTGAACATTTATCATATTTCTCATGTCGTCCGGATAATCCGTATCCAGATAGTTCGGGTCCGGATAATCCGACTACTACTACTTGTTGTTGAAGTAAAAAGTAGGATTTAAAGTTTCCTTTAACAATAATTAATTCTATTTTAAACAAAGTTTTGTGTTTACACTGTTGAAATTAAAGACAGTGTTAAATCATTTTTTAAGCAGTTACATTGTGCTGGCTATAAAGAATCGGTTTTTGTTTTAAGTATTGAAAATATTTCGTGAATTCGACTGCATTCAAAGCCACCAACACGACGAATTTCATGAGTAAATATGGTCGCACAGAAACATAATTGGTATAATTAAGCAATTGAACGCCAGTGTAGCAGCGCAATCTGCATTGTTGCACTTTCTCGCTACTACTATTATACCAATTGTTCTTTTAAAAATTACACGCTTTACTATATTATAATATCTAAAGCTATATTTTAGGTGATTCTTTTCAGAGTTTCGGAATATCTCGATCTTCTTTTGTCTCGTCGATTGATTGTTTGTTAAGCAATGGACATCAAACTAGAAATACCAATTCTGGTTTCGGCGCTGGTCTTGCTGACGTTGACGGTGTGTATGTTTTCAATTAATTTATGTTTTATGCACTTCCTATTAGTCGACTAGGAGAGTTTCGGTAGGTCTTCAAAACCAATTCAATTAGGCCTACCTTCTACATGCAATCGCAGCTTCTCCCATGGAAAGATGATTAATTCTTTTAAAATCTAAACTTGTATTCTTTTACATCCACCGAGTCTTTTCTAATCTATCGATTTTAAAACTTTTATTTTTTTACATTTGAATGTCAGTGCTAATTTTGAAAGAGTCTTGTGCAAAAAACGAAAGAACAAAATTTTGATTAAAATTTCTCATAAACTAGCTGTTAAAAGTCGAAAGTACAGCTTAATTACTTGAAGCCAATCCATAAAGACGTCATTTTTAAGCCTTTTTATTACTAAAAATAATAGCCTTAATTTAAACTTTACTACATAACGTGTTGCTCGAAAACGAGCAAAACAAAACCTTGTAGTAAAAGAATAAATAATGAACAATATACTTGGTATATGATATGAAAGTTTAATCAAAGGGCTAAATTTAGTATCAAAGGCTAAACTACTGAAAAATTTTACTTTTATGCGATTTACCGTAGGAGTTCCCGGCAAGTAATATATTTCTGGAACACCTGTTCGGTTTTCTTCTTTTTCCTTTGTTCTCTTGATTCTGAAATGTATATTTTCATGCCGGCAAAAGATCATGCTCTGCTTACAGCAACAACTGTCGAATGTTATTAAAATAGTTTCTAGATTTGAGTCTAGATTATTCTCAAATAAAAAACAGCCCTGTTCTCAGCTTGAGAGTTTTCTGTAAGATCTTGGGAATATGGCGAAATCCGCGAATTAGGCAAACTGACCTTCCCTTCGTGCCTACAACACTCACCGGTCCCTTAAAGTTTGAAACAGTCTTCGAGTGGTCACGTTTTGATTTTAAAGTTTTTGGACATTTTGCAAAAGTTTGTGCAATGATAATCTGAAGCGGCTGGTTTTGCAGATGATGGCTCAGAAGGTGGAGGGCTGCTATCTTGTGGAGAAATCCTTTACTGGTTTCGAGGAGTGCTGTGTGGAGAATTCGCAGTCGGAACCCGTGAAAAGCACTGGCAGCGGTCACGTTAATAACTTTGATGGTTGCGGTCGATCAACTGCGAGCAGCGGTAGGTAGCACAATAGATATATAGATCTAACAAGGGCTATGAAACATAAAATGTACAAAAGACGCCATGTCTCTCTAAACTCCCTTTTACCGCGCTCGGTGATTTGTGTGATCCGATGTGTTCGGGGAAATGTGTGAAGCTGACTTGCTGCAATTTAACTCGCTGCGCGGTGTGATGTCATGTGTGGGGCGTATCCCAACTGCGCGCGGTGGTCAGAAATCTGTCAAAACCGACTGTCCAACTGCGCGCGGTGGTCACTTCGGGTCCCTCGCGGCACATGTCCAACTGCGCGCGGTGGTCAGAAATCTGTCAAAACCGACTGTCCAACTGCGCGCGGTGGTCACTTCGGGTCCCTCGCGGCACATGTCCAACTGCGCGCGGTGGTCAATTTTGGCTCTCACAGCCCTGACGGCTGAGAGTTTGTATTTGATGTTTGAAATTGTTATAAATGTACATAATTTAAAACTGTTCAAAACCACAGTAACTAATAAAATAAAGTTAACCAGTACGAAAGAGAATACTCATTTTTCTTTTTATCTTGAATAATATTCCATCGAAGTGTTGCCAAAAAATAATACCGTGTATCTATATTTCGGCGCATTTTCAATGGAAATCCTCTTTAGTAAAATTTATTTATAGATAAAACGGTTAAGGCAAATATAAATTAATTTGACAAAAACCTAAAAGGTATACCCAAAACAGGAGATGAAGCTTAAATACCACTATGTAAGAAGTTAAAAAAAAGTCCATGAGAGAGAGTGACTATGATTTTATATGTTCCAAAGTCTGCATTACATAATCATTCATATTAGTACTGTTTGTGAGCTTGCTAATAGACTTTAGTAGCGAGTTCAAAAAGTTAGTTTTGTTGACAACCACACACTGCTATAACAAATTTGCTGTAATCTCTGTTTGATAAGAATTAGCTACACATCTCAAATTGGCAAAAATCGGTTAAAATACTTATATGTTTTTATGAATTGCAATTCCAAATTAAAAGCATTATAGGAATATTAATAAAACTTCAGACTTTAACATTGACTTCTTATTTAATTAGAACGTACAAGATGCTCATATTCCAGGTCAAGTGAGCCAACATTGGCAAGTTTTAACAAAAAATAGTTATGAAATCATATCAATATATATTTACATCAAATTATATATCTATATATATTTATGATTGAAATGAACATAATATTAACAAAGTACCCTTTTTTTATAATATTTTTATTTAATTTGACAACATGTTTCGGGTATTATCCCATCTTCATGGTCAGAATATAAATACTTAACCTCATAATATTTGGTAGTAAACATTTCATTCAAAATCCACCTGGTGTACTGTTATGGTTTGGTTGTTCTTAATTATTTAATTTTATATTTCTTATTTTCATAAATATCGGGTTGTTGTCGTATATATGTGTGTTTAGAAGTTCATGGGGGTTTTCTTTGTATGCATTATATATTTGAAATTCTTCTTCAGCATTCATTTTTTCTCCTTTGGGCATACATTTATTTATTTATTTACATTTATTTATTTTTATTTATATATTTTTTTACATTAAACACTACATATCTCATCCGAGAGCACAAGTACAAGTTAAAGATTGATGGGGAGCGTAGAGATGAGTTGTGGCCACCGCGCGCAGTTGGACTGGACCCTTCGGGGGCCATAAAACTATTCCTCGTCCATAGGGGTGTGCGAGTAGTGATTTTTGAAGTCGAGTCGAGTCGAGCCGAGTTTTGAAAAATACCCGCGAGTTTCGAGCTTTTTTCGAGTCGAGTTTTTTTTTAGTTTATAATATAATAGTCATCATGTTTCTACATAATGGTAAAAAATTATTATCATTACTCAAATGCATATTACAATTTCGAGGTAATTAAACTCAAAAGAGTTTTTGAACTAAGAGCAGAAATGCAAATAAATGATACCAAAACAAAAGAAAGAAAACCTTTTACTTAAACTCACAATAATTCTTGATTTGATATATTTTTCAAGCCTAACTTGTGTTCAAGGCTTACCTGGGTTTGAAATGAAATAAAAACACTAATTATAAGCCATGACCAATTACATGACTCAATTCATGATTAAAATATTTCCTTTGAGTTATTCACTTAGGTACATTTTTATTGATGTAACTGTCAACAAAAAACTAAGTTTTTATTTATTGGGAATGGTTTCTAAAATATAACAAAAATAATTTTTTTACGAGATGAAATAATAAATAACCTCATACTAGAAAAGATAGAGTGATATAAAAATTTATGTGTCTTTAATAACTAAAAAGAACTTTTTACTTCAAGTTTATAACAAACGAGGTCTCAGTTATATTCGTTAAAGATGGATTGACATTGTGAAAAATGGCCGTAATATTCTTTCGCACGTGCCGATTTCGGGTAAACGGCGGGAGTAACACTCGACTCGAACTTTCGAGTAATTTGCAATAAGTCGAGTCGAGCCGAGTAGTGTATACTCGCACACCCCTACTCGTCCAAAATCTGACCACCGCGAGCAGTTGGGCTTTCCCCCTTGTGGGCGTGGGCTGAAACAGTCTGATGTGTGTCACCGCCTTTCTGCAGTGATCCACGGTCAACATCCTCCCGACCTGATCTGCTTAATGTACTAAATGTGTGGATCCCATCTGAGATTTGATCTAAAATCGCACCTATATATTTATATACCTTGGGTGTTACACTCGCTCAATAACGTGCAGCTTCAGGCGGAAGCCCTTAGATCGCCTCAGGAATGCACAAATAAATTGTTCCTGATCAGTTATTTATAGAGGCAAGACAATATTGACCGATCAAATGAATGAATGAATGAACGAACGAATGAACAATTTATTCATTCCAGTGCAAATATTTACAATGTTTACAGCAAATAATTTGTAGTTTATAACAAAAATTTCTTCTTAATTCATTTTCTGACGTGAAAAAAACCTAAAAAAACTTACATGCTAGGAAAAAGTCAGATTAATATAATTTAACATTTAACTGTAAAAATTATTGTGGGAATAAGCCGACATGGGCACTAATGCCTGTGCGTCGGCTTCGAGTTGCGTCCTTAAAAAAAAATGGTAACGGAAAATTAACAATTTTTATTATAAAAAAATGCGTAAAAGCTAGACTGAAAAATGATTTAGTAAACAGTGGAGAATCGTTATTAATCAAATGATATATAAATTTGAAAAATAATTGAGAAGTTTAATAATAATTGTTAATGGCGTAAAAAAGGAAAGTGAAAATAAGGAATGATGGTAACAGCTCCCTGGTATGAAGTATGAAGTACTGGTGAGCGGGGGAGGAGTGAGACGATGGCAGGGGGGGAGTGGCAGTGCAACGGTCAAGTGTGTGTGTGTGTGTGTGTGTGTGTGTGTGTGTGTGTGTGTGTGTGTGTGTGTGCGTGGTCAAGTCAGGCTTACGTCGATGAGTCAGCTCGCCGATAGTCCGCCGAAATGATAAGGTCGGCCTCGCCCCTATCCAAACTGAGCAACCAGTTTTTAACACGTTTAAAAAAATATTGATTGAAGGTGAATCGAACAATTCGAGGTTTTTAAAATAATTGCATATATTGCGGTACAAAATATGTGAAATGTAAAATGAATTCGTTGAAGAGAATGTTTTGACAATTTGCAATGAGACGATTTTAACTCTAAGTAGTGTGAGATATGCCGTGAAAAATGTCATTAAAATTATAAAAAGTGTGAACTAAAATACTTTTAACAAAAATTTGTCTGATGGTTGAAACAGAAGTTTCTAGAAACAGGGCGTCAGACGGGTAACGTTTGCACTTTCCAAAGGCGGTTTTCAAAATCAATTTTTGCGTAACGTCGAGTGGTTCCAAAGTACTTTTGAAACAACCGCCCCGAGTTATTATCCCAAATGATAAGAGTGATTGAACGTGAGCATAATAAACTATTTTCAATTCATTTTCATTGAGAATTTGATTAAGTTGTCTAAAGGCGAATACATATTTCCTGATTTTATTGTTGATAAAAAGAATGTGACTTGACCATTTAAGGCGGTAATCGAAAACAACTCCTAGATATTTATATGATTCTACTTTCTCAATTGAAGCACAAGAACAGTTATTATCAAGATAATTCCCACAGGTGTGAATAACAAGGTCTTGCAAATTATAAAATGATATTTTACACAGAGAAGTAGGCATGAATTTGGTTTTTGACGTATTCAAAGAGAGAATATTTTGGTCAAGCCACTTTTTTGTCATCCCAAAATCGTGCAAAGCTTTGTTTTTTACCTCTGGCCATGTCTTCCCATTAATGAAAAGTAGACTGTCATCGGCAAACAAAAAGAACTTACCAAAAATATTAAGTTTAGAAATGTTATTTATGTAAATTAAAAAAAGAACTGGCCAAAGTGTGCTTCCTTGGACCACCCCATAATCTACTGGTTGAATGTCACTATTTATATTACAAATTGAAACAAATTGCGATCTATTTGTCAGATAACTTTTGAACCGCTCAAGCGTAATGTCTCGAACACCTATTGCTTCTCATTTGGAAAAAAAGGATTGAACGGTCTACCGAATCAAAAGCTTTTTTGAGATCTAGAAAAATTAAAATTGAACGTTGATTGTCGGAAATTGAAAGGTTTAATTCTTTATTATTATCAAACAAAGCATCCGATATATTCTTGTCCGAACGAAACCCGTACTGACTCCCGCTTAAAATATTGTTACGCTGCAAATATTTAACAAATTGATCTTTGTAAATTTTCTCTAAATAAAACAAAATGTTATGCTGTATATTTATTGGGCAACTCACCACCTTCATTATGGCGTTGGTCCTATGGTGAAGATTTCTAGGTAAAATCCTCTTGTCAATATTACAAAAACAGTCACGAAACACGTAAACACACACGAAAAACACATAAACGCCACAAAACAAAAAACCCGACGTTTCGAGAAACCTATAAATAACGTTTCTCGTTATCGAGGGAGACCTTGAGAATTTATTAAATTACCGAGCCGTACCCGAGCTGATCGCCTCACGACTCCTTATGTGTTTTTCGTGTGTGTTTACGTGTTTCGTGACTGTTTTTGTAATATTGACAAGAGGATTTTACCTACGAAATCTTCACCATAGGACCAACGCCATAAATAGCCTGAAGGTGGTGAGTTGCCCAATAAATATACAGCATAATTCAGACACCCCACCTAAAAATCTCAAGTAAGTCTTTTAAAGAAAGTAAAACAAAATGATCATAACATTGGAAATAGATACTAAGGTAAGCCACTGTGTTTCAGGTTCGCCCATTCCGCTTCAAATAAAAATCGAGCGCAAATATGCGGGAGTGGACAGGGAAGTGAAGTGTTCAAGGTGCAAAATTTACTAGTGACATTTGTGGACGCAGTTCCATACCGACGAATACAGAAACTGTTCAGCGAATTCACCATTCAGTAAACTCACATTGTTTTGCTTACGAAGTCAGTAATTTTGGTGCTGTAATTTAAAGAAAGTTAAAATTTTTATTTTTTTTATTACACTTGCATTTGGGGTCTTTCAGACCCTTTTTGGATCCAAAAACTCCAAACTCGGGACAATAACTCCTTCGGTAGTATTCGGGACGCTCCAAATTGTTGTCCAGTGAACTTTCTTGTTTAAATATTTTGGTAATTTTTACGATAACTCTTATAAAACTATATACTATTGTAAATAAAATAAAATCATCATTTTTTATCTTCATGATATTTTGTAAAATTTAAACTTTTTTCAATACCGAGCATTGAAATTAAAATTAACTAGCGTTTTGAAATGCTGCAAAGTAGAAAATTAATTTTATTTACAGATAGTGGTCAAACCGGGCATTAATATTTCACATTCAAAGTCCATACCTTAAATAGTTTCCAAGTTTTGTTTAAGGAGAAACACATGTCATAAGAAAAACGGAAAGCTATTAAAGGTTAATGATTAAAAAACCAGTTCTCTGGTTTAAAAACAAGTTGTCTTAAAATTCAAAATTGTCTTAAGGTTTTTTATTAAAATGAAATCATATAACGGGTCAGTAACATAAGCAGCTTCTAAACTTAGGTCTGCATTAGAATCAAATGTTTTAGGTGTGATCTTATCATACTCTAAACTTACGCTGATATTTTAATACATGGGAATTAACCTTAAAAAATTACTAATAATTTAAACGCGACTCGTACATTGTCTCTAACCTTTTCACTAGGCTGTAACAAAACCAAATGATTTCGCTTTTTTCTAATTCTTAAATCATTACACGCCAGTAAACCAAGATTTCTGTACGTTATACTGTTACTTTAAATGTCGTTTAGTAGTGTAAACCCCGTTGTATATAAACGTCGATGACAATAATGTAAGTAACCCATTTTTAACGACAAATTCAGTAAAGGCCTACATTGTTACGTTTTGGTGTACTTGCAACTACTATCTACCCTACTTTTACCATGCTCAACTTTTGATATACTTTTGACCTAGCGAAAAGGCGAGTGTGCGACACTGGCACCAGTACCTAGATAGAAACAAACCACTTATCAATACTGTGGAGATGTTTGAGACAGCACGCACGTTGTTGTGACTGTCACGATAGTTTTGATTTAGCGTGAATAAAATCGTGGGTATTCTTCATAACAGTTGCTCTATCACAGTTTCTGTATTCATTGGGTATGCAACACAATGTTTTCACAACGCTGCTCAGAAATAAATAAATAATACGAATCGGTTTATTTATTTTTCCATGTCCTTGCAAATGTTGTACACAACACCCCCGCACACTGTACAGGGAGAAGAAGTTCAAATCATATCGACGGTAAAAATTTTCGAATAATAAAAGTCTGTTATTGGTTATGACAAAGTTATAATTGAAGTGAAAGATTTTAATTTTATTGAAACAAGTGCCAATAAAGGTTTGGACACCTTAAAATCTGATGGTATTAAAATAATCCAGGCGCTAAAATGCAACTACTGTATGTCGAAAACAGTTCAAGTTTTTAAGAGACTGAATGAATTCTGTCAAAAAAATAAAAAAAACATGATGTGAAATCTCTTACTAATGAGTTTATATTGCTTGAGAAACATCATGTTTCTCATACTCATTCTGTACTCAACTGGGTAGATATAGCACCTAGGATGTAAAAAGGGAATTAAAATCTATACTTATTTAATACACGAGCAGGTTTTTTATTACAAAGACTCCTCCTAAACTACTGAACTGATTTTCATGTTTTTGGTGTCATTGGAAAGAGCTTGGCGTGAGGTTTTGCAGGAAATAAAATTTAAAAAGGTTTGACTAAAGGGAAGAGCCCTAGACGCCAATCAAGTTTCGTGTTAGTCCATAAGATTTAACATGAGAATAGAAATTTCAAATGAAGCAGCTGATTGGAGCAAACAAAGTTTTTCAGCAAAGCCATATGTTGTTAATGGAATTGAAACCATTGCATGCTGGAGGCATTTCAGTTGTAGAAAATGTAAATAAAAAACTACTAGAGGCTTGAAGGGGCTAATAGCCCCTAAGCATTTTCCTTCTTTACTATAGTATAAAATACCTTCTTAGAAAATAGGCTTTTGGATCCACAAAATTATGATTATATCTAACGTTTGGTTTTAAGTAAGCAAAGCAGACCTTTTTACATCCCAATTGTTTTTAAATGACAGCTATTTTAGGTTATTTCTCATTTTATAGTAAGCTTTTTTCAGTATTTTCCCCGAGTCCCTGGGATGGAGACCTTCAATTTCAGCCCCCTCCCATCATCCTGCAACCTTCCAAACGCCCACAACTTCGGTGCAAAAATTTCCCTTACGTAATCTATATATATAAAGGAGAAGGGGTTTTCTATCGGACAGCAAATCTCCAAAACTATAAGACCTAAAGAGTTTAAATTTGGCACATGTGCTCCCCTTGGGTCCTAGATGCACACTAAGAAACGGTTTTACAAAATTCCCAAAGGATTTCGCCCTATGGTACTTCATAATTTTAATGTAAAACTATAGGGAAGGAAATAAGGTTGTCATGGCAACCTTAAAAAGTATTACAAATTAAATCCTAAAAAAAGACAGAGGACGTTTTTATGTTTTTCCACGGGTGAAACCGTATTGATCAGCTAGTTCTATATATATATATAGATCATTTGGTATTAAATCTGCATCGTTATAACATAAACTAAACAAACGCACTTAACTTTTTATAATTTTAAATTATGAAAAACCTCAAACCCCTAATTATTATAAAATCAGAAAATCTTAAATTTAAAATATTTTTTGTTATAGTACATTAAACGTGCATAGTTAGTTGCATTTTGAAAAAAATCCCACATGTCAACATCTACCATTTGGCTTTCAATCAAGCATTAGCACCACATGTTTAATGACAACAAAGCAGACGTCTTTCAATCCCAATGCGTTTTAAATTGAAGATATTTTTCGTTATTTCTCGTTTTCTGGTATATTTGGACATAATCTGCTATTTTTCCCGACCCCCTGGGACCGAGACCTTTCATTTGAGCCCGCTCCCATCATCCTGCGAGCTGTCAAACTCTCACAATTTTGATTGAAAAAAAAATCGCTTACAGAATTAATAATATAGATTATCCTAATACATACTGAAGGTCAGAATTCGGTTTTAAAAACATCTATTTATATTTTATCACATGTGTAAAGATCTTAATATTTACATATGTTTATATTCCAAAGAAAAATTCTAAAAGGAGAAATAAATTCTTATGTATAAATTCTATAAATATAAATTAAAGAAAAAAGAAACAGACCTAGCATTGATTATAATTAGATTTATTGAACCATTTTAGTTCGGTTTGAGATTAAGACGGGTCATACGCTACTTATAGGGCCGCGAAACACAGAAATCTTAAAGATGACTGAGTATTCACAAAAAATTTAGTTCAGAAAAACTTTTGTATACAATTTTAGTATAACAGGAAGTTCGACCATATAATTAATAAAATAGTTCTAGAATACTGAACCATAATTATTTTTATTTTGAAATCAATGCATAACAATTGCTCGATTTCGAGCAATAGGTTTACTAGTGAACAATAATTCTACTAGCTTATAGATTCTACAATAGGCCCTACGTCTCTGAGAGGGGCGGGTCAATCAAAGTCTAATATCAAAAAATCTCATATTGTGAGACTCGTCGCGGTTTTTGTGGCAAAGTTTGTTTAATGCCTGTAACAACTGAGATACCGCAAATCATAAAACCGTCCAGCGGATGAACTGAAGGAGGAGTTTTAAATAAGTATGTGTAAGTTTGGCTGTTTTTTTCTATTTTGCTCATTTCATTTCTTTCACATGCGGTATTGTTACTGTGATCTCAATTTTAGTTAAAAAGAGGTATATCGGTTCATTAAACAATGGAGCTTATTTTACTTAATAATTAGCGACTCTCCTCGAAGAATCTAATTTTGTAAAAAAACATGGTAACAATACCAGGAACTTAAATGTTGTAAAAAATAAGTAATTATAAACACTCTTAACTGTCTACAGTGAAGAAAAACCCTGGCTTGGTTGATGGTACTACTTCAAAGAAACAGACCTTAGTGGGAAATTAGAGAAATAACACACTCTCCTTATACAAAAACGGTTTTAATTTCCCTTATAAATATGTAAAAAATTAAATAACGAGAAGAGATTACTCGCCGGCCCGGCTAGCAGCGACACCAGCCGCCTGAGCGCGGCCGCCAGTTACTCCGCCCTCGGCGCCGCCTCGTACCCCGCCTTGAGGAAGGCGCGGATGTGGTCGTTGACCGCCTGCGGCTCCTCCTGCTGCAGGCAGTGTCCCGCCCCAGCCACCAGCTGAAAAAGGAATGTTTATAACTAGTAGGATTCACCTAAGTTGGCCAAAACGAAAGTAAACAAACTATTATCTTCTTACGAACTTAACCATAAAATCCAGCTGTGCTGAAAACATTGTCAACGAACATCTGTTTAGTATCGCACTTGCAATAAAGGGAAAGTTTTGATGCAATTTGCAACTGGAAGTTCACTTGCGCGGCTTAAAATATTACCGAGGGGCATTTCCAAATAAATTACCTATTAACAGGGAGATGATGTGTCATGGATGCGGCATGGTTAATAGTCTAAGATTCTGTAATGAAATAGTATTTACAAAGAAATATAGGCGAGTTTTTGAATAGCCAGCATTACTTGCTGCAAGTCAGTATCTGAAAAGAGAGATTGTTTCATATTGCGGTCAAAACTTATTAAAATTGGCCCAGGAAAAATAAACAAGCAGTTAAACAAACTAAAATATTTGTAAATCAAGAAATAGAATCAAATTCAACTTTGGCAGCTATGTAAAAAGGTTGAATGGAAATAAAAACTTCTAAAAATAGGCGATATTGTAAACATTCTATAACCTATAACAACTTGTAAACAAACGCAACGTGGCGATTTGACAGTTCTGAAAAAATGTAAACAGACACCATGTGTAACCAACAATGTTTTCAATGTGACTTGTATAAAAATTTTTGATGAGATGATTAGTACATGCTTTGGCCAACTTACGTGAATCCTACTCTATAAAATTATAACTGTTGCCAAATCTTAAGGCCCAGTCCACGCATGGGGCCAGCGACCACATAGTACAAATAGACGGAGCAACCGAACTCGACTTGAAGCCTAAATTTGCTTGTAGTCCCTATGCATGGAAAAAACACAGTACGCAAAAAATTACAAATATGGTATCTAATTAGGTTTGAATCTCAGGATCACTATAGTATTACTGGCGTCAGTTCTTGAGGCCCAGACCGCGCATGGGGCGGGGAGTGGGTAGGCTGGGAGGAGAGGGGAGTAGGAGCGGCAGCGGTGGGCGACGGTGCACTAGCCTGGCTGCGTACATTCGGCAGCTCGCACGTAGTTACTGCTTATCTATCAATCGTTCAGAGTAACAAGACGCTTCAATAAATACTAATGAAATATTTATTGAAAAGACAGTCCTTGTAAATAGAGCAGTTCTCCGCAACGTCTGTGTGCACTTAAACTTAAAAATTACACATATATGCCTTAAATAATTTTTTTTTTAATAAAACTAAAAATCAACACATTTCTTCTTTAGGAGTTCTTTAACGATACACCATATTAAAGAAATCTATATCCGGTTGGTCATAACGCCAACCTGTTAATTTACTGTTAAACAGCTTAAATCTATTGCAAGTTTTAATTTCATCTGGAAGTTTATTAAAATATTTTGGCCCTCAATATACAAAAGAGTTTCTAAAGATCGATTTTTTAATCTTTGGAAGTCGAAAAATATGTCTATCTATATTTCGATTAGGGTAAAACAATTCCGTTGTTCCTTGGTTTCCACTTCTTTTGTAAAATAACCTCAACACTTTAAAAATATAGAGATGATGAACAGGCAAAATTTTCAATGGTACAAACAAAGGAAATGAACTTTCAGTTATACTAGTAAACCTGTTGCTCGAAATCGAGCAATTGTTATGTGTATTGATTTCAAAATAAAAATAATTATGATTCGGTATTCTAGAACTATTTTATTAATTATATATGGTTGAACTTCCTGTTATACTGAAATTTTTCACAAAAGCTTTTTAAAATTAAATTTTTTGTGAATACTCAGTCATCTTTAAGGAGATGTCCATATATCGCGGCCCTAAGTTGCGTATGACCGGTCTTAATCTCAAACCGAACTAAAATGGTTCAATAAATCTACTTATAATCAATGTTAAGTCTGTTTCTTTTTTCTTTTACTTATATTTATACTTATAGAATTTATACATAAGAATTTATTTCTCCTGTTAGTATTTTTCTTTGGAATATAAACATATGTGAATATTAAGATCTTCACACATGTGATTGAAAATAAATGTTTTTAAAACTGAATTCTGACCTTAGGTCTGTATTAGGATAATAGTTTATTTATTTACATCTTCCATCAACTGAAATGCTTCCAGCCATAACCATCTCTAGCTCCTGTCCGCCGATAGCTTGATGGCTAGCGGGATAAGTGCAGGGGGAGGGGAGGAGTGCGCTTGCTATTGGCTGAGCCGTTCCCCTCTCGCCGCAAACGCGACACTAGTAGCCCGACCTGAAAATGTAGTCTGTACTACTGATGCCGATGCGGCTGCGTACTCCCCGCGCTGACGTACTCACCTGCGGTGCGCCGGGCGTTTAGTTGCGCGTCCGAATGGTTTGTCCATTTTTACGTACGGATGCCATCACGAAACAGGAAAATAAATACCTTTACCACAAAAAAAACTAATTTTAAAACTTTCATTCGCACGAATCGAGCATAATGGCGTGAATAGAAGAAGCTTGGATGTTTACAAACACAACTGGATCAATTTGGATTTTCAAACGTGAAAAATGAAACAATAACATATGATCAATTGATTTATCTATGAATTTCTTGTGTTTATCATCTGTTATTTTTGACAAGGTAAAATGTAGACGGGTAGTAGCGTCGTTGTTATGGTAACCGGCCTGTTATCCCCTCCCCTCAAATTTATCCCGCTAGCCATCAAGTCATCGGTGGACAGTACATGCAATGGTTTCAATTCCATTAACAACATGTGGCTTTGCTGAAAAACTTTGTTTCCTCCAGTCAGCTGCTTTATTTGAAATTTCTATGTCCATGTTAAATCTTATGGACTAATACGAAACTTTAAGGGCGTCTAGGGCTATTCCCTTTAGACAACCTTTTTAAATTTTATTTCCTGCAAAACTTCACGCCAAGCTCTTTCCAATGACACCAAAAACATGAAAATCGGTTCAGTAGTTTAGGAAGAGTCTTTGTAACAAAAAAACTGCTCGTGTATTAAATAAGTATAGATTCTTATTTAAAATTAATCTAATGAAATGATTTTGAGTTACTCTTAATTTATTTATTAAATATTTGAAAGTACTACCCCACGTACTTAGGCCGTATTGAAGTTTTGAATGAATTAGAGCACAATATAGGCTTCTTAATAATGACACATCACAAATATTTCTCAAAAAATAAAACTTTCTAATACTACGTTTAATTCTATTATTCAATTCGCTAATATGTTTTCCCAACTAAGCTTTTCATCGAAAGTCACACCTAAGTATTTAAAACTAAATTCCCTTTCTATTATTTGACAATCACAGTTAAAGTTGGAACAATTCAATTTATGAAAGATTATAGGGTTTGGAAAATCGAAATTTCTTAGGTCAAAATTTACAAACTTGGTTTTACTTACATTTATTTCCATTCGGTTCTGCTCACACCATAACCTTAAAACTTTGAGGTCTGCATTAATGTTATTACTGATACTTTGAACATTATGATTTGCATAAAAAATTGCGACGTCATCTGCAAAAGCGTTAATAGATCCAAGTAAATTTTGAAACAAGAGATCATTAATAAAGATAAGGAAGAGATTTGCAGAGAAAACCGCGCCTTGGGGCACCCCAAGGGTGACAGGTCTAGGCTCACTAAGGATCCCAGCCACTCGAACGCGCTGACTGTGGCCCGTCAGATAACTGCGGAACCAGTCTAACGCGACACCTCTTATCCCAATTGAAAACATTTTACCTAAAAGAATTTCGTGGTTGACGGTATCGAAAGCCTTTTTAAAATCAATAAAAAACCGGTTACTTTTTTGTTTTCATTGAAATTGTTGTAAATATAGTCAGAAACTTTAACTAACGCGTCCTCAGTGCATTTCCCCTTTGTAAAACCAAATTGGTTAGTACTCAAAAAGGATATTTTGTTCAAATACTGAATGAGTCTAGATTTCATAGTTTTTCTATTATTTTGGAGAACACAGAAAGCAAGCTAATAGGTCTTAGATTATTTACATGGTACGAATTAGGCTTCTTTAGTAAAGGTACAACAATACTTTGTTTAAGATTGTCAGGAAATATACCAGAAGAAAAACTTAAATTAATTATATAAGATAACACAGGAGCTATTTCATTTGCAATACATTTTACTAGCATTACATTAAAATTGTCATAGCCTGATGATTTTTAATTTTTTAATCCATTTATTATATTTACAACCTCCTCAGTTTGTTATCAGTTTGTTTACTTGATGATTCCTATCTGCTGGCCGCATACTGGTAACTGGCCATGCAGTAAATTCCTCAGTAAATTTTAAGTCTCTGTATTTCATTGTAACTTATTGGAGGAATAAATCATTATTATTATCATTATTATTATTATTATTTTATATTATTGAATAGAATTGAAACAGATCATTAATCGTCAGTAAGAGTCAATGTTCTGGGGGTAGCGGATTTTACCCCCCGGATTTGTACCCCCCACAAAAAACGCTACGTCATTTTGACGTCACAGGAGGCGGGGCCTAAATCGCTCGAGAAACAGCCCGCGACTGGAAATGTACACCCCAATACATTATTAAATCATCAACACCTAAATGGATTGCAATTAAATTATTTCCCTTAAGTCTGACCCCGGAATTGTACCCCCCGGATTTGTAACCCCCGTGGTCATATTCTTAAGTCCGACCCCGGATTTGTACCCCCCGGATTTGTACCCCCCCTCGCCAAATCCTCAAGTCAGACCCCGGAATTGTACCCCCCGGATTTGTACCCCCGATTGAGTTAGGACGAAATGAATGGCTTAAAAACCTCCTCCGTGACATTTTACATATTTATACCAAGTTTCATGGCAAACAGTCCAACGGAATACGAGACCGTAAACGTGAAACATAAATAATCAAACTAACAGTTTTTTATGAATTTAGACATTCAAAACAATATTTTATCCAATACTTTCATCACGTATTATTGACAGATTTTCTAGCCTATTTAATGATGAATAAGACTACACAATATAATAATAAGAAGACATATTCGTAGATAATATTAGGCAATAATTTAACGAACAGCCGTTGATTTACGAGAACTAATTAAAATAACCCTGTCGCAGCAGACCTGCGTACTCAGCGAATTTCCATAGGATTTACTTTGTATATATATGAGCATTCAACCTATTTGAAGGAAAGGAAAGTATTGTTTGAATGATACGTTAAGTAAATAATATATTTAAAACATATGTTTAATCATTCATGGGCTTTGAACATGAAGAAAATTAACAAAAAGACCACATTTGTTTTCATTAGTAATACACACACTTTGTATTTTATATAATTCTTTGTCTTTTTTAATAACTGTAATCTTGTTATAGTACCTATATAAATGTCAACAAACATATAATCAATTAATTCAAAACACTCAAAACAAACAAATAACTCAAACTCATGAAAAAATTAAATTCAATCATATGGTCAGTTTTACAGTAATTAAAACATCCCTGTTGCAACAGACCTACATCTCCAGCCAATTTCAATAAAACATATTATCAATCCTCATCATTGTAAACATACCATATATTATGCTACATTTTCAGGCAGTTTAGACCAAGATATCCCCCCCCCTCCAAATGCTCATACTTTCTTTATTAAATTTAAAAAAATTGTATTTTTTGATATAGTATATATTTTCTGCAAAATCTTGATCAATGAACTCTCTATTCAAAATAAAAACAAATAAAATATTCATCACCTGAAAATTTGATCATATGTTCAGAATTGTATTTTTTTTAAATATCTTAAATCAGGGTGACTATACTTTTTGGAGGGGAAAAAAATAATATTGGACAACGTACTGTGTTTACCACATCCAATATTATCCAATATCTAAGCAATGGATTGACGTAGAATAATAATTCAAAATGCTAAATTGTTTGTTTTTTTTAAGCTGAATTCAATTTTGACAATGAAATTTAAAAATAATTAGTAAAAAGGTGCTAAATCTTGAAAATAAATTTTATTTCGTCAAAAAAACCTTCTTAGAGTAAACCAATCTTGCTGGTTTTCGAACTCGAAGTCATGAATGATGCTTTACACGTTTGTTCCAAATTTCTTCAAGATCGGACCTTTTTTACTAAAGTTATCGCGCCTACGGACTGATATATATCCCTATATATATATATTTATATATATATGAAAATGAACGAACGGTGTTTTTGGGATCTAGGGACCTCAAAATAAATAGTTACGGTGGTCCCGCGCTTAAGTCTCACCGTGCCGCCTACGGTAATAGCTACTTCCCCATAGGGGGAAATTCGCTAATAAAGATCA
Organism: Flexamia atlantica; assembly: GCA_035578135.1. Lineage (NCBI taxonomy): Eukaryota > Metazoa > Arthropoda > Insecta > Hemiptera > Cicadellidae > Flexamia > Flexamia atlantica. The sequence goes on from JAQJVK010000020.1 coordinate 354,152, forward strand.
TATAAAACTTGAAAAAAATTGTTTTATTGAGAATAAAAACATCTAATAACCTTAAAGATATATTTTGGAGCCTATTTGTTACAATATTTCCTATGGTTATCATAAAAAGGGCCTTGTCTTTCGACAAGATCACACTTTGCGCACTAAAAATCAGATTTACCCTAAGCACAAAATATAATAGGAAAAAAGAAAATATTTTTTACCTTCTAAACATATAAGAAAAATAAACAAAAGCTTTGTTACCTCTTTGGTAAATTATTTATATAAAAAATATAAACTGTCCATGAAAATGGACAAAATGACTCGGATGATTTTTTTACCCCAAATTTAGCAATTAATTACAAATAAAACAAAATCTTTTAATTTTGCCCTCTACTAGGACCTAAAATAAATAAAAACAACAATATAATAGAAAAATTATGGTTTAATATTACTTATATACTGTAAATATATTTTACAGTAACAGAACACCCACTCACTGTTCAGTACAATTTTGTCCATGAACTTGGACAATGATTTTTTAGGTTAGATGAGCATCAAGAACCTGTTGAGTCACATCGTCCACGTTGTGGGACACATAAGTGTAAGTATTTGTGGCATCAAAAATAATGAATGACATGCCATAAATAATGCATATGAAGTTAATTTGATCCTTTTAGATTACTATTGTTACATTTTTATAAACTTATGTAGGGTATTGCCAAATAAGTAATAAAATACCCCCGTTGCAGCAGACCTGCATCTCCAGCGAATTTCCAAACCAAAATTTTAATATTAAGTCATTATGGCACTGATTAAAGAGCCATATTGTACAAATACAAATATTATGATGTCTCTGCATTTTTTCGGGTAAAGATTATTACTATTATCTTAAAATCTAAATTTTATAGTTTATGGTGATTTTTTACGGTTCTTTTATCGTAATACTTGACAATGAAAATTGAAAAAGGGAGGTTTTTCTTCAACAGAAGTATTGCCATAGTACCTCCAGTATATACGAATTGGCATATCGCGGAGGTTTGGCGCGGGCGCGGCACGGTTTCCTCATTGCTCCCACATTCTGCACACTGAAGCATTGCAGCGCGGGCGGCCGCTTCTCGCCACCACCACTCCTCTGCCTTGTTCCTAGTGGCGACAACGGCTGCGCCACAGGCATGCCAGTTCTCGGTCGCCACTTGTGTGAAGGAAGAGGTATGGTGGTAGTGGGAGTTGCGCATCCCCGCGCCACATCGCCTCTTTGAGTATTGGGCGATTACTGTTTGGGAGCAATGGGGAAACCGTGCCGCGCCCGCACCACGCCTTCGCGAAACGCCAGATCAGTGTGAATTGGGCCTAATCTGTTTAGTTTTAATTGACACATAGTACAACTAAAAATGTCAGGTTAGAGTCTGGAAAATATTCCAAATTAAGACAAATTTTGTTTAAAATTCAAATTCAAAAACGGTTTCATTAAAAAAAACATAATTTTACAGCAGAATACATAAAAAATATAAAAATGGAAACGCCCCCACAAAGACTGTCCATCTGTGGGCGGGGGCGGGTCTGATCAGCCCATCTTCTGCGGAAATAAAAACAATTACTTTTTATTCCAGTACGTAATTACGTTTATTATCAGTACTTTGTGTTCTGTGGCTCAACGTAGTAATTCTAATACATAACATTTTTTTAATTGTCGGGAATTTAGGGTTTTTATGTTGTTCAGGTATATTTCTTTTTTCACTTTGCCAGCCTGTATGGAAGTTGAAACATTCAACATTCTACAAAACTAACCTAAACTTAAAACAAACGCCACAGAAGTAAAGATTTGCATATTATTTTAAGTAGTTAAATTAATACTGTTAAACAAAATACACAACTCATTTTAACAGAAGAATCCAAGCATTATAAATTAGTAAATAAAAAGTAAAATGTAGGGAGTGTTGTGTTAGTGTTTTGAGTGGTCCAAGTTTGTTAAAATATACCTATCTTTTTATTTTCTCTCTTGTAGCCTATCATATTATTTTGGTAGTCATTATCGCTGCAGGTTGGTTTTTGAACTTTATTAGTTAAGGCCTAAATCACCAAATTTGACTGTTTAGGCTTTGAGGTGGAAATCAATTTTACGAACAAGTTAATAATTTGTTGGCCTAGCCTCGCTAATAATTTGTCTTTAACTAACTAACTGAACATTGGAACATGTATGGTGTGAGCCTGTTTCTTTACCAGAGGCATTTTTAAAGTTTTGATTGGGAACACTAAACTTACGAACCCATGCATTGTTACTTTAGGACTTTCATATAAGATGATGTTCTGCTGTTCTAACCTCACTGGGGTTCAGCTTTAGTAACTGAAATTCTCATCATAATATTTCTAGAGCAAAGTGTATCCGTACTTAGCAACATTATTTTGACGTAAGGAAGAACAGACTTAAGTCGACGCATTGTTGTTGTCATCCGATGACATCAGATGTATGGTCGACCCATTCGATACTGTATAGGCCTACTGATCCAACAACAGTCAGTAATGAAATAGAAACATTTTGATACCGCACCAATAACCAAAATCAAGGTCAAGTTCTCTTATTTAAAGAAATTTACCTTCTTTTATTTTATTTTATTTAAATTTTTCACAAAACGTAAACACACCATAGGCTACATAAAACCAACTAACCTAATATAAGTTGGTACATTGTGAAACTAGATAAACAATACACCAAAACTCAAAGAAAAATGTTAATAGTAAGTTAAAATAACTAATCAAACTCAGCCTATCTTGTTTCCCATCATCTGCCATCTTGAACTAAGGTACACTATCAATAACCAGTAATAACCATAAGTTACACTTTCACAAAATGGTAACAAAACAATAATCGACAAATATGATGGAGTTGTATATCTAGTTATGATCCAACAAACTATTTAAACAAGTTCAACTATCGTTAGATCGTTCAATGTTGTTTTCATAATACAATTCAATCATCTGATAAATTTATAGGCACATACGGCAGAAGATTAGCTAGTATAAAAATTATACCCTTGCTACAATCTAATGCTGACCTTTAGTATGATAGCATAAATTAGGCCTACTCATAGCCCATGGACAAATGGCAACTTTACCCAGATTCGATTCTTGGTCAGGACTCAAACTGGCAACTTTATCCAAATTCGATTTTTGGTCAGGATTCGAACCGGCGACCCTCATGATATGGATGTGTGCTCTTATCCACTAAGATATACAGTCAGTTAAATTGTCGAAGCATTCTTAGGTATATTTTTTTCTTAAGTAAAAAATGTTTTATTTCCAATGACTGGATTATCACTCCTTTATGGGATTATGTCAGAAATAAATTGACAGGCCTAGGCCCTAGGCGTTTCATGCATTAATCTTGAATCATGGCCTACTGCTTTAGCTGAAGAACATTATTTATAGGCCCTATTGTCAATTATCAGAGACTATGTACAATGTTTGGTATAAACAAATTTCAACAATGATAAAATTACAATTTAGACTAGAATTGACAGCAGCTGTGGTGTCCTGATGGTTTTGAATCTAAGCCTACTAAATCTGCTTCTGGTGTGCTCCTGGTGGTGGTTAGTAAATGAAAAGGTTGCTTTACCTCAATTCTTCAACGAATCAAATGTATCCGTTTAAAGGGTACTTAAGTTTGGGCTAAAAGATCCGTAGCCATTTTCAAACAATTATGTCAAACTTTACTTCATGTCGAAGCTCGTCATACATCTAAAACCACTTTATACGCAAAATTCAACACAAAAAATAAAACATTCAACATTTAAGTCGAAAGTGAGTTTTACACATTTGAGTTTGACTGTGCCGGAAAAAATTAGGCTTGTCAACTAGTCGACGAGTGGCTTTATTGTCTAGTTGGTCATTTAGTCGACAAGTCGATTAATTTGATTAGTCTAAATCTCTAATTCATTATTTTAACTATTCGATATTTTACTGTTTTCAACCAACTAGTCGGCCACATAACCGATTAGATTTTTGGTTTTTCTATCGGTTTTATCTCGTTCGACTAGTTAGAACGACTAGACTATTCGATGTTTAATAGGGTGACTAGTCGACCAGTGTGATTGACTGGACTAGTTGATGTCCGAAAGTAATCGACTAGTCACTAATAGTCGATGTTCAGATCACTAGAACAAATTATTTCCTTAAATGATGTTTGTGTTAAATTTGTGTAAGAAATGTTTTCAGTATGACGACATTAGGACTGAAGTAAAATATGATATTATACTGGTTAGTAAATGGCTTCTTGTATCCAAAACTTAAGTAAAAAATAAAAGATTCATATGAATCGTTGAAAAATTAAGGTAAGTAACCTGTTATATATATTTCAGACTATACAGGAGGCATCACTATGAAAAAGTTAAGTTTTCTCGAATAAAATGTATATACCATATGCTGAGTGTTTAGATGGGGACACAACTTTAATATACAGTTGGTGCGTTTCATCTTGAGCTGTTGGAACCGTTAACACCTAGAACATCTGGATCGGAGTACAAGTCATCGGAACACCACCGCAGCTGATCTTTGAAGTCGTACTAGCCCAAGGCTGCATTGGAAAAACAGGCCATTCTGAAGCGATCCCAGCGCTGCGCGACGTCACACAAGTAGGCAGGGAACTAACACCCAATGTTTACATTTTATTACTAAACGTCATGTATTCCTCATTTGATTACATATTTTATAGCCTATTTACATTTTATCACCAAATGTCAAATATTACTTGTTTATCTACTTTTTAATGTTTATTTTTGAAATTATTTGATGAGCAGCACAGCTGTGAGCCCTGATCTAGACCCTCAGCCTGCATACTTGTTTGACGTCATAAATTCTGCAGCATGGCCTATATTTTCAGTGTGGCCTTGACTAGCCTGACTTGATAGAATTTTCTAAAAACTATTTGTTTTATAATTTGTAAACAAACATTGTTTATGTTAGTTGAAATTGATTTCTAGGCTACATTGCATTGTGTTAAGATGCACATCGGTGAGTAATCTGAACCTTTAATGATTGAACGGTAGTGTTGGATTAACACTTACCGATCATTGTTTTTCGTCTACCAAAAATGTTTACGGTGGATTCGGTAAATAACTACAATGGACATTGTTGGTTGTCAAGATGTGATAAATGATGCCGATTCAAATGGATTTGCCTATTTAGGCATATGGTAACTGGTTAGTCTCCGGTGAGTGTAGCGGTTCACGTCCATTTTTTGTTGTACTTGATTATTGAGAGAAAACAATGTATGACAGCTTCGGCATTGGTGGATAAAAAATGCACCAAGTTTATCCAACTTCCTCATATTTATCATTCATAAAAAATCCAACACAATAAAACAGATGGAAAACCTTTTCAACAAAACAATATTTCTTTATTACGGTTAAAAAATGATAAAGGATATTTAAATCTTAGTTGCTTGAGATTAAAAAAAAGAAACATGTTTGCATTCTTGTTTTGTCCTTTTGCATTTGCAACGCCCTTGTAGACCATTGAGCTGTGCATGGACAGTACAGTAATAAACAGTAATTTTTCAAAGAAACTGATGAGCAGACAAATTCAAAACCAAGACATCCCTGCCAAGTTTTTGAGATTTGGCGCACTCTTGAGTACAGTGCAGCCTCACTAAATCACTATTGTTAATGATTGTTTTGTTACTCTGCAAAGTTACAACTTATGGTTTTCGATAGTGTTAAAGAAAAAGATAGGTTGGAATAATCTGTTAATAATCTGGATTAATAGGCCCTCTTTTCATCAGCAACTAACGACTTACTAGCCGATTAGTTTAAGCATGAATTTGGCTTGCCTCCTAACTAGTCAATTAGTCACCGTTCAAACGTATGCTACATCATTTGTCTAGTCTTTCAAACTAGTAGAATAAACAATAACTATCAGAAACTCCCATCTCTTCTTGGTTTCGCTGCAGACTACAGTAGGCGTAATAATGCGCGAACTGTAAAAAAATTGTGATGTACGAAATTACTTAAACAGCTGATTCCCTATATAATTAATTAATACTAAGAATCAGCTGTTTAAGTAATTTTGAACATGGCAATTGCACTGTGCCAAGTATAGTTGGATAAAACTCTGTCATTATTGGCACAAAGAACTAAGTCAAAACAAATTAATATAAACTCAAACTAAAAATTCACGGATGCAGTTCGCACAATTTATCTCCAGCTATACAGTTCAGTCAGCTGGTGGTTTGTCATGGGGGGAGAGAGGGTACATTTCTGATAACATAACTCAACAGCCTCTCTGCTTGACAATATTGTTATGTTTACCAATATCATAAGTTGAAATTATCTTATGATATGGTTAGTATGTAGTTTACATAGCTGGAGGTAGATTGCACAAACTGTAGGCGTATTACATTTTTTTTTAAGTACACGTACTAAGTTCGACTAAGGCTTATGTCGAGACACTCAGATTGGTTTACATTGGACGATTCCCTATTTTTTAAAACTTATAACTGGCCTACCACTCAACTTGTATGTCTGTTTACAACAGACAAGTTGATGGTTGAGTACCACTCACCTTTCCAGTTTAAAATTTATTTTAAAGTATTACCAAGCAATATATTGTTTTCATTTTTTGTAGCTGATTTTAAACTATTTATTAATATTATATCTACACCTATTCTTTTTTTTCTTTTAAATTAACTGAATTTTTAATATAGTATGTATATTCTGCAAAATCTTGATTAATGAACTATTAAAAATAAACACAAATGGAATATTCATCACCTGAAAATTTAATCATATGTTCAGAAATGTATTTTAAAAAGTCTCTTAAATCAGAGTGACTATACTTTTGGAGGGAAAATTAAAAATAATATTGGACAACGTACTGTGTTTAGCACATCCAATATTATCCAATTTCTAAGCAACGGATTGACGTAGAATAATAATTCAAAATGCTAAATTGTTTGTTTTTTTAAGCTGAATTCAATTTTAACAATTAAATTCAAATAAAATTAATAAAAAGGTGTTAAATCTTGAAAATAAATTTTATTTCGTTAAAAAAACCTTCTTAGAGCAAACCTATCCTGCTGGTTTTCGAACTCGAAGTAATAAATGTCGCTTTATATGTATGTACCAAATTTCATCGAGATCGGATCTTTTTTTCAAAAGTTATCGCGCCTACGGACTGATATATATCCCTATATATATATATATATATATATATATATATATATATATATATATATATATATATATGAAATTGAACGAACGGTGTTTTTGGGGTCTAGGGACCTCAAAATGAAAAGTTACGGTGGTCCCGCGCTTAAGTCTTACCGTGCCGCCTACGGTAATAGCTACTTCCCTATAGGGGGAAATTCGCTAAAAGTCAACAACAGCAACGAATATTGACCCGGTATATTTCCATGGTCAGTCAAACTGGATTTGAGCACAGGGGGTACAAATCCGGGGGGTACAAATCCGGGGTAAGACTTAAGGATATGGCCACGGGGGGTACAAATCCGGGGTAGGACTTGAAGATTTGGCGACGGGGGGTACAAATCCGGGGGGTACAAATCCGGGGTAGGTCTTAAGAATTTGACCACGGGGGGTACAAATCCGGGGGGTACAATTCCGGGGTCGGACTTAAGAAGTTTAATTGGATTTATATCAAGTATGCAGCTGTTCAGCCAACCGTGAAATGTCAGTTGATTAAAATACATAATAATTTATCCGTCCTAAAAGTTCGCGGCCGGAATTGTACCCCCCGTCCTGTGACGTCAAAATGACGTAGCGTTTTTTCTGGGGGGTACAAATCCGGGGGGTACAATTCCGGCGACCCAATGTTCTGTCGTTCAATGTTTTTAGGACGACATGTCCACGCGTGACACGCGATTGTTGACGGCTGAGAGCAGATTAACAGTGCTGCGCCACAGAGAAGAAATAAGACAGAGGTCGCATCTAATGTTGCGCTACATATGGTGTCGAGCAGTGCCGTGAGTGGGCGCGGGGGTAGGGGGGCGCCCGGAAGTCTATTGTCTCCCTATTGTTTTACTTCCTGGTGTTAGGCAGTTACCCGCAACACTGCTGCCATATGAATGCGACCTCTGCTTATTTATTCTCTGTGGCTGCGCTCTGGTGACGCGTTGCCGCGTATGCGTACTAGCCGTTTTTGCTGCTGCGAATCCACCGCACTGGGCCTCAAGAATTGGCGTCAGTTATACCAAATATAAATAGCTTACAGTTAGTTTACACATCGTAAACACTGATAATCTAGAAGATTGTCCTGACATTTTTTGAAAGAAGCTGCCGCCACGGAATGCACCTGTAACGTTCCTATGATGAGTAAACTGCGTCTAAACTATTAATAATTGGCACCACCGTAATTGTGAGATTCAGACCTTTAATTTGATACCATATTTGTATTTTTGTAGTCGACTATACTTTTTTAAACAGCAGTCCAAACTACAGCAGCTATTCTTTCCAAAAAATATGATTTAAGAAATTCAACTCTTTAGCAACAATTTACACATTTTTCATTTTACCTGACCAAAAAATAAAAAAAGTAGCAGCCGACTACTTTTTTCATGTCATCTTTTAAAATTGAATAAAAACTTGTGACCTTTTATTATTTTTTAAGATAGAAAAACATTAAGGTAATGTGATTGATACTATTACTGTTCAAAACTAAATGATTCTTCACATGCAAAATTTCAACCTTAAGCTTCAATGCTAAATGGTATAAACTATGTGTTATTTGACATGAGCACTGTCAGATTACGCGGTTTTAGGCGTCGGTCGTTTTATGTTTCTATTCCTAGACAATATGGCGACCCAGGCTTCATTTGCTGTAATGCAAGTAAGATAGCTATGCTTCTTTTATTTGTATTATCTGGTCGCTGCATAGGGCGAGGAGTGGGTAGAAAGGGAGGAGAGTGGAGTAGAAGCGGGAGCGGCAGTCGATGGTGTACTAGCCTGGCTGCTTACATTCGGCAGCTCGCACGGAGTTACTGCTTATCTGTGAAATAATTTTCGGAGTTACAAGAGGCTTTTTAATAACTAATTAAATGTTATTTTAAAATTTTATGCTCTATTTAACTTTAATCGTAAATAAGAGTCAATGTTCCATCGGTCATCATTTTTAGGACGACATGTAGTGATATGTGATTGTTGACAGCTGAAAGCAGAATGACACTGCTGCGCTCTGGCGACACCTTGCCACGCATGCGCACTAGCCGTTTTTGCTGCCGCGCATCCACCGCACTGGGCATTAAGAGTTGGCATCAGTAATACCTGGTATACTGCCAAGTGTTAATTGGTTTAAACGACGAATGGTTTCGGACCACATGTGTCCATTGTCAAGTTGACATCAAGTTAAAACATAGTCCTCTTCAAAGCAGGCGTATTGTAATTGAAGAGGCGTCTCTACACTTGAAAACCCGAAAACATTTATTTAAAAACAGACAAAAAATTACATAAATTTATTCTAAATTCTGATTTTGGTTACCTCGGCGGTCAGGTTGAACACCATCCTGCGAGTCTTCTCTGCGGCCTCGGGCTCCACCAGGGGGTCTTCGGCGCCCAGCAGCAGCAGCCCCCGCGGCATCTTGACGTCGTGGGCGCGGAGTCTCAGCAGCTCTCGGTCCGGCAGCAGCGAGGCGCGGTAGTGGTCCAGGGGCGGCGTCAGCGCTCCTGAGACACAGGGGATGTTAGTTAGCTACAGCAGCAGCAGCAGCAGTCCCCGCGGCAGCTTGACGTCGTGGGCGCGGCGTCTCAGCAGCTCTCGGTCCGGCAGCAGCGAGGCGCGGTAGTGGTCCAGGGGCGGCGTCAGCGCTCCTGAGACACAGGGGATGTTAGTTAGCTACAGCAGCAGCAGCAGCAGTCCCCGCGGCAGCTTGACGTCGTGGGCGCGGCGTCTCAGCAGCTCTCGGTCCGGCAGCAGCGAGGCGCGGTAGTGGTCCAGGGGCGGCGTCAGCGCTCCTGAGGCACAGGGGATGTTAGTTAGCTACAGCAGCAGCAGCAGCAGCAGCCCCCGCGGCAGCTTGACGTCGTGGGCGCGGCGTCTCAGCAGCTCTCGGTCCGGCAGCAGCGAGGCGCGGTAGTGGTCCAGGGGCGGCGTCAGCGCTCCTGAGGCACAGGGGATGTTAGTTAGCTACAGCAGCAGCAGCAGCAGCCCCCGCGGCAGCTTGACGTCGTGGGCGCGGAGTCTCAGCAGCTCTCGGTCCGGCAGCAGCGAGGCGCGGTAGTGGTCCAGGGGCGGCGTCAGCGCTCCTGAGACACAGGGGATGTTAGTTAGCTACAGCAGCAGCAGCAGCAGCAGCCCCCGCGGCAGCTTGACGTCGTGGGCGCGGCGTCTCAGCAGCTCTCGGTCCGGCAGCAGCGAGGCGCGGTAGTGGTCCAGGGGCGGCGTCAGCGCTCCTGAGACACAGGGGATGTTAGTTAGCTACAGCAGCAGCAGCAGCAGCAGCCCCCGCGGCAGCTTGACGTCGTGGGCGCGGCGTCTCAGCAGCTCTCGGTCCGGCAGCAGCGAGGCGCGGTAGTGGTCCAGGGGCGGCGTCAGCGCTCCTGAGACACAGGGGATGTTAGTTAGCTACAGCAGCAGCAGCAGCCCCCGCGGCAGCTTGACGTCGTGGGCGCGGCGTCTCAGCAGCTCTCGGTCCGGCAGCAGCGAGGCGCGGTAGTGGTCCAGGGGCGGCGTCAGCGCTCCTGATACACAGGGGATGTTAGTTAGCTACAGCAGCAGCAGCAGCAGCAGCAGCCCCCGCGGCAGCTTGACGTCGTGGGCGCGGCGTCTCAGCAGCTCTCGGTCCGGCAGCAGCGAGGCGCGGTAGTGGTCCAGGGGCGGCGTCAGCGCTCCTGAGACACAGGGGATGTTAGTTAGCTACAGCAGCAGCAGCAGCAGCCCCCGCGGCAGCTTGACGTCGTGGGCGCGGCGTCTCAGCAGCTCTCGGTCCGGCAGCAGCGAGGCGCGGTAGTGGTCCAGGGGCGGCGTCAGCGCTCCTGAGACACAGGGGATGTTAGTTAGCTACAGCAGCAGCAGCAGCAGCAGCAGCCCCCGCGGCAGCTTGACGTCGTGGGCGCGGCGTCTCAGCAGCTCTCGGTCCGGCAGCAGCGAGGCGCGGTAGTGGTCCAGGGGCGGCGTCAGCGCTCCTGAGGCACAGGGGATGTTAGTTAGCTACAGCAGCAGCAGCAGCAGTCCCCGCGGCAGCTTGACGTCGTGGGCGCGGCGTCTCAGCAGCTCTCGGTCCGGCAGCAGCGAGGCGCGGTAGTGGTCCAGGGGCGGCGTCAGCGCTCCTGAGGCACAGGGGATGTTAGTTAGCTACAGCAGCAGCAGCAGCAGCAGCAGCCCCCGCGGCAGCTTGACGTCGTGGGCGCGGCGTCTCAGCAGCTCTCGGTCCGGCAGCAGCGAGGCGCGGTAGTGGTCCAGGGGCGGCGTCAGCGCTCCTGAGACACAGGGGATGTTAGTTAGCTACAGCAGCAGCAGCAGCCCCCGCGGCAGCTTGACGTCGTGGGCGCGGCGTCTCAGCAGCTCTCGGTCCGGCAGCAGCGAGGCGCGGTAGTGGTCCAGGGGCGGCGTCAGCGCTCCTGAGGCACAGGGGATGTTAGTTAGCTACAGCAGCAGCAGCAGCCCCCGCGGCAGCTTGACGTCGTGGGCGCGGCGTCTCAGCAGCTCTCGGTCCGGCAGCAGCGAGGCGCGGTAGTGGTCCAGGGGCGGCGTCAGCGCTCCTGAGGCACAGGGGATGTTAGTTAGCTACAGCAGCAGCAGCAGCAGTCCCCGCGGCAGCTTGACGTCGTGGGCGCGGCGTCTCAGCAGCTCTCGGTCCGGCAGCAGCGAGGCGCGGTAGTGGTCCAGGGGCGGCGTCAGCGCTCCTGAGACACAGGGGATGTTAGTTAGCTACAGCAGCAGCAGCAGCCCCCGCGGCAGCTTGACGTCGTGGGCGCGGCGTCTCAGCAGCTCTCGGTCCGGCAGCAGCGAGGCGCGGTAGTGGTCCAGGGGCGGCGTCAGCGCTCCTGAGACACAGGGGATGTTAGTTAGCTACAGCAGCAGCAGCAGCAGCAGCAGCCCCCGCGGCAGCTTGACGTCGTGGGCGCGGCGTCTCAGCAGCTCTCGGTCCGGCAGCAGCGAGGCGCGGTAGTGGTCCAGGGGCGGCGTCAGCGCTCCTGAGACACAGGGGATGTTAGTTAGCTACAGCAGCAGCAGCAGCAGCCCCCGCGGCAGCTTGACGTCGTGGGCGCGGCGTCTCAGCAGCTCTCGGTCCGGCAGCAGCGAGGCGCGGTAGTGGTCCAGGGGCGGCGTCAGCGCTCCTGAGACACAGGGGATGTTAGTTAGCTACAGCAGCAGCAGCAGCAGCAGCAGCCCCCGCGGCAGCTTGACGTCGTGGGCGCGGCGTCTCAGCAGCTCTCGGTCCGGCAGCAGCGAGGCGCGGTAGTGGTCCAGGGGCGGCGTCAGCGCTCCTGAGGCACAGGGGATGTTAGTTAGCTACAGCAGCAGCAGCAGCAGTCCCCGCGGCAGCTTGACGTCGTGGGCGCGGCGTCTCAGCAGCTCTCGGTCCGGCAGCAGCGAGGCGCGGTAGTGGTCCAGGGGCGGCGTCAGCGCTCCTGAGGCACAGGGGATGTTAGTTAGCTACAGCAGCAGCAGCAGCAGCAGCAGCCCCCGCGGCAGCTTGACGTCGTGGGCGCGGCGTCTCAGCAGCTCTCGGTCCGGCAGCAGCGAGGCGCGGTAGTGGTCCAGGGGCGGCGTCAGCGCTCCTGAGGCACAGGGGATGTTAGTTAGCTACAGCAGCAGCAGCAGCCCCCGCGGCAGCTTGACGTCGTGGGCGCGGCGTCTCAGCAGCTCTCGGTCCGGCAGCAGCGAGGCGCGGTAGTGGTCCAGGGGCGGCGTCAGCGCTCCTGAGGCACAGGGGATGTTAGTTAGCTACAGCAGCAGCAGCAGCAGTCCCCGCGGCAGCTTGACGTCGTGGGCGCGGCGTCTCAGCAGCTCTCGGTCCGGCAGCAGCGAGGCGCGGTAGTGGTCCAGGGGCGGCGTCAGCGCTCCTGAGGCACAGGGGATGTTAGTTAGCTACAGCAGCAGCAGCAGCAGTCCCCGCGGCAGCTTGACGTCGTGGGCGCGGCGTCTCAGCAGCTCTCGGTCCGGCAGCAGCGAGGCGCGGTAGTGGTCCAGGGGCGGCGTCAGCGCTCCTGAGGCACAGGGGATGTTAGTTAGCTACAGCAGCAGCAGCAGCAGTCCCCGCGGCAGCTTGACGTCGTGGGCGCGGCGTCTCAGCAGCTCTCGGTCCGGCAGCAGCGAGGCGCGGTAGTGGTCCAGGGGCGGCGTCAGCGCTCCTGAGACACAGGGGATGTTAGTTAGCTACAGCAGCAGCAGCAGCAGCAGCCCCCGCGGCAGCTTGACGTCGTGGGCGCGGCGTCTCAGCAGCTCTCGGTCCGGCAGCAGCGAGGCGCGGTAGTGGTCCAGGGGCGGCGTCAGCGCTCCTGAGACACAGGGGATGTTAGTTAGCTACAGCAGCAGCAGCAGCAGCCCCCGCGGCAGCTTGACGTCGTGGGCGCGGCGTCTCAGCAGCTCTCGGTCCGGCAGCAGCGAGGCGCGGTAGTGGTCCAGGGGCGGCGTCAGCGCTCCTGAGACACAGGGGATGTTAGTTAGCTACAGCAGCAGCAGCAGCAGCAGCCCCCGCGGCAGCTTGACGTCGTGGGCGCGGCGTCTCAGCAGCTCTCGGTCCGGCAGCAGCGAGGCGCGGTAGTGGTCCAGGGGCGGCGTCAGCGCTCCTGAGACACAGGGGATGTTAGTTAGCTACAGCAGCAGCAGCAGCAGCAGCAGCCCCCGCGGCAGCTTGACGTCGTGGGCGCGGCGTCTCAGCAGCTCTCGGTCCGGCAGCAGCGAGGCGCGGTAGTGGTCCAGGGGCGGCGTCAGCGCTCCTGAGGCACAGGGGATGTTAGTTAGCTACAGCAGCAGCAGCAGCAGTCCCCGCGGCAGCTTGACGTCGTGGGCGCGGCGTCTCAGCAGCTCTCGGTCCGGCAGCAGCGAGGCGCGGTAGTGGTCCAGGGGCGGCGTCAGCGCTCCTGAGGCACAGGGGATGTTAGTTAGCTACAGCAGCAGCAGCAGCCCCCGCGGCAGCTTGACGTCGTGGGCGCGGCGTCTCAGCAGCTCTCGGTCCGGCAGCAGCGAGGCGCGGTAGTGGTCCAGGGGCGGCGTCAGCGCTCCTGAGGCACAGGGGATGTTAGTTAGCTACAGCAGCAGCAGCAGCAGCAGCAGCCCCCGCGGCAGCTTGACGTCGTGGGCGCGGCGTCTCAGCAGCTCTCGGTCCGGCAGCAGCGAGGCGCGGTAGTGGTCCAGGGGCGGCGTCAGCGCTCCTGAGGCACAGGGGATGTTAGTTAGCTACAGCAGCAGCAGCAGCAGCAGCAGCCCCCGCGGCAGCTTGACGTCGTGGGCGCGGCGTCTCAGCAGCTCTCGGTCCGGCAGCAGCGAGGCGCGGTAGTGGTCCAGGGGCGGCGTCAGCGCTCCTGAGACACAGGGGATGTTAGTTAGCTACAGCAGCAGCAGCAGCAGCAGCCCCCGCGGCAGCTTGACGTCGTGGGCGCGGCGTCTCAGCAGCTCTCGGTCCGGCAGCAGCGAGGCGCGGTAGTGGTCCAGGGGCGGCGTCAGCGCTCCTGAGACACAGGGGATGTTAGTTAGCTACAGCAGCAGCAGCAGCCCCCGCGGCAGCTTGACGTCGTGGGCGCGGCGTCTCAGCAGCTCTCGGTCCGGCAGCAGCGAGGCGCGGTAGTGGTCCAGGGGCGGCGTCAGCGCTCCTGAGACACAGGGGATGTTAGTTAGCTACAGCAGCAGCAGCAGCAGTCCCCGCGGCAGCTTGACGTCGTGGGCGCGGCGTCTCAGCAGCTCTCGGTCCGGCAGCAGCGAGGCGCGGTAGTGGTCCAGGGGCGGCGTCAGCGCTCCTGAGGCACAGGGGATGTTAGTTAGCTACAGCAGCAGCAGCAGCCCCCGCGGCAGCTTGACGTCGTGGGCGCGGCGTCTCAGCAGCTCTCGGTCCGGCAGCAGCGAGGCGCGGTAGTGGTCCAGGGGCGGCGTCAGCGCTCCTGAGACACAGGGGATGTTAGTTAGCTACAGCAGCAGCAGCAGCAGTCCCCGCGGCAGCTTGACGTCGTGGGCGCGGCGTCTCAGCAGCTCTCGGTCCGGCAGCAGCGAGGCGCGGTAGTGGTCCAGGGGCGGCGTCAGCGCTCCTGAGGCACAGGGGATGTTAGTTAGCTACAGCAGCAGCAGCAGCCCCCGCGGCAGCTTGACGTCGTGGGCGCGGCGTCTCAGCAGCTCTCGGTCCGGCAGCAGCGAGGCGCGGTAGTGGTCCAGGGGCGGCGTCAGCGCTCCTGAGGCACAGGGAATGTTAGTGAGCTTAAGAATGAGCAGTGATGAAGAGAATTACGGTGATGTAACCAACCTTCTTCAGATCCAAATAATGGCTCTTAACAA
This sequence comes from Flexamia atlantica, assembly GCA_035578135.1. Taxonomy (NCBI): domain Eukaryota; kingdom Metazoa; phylum Arthropoda; class Insecta; order Hemiptera; family Cicadellidae; genus Flexamia; species Flexamia atlantica. Next base: position 369,569 of record JAQJVK010000020.1, read on the forward strand.
CGATTTTCTCCAACGCGTTTGTTGTGTAGGTTGGAACTTGGCTGTATTTTATTTTGTAGTTAAGGCTGTGTTATTTATGTTATTAGCATTCTTTTATTCGATGAATGTTGAAAAGAACAAAAAGAGTTTACAACAGGAAACGCCCTCATCACAAAGGAAAACATATGTAACTAGAGTCGGTTAATGTAAGATACTATTAATTACCTGGTTTGCCAAATGTAAACTTGTAAGCTTCGATGTCGTCCTCTGTGATTGGGGACGGATTCTTCTTAGTTTTGAAGCGGTTCTTTATTTGAGCCAAGTCACTGATTCTCATGTAGATCTCAGGCAAGTAAGGAAGTTGGAAGAAGAAAATGTACCTAGAATGACACATAATACTTGAACAGTACGGTTGTGATCATGAATGTATAGATCAATCACATCACTTAAGAATACAACTACAGCCTAGCCTTTCCACTCCTTAACGTTTATACTATGGATTAGTCAATTTGAAACATTACTTGACCAAACTGGTTCCCAAACAGATTTTTAACGTGCAGGAGCAATGCCAGCTTTATCAAATTATGAACGTAAGCAAAACCACGGAGAACATCTAGTTAAACAGTAAACCACGGTAAGTTACCGTGCAATAAACCGAATGGAAAACATTCTCGTTGTGATGTTTGGACTAGTGATGTGTTGAGTGAAGAGCCGACTCGAGTTGGACACGAACTCGTACGGAGATCACCGAACGTTCACGAACTCGGAACTTGACGAGTCATAGCCATGGTCAATCGAGTCGACTCAACTCGGCCGACTCGTAAAACTAAAATTCTACTGACTGAATGCGAGTTGAGTTGTCGAAAACTACAACCTTATTAGTTCAATTCGAGTCAGAACCCGAACTCGTCTGGTGATTACCGGCTCGAGCCGACTCGTTTCTCAACTCGAGTCTGGACCCGAATTCATCTGATGGTTGCCAACTTGAACCGACTCATCCCCCATAATTTAGCATTGATGCCTGATGGCGAGTCGAGTTCGACTCGACTTCGAGTCGAGTTGGCTGAGTGGACAAGTCGAGTTGACTGGATTCACCAAATGACTCGACACATCACCAGTTTGGACTCACCAGGATTTGCGGAACTGGCTGAAACGCTTGATGAGCATCTTCCTGAAGACCACAGGGTGGGGTGCCCCCAGGACCACGTAGGCGGAGACCCACTGGGGGTGGACCATGAGGAAGTACCAGGCGACCACGCCGCCCCAGTCGTGGCCGACGAGGATGCAGTCCTCTCGTCCTGGGGGAGAATACAGTCATAAGATTAACTCAAACTTTATTACTCAGTAATGAAGTAGTTTGTGCTGAGCGCGACTACGTTATTCGCCCTGAAGATGGAGTACTGCAATGTCTCCGAAACGTCGGCGGAAACCTTTGACGATACGACGCGGCCCAACGCAGAAGTCAAGAATTTAACATCCTGTGAAAACGACCGTGGAAGCGTACACTATTCTTAGAATACAGTCATGGTGAGTATGCCTAAAACGAGTCTCCGGTCTACACGAGTACAGAGATCGAAAGTGGGTACAGTAATTAGAAGCTGTCATGGTATTGGTAAATTTATTGACTGAACGGATTGACAAGCTTCCTGGTCACTTTTATTACTCTTCTTTGCCCATTTGGAAATTGGATTCCCAGTCAGGTCTGAGTTCTGGAGGGGGTTGTGGATAATCCTGGCTATCTGGAAGGGGTGGGACCCTTACCCAACAATCATCATTGAAATTTTTAAATTGCAAAAGAAGGCTCTTAGGATAATTGATGGTGCAGTCCCTTTAGATCATTGTAAGCCTATATTTGTGAAACTAGAGATAAATAATATTGTTAATTTATAAATTTCTGAACTTGCTACTTATTCCTTAAAAAAACTACCAGACATGTCTCTTAATGAAAATGTTCACTCTTTCAATGCTCGCAACAAAGATAACATTAGCTTTCAATACTGCCGTTTAAGTAAGTCTTTGAACAGTCACTCCATCATGTGTAAAAAGGTTTATAATAAACTGAATAGAAACATTAAAAAGTATACTCATGAGATATTTCTTGTCAAATTAAACTGTTGGTTACTTAAGAATCCTTTTTACAGCATTGAGGAATTCCTGGTGCATCCTGACATAACTTTTAACTAGACTGTGATTGTTAATTTTTGATTTTATATTGTATTCTTCGTTTTACTGTTTGATTATATCATCTGTTAATCTATTGCATAGTTACTTTAATATTGTTATTTAGTGTTTAATTTAATTCTTCAAGACTACACCGTGAATTGCAAAGACTGATCTAGCCCGAATAAGACTTAAAATTGACTAAGAACTGTGTTCTGTTTTTTCTGACATTGTCAATACATGTATTTGTTCATGACAATAAAGTGAATTGAATTGAATTGAAACGGGTTTGCAACTCTGAGACCCGAACCGACGTAGGTGAAACTCTTCACAACAGCTCCCAGATGGAGATCCTTGTCAGGGAATGCTTAGTAGTTCTAGCTTTAGAGGGCGAGTCGTCCCCGGAAGAGGCTGGAGAATAGGTTGAAAATGTACCTTTCTTCGTTTGGGGGCGATGCTGACTGACCATATCACACCTTTCTCATCCTGATAATGTCTTAGCTTTCATTTCTCTTCCAGTCTTCCAGTCTATGGCGACGAGTGTGGCCCTGGTTTGTTCTCCAGGATCCTGTTTAGAGGGGGAGTCGCCCCTGTTGTTAGCTTAGAGGAGGACGGGAGTGCTTCAATCCCCCTTCAGGAGCCAGGCTGTCTAAACACGTCTTACCTTTCTCATTGGTCATTCCTTCCTTCCATATTAGATACATTAGATACATTATCTGAAATGGCGACCTATCCAGGTAGGTATTTTAAGCCAAGTATGAATGACAGATGAGTGAAGGATGATTGTGGCGCGATCTTGTAGTCTTGTTACTGACTAAGGCCGACATATTCCCTAGACAGGACTGTTAATTAATAGCCCAACAGCCAATGGCAACTAAGGGACCTACATTTTAACGTGGGATCCGAACCACGATTTCGCCTCGGTTAACAATTTACGAACTGGTCTAATTATGAGGATGGTCCCATGAACGAGTACTCAATAGTGCGGACGTTAATCCCCACTAGGGAACACCGCGTCCACAAGCCATCGTTCATAACTATCCACAATTCGTGACCTCCAAGTAGCTGGATTACAGGACACGCCACCGTCCCAGTCCTGTAAGGACACGGACATCCTAAAGGGACACGGCCTAGGCGGCATTGCTGAGGCTTTCAGTACTCATAATCCAACCATTTGTGGTGAGTAGTAGTGCATTTGGAAGACTGAGGTTGGAAACGCTAGGTACCGTAGAGCCAGATATTACTATATATTATATACACGGCCCTAAACCTCAAAAATGTGTTATACATATAAAATAACAATGCAGACCTGTTTTATTAAGAAAATTATATTCGTGACTCGTTTTGTTTTCCATCTGATTGTCAGTATGAGTTTTTTTGTTACTAACTTCAACTTTTTAAAATAGTAAGACTAAATTTCTTACATCAACCGTCAGATCAGCTCAAAAAATATTGTCATCATGTTCAGGACATGTTTCAACGTTTAATACACCTTCTTCAGCTGACTAAAAATGTGGAATGAAGTTGAGATGATCTGCATCCATGTAGTCTTTTGATGACTTCGACAATAAATAAATAAATAAAATAAAATTTAAAATGAAAAACAAATTTAAAAAAATCGATTTTAGTCAGTTGAAGATGGCGTATTAAACGTTGACACATGACCTGAACATGATGACAATATTTTTTGAGCTGTTCTGACGGTTGATGAAAGAAATTTACTCTTAACTATTTTAATCGCACTGCTCAGGGGCTAAAAGATGGATATTATTCAACTTTTTACTAACCTATCGAGTTTTAAAGCATTGAACTTCAAATTCGATGGATTCAGTGTGACTTAAATGACTTGTTTTGATTTGGACAAATCCACATTGAACAAATTAGATATCTTCATTGAACAAATTCAATATAGTTATTCACCCCGCAGTCCCAGTGAATATTCATGTTCCTATCGGTCAAAGTTAGTAAAATCTACCAGCAAAAAGAGGAAAAATATGGCAATTTTATGGAACTTGCATTTAAAAAATTAACAATTTCAACAATGAAAGGCGCAAATCTCTTCAAAATTGGGAGACTATGCACTTTGATATTAACTGAGTTGTGATGACAGTTCGGTCTTACCCAGAGCCTCTATCAGGTTCTTGACGTCGTCCACCAGGTACTTGAGTCTGTAGTAGTTCCGTCCGCGCGGCTTCTCCGAATCGCCGTAGCCCCTCATGTCCACCGCCACCACCCTGGAACGTGTTTGAAAAAAATCAAACGATAATTCGAATTACCGTACCAGACCAGTAAAGTTATTGTAAAGTTACTTAAATTTTCGTACTCTCGCCATAAACTTCAAAGGTTGCATTGTTTTACCAAGTCGATACAGAAATCCCAAGCCATTCGTAATAACCTGTGATGCTCGGTTGGGGAACCGGTTGTTTCCGGCGCAGGCTGGTGGTAGTGGTCGGTGACGGTACGGGTGATGACGACATAGGTCACGTGACCCCCGAGGACCAGCCACGAAGCGTAACCTAACTTGACCCAACCTGACAATACCTAAATTTATATGCAGATTAGCTGATTAATGGTTAAATTAGATTTGCTTCTTAGGTAATAAATATGCAAATAAAGTTATTAAAATACAAATTAGGAAATATTACGCAATCAATGACATATACCTCCCCCCCAAAGCGCAACGGTTTGACCCCGAACCTTTCACAATGGACCTACTTATCACTTTGACATGAGATGATAAGGCTTTTAACCAAGCAAAGGGCTGTTACAAGAATTTATAGTTGGAAGCGAACTTGTAACAATAAAATACCGAGCGAGTTTTCAGTACACGTTTTAAAAATTTCCCGGAACCCCTCCGTTTTATGTCCCCCAGGCTCACCCAGTGGTGTTGCCAAGTCCCTCCCTAGACGAAAATCTGTCTACGTCACTGCCTCCCCGAGCACTCAACATATCACTCCCACATTGTCCAGTTAAAGGTTATTACAAAGTAATGGTTTATATCAGTATTGTTTGCCGGTTGCCAGTTCGGGAAACGGTGGGTCCTTAACATAGTCTCGTAAGAAATTACTCTATTGTAAAAGTAGGTCATTTGCGCGGGCCAGTTTTCAACCCCGTTACTGGCAACCGAGTGCACGCCCTTCTTGTACAGCCCCCATTATGCCCGCTTCACCTTAAGCGACTGAACGCGGCATTTTGTCACCGAGTCCTGTCGTTTTCATTGTTGACATACCACGACGTACGCCTACGTTATAGTCGCAGTGTGTGAAGACGTGCAATGGAAATGTTATTGAGGGAGCAGGGTGAGGAAGTAGACGTGTTGCCGCAACCAGTCACTTTTATGAAGGGGGTCTTAATCTTTGCCAGTTTTGGTTCGGGATGAGGGTTATCTCCCTTACCTACTCTTTAGTTTGATGAGTCTTTCAACTATCCACCATCTAAGGACGCGTCTTGTGTCGGATTGGCAGCCGGGAAACAATACTATATACTGTTGAGAATAATTTTTATATATATTTCACTTTATAATTGTTAATTATTTGTTTACTGCAATGTTGGTAATCCTGTAAAAATATGTTTCTATAAATTAATTACTAACAACGTAACATTTGAAATGGATTGATGTTGTGATATGTGGAAAGATGAAGGAACATACAGTTAGTTGTTATTTAAGTAAAATTCTCCAATATTGTTCTGTGTGTTATATTAATAAAATTTGTGTTATCCACTGTGCGAAACTCTTTATTTATGTTTTATACTGTCAGTTTCTAACAGGTTATGGGCCCAGTCCCAAACCTGAAAGTAAAAAGTAAAAATCGTGTTTAGTAGACTAAACGTAAAAACGTGTAAAACAAAGGTGATAAGAAGATGGCGTCAAGCAGTGATATGGATTTTGTAGAAAAACTTAAAGACATAGAGACATTTCAGATTTGGAAATTCCAGATTAATATTGTATTTAAAAGTAGTGATTTGATGGAGATAGTGAATGGCAGCGAAAAACGTGAAGATTTAGAGGACAGTAAAAAAATTGCTGACTGGGAGAAGAGAGACGCAAAAGCCCAAAAGTACATTATAAGTTCCATTGACAAAGGACCGATGTTACATGTGATGAACTGTAATAGTGCTAAGGAAATGTACGATAAACTGTGTGGTATTTACGAAAGAGACTCTGAACAACAGAAATATAATCTTCTTCGAGAATTTTTTAATCTTAAATATGTTGCCAATACCGATCTAACTACACATATAAGTAAAATTGAAAACTTAGCCCACAGGCTAAACAGACTAAAACAAGAAGTGGATGAAAAAATGATAATGACTAAAATCCTTGTAACAGGTCATCTAGCTAACTCTTGTAATAAGACAGAAAGTTTGAATAAAAACCAAAAACCTAAAGTAAGTTGTACTATATGTAAGAAAAATAACCATCTAGAAAAAGATAGTTATTTTAGGAAAAATAAGAATGAAGGTAGGTCTAATTCAAATTATGGGGAAGAAGTGTCTTTGTTGAGTTGTGGTACTGGTAGGGCTAAAGTAAGTTCAACTTCAGAATGGATTGTAGATTCTGGTTCTTCTTCTCACATGACAAATTGTGAAGAGTTATTGACTAATGTTACTAATGTTTGTTCAGAAATAGCTGTAGCAAAGAAAAATGAGATTATGGTATCTAGTAAGAAAGGTTCTGTAAAATCTGAAAATTGCACTTTAAATAATGTATTGTATGTTGAAAACCTTAGTAAAAATTTACTTTCTGTACCAACAATAACAAAGAATGGTGGGGAAGTTTTATTCTATGGTGACTCAGTAATAGTATCAAAGTCTGGGGAAAAGGTTTTAGAGGGAAATTTGAGGGAGAACGGGTTGTATACTGTTCAACTTTTTGATGTAAATAACTCCAGAGTAAAATCAAATGCACAACTATCAGAAAGTGAAATAGATGTTGATGGGGAAGTACAGCTATGGCATAGAAGATTAGGTCACATTAGCTATGGGAATTTGCATAAGCTAATGTCAATGTCAGAGGGTATTAAAATAAAGAATGGGAATTTAAATGGTCTAAATAAGTGTGATGTAACTTGTGAAATTTGTATAAAAGCTAAGCAAACTAGGACACCTTTCAATCATGTAAGGGCTAGAGCAACGAGGCCATTGGAAATTATACATACAGATGTCTGCGGTCCATTAAATCCTTCAACTCACGACAACAAGAAGTATTTTATCACTTTTATAGATGATTACACTAATTTCACCGCAGTTTATCTGTTGAGAGGAAAATATGAAGTTTGGGATGCGGTAAAATATTACACATCAGAAGTAGAAGCTAAGTGGAATTTAAAAATTCACAAACTGAGATGTGATAATGGAGGAGAATATTCCTCTAAAAACCTCCAAGAGTGGTGTAAAAGCAAGGGCATAGTTTTAGACTACACTGTACCGTATTCACCTCAACTGAATGGCAAAGCAGAAAGAATGAATAGAACTTTGCTCGACAAGACTAGAGCGATGTTGCTAGACTCAAACCTTAACAAACAAATGTGGGGTGAAGCAGTACGGACAGCTGCATATATATTAAACAGAAGTCCAACAGAAGCTGTTGAAGTAACACCTGCTGAGAAATGGTTTGGACAAAAACCCGATCTTTCTAGAGTAAGAATATTTGGCAGCAAAGTCTACGCAAAAGTAACGAAGCCTAATCTAACAAAACTTGATTGTAGGAGTGAGGAGTTTACTTTTGTAGGTTATTCGCCTAATGGATATAGATTATGGGATGATTTATCTAAAAAAATAAAGATATCTCGGGATGTAAAATTTATTGAAGATAACAGTAAGGTCATAAAATCTGGCGAGGAGATAACAAGTAGTCCCATGAGTAAAGAAGAAGAAGAGATAAGTGAGAGCACAACACAAGACGACCAAGATGAACAAGCGAAAGAAGTCACAGTAGAAGAGAATAATGAAGACAATAACGAAGATGAAAATGATGAAGACGCACGAAGAGTAGAACATACTGACGTCGATAGTCGTCCAAGGAGGCAAATTAAAATCCCTGAAAGATACAACGACTTTGTAATGTTATCGTATGAAGAAGCTGTATCTGGTCCAGAAAAATATAAGTGGATTGAAGCAATTGAGGACGAGAAAAACTCTTTGATGGAAAACAAAACGTGGATTGCAGTTGATGAAAAAGCTGCAGAAGGGAAAAATATTCTTAGTAACAAATGGGTACTTACAAAGAAAGGGAATGGCAAATTTAAAGCAAGACTAGTTGCACGAGGATTTGAACAAGTAGAAGGAATTGATTATGAAGAAACATACAGTCCAGTAGTAAGTAATTCTTCATTAAGACTTCTTTTTGCTTTGGCAGCAAAACAGAACTTTGAACTAATGCAATTTGATGTTAAAACAGCATTCTTGTATGGAAAACTGGATGAGGAAATTTATATGCAAGTCCCAGAAGGATTCAATCTGAAGAACAAAGTGTTAAAACTTCAGAAATCACTTTATGGATTAAAACAAGCTCCATTCAAGTGGAATGAACATTTCACAGATTGTTTGAAGAATTATGGACTAGTACAAACCAACTCAGATCATTGCATTTTTACCAACGGAAAAATGTACTTGGCAATTTTTGTGGACGATGGCATTTTAATTGGCCCGAATAAAGAAGAATTGAGAAAACTTCTTCGAGATCTAACAAGAGAGTTTAAAATGAAAATCAGTGAAACTCCATCGGTGTTCTTGGGAATGGAAATAGAACAGAGCCCGGAAGGAATAAAGTTAACTCAAACAAGCTATACAAATCAAGTGATTGAAAGATATGGAATGATAGATTGTAAGCCAACTAACACACCCATTTCTCCAATAAAAGGAGAATTTCAAGAAGAAGAAGTAAATAGGAAGAATTATCCATACAGAGAAGTAGTAGGTAGTCTGCTGTATTTGAGTAATAAGACTCGGCCAGATCTCACTCTTGCTGTAGGAATCGAGAGTAGACATGTCGAAAATCCAACTAATCAAGACATTACAAATGTAAAACGAACTCTACGCTACCTAAAAGGTACTCAAAGTGCTGGGATTATGTTTCAAGCATTCAACAAAGATGATTCACTTAATGCGTATTGCGATGCAGATTATGCGAATGATCAAGACACTAGAAGAAGTACGACAGGATATATCATATACTATGGGAATAGTCCCATAAGTTGGTGCACACGAAGACAGCCTATAGTCGCTTTGTCGAGTACCGAGGCTGAATATATAGCTGCTGCGGATTGCGTCAAAGAACTTTTGTACATGAAAACTTTGTTAGAGGAACTAACTGGTAAATCTGTTGGAGCAAATTTATACTTGGACAACCAGAGTACCATCAAACTGTGTAAGAATGGAATTTTTAACAAAAGAAGCAAGCATATTGATGTGCGATACCATTTCTTGACAGAAAACGTAAAATCAGGAAAAATAAATCTCTTTTATGTTCCAACCAATGAAAATGTGGCAGATATCTTGACAAAACCCTTAACACATGTTAAATTTGACAGTTTGAGAAAACATTTGGTTCATTGGTAAAGTGACTTTATATCTAGATCTGACAGAAAATAAATCATATTAAGGGTAAAAAAACCAAAAAACTTTGTTATTGTTGTTAAGAGTTTAAGTAGACTTATAAAGGATCTAGACAGATGAAACAGTTTTGTACATAGAATTACTTTTACTGAAATATAATAAAAATTAGGGGAAGATGTTGAGAATAATTTTTATATATATTTCACTTTATAATTGTTAATTATTTGTTTACTGCAATGTTGGTAATCCTGTAAAAATATGTTTCTATAAATTAATTACTAACAATGTAACATTTGAAATGGATTGATGTTGTGATATGTGGAAAGATGAAGGAACATACAGTTAGTTGTTATTTAAGTAAAATTCTCCAATATTGTTCTGTGTGTTATATTAATAAAATTTGTGTTATCCACTGTGCGAAACTCTTTATTTATGTTTTAAACTAGTCAGTTTCTAACACATTATTGTGTAACAACCAATAACTGGACACTATGGGAGTGATAGGATGATTACCCCGGGGGGGCAGTGACGTAGACAGACCTTCGACAAGGGAGGGGCTTGGCAACACCACTGGATAGTCTGGAGGGCATAAAATGGAGGAAGTCTGGAGAATTTGTAAACATTTCCACTGTAAACTCGCTCGATATTCTATTGTTACAAGTTAGCCGCCGACAATAAAGTCCTGAAACCGCCCTTTGTTTAGTTAAAACCGTTGTCAACCCATGCCAAAGTGATAAATTAGTCCATTGTAAAAGGTCCAGCTTAAAATTGTGGCTCATTGGGGGGGGGGATAAGTCATCGATTGCGCAATAATATCTAATTTGTTCATAAATTAATTAATTTCCATATCAAAGAGTCATTTAGCTAGGCTGGCTTCGTGGGTGGTCCGAGGTCTTGTGACCTATGACGTCATCACCTGAAACGTCACCAACTACTTGCACCAGCCTGCCCCAGGAACAACAAATTCCCCCTACTGAAGGAACACCATTTTGAATACCATAACAATTATTTTACTCATTGATTGGTCAAGTGCCTCAGTTTTACGTCTACTCGTTTCGGCAATCCAGTTTCATTGAATTTCTTTCTAAGATTAATGGCTATATTGGCTTTATATGAGAAATAGTGATTCAGCATCATCACTGGCAAAAGTCCGGAATATTAAATAACTTATTTTGCAGAATGTAATGAAACTTTACAATTATATATCTATTACACATAGAAATATTTTGGTGTATTTTATCAGTTTTTCGCACGATGAGGGGACGGCCCACGCTGGAAGTCTTGAAATTCTTAACTGTAAGCATACCTCGAGTTATAGCTCTTTTAAACGTCTTAATTAGTAGATCATAGCTGTCCAAACCGCGCCTCAAAAGGTTAATCCGATCAAAAGTTACAGCTCCTCAAAGATTTTAATTTTGGCCATTAAACTCTAGGCTAAATTAAGCTAATAAAGCACTCGGAACAATGTAGTTTGGTTTTAGATACATGTATTTCTCATTAATAAGGATACTTTGACGTTTAAAAAAATCTACAAATAAATTGCATTGTTTCGAGTGCTTTATTAGTAATTGACTGATTTCCTTACTCTTAGCATAGAGTTTAATGGCCAAAATTAAAATCTTTGAGGAGCTGTAACTTCTGAATGGATTAACTTTTTGAGACGCAGTTTGCGCTGTTATGATCTACTAATTAAGATCTTTTAAATGACTCGAGGTATGCTTACATTTAAGAATTCCAAGACTTCTAGCGTGGGTTTTGCCGAACCCTGTATAAATCAAAGTTTACTACATGTGTGGTTATGACTTACCAGTAATCTTTAGAGAACTCCTTGAGCTGGTGCCGCCACGAGTACCAGAACTCGGGGAAGCCGTGCAGCAGCAGCATCAGCGGCTTGCTCTTGTCGCCGGCCTCCACGTAGTGGAGCTTCACGTGCTGTAACAGAACACCTTGGTGAAGCTTCGCCCACTGCAACAATACAGCAATAAAGCGCTCACCTCATAACCTGAGGATCGCCGGTTCGATTCCTGACTCTGGGTCCAGTTGCCATTTGTCATTGGGCTATGAATTAATGACGCTATCTAACAAAAGGTCGCCGTTAGATAGTTAAAGACCCGGGTTTGGACTGTTCCCGATCAAAACGTTAAAAAATGCCACTGGCGTAGAAAGACACAAAATAAAAATAAATACAACCGAAGTGAAGCTTCGCATGCTGTAACAAGGTGCAGTAAAGCTTTACTTGCCGGAACAAGATGAAGCGTAACATATTGCATCAAGACAGCCGTAGTTAAGCTTCACTTGTTGCGACAAAGCGACCTCATGAAGCTTCACGTTCGGCAAAAATGCAACTGTACTGAAGCTTCATGTGTGGAACAATGCAACCGTAGTGAAGATTTCCGTGCGGCAACAAAGCGACTGTAGCGAAGCTTCGAAGCAGCTGTAACAAAGCTGCAACACGGTAATTGTAGTGAATTTTCGCGCGCTTCGACAAAGCAACCGTAAAGAAGCTTCGTGTGCAGCCACAAGGCAACCGTAGTGAAACTTCACGTGCTTCAATAAATTTGTTATTCTATTAACAAATTTTAAGCGTTAGAAATTAAGACTAACCTGCTTATTATACTTTTTATTTAATAAAAGCTTTTGACACCGTTAATCATGTTGTTTTGTTAAATAAATTGTGGAGCGCTGGTATCAGAGGCGTTGCCTTTAAATGGTTTTCAAATTACCTTTCTGGTAGATGTCAGCAAGTTAGAGTCAATGGTGAATTAAGCCGAGCTTTCACAACACCTTGTGGCGTTCCTCAAGGTTCTGTTTTAGGGCCTATATTATTTCTTGTATATGCTAATGACTTATGTTCTGGTTTATTTAATGGTAAGTTAACTGCATTCGCGGATGACGTAGCTTTTACATACTCTTCAAATGATAAACAAAATTTGTATACTCTGGTTGAACAGGACCTAGACAGAATAAAGTATTGGTTTGACAACAACTGCTTACTGCTTAGTGAAAAGACCAAATACCTTTTTTATAGTTTAAGCAGTGAGCATAGGTTTTTGAGTCCAGTCATCTATAAATGTACTAAGTGCTTGCTAAAAAAGATAAGGAACTGTAGGGAATGTTTAAAGATTGAACAAGCTTAGAGAGTTAAATATCTTGGCCTTACAGTTGACTTTAAGCTTAATTGGAAAGAACATGTAGAAAAATTAAAATTCTCAGTTATGATTGCATCGAGAAAATCTTTTTTGTTACGCTATATATGTCCTACTTTTGTTTTGAAACAGCTATATTTTGCTCTTGTTAATTCAAGGCTTCAGTATGGTATTATATTTTGGGGTGGAACCTATGTATCTACACTCAAAGCCTTAATTGTCTGTCAGAAAAAGATTATTCGTACCATTTTAAGAAAGTCGCCAAGAGAACCCTCTTTTCTACTGTTTCAAAACCTAAAAGTTTTGCCTCTCAGGTATCTATATATCTTTAAGGTCACGAGGCTTTTTTACGTGAAATCAGGGAACTGGGATATGGTTGTTAGCAATTATAGTTTAAGGGGCGGTTTGGGAGCTCGGTATTAGCGCTAGTCCGAGCCTAAGAACCGGTTATATCCAGTATTTAGGCTGGCGTCCAAAAAATCGGTTTGGGAGGTCGGTATTAGTTGGTCTCGAGCCTAACTGGTGCAGGGATAATCTCGCGCCTAACTTTTTTGGGTTTGGGAGTCAAGTAGACTTGGGCTCACGCCTAAGAGATAATCTAGTTGGGTTTGGGAGTCCAAGTTCGGGACTAATAAATATTTTTTTGTCATCATAACTGGCGATTTTAGGCTCAAAAGTTAGACCTGCTAGGGGGCAGGTCTAAGTAAACATCATGTCGGTTTTATCTAACTATCTTGTTTTTTAATTTCACTTTAACAAAACGATTGTTATATTTGGATTCGTCATTAAATTCCGAACAATTCCATTAACCTTAAGTAATATATAAAAAAAATTATTTTATAGGTTCCTGATGTTCACATTGTAATAGAGATCGCGTAGATTACTTTGCTTTAGTTAAGATTTTGACTAAACAACGGTAATATCAAACAAATTGGCCATAAAAATTCGGGTATAGTAATTTATTTTCCGTTGATAAATAAATTAATACAATTTTGTAAGCAAAAATATGGTGTATGATTTAGCTACGAAAAAAATAGCGAATGCATACAAAATTCAAAACATTCCAATTATAAATTACTATTCAACAAAGCATATTTTGGATTGTAAACATTTTTTACGATACTTATCAGGGTTACAAAATATCGCGGCTTTTAACATCGTTAAGCTAAGCAAATAATACAGGGTGTTTTTTTAACGCAACCTATTTTTAAGATTGAACATTGCACATATAAATATGAAATCAGTATTGTTTTATTAATCCTTAAATTTTATACAACTTATTATTTAAGTTTGATCACATTTAGCTTACATTATATGTGTTCAAACAATCCGTAGGCCTAATTGGCATTTGTACAAAGTTGTGTTCTCTCCATCAAATTCCTGAACACGTTTTGCAAGGTACGTCTTTGAATTTCTTGCATTAAATTTTATTTGTTTGTTTTGAGTCGCTGAATATCCTGTGAATTTTTTCGTAGCCCTTAATTTTTATGCATCCCCAAAGAAAATTATATAGTTGGGACAAACCTGGGAATCTTGGGGGGAATAATCCGTCATCGATAAAATTAAGTTTTGGGTTGTGTTTGAAAAAAAACACCCTGTAACTTATGATTCAATTCTACTTTAAAGTCTGCCGTTATTAGAAAAGTACACCGGCTCCCCCTTTCCGCAAAAGAGTGAAGATACTGAGGCAAAAAACATTCCAACGAAACTGCGCAGAAGCGCTGAGCAGTCGTTATCAGTCGAGTTCCGTTTTATACTACTCTGAAAGCCAGGCGCGTTGTCATTGTGCGGAGTGTAGGGTGAGTTTGTGCCGGTAACATCAGCATGGAGTACCTTGACTATTTGGACTATGTTAGGATATATCCACCTCAGATACAACCAGCTCGTCATCAAAATTACAATCCATTCAATTTGGTGTTCGCTTCTTCTCTTTATCAGCCATGTTCTCTCGCACTTACTGAAATCCCAATGAGCAAAAATACACCCGTTGCAGCAGACCTGCATCTCCAGCGAATTTCCATAAAACAAAATTTAATTATTATGCCTTAAGCATAGCAACGATTGTTCGAGTTATAAACTTCAGCATTGTTCTCGTACAATAAGTCATAGGAACGTCCTCATAATTAGACCAGTTCATGATTTGTAAACCAGGCAAAACTGTGGCTCCGATCCCACGTTAAAATGGAGGCCCCTTAGTTGAAATTGGCCGTTGCCCTGTTGGGCTATTTAAAAGTCCTGTATAAGGAACATGTCGGGCTTGGTCAGTAACAAGACTAAAAGATCGCGCCAAAATCATCCTTCATTCATCTTTTTATTCATACTTGGCAATACCTACCTGGGTAGGTCGCCATTTCAAGCAAATGTATAATGTGTAATATTTAAAGTATATTTAGCCTATGATATGCTAATTCATTTTTGACTTACAGTACAAAGCTTCTATCCATTTTTAGGATGGCTTAAAGTGTAAAATCCTAACATTCTTCGTATTAAAGGATAAAAAAGACTTTCGAGTTGTAAAGTTAAAGTCTGGTAAAATATTCTTAAAGTATGATAAATTACTTTAATATTAATAAATTGTGCTGTCATTAAGTGATGGGAATTTAGTTTTTTTAAGTTTCACAAGGTATATTTTCAGCCTATTCCTTGCCCTTGTCCTTTGGCAGCCTGCATTCCTACTGTCTGTCAATTTGTAAAACATAACTTAACCTCTAAAATGCAAAGTACCTACTAATTATGACTATTTAACGAAATAAATGCCCATGTTAACAAAAATCTTTATCTATTTTTGGTTATTATTTGTGTTCTATTTCTGTTGAAACTTTAAATAGTGTAATAATTTAGCATTGGTGGATGTTTGTGGTATAAGTTAATACATTCTGTCTGTTTGTAGAAGAATGCAATTTTTATTTACTTAGTAGTATTTTGGAATCATCAGTGACATAATGCGCATGAAGGTTGGTTTATATTACTTTATTTAACTAAGCCAACATAGTAATAAAGCCAACATAGTAATTTCATGTAGTGGGCATGGCTTAGGCCTCACAATGTTTCAAAAGAACTAATTAGATATTGGAAAATGTTGAATCTTTCACATAATTATTAAAAATAAATAAGCTATTTTGGTTCTAATCAGATTCTCACTCCCATTTCATGGAAGGATAGAAATCAACTGTTATGCCGTCAGGCCTATGCACTTGGTGCATTATGTCTTGAGCCATGGCCTAGGCCTACTCTATTGGGGGAGCTGTAAGGTATTGTTTATTGTAAATAATATGGGGCAATAAACAATGTATAAACAAATTTCAGCTAACTCTCACATCGTTAATTTGCAAATAGTCTTAAATTGACAGCTCTGGTGTCCCGATGACTTGCATTAGGCCTGGCAGCGCTATTTCTGTTGTAATACTGTTAGGCCCGCTAATTTTGTGAGCCCAACTATGTCATACCAGCTAACTATGCACACACTTTAATTTTTTCTTTACATCATGCATTTTCTTTACTTTAAATCAGATGACTTTATTTACCTAAAACAGTTTCCCAGTTTTATGAGTGTGGCCTTATTACAGTTCGCACATTATATCTCCGGCTATGACAGAGTCAGCTGGTTGCAAGGCGTGGGGGGAGAGGGGGAACTTTTCTGAAAACATTGTTCTACAGCCCTGCAGTGTTTACCAAAATCCTATGTTTAAAATATCATATGATACGGTTAGTAGCGTACTGGTCATAGCCAGAGATATAATGCGCGAACTCTACTTGAGATGGCCACGAATACATCAACAAATACCACATTGACTAATTTAGGCCTAGCTGATCAGTTTAAACATGAACTTGTATTGTCTTCGAACAATTCGATTGGTCACCGCTAAAACATCTGCTAGTCTAGTCGTTGAAACTAGTAGGTAGAATTAAGGGTTTAATAAACCCAGTAGGCTATAATCCATTGGCGATAATATTAAAAAAATGACTGTCATTTTAAACGAATGGAGATGCAGTATACTATTGCAAACTTAAAAATCATGGAGACTACAATTTTTCTCCGAGTTGCATGTAGTTTGATTAAAACTAAAACAGCTCAAGTCATTTAGGACATTCTTGAATTAATTCATCAAACAGAGGTGATTCGTGCTAAATTCAAGATCATAGTTCTATATCTATATAGGCCTAGTCTACCGATAACTTAATTGAAATATTTGAGTTAACCTTTAGGCCTATAGATAAAGAATAGTGATCTAGCCCAAGGCTGCACTAAAAAACAGTCCATGCTACAGCAGTCCCAGCGCTGCGACATCTCACATCAGTATGCTGGGAACTAACAACCTATGTTTATTCATATCACTAAATGTTAAATTAATATTCCTTGTTTAATTAACGTACTTCCTTTGTATACATTTTATCACTGACTGTCAAATACTATTTGTTTATTTAAATTTTCATGTTTTGTTTTGAGAGAAACTGATGAGCTGCACAGCTGTGATTTCTGAGCAAGACTCTCAGCTGGCCTCCTGTTTTGACATCAAGAATTCTGAAGCAAGGCAAGGCCCCACTGAAAAGACAGGCCATGCTGCAGCCAAGGCCACACTACACTACAGGCCGGAGTCCTTTTGTGGTGACGTCACATTATCAGACGGAATCGCAGACGATTTTATAATGTACTCTTATGGCAATTCACTGTCACACTCTTAAAACGATCGTGCCCTAAGTAATTCGTTTAAGTTTTCGTTTAGAAACCATTATTTTTTCGAATCTGCATTAATTAATGAATAACTAAATGCGGTCGAAAATAATTTTAAAGAAAACAAGACTTTATTTCATAAGCTTAAAAACCGGTAAACATTACAGGCAAGTAATTTGTTTACTTTTCATCAGATGATTTAGTGGAAATTTGACAGTTTTGTTTCTAATTGTTTTCATTTTGATGTTCTAATGTCATAATTTGTTGGTAAATGTTTACGATTTTCATATGATTTTAGTTGTTATTTCCGACACAGCGCTAGGAGTTCGGCCGGTGTTGTGACGTGGCATCAGGGAGGAGGGGGGGAGACTCCGGCCTGTAGTGTAGTGTGGCCTTGCTGCAGCGATCCAAGGCCCCACTAAAAATACAGGCCATGCTGCAGCGATCCCAGCGCTGCACCACGTCACACAAGTAGGCAGGGAACTAACATCCTATGTTTACATTTTATTGCTAAATGTCAAATATCCCTTGTTTGTTTACGTATTTTCTGTTTACATTTCATCACTAAACGTCAAAATTACTTGTTTGTTTACATTTTCTTGTTTTGATTTCAAAGGAATTAATGATCAGCACAGCTGTGAGTCCTGAGCCAGACTTTCAGACCGCCTACTTGTTTGACGTAATAAATCATGCAGCATGGCCTGCATTTGTAGTGTGTCCTTCAGCAAGGCCTGTTCTTTTAGTGAGGCCTTGCCTAAACCTAATGATTCACCGAAACATTGTAACCTGTACGCTTGGATATCGAATTGCAGAGGTCCATTGGGTAAACTTTGACATGTGAAGGTAGGGCCTAATACAAATTTAATTTGATTTAGCCTATAAACTGATCTCGTGTGATAGAGGTAATTTTAGGGTTGTTAAGTTTCTGAGATAATGTATAATCGGATGATAATTTAGGATTAGGCCTACATTAAACGAATTTAAATTAGATAGTTTTCATTAAAGTAATTTAGATTCCTATTTGATATAAATCATTACCTGAGGGAAATGGATGTATAAGCCTCACCTAGTTCGGCCGATTACTAGGGCTCGGTGCAATTCGGTGCGCTCGTTACTAGCGCTTAGGATGATTACAAAACAAACCAGTTAATACAACTCAATCAAAATATTTTGTATGGTCTTAGTTCTGCAGTCAAACCGCGAGATCCGCTAGTTTCTCGAGCCCAACTACATCATACGCTTGAACCAGCAACCTTCAGGCTATGAGGTGAGCAGTGAACAGTTTGTCCACTCAGCTCTCTAGTCAATGTGAGTTGTCAAGATTTTTTTTCTAGACGAGAGCCAGGCTTTCAAGTTTTCATGGATATGCACTGCAGCTTAAATAGCTATGCACTTTCGAGGTTACGGCATTATCACATAGCAAATTGCCATTGGTGACTGGCGGGTTTTGAACACAGATCTCGGGAGCCGAAGTCCCATGTTCTACTTCTACGCCAGGCCGCTCCTGAGTTAGGACGAGCTGATTCCCAATTGTTGAGAACAGTCAAATCATGCACCATTCGACTTGTTTATCTGTTACTCTGGGAAAATTGACTGTTGTGTACTAACTTGCCTTCCTTCTAATACTTCTACTCTATAAACCTAAACCGATCATAAAATAATTCAAGCACCGATTTGGTGAGAGTTGATTGTGTAATTGAGGTTCATTTTCACCAAAATATTATTTTTAATAAAAAAGAATATTAATTGTTAAATGTTTGTAAATAAAATCCCAAGATGTTTAACAGAACAGCAGGGATGGGGTTATCTGTGCCATTTACAGCCAGCCGGCATTTTTTCCTTATATTTAAATGTTGGACTGGGCCACTGCAAGTCAAGTATAGTATCAAGGCGAAATGCAACATCCAAAGCTCAGGTTACATATAGTTGGTAGTTCAAGTTCATGTGAATTGCCAATATTTTTTAAAATTTATTTAAAGTATTTCTAAGCAAAATCTTGTTATCATTTTTTGTAGCTGGTTTTAAACTATATAATAATATCATATCTACACCTATTCTTTTCATTTACTTTTAAATTAACTGAATTTTTAATATAGTATGTACATTCTGCAAAATCTTGATCAATGAACTATTCAAAATAAACACAAATGGAATATTAATCATCTGAAAATGTAATCATATGTTCAGAATTGTATTTTTAAAATCTCTTAAATCAGGGAAGCTATACTTTTGGAGGGAAAACTAAAAATAATATTGGACAACGTACTGTGTTTAGCACATCCAATACTATCCAATTTCTAAGCAACGGATTGACGTAGAATAATAATTCAAAATGCTAAATTGTTTGTTTTTTTAAGCTGAATCCAATTTTAACAATTAAATTTAAATAAAATTAATAAAAAGGTGTTAAATTTTGAAAATAAATTTTATTTTGTGATAAAAACCTTCTTAGAGTAAACCAATCTTGCTGGTTTTCGAACTCGAAGTCATGAATGACGCTTTACACGTTTGTTCCAAATTTCATCAAGATCGGACCTTTTTTACAAAAGTTATCGCGCCTACGGACAGGTATATATATATATATATACATATATATGAAAATGAACGAACGGTGTTTTTGGGGTCTAGGGACCTCAAAATGAAAAGTTACGGTGGTCCCGCGCTTAAGTCTCACCGTGCCGCCTACGGTAATAGCTACTTCCCTATAGGGGGAAATTCGCTAAAATGAGCTAAAAATAAGTTCATACTCGTATTAAAAAAACTGTTATCAATACTTGTTTGAAATTCATTGTTGGTGATGGTGATTTTATATTTTGATTAGGATTTTTGCGGACATTTGCCATCACTGATTAGTAAAAAACAAGTTTCACGACGTTTCGGGATCTGGAATCTGATCCCGTCTTCAGGTGGAAGAAAACCTAGAACATAACAAGATTAGTAAAACATAGCCAGGAAAACCTGGAGAAAAACACAGCTAAAACAGAGAACTGTAAAAGCAGTCACGAAAACAATAAGCTGAAAAGAAAAACAATACACAAAATAACACAGGAATCACAAGTATCAAGAATCACCAGGCAGGAGAGAGCACGTCCACACCCAATCAGAGCTGAGCTGAGACTGGTGGGAGGAGAGCAAATGGCGGCGGCAACGGAAATGGCGGCGCCCACAGCCAACCAAATCACGGCGCGCTACCGGTGGCGAGAACCTGAAACAGAGACATGTGATATGCAAATTCCGTGTGTCTGTTTGTGTTTTGTTAGTTAATTTTTAACCTGATTTGGCCGTTTATGGCGAGACAAAAAGACCTTTAAATGTTAGAATCAAAGAACACAAAGATAACACGAGGAAGGGCTTAGTTGATAAATCAAAAATTGCTCAACACTGCTGGTCTGAAAATCACCAGATGAATTTTGACGAAGCAAAAATAGTACACCGCGAACCTCATTTTTTCAAAAGAAAACTAATTGAAGCTTCATACATAAAACTAGCAGACCAACCAATCAGTCAATCTTCACTTGAAATAAGGCCAGTATGGCTACCAATATTAAACAAAGAATTGAAAGACAGGGAAAATAAAGTGTCAGAAAATAGGGTAATTACTAACAATTCTGTTCAAAATTCTCATAACATGTTAACCCGTAGCAAGGCCAAGGGGCAAAATCAGGTTAAAAATTAACTAACAAAACACAAACAGACACACGGAATTTGCATATCACATGTCTCTGTTTCAGGTTCTCGCCACCGGTAGCGCGCCGTGATTTGGTTGGCTGTGGGCGCCGCCATTTCCGTTGCCGCCGCCATTTGCTCTCCTCCCACCAGTCTCAGCTCAGCTCTGATTGGGTGTGGACGTGCTCTCTCCTGCCTGGTGATTCTTGATACTTGTGATTCCTGTGTTATTTTGTGTATTGTTTTTCTTTTCAGCTTATTGTTTTCGTGACTGCTTTTACAGTTCTCTGTTTTAGCTGTGTTTTTCTCCAGGTTTTCCTGGCTATGTTTTACTAATCTTGTTATGTTCTAGGTTTTCTTCCACCTGAAGACGGGATCAGATTCCAGATCCCGAAACGTCGTGAAACTTGTTTTTTACTAATCAGTGATGGCAAATGTCCGCAAAAATCCTAATCAAAATATAAAATCACCATCACCAACAATGAATTTCAAACAAAGAATTGATTCTCGGTACGGACCCGGAGTAAGTAATCAATTAAGTGAACTTGAACAAATGCACCTAAAGTTGGCTAGGCACACCAACCATTTAACTTTTCTCACTAAGTGCAAACTCGAAAATCTAATACCGCAGAGTTTCAGAATTAAACCTCCTTTTAGTAGTTTTAAAGCCAGCAAAATAATGTCTGCAGCTTCAAAATCTCTCCTAATTGAAAGAATAAACTTTCATCGTACGGAAAAGAGAACCCTCAAAATCAGAATTGAAAATAAGAAATCTGAATTGGCAACTTTAATTGGTTCTGAGTTTCAGAACATTTTTCAAAGCATCCAAAATAGGTTTGACAAAGAATCGGTTGATATTAAATCCAGACAACAATCAAAGCTAGAAAAATTAAGACCTGTCGAAATTAGTAATAACTCTAAAAATGATGAACAGATTAATGATGCAAATAATCAGGTTGTGAATCTTTCTTCACGAAATTTAAATTCGAATGAAATTTCCGTTTTGTCTAAAGGGCTGAACTTTTCTGTTGTGCCTAAATCAGTGAGGGCGCTTGACTTTGTTACGGGGATTGAGTCCGCTGTGTCTCAGCTCCCTGAGACTCAGGGGGATCAGTTTCGGTGCGAGGCCAGCATCTTACTGAATAAAATTCCTGTCCCAAAGCCCAACCTAAAGAAAGAGGAAATCAAGGCAGTATCTATCCTTGGGAAAGATGATACTATCAAAATATTGCCCGCGGATAAAGGAAACGCTACTGTTGTCTTGGACACAGTAACATATAAAGAGAAAATATTGGAAACTCTCCAAGCTGGTAAATATACTGAACTAAATAAAGATCCTACAGAAAGTTTCGAGCGTAAAGTTGCAAGCACTCTTAGGAAGCATAAACAGTTTTTTTCTGATAAACAAAGAACTCGTTTAACACCGCATCACTCGAAAATCCCACACATGTATGGGTTACCTAAAATTCATAAAACTGATGTACCTCTTAGGCCTATAATTAGCTCTCGCGACTCACCGTGTAGGGAACTGTCTAAAGTCCTCCTGGACATCCTAAAACCATTGGTAGGAAAAACTGACTCGTACATAAAAAATTCTAAAGACTTCGTTGAAAAGTCAAAGGACATAGTGCTGGCTGAGACGGATAAGCTGGTTAGTTTTGATGTTGAAAGTCTGTTCACGAATGTCCCAGTTCCTGAAACCTTAAAAATAATCGAGTCTCGGCTCGAAAAAGATGAAAGTCTAACTGAACGTACTAAACTTCCTGTTAACGTCATTATGGAACTGCTTGAATTATGCACTCAATGTAACTATTTTGAACTAGAGGGTAAATTATACCGTCAAGATGAGGGGATGGCCATGGGGTCGCCATTGTCGCCTATCTTTGCTAATATCTTTATGGAGGAGTTTGAGCAAAAGGCTTTGTCTTTGGCTCAACTCAAACCGAAGATTTGGTGGAGGTACGTCGATGACACCTTCGTGGTATTTCCGCATGGAGACGATGAACTAAAAGACTTTTTAGGGCATCTTAACAGTATTTCTCCTTCCATCCGCCTAACAATGGAAGAGGAAGTCCAAAACAAACTAGCATTTTTGGATGTGTGCGTAGAAAAGGATAGGGACACGCTTAGGACAACTGTTTTCAGAAAAAAGACACACACAGGGCAGTACTTAAATTTTCAATCGAACCATCAAAAATCTGTCAAAGAAGGGGTGGCTTACTCACTATTTGACAGAGCAAAGAGCATTTGCTCAAATCAAGATGGATTAAATCAGGAAATCAAAAAAGTAGAGCAAGATTTGGCTAAGAATGGATACCCTCAATCCGTAATAAGAAAGTGCAAAACCCGTAGGGCTAAACAGAAAGAGTCAGAAAACACTGAAAAATTCGTTCCTATGTCAATCCCTTATGTGCCGGGATTATCGGAAAAAATTAGAAGAGTTGCTAGGAAGTTCAAAGTTAGAACCGCGTTTAGGACACAAAACACTCTTAGGCAATGTCTCGTAAAAACCAAACCAAAAAATGGCACTCAGGGATCAAAAAACTGTGTTTACAGAATAAACTGCAATAGTTGCTCTAGGCCGTATTATGGCGAGACAAAAAGACCTTTAAATGTTAGAATCAAAGAACACAAAGATAACACGAGGAAGGGCTTAGTTGATAAATCAAAAATTGCTCAACACTGCTGGTCTGAAAATCACCAGATGAATTTTGACGAAGCAAAAATAGTACACCGCGAACCTCATTTTTTCAAAAGAAAACTAATTGAAGCTTCATACATAAAACTAGCAGACCAACCAATCAGTCAATCTTCACTTGAAATAAGGCCAGTATGGCTACCAATATTAAACAAAGAATTGAAAGACAGGGAAAATAAAGTGTCAGAAAATAGGGTAATTACTAACAATTCTGTTCAAAATTCTCATAACATGTTAACCCGTAGCAAGGCCAAGGGGCAAAATCAGGTTAAAAATTAACTAACAAAACACAAACAGACACACGGAATTTGCATATCACATGTCTCTGTTTCAGGTTCTCGCCACCGGTAGCGCGCCGTGATTTGGTTGGCTGTGGGCGCCGCCATTTCCGTTGCCGCCGCCATTTGCTCTCCTCCCACCAGTCTCAGCTCAGCTCTGATTGGGTGTGGACGTGCTCTCTCCTGCCTGGTGATTCTTGATACTTGTGATTCCTGTGTTATTTTGTGTATTGTTTTTCTTTTCAGCTTATTGTTTTCGTGACTGCTTTTACAGTTCTCTGTTTTAGCTGTGTTTTTCTCCAGGTTTTCCTGGCTATGTTTTACTAATCTTGTTATGTTCTAGGTTTTCTTCCACCTGAAGACGGGATCAGATTCCAGATCCCGAAACGTCGTGAAACTTGTTTTTTACTAATCAGTGATGGCAAATGTCCGCAAAAATCCTAATCAAAATATAAAATCACCATCACCAACAATGAATTTCAAACAAAGAATTGATTCTCGGTACGGACCCGGAGTAAGTAATCAATTAAGTGAACTTGAACAAATGCACCTAAAGTTGGCTAGGCACACCAACCATTTAACTTTTCTCACTAAGTGCAAACTCGAAAATCTAATACCGCAGAGTTTCAGAATTAAACCTCCTTTTAGTAGTTTTAAAGCCAGCAAAATAATGTCTGCAGCTTCAAAATCTCTCCTAATTGAAAGAATAAACTTTCATCGTACGGAAAAGAGAACCCTCAAAATCAGAATTGAAAATAAGAAATCTGAATTGGCAACTTTAATTGGTTCTGAGTTTCAGAACATTTTTCAAAGCATCCAAAATAGGTTTGACAAAGAATCGGTTGATATTAAATCCAGACAACAATCAAAGCTAGAAAAATTAAGACCTGTCGAAATTAGTAATAACTCTAAAAATGATGAACAGATTAATGATGCAAATAATCAGGTTGTGAATCTTTCTTCACGAAATTTAAATTCGAATGAAATTTCCGTTTTGTCTAAAGGGCTGAACTTTTCTGTTGTGCCTAAATCAGTGAGGGCGCTTGACTTTGTTACGGGGATTGAGTCCGCTGTGTCTCAGCTCCCTGAGACTCAGGGGGATCAGTTTCGGTGCGAGGCCAGCATCTTACTGAATAAAATTCCTGTCCCAAAGCCCAACCTAAAGAAAGAGGAAATCAAGGCAGTATCTATCCTTGGGAAAGATGATACTATCAAAATATTGCCCGCGGATAAAGGAAACGCTACTGTTGTCTTGGACACAGTAACATATAAAGAGAAAATATTGGAAACTCTCCAAGCTGGTAAATATACTGAACTAAATAAAGATCCTACAGAAAGTTTCGAGCGTAAAGTTGCAAGCACTCTTAGGAAGCATAAACAGTTTTTTTCTGATAAACAAAGAACTCGTTTA
The DNA here is from genome assembly GCA_035578135.1 of Flexamia atlantica. Lineage (NCBI taxonomy): Eukaryota > Metazoa > Arthropoda > Insecta > Hemiptera > Cicadellidae > Flexamia > Flexamia atlantica. Next base: position 395,136 of record JAQJVK010000020.1, read on the forward strand.
ACACCGCATCACTCGAAAATCCCACACATGTATGGGTTACCTAAAATTCATAAAACTGATGTACCTCTTAGGCCTATAATTAGCTCTCGCGACTCACCGTGTAGGGAACTGTCTAAAGTCCTCCTGGACATCCTAAAACCATTGGTAGGAAAAACTGACTCGTACATAAAAAATTCTAAAGACTTCGTTGAAAAGTCAAAGGACATAGTGCTGGCTGAGACGGATAAGCTGGTTAGTTTTGATGTTGAAAGTCTGTTCACGAATGTCCCAGTTCCTGAAACCTTAAAAATAATCGAGTCTCGGCTCGAAAAAGATGAAAGTCTAACTGAACGTACTAAACTTCCTGTTAACGTCATTATGGAACTGCTTGAATTATGCACTCAATGTAACTATTTTGAACTAGAGGGTAAATTATACCGTCAAGATGAGGGGATGGCCATGGGGTCGCCATTGTCGCCTATCTTTGCTAATATCTTTATGGAGGAGTTTGAGCAAAAGGCTTTGTCTTTGGCTCAACTCAAACCGAAGATTTGGTGGAGGTACGTCGATGACACCTTCGTGGTATTTCCGCATGGAGACGATGAACTAAAAGACTTTTTAGGGCATCTTAACAGTATTTCTCCTTCCATCCGCCTAACAATGGAAGAGGAAGTCCAAAACAAACTAGCATTTTTGGATGTGTGCGTAGAAAAGGATAGGGACACGCTTAGGACAACTGTTTTCAGAAAAAAGACACACACAGGGCAGTACTTAAATTTTCAATCGAACCATCAAAAATCTGTCAAAGAAGGGGTGGCTTACTCACTATTTGACAGAGCAAAGAGCATTTGCTCAAATCAAGATGGATTAAATCAGGAAATCAAAAAAGTAGAGCAAGATTTGGCTAAGAATGGATACCCTCAATCCGTAATAAGAAAGTGCAAAACCCGTAGGGCTAAACAGAAAGAGTCAGAAAACACTGAAAAATTCGTTCCTATGTCAATCCCTTATGTGCCGGGATTATCGGAAAAAATTAGAAGAGTTGCTAGGAAGTTCAAAGTTAGAACCGCGTTTAGGACACAAAACACTCTTAGGCAATGTCTCGTAAAAACCAAACCAAAAAATGGCACTCAGGGATCAAAAAACTGTGTTTACAGAATAAACTGCAATAGTTGCTCTAGGCCGTATTATGGCGAGACAAAAAGACCTTTAAATGTTAGAATCAAAGAACACAAAGATAACACGAGGAAGGGCTTAGTTGATAAATCAAAAATTGCTCAACACTGCTGGTCTGAAAATCACCAGATGAATTTTGACGAAGCAAAAATAGTACACCGCGAACCTCATTTTTTCAAAAGAAAACTAATTGAAGCTTCATACATAAAACTAGCAGACCAACCAATCAGTCAATCTTCACTTGAAATAAGGCCAGTATGGCTACCAATATTAAACAAAGAATTGAAAGACAGGGAAAATAAAGTGTCAGAAAATAGGGTAATTACTAACAATTCTGTTCAAAATTCTCATAACATGTTAACCCGTAGCAAGGCCAAGGGGCAAAATCAGGTTAAAAATTAACTAACAAAACACAAACAGACACACGGAATTTGCATATCACATGTCTCTGTTTCAGGTTCTCGCCACCGGTAGCGCGCCGTGATTTGGTTGGCTGTGGGCGCCGCCATTTCCGTTGCCGCCGCCATTTGCTCTCCTCCCACCAGTCTCAGCTCAGCTCTGATTGGGTGTGGACGTGCTCTCTCCTGCCTGGTGATTCTTGATACTTGTGATTCCTGTGTTATTTTGTGTATTGTTTTTCTTTTCAGCTTATTGTTTTCGTGACTGCTTTTACAGTTCTCTGTTTTAGCTGTGTTTTTCTCCAGGTTTTCCTGGCTATGTTTTACTAATCTTGTTATGTTCTAGGTTTTCTTCCACCTGAAGACGGGATCAGATTCCAGATCCCGAAACGTCGTGAAACTTGTTTTTTACTAATCAGTGATGGCAAATGTCCGCAAAAATCCTAATCAAAATATAAAATCACCATCACCAACAATGAATTTCAAACAAAGAATTGATTCTCGGTACGGACCCGGAGTAAGTAATCAATTAAGTGAACTTGAACAAATGCACCTAAAGTTGGCTAGGCACACCAACCATTTAACTTTTCTCACTAAGTGCAAACTCGAAAATCTAATACCGCAGAGTTTCAGAATTAAACCTCCTTTTAGTAGTTTTAAAGCCAGCAAAATAATGTCTGCAGCTTCAAAATCTCTCCTAATTGAAAGAATAAACTTTCATCGTACGGAAAAGAGAACCCTCAAAATCAGAATTGAAAATAAGAAATCTGAATTGGCAACTTTAATTGGTTCTGAGTTTCAGAACATTTTTCAAAGCATCCAAAATAGGTTTGACAAAGAATCGGTTGATATTAAATCCAGACAACAATCAAAGCTAGAAAAATTAAGACCTGTCGAAATTAGTAATAACTCTAAAAATGATGAACAGATTAATGATGCAAATAATCAGGTTGTGAATCTTTCTTCACGAAATTTAAATTCAAATGAAATTTCCGTTTTGTCTAAAGGGCTGAACTTTTCTGTTGTGCCTAAATCAGTGAGGGCGCTTGACTTTGTTACGGGGATTGAGTCCGCTGTGTCTCAGCTCCCTGAGACTCAGGGGGATCAGTTTCGGTGCGAGGCCAGCATCTTACTGAATAAAATTCCTGTCCCAAAGCCCAACCTAAAGAAAGAGGAAATCAAGGCAGTATCTATCCTTGGGAAAGATGATACTATCAAAATATTGCCCGCGGATAAAGGAAACGCTACTGTTGTCTTGGACACAGTAACATATAAAGAGAAAATATTGGAAACTCTCCAAGCTGGTAAATATACTGAACTAAATAAAGATCCTACAGAAAGTTTCGAGCGTAAAGTTGCAAGCACTCTTAGGAAGCATAAACAGTTTTTTTCTGATAAACAAAGAACTCGTTTAACACCGCATCACTCGAAAATCCCACACATGTATGGGTTACCTAAAATTCATAAAACTGATGTACCTCTTAGGCCTATAATTAGCTCTCGCGACTCACCGTGTAGGGAACTGTCTAAAGTCCTCCTGGACATCCTAAAACCATTGGTAGGAAAAACTGACTCGTACATAAAAAATTCTAAAGACTTCGTTGAAAAGTCAAAGGACATAGTGCTGGCTGAGACGGATAAGCTGGTTAGTTTTGATGTTGAAAGTCTGTTCACGAATGTCCCAGTTCCTGAAACCTTAAAAATAATCGAGTCTCGGCTCGAAAAAGATGAAAGTCTAACTGAACGTACTAAACTTCCTGTTAACGTCATTATGGAACTGCTTGAATTATGCACTCAATGTAACTATTTTGAACTAGAGGGTAAATTATACCGTCAAGATGAGGGGATGGCCATGGGGTCGCCATTGTCGCCTATCTTTGCTAATATCTTTATGGAGGAGTTTGAGCAAAAGGCTTTGTCTTTGGCTCAACTCAAACCGAAGATTTGGTGGAGGTACGTCGATGACACCTTCGTGGTATTTCCGCATGGAGACGATGAACTAAAAGACTTTTTAGGGCATCTTAACAGTATTTCTCCTTCCATCCGCCTAACAATGGAAGAGGAAGTCCAAAACAAACTAGCATTTTTGGATGTGTGCGTAGAAAAGGATAGGGACACGCTTAGGACAACTGTTTTCAGAAAAAAGACACACACAGGGCAGTACTTAAATTTTCAATCGAACCATCAAAAATCTGTCAAAGAAGGGGTGGCTTACTCACTATTTGACAGAGCAAAGAGCATTTGCTCAAATCAAGATGGATTAAATCAGGAAATCAAAAAAGTAGAGCAAGATTTGGCTAAGAATGGATACCCTCAATCCGTAATAAGAAAGTGCAAAACCCGTAGGGCTAAACAGAAAGAGTCAGAAAACACTGAAAAATTCGTTCCTATGTCAATCCCTTATGTGCCGGGATTATCGGAAAAAATTAGAAGAGTTGCTAGGAAGTTCAAAGTTAGAACCGCGTTTAGGACACAAAACACTCTTAGGCAATGTCTCGTAAAAACCAAACCAAAAAATGGCACTCAGGGATCAAAAAACTGTGTTTACAGAATAAACTGCAATAGTTGCTCTAGGCCGTATTATGGCGAGACAAAAAGACCTTTAAATGTTAGAATCAAAGAACACAAAGATAACACGAGGAAGGGCTTAGTTGATAAATCAAAAATTGCTCAACACTGCTGGTCTGAAAATCACCAGATGAATTTTGACGAAGCAAAAATAGTACACCGCGAACCTCATTTTTTCAAAAGAAAACTAATTGAAGCTTCATACATAAAACTAGCAGACCAACCAATCAGTCAATCTTCACTTGAAATAAGGCCAGTATGGCTACCAATATTAAACAAAGAATTGAAAGACAGGGAAAATAAAGTGTCAGAAAATAGGGTAATTACTAACAATTCTGTTCAAAATTCTCATAACATGTTAACCCGTAGCAAGGCCAAGGGGCAAAATCAGGTTAAAAATTAACTAACAAAACACAAACAGACACACGGAATTTGCATATCACATGTCTCTGTTTCAGGTTCTCGCCACCGGTAGCGCGCCGTGATTTGGTTGGCTGTGGGCGCCGCCATTTCCGTTGCCGCCGCCATTTGCTCTCCTCCCACCAGTCTCAGCTCAGCTCTGATTGGGTGTGGACGTGCTCTCTCCTGCCTGGTGATTCTTGATACTTGTGATTCCTGTGTTATTTTGTGTATTGTTTTTCTTTTCAGCTTATTGTTTTCGTGACTGCTTTTACAGTTCTCTGTTTTAGCTGTGTTTTTCTCCAGGTTTTCCTGGCTATGTTTTACTAATCTTGTTATGTTCTAGGTTTTCTTCCACCTGAAGACGGGATCAGATTCCAGATCCCGAAACGTCGTGAAACTTGTTTTTTACTAATCAGTGATGGCAAATGTCCGCAAAAATCCTAATCAAAATATAAAATCACCATCACCAACAATGAATTTCAAACAAAGAATTGATTCTCGGTACGGACCCGGAGTAAGTAATCAATTAAGTGAACTTGAACAAATGCACCTAAAGTTGGCTAGGCACACCAACCATTTAACTTTTCTCACTAAGTGCAAACTCGAAAATCTAATACCGCAGAGTTTCAGAATTAAACCTCCTTTTAGTAGTTTTAAAGCCAGCAAAATAATGTCTGCAGCTTCAAAATCTCTCCTAATTGAAAGAATAAACTTTCATCGTACGGAAAAGAGAACCCTCAAAATCAGAATTGAAAATAAGAAATCTGAATTGGCAACTTTAATTGGTTCTGAGTTTCAGAACATTTTTCAAAGCATCCAAAATAGGTTTGACAAAGAATCGGTTGATATTAAATCCAGACAACAATCAAAGCTAGAAAAATTAAGACCTGTCGAAATTAGTAATAACTCTAAAAATGATGAACAGATTAATGATGCAAATAATCAGGTTGTGAATCTTTCTTCACGAAATTTAAATTCAAATGAAATTTCCGTTTTGTCTAAAGGGCTGAACTTTTCTGTTGTGCCTAAATCAGTGAGGGCGCTTGACTTTGTTACGGGGATTGAGTCCGCTGTGTCTCAGCTCCCTGAGACTCAGGGGGATCAGTTTCGGTGCGAGGCCAGCATCTTACTGAATAAAATTCCTGTCCCAAAGCCCAACCTAAAGAAAGAGGAAATCAAGGCAGTATCTATCCTTGGGAAAGATGATACTATCAAAATATTGCCCGCGGATAAAGGAAACGCTACTGTTGTCTTGGACACAGTAACATATAAAGAGAAAATATTGGAAACTCTCCAAGCTGGTAAATATACTGAACTAAATAAAGATCCTACAGAAAGTTTCGAGCGTAAAGTTGCAAGCACTCTTAGGAAGCATAAACAGTTTTTTTCTGATAAACAAAGAACTCGTTTAACACCGCATCACTCGAAAATCCCACACATGTATGGGTTACCTAAAATTCATAAAACTGATGTACCTCTTAGGCCTATAATTAGCTCTCGCGACTCACCGTGTAGGGAACTGTCTAAAGTCCTCCTGGACATCCTAAAACCATTGGTAGGAAAAACTGACTCGTACATAAAAAATTCTAAAGACTTCGTTGAAAAGTCAAAGGACATAGTGCTGGCTGAGACGGATAAGCTGGTTAGTTTTGATGTTGAAAGTCTGTTCACGAATGTCCCAGTTCCTGAAACCTTAAAAATAATCGAGTCTCGGCTCGAAAAAGATGAAAGTCTAACTGAACGTACTAAACTTCCTGTTAACGTCATTATGGAACTGCTTGAATTATGCACTCAATGTAACTATTTTGAACTAGAGGGTAAATTATACCGTCAAGATGAGGGGATGGCCATGGGGTCGCCATTGTCGCCTATCTTTGCTAATATCTTTATGGAGGAGTTTGAGCAAAAGGCTTTGTCTTTGGCTCAACTCAAACCGAAGATTTGGTGGAGGTACGTCGATGACACCTTCGTGGTATTTCCGCATGGAGACGATGAACTAAAAGACTTTTTAGGGCATCTTAACAGTATTTCTCCTTCCATCCGCCTAACAATGGAAGAGGAAGTCCAAAACAAACTAGCATTTTTGGATGTGTGCGTAGAAAAGGATAGGGACACGCTTAGGACAACTGTTTTCAGAAAAAAGACACACACAGGGCAGTACTTAAATTTTCAATCGAACCATCAAAAATCTGTCAAAGAAGGGGTGGCTTACTCACTATTTGACAGAGCAAAGAGCATTTGCTCAAATCAAGATGGATTAAATCAGGAAATCAAAAAAGTAGAGCAAGATTTGGCTAAGAATGGATACCCTCAATCCGTAATAAGAAAGTGCAAAACCCGTAGGGCTAAACAGAAAGAGTCAGAAAACACTGAAAAATTCGTTCCTATGTCAATCCCTTATGTGCCGGGATTATCGGAAAAAATTAGAAGAGTTGCTAGGAAGTTCAAAGTTAGAACCGCGTTTAGGACACAAAACACTCTTAGGCAATGTCTCGTAAAAACCAAACCAAAAAATGGCACTCAGGGATCAAAAAACTGTGTTTACAGAATAAACTGCAATAGTTGCTCTAGGCCGTATTATGGCGAGACAAAAAGACCTTTAAATGTTAGAATCAAAGAACACAAAGATAACACGAGGAAGGGCTTAGTTGATAAATCAAAAATTGCTCAACACTGCTGGTCTGAAAATCACCAGATGAATTTTGACGAAGCAAAAATAGTACACCGCGAACCTCATTTTTTCAAAAGAAAACTAATTGAAGCTTCATACATAAAACTAGCAGACCAACCAATCAGTCAATCTTCACTTGAAATAAGGCCAGTATGGCTACCAATATTAAACAAAGAATTGAAAGACAGGGAAAATAAAGTGTCAGAAAATAGGGTAATTACTAACAATTCTGTTCAAAATTCTCATAACATGTTAACCCGTAGCAAGGCCAAGGGGCAAAATCAGGTTAAAAATTAACTAACAAAACACAAACAGACACACGGAATTTGCATATCACATGTCTCTGTTTCAGGTTCTCGCCACCGGTAGCGCGCCGTGATTTGGTTGGCTGTGGGCGCCGCCATTTCCGTTGCCGCCGCCATTTGCTCTCCTCCCACCAGTCTCAGCTCAGCTCTGATTGGGTGTGGACGTGCTCTCTCCTGCCTGGTGATTCTTGATACTTGTGATTCCTGTGTTATTTTGTGTATTGTTTTTCTTTTCAGCTTATTGTTTTCGTGATTGCTTTTACAGTTCTCTGTTTTAGCTGTGTTTTTCTCCAGGTTTTCCTGGCTATGTTTTACTAATCTTGTTATGTTCTAGGTTTTCTTCCACCTGAAGACGGGATCAGATTCCAGATCCCGAAACGTCGTGAAACTTGTTTTTTACTAATCAGTGATGGCAAATGTCCGCAAAAATCCTAATCAAAATATAAAATCACCATCACCAACAATGAATTTCAAACAAAGAATTGATTCTCGGTACGGACCCGGAGTAAGTAATCAATTAAGTGAACTTGAACAAATGCACCTAAAGTTGGCTAGGCACACCAACCATTTAACTTTTCTCACTAAGTGCAAACTCGAAAATCTAATACCGCAGAGTTTCAGAATTAAACCTCCTTTTAGTAGTTTTAAAGCCAGCAAAATAATGTCTGCAGCTTCAAAATCTCTCCTAATTGAAAGAATAAACTTTCATCGTACGGAAAAGAGAACCCTCAAAATCAGAATTGAAAATAAGAAATCTGAATTGGCAACTTTAATTGGTTCTGAGTTTCAGAACATTTTTCAAAGCATCCAAAATAGGTTTGACAAAGAATCGGTTGATATTAAATCCAGACAACAATCAAAGCTAGAAAAATTAAGACCTGTCGAAATTAGTAATAACTCTAAAAATGATGAACAGATTAATGATGCAAATAATCAGGTTGTGAATCTTTCTTCACGAAATTTAAATTCAAATGAAATTTCCGTTTTGTCTAAAGGGCTGAACTTTTCTGTTGTGCCTAAATCAGTGAGGGCGCTTGACTTTGTTACGGGGATTGAGTCCGCTGTGTCTCAGCTCCCTGAGACTCAGGGGGATCAGTTTCGGTGCGAGGCCAGCATCTTACTGAATAAAATTCCTGTCCCAAAGCCCAACCTAAAGAAAGAGGAAATCAAGGCAGTATCTATCCTTGGGAAAGATGATACTATCAAAATATTGCCCGCGGATAAAGGAAACGCTACTGTTGTCTTGGACACAGTAACATATAAAGAGAAAATATTGGAAACTCTCCAAGCTGGTAAATATACTGAACTAAATAAAGATCCTACAGAAAGTTTCGAGCGTAAAGTTGCAAGCACTCTTAGGAAGCATAAACAGTTTTTTTCTGATAAACAAAGAACTCGTTTAACACCGCATCACTCGAAAATCCCACACATGTATGGGTTACCTAAAATTCATAAAACTGATGTACCTCTTAGGCCTATAATTAGCTCTCGCGACTCACCGTGTAGGGAACTGTCTAAAGTCCTCCTGGACATCCTAAAACCATTGGTAGGAAAAACTGACTCGTACATAAAAAATTCTAAAGACTTCGTTGAAAAGTCAAAGGACATAGTGCTGGCTGAGACGGATAAGCTGGTTAGTTTTGATGTTGAAAGTCTGTTCACGAATGTCCCAGTTCCTGAAACCTTAAAAATAATCGAGTCTCGGCTCGAAAAAGATGAAAGTCTAACTGAACGTACTAAACTTCCTGTTAACGTCATTATGGAACTGCTTGAATTATGCACTCAATGTAACTATTTTGAACTAGAGGGTAAATTATACCGTCAAGATGAGGGGATGGCCATGGGGTCGCCATTGTCGCCTATCTTTGCTAATATCTTTATGGAGGAGTTTGAGCAAAAGGCTTTGTCTTTGGCTCAACTCAAACCGAAGATTTGGTGGAGGTACGTCGATGACACCTTCGTGGTATTTCCGCATGGAGACGATGAACTAAAAGACTTTTTAGGGCATCTTAACAGTATTTCTCCTTCCATCCGCCTAACAATGGAAGAGGAAGTCCAAAACAAACTAGCATTTTTGGATGTGTGCGTAGAAAAGGATAGGGACACGCTTAGGACAACTGTTTTCAGAAAAAAGACACACACAGGGCAGTACTTAAATTTTCAATCGAACCATCAAAAATCTGTCAAAGAAGGGGTGGCTTACTCACTATTTGACAGAGCAAAGAGCATTTGCTCAAATCAAGATGGATTAAATCAGGAAATCAAAAAAGTAGAGCAAGATTTGGCTAAGAATGGATACCCTCAATCCGTAATAAGAAAGTGCAAAACCCGTAGGGCTAAACAGAAAGAGTCAGAAAACACTGAAAAATTCGTTCCTATGTCAATCCCTTATGTGCCGGGATTATCGGAAAAAATTAGAAGAGTTGCTAGGAAGTTCAAAGTTAGAACCGCGTTTAGGACACAAAACACTCTTAGGCAATGTCTCGTAAAAACCAAACCAAAAAATGGCACTCAGGGATCAAAAAACTGTGTTTACAGAATAAACTGCAATAGTTGCTCTAGGCCGTATTATGGCGAGACAAAAAGACCTTTAAATGTTAGAATCAAAGAACACAAAGATAACACGAGGAAGGGCTTAGTTGATAAATCAAAAATTGCTCAACACCGCTGGTCTGAAAATCACCAGATGAATTTTGACGAAGCAAAAATAGTACACCGCGAACCTCATTTTTTCAAAAGAAAACTAATTGAAGCTTCATACATAAAACTAGCAGACCAACCAATCAGTCAATCTTCACTTGAAATAAGGCCAGTATGGCTACCAATATTAAACAAAGAATTGAAAGACAGGGAAAATAAAGTGTCAGAAAATAGGGTAATTACTAACAATTCTGTTCAAAATTCTCATAACATGTTAACCCGTAGCAAGGCCAAGGGGCAAAATCAGGTTAAAAATTAACTAACAAAACACAAACAGACACACGGAATTTGCATATCACATGTCTCTGTTTCAGGTTCTCGCCACCGGTAGCGCGCCGTGATTTGGTTGGCTGTGGGCGCCGCCATTTCCGTTGCCGCCGCCATTTGCTCTCCTCCCACCAGTCTCAGCTCAGCTCTGATTGGGTGTGGACGTGCTCTCTCCTGCCTGGTGATTCTTGATACTTGTGATTCCTGTGTTATTTTGTGTATTGTTTTTCTTTTCAGCTTATTGTTTTCGTGACTGCTTTTACAGTTCTCTGTTTTAGCTGTGTTTTTCTCCAGGTTTTCCTGGCTATGTTTTACTAATCTTGTTATGTTCTAGGTTTTCTTCCACCTGAAGACGGGATCAGATTCCAGATCCCGAAACGTCGTGAAACTTGTTTTTTACTAATCAGTGATGGCAAATGTCCGCAAAAATCCTAATCAAAATATGTTATCAATACATCGAAACTTGGCAACGGTTTCATATCAATACGAGTTAAAAACTTTTTTGAAATAATTTTAAAATTGTTAGGAACTTGTATTAAAACCATTTTAAAATTATTAACGAACTTGTATCAATGTCGTTCGTTAAATAACTTAATCAGAACAATTTTTATAATGTTTCAAACTTATATTAAATCTAGTATTCATGTAATTTTCTAAAACACATATTAAAATTATTTCAAAACAATTTTAAAAGTGTTTAAACTGATATCAAAACTTGTAAAGTTTGAAGTCAAATAACTTGTATTAAAACAGTTCAAATTTGTTTTAAAGTCTTGTTAAAATTGTTTTAAAACATTCTTATATTGAAATGTTTTAAAAGTGTTTTAAATTATTTGTAACTCATTTTCATGCTCATTAAGTAGCAGTAACAATTTGAAAAACAAATGAAAAAGTAACAACACTTTTTAATAGGCACAATTATTTAACTGAAAAACCCATAAAAACAACAAATTAAAACTACAAATTTCAAATTACTCTCACTGTGTCATCCACCTACCCCAACACTTCATAGCAAACTGATAACGAGGGCTGTAAACGCCCCTCACCACGCACAACTATAGGGCGCTTTTGTTGTCGTCGTCGATCAGGTGATTTGCAGTTGCCGCCGCCAGCCCCAAAACCAAAATTCCCCGCGATTCCCTGTCCATCTAGCCACACTGCCACTTACTAGTAGTACCGACTAAAGATGATAGTGAACCATTTCAACTTGGTCGCGAGCTCCCAAGCCCGTCTTTTGCTACGTGGACGAAAGTTAGGCGCGCCTAAAGCTAGGTGCGTACTAGCTGGGCCCGAGCTCCCAAACCGCTCCTAAGAGGAGGAAGGGATAGAACATTTTATTTAGTTAGGCCTAGATTGGAAATGTTTAAATCATTTTTCTTGTTTGCAGGCCCTAAGCTCTTTAATAAACTACCCGAAACTGTACGAAACATCAAAACACTACGTAGGTTTTCAATCGCAGTCTACAACTGGCTTTTAACAGTATCAAACATGGACTTTTTCGTTAATAATTTCTCTTCCTCATTATGATTGCTCCATCCCTCCCATAGTGAAAGTTATTATTTTATAAAACGGCAAAAAATATTATTCTTTTGTTATTTTAATTTTTCTTATTGTAAATTTTATTTATATCCACTCGCCACTGTCTTTTGTTCAATTGGTACCCCAATACAGGATTTTCCTAAGGGGCTACCTAATTTCAGGGAAGTCAATTGTAATGTAATGTTTCTTTTTTAATACAGTCAGTAAACTTATGTTGTAAATGTTTTTTAGTCAGTTTTGCATTTTTTCAATTTAAGTTATGTAATAACTAAAGTTACCAGTTTGTTTGTACATATATAACAGTGAAGTAGAATAATTTAATTTTACATTTTTATACTTATTAATGATTCTTTAATATTTATCTATATGCACAGTATGTATGTATGTATGTATGTATGAATGAGTGTCATAATTTAAGACAAATAAATGTTACTCAAGTGTATATAGGTACCAAAGTACTGTATTGTATGCAATGCTGTGAGCAACACAAGTGATCAATCTGTATTCTTGTATAAGATCTTGTACTTTTCTGAAATAAAAATATTTATTTATTTATTTTATTTATTTATTTTGTAATACAGTATCGGTGTATAACGGACATAGTGTACATCGATTCAGTTGATATAAAAAAAATCCTAATTATTATTTGATTGGATCAATTTCAAATTTTAAGTATCAGGCTGAATAATATAAACAAAGATGATTCATACAGCTAATAGATTCCTACATTGCTTCCTATTGAAATCCTCATTGCCTGCTGCCGTGGCCATACTACTTCGCTAGGTATGTGGACAGAGTGGTTCCTCAATCTCTGCGAGGTCTGCGGTAACATCCAATCATAAAAGCAAACTTTCTCTTGGAAGGGATTGCGAAAGATTGGTCAGCTTACTCCGGCAATTGTTTGAAATAATGAGACTGTTTAATATATCCTCTGTATTAGGAAAAATCTTAGCTTCTCATTTAAATACCAACAATTTGAGCACCAAAAGCTCCAGTAAAGTTATTTATAATTTAAAAAAAATCTATATTTGTGGCTACTCATTATTCTTTAATTAAAAGCACATAATTTGATAAGGTAATCAATCGGTTGACAATGTGAAACCGAGGTTTTTGTATTGGATTAAGAGTAAAAATAATGTTTTTATGTAATTGAAGAACTAACAACCGATTGAAAGCCAAATTTCCAATACGATTTATATACATATATCTGTAAGTAGTAAGATACAGCAAAAGAGTACATTTAGATATTAAATTTGACAGACAATATGAAACAACTATAAGAGCGCTGTTAATTATTTGCTAAAATAAACTACAATATTCGGAATATTAATTAAAATGTTGATTTAATAAAATTCTATTGCATGAGCAATTTTTTCTGTATATTTCAACCTTAAGTGAGTCCATAGTTATCTAAGAAAAAACTACTTTTTCAAGGATTTCCTGTTATCGCTGGAAATTAGTTATGTCTTGTTTAAAATCGTGTAATATTGGCACCGTTACTACACCGGTCAATACTACACCGGTAAATAGTATTGGCATTAAAAATGTAGCTACACCAGAAATTAATCTTCAATTTGAAAAAAAATAAGTTGGGGCATATTGCTTAAATGCTTATTTCTATCTCCGAATACTTGAACAAAATTTTATTTTTTAGTAGCAATATATTTTTTTCTATTGCAAACTTTTTTAAATTCAAAACAATGCACAACGACTCGTGCCCACTCACAGGCTTTGGCCAACGTGGGTACATTTCTCTAGGAAAGTGTATAAATAAAACATACTCATACCATTTAATTTTTAAGTTGATTTCGCTTCATGCTTGCAACAAGTTGTAGTTATTGGAAATAAAATTTTTTGAATTTGAATTTGAATTTTGAATTTATTGAATTTCGTGTACAGTAATTTCTCCTTTAAGATTCTCATTATCTCACGGACAGTTATAATTGAGTGACTGCACACAGTGTTAAACCCCTGAATCAGAACGATTCATTCATTTCTTCCAGAGGCTAGACACGCCTAGTTCTAAATCATAAACTAGAATGTAGGACAAATGACTCCTAACTGTCGAGACGCAGAAGGAAGCAACGACCTCATAACATCGTCCGCAGTCACGGCTGAACGCGAGAGTCGAGTTAATTGCAGAACGAATGCAGCTGAGGATGACTCTGCTATTCGCCGGCCGCTCGCTGTTCGCCTAGCAGTAGAGGTGTGCCTAGCAAGTCGTTCCAGGACGAGAACCGTTCCGGCCGTTCCGTTCCACCCGCGGAACGTGTTCTTTTAATAGTTCCCGTTCCGGCTGTCGTTCCAAAATATGGACACCGGTCTGACACTTAAATGGAGCCAAGTGGTAAGCTTATTGGAGCGGGTTGGTTCGAAGCACTTTAGTTAGATGTCGTTGTAAAAACATGGTTTTCTTCTTCTTCACTGAATCAGCCAATCAAAACCACAATAACGATCTGCTATTATTTATTTATTTTTTATTTATTTATACAATTTACAATGCTTTAGTACAGCAATCGCCAGTTACACTATAGCATTAAAATAGTTTTACAAAACACCAGAAAACATGCAAACATTCAAAATAAGTTGACAACAGTGTTGGTAAAAAGTCTGCTTCTTGCTTTAAATATTTTAAATTACAATAAATATTCCGCTTACAACAATTCATTACGAACGAGAAAAAATTAATAAATATTAACAATTTACAACAAAAATAGTTTTCATTAATAAATTTACTTCATACATCAATAAATAAGACGAGCATTAACATTAACATAAATAAATACAAGCAAAAAATAAATATCAAGTTTAAAGGTGAATTTAATTTGGAATTAACATACAAAGCCGAGTTTTATATTTTGAAAACGAGTCATTAAACACATCCAAATCAGAGTGTTTTGAGTTGTAAAGCCTCATCATGAAGTTTAATGGAGAGTGATATCCAAGATTTGTCCTTGAGAAACGAGGCAAAAACAATTGCAAGGTACGGGAGCCGCGGCGAGGGGGAGCAAAGTCCAACTGCGATAACAGAGCGCCGTTGCCAGCGCCCCACTCACCAGTTTATGGAGATACAACAAGCTGGTGATTTGGCGTCTTTTGGAAAGACTCTGTATATTAAAAATATTCAAAAGGTCAGAATAATGAGCATCATTTGGATAAAACCCAAACGTTTTTAAGTGCAAAAAGCGAACAAATTTGTTCTGAATATTTTCGATCATTTCAGTTAAATAAATTACATGAGGACTCCAAACAATCGATCCATATTCTAACTTTGATCTAACTAGGGAAAAATATAATAGTTTCAATGAATTCGTGCCTTGTAAAAAAGAACTGGACCGTTTTATGAATCCGAGGACAGAGTAAGCAGACTTACAGACAGACATTATATGATCACCAAATGTAAATATTGAATCAAACAAAATTCCTAAATCCTTAAAATTTAAATTTCTTGCCAATACCGTACTACCCATTTTATAGTCAAATTTGATTATTCCTTCAGGTTTTTTCCTTGAATATGACATTACAGCACATTTATTTACATTAAATTTTAAATTTCCATGGCTCCAGACAACCAAGGCATCTAAGTCACGTTGCAAGTTTTCACAATCACTTTGTGTTTCTATTTTACTAAATATTTTCAAGTCATCAGCATATAAAAGTATTTTACTGTTTTTAATGCAAGTTGTGATGTCGTTAATGAAGATAATAAATAATAACGGCCCTAAATTCGATCCTTGAGGGACCCCAGATTCAGCAACAAACTCTTTAGAAGAAAACCCCTCATAACAAACAAACTGTTTCCTTTTATTCAAATAAGAAGCGAAAAATTTCAAAGCACTGTTTGTTAGACCAAAATAATGTAATTTAGATAACAAATTTAGATGCGAGACCCTATCAAATGCTTTTTCAAAGTCGGTGTAAATTACATCAAGTTGAATATTGTTGTCTATTAAAGGAACACAAAACTGCGCAAAATTCAGTAAGTTAGAATTGATAGACCTATGCTGAAAAAAACCATGTTGACAGTCACTGATGTATTTTTTTACATGTGAAAATAATCTATTATATATAATTGACTCAAACACCTTGGCTGGCGCAGAGAGTAAAGCAATCGGCCTATGATTTTTAATTTCTCCCCTTGACCCCTTCTTAGGCACAGGAACTATCCTAGCAAGCTTCCACACATCAGGAAAACCCCTCATAATAACTTCCTATTCCGTTTCACCTGATTTTCTGTCATGACGCGACGTGTACACAACCATAACGAGTTGGAATTAATTTGAGTGTGGGAAAATACCTAAAGTACGTTTGCAGAAAGTTGTTCTAGTGTAAGTTGTTTCGCGAAATACTGTACTGAGTGATTAGTTAATTTTTATTAAGTGCTTTTATGTAAACATCTACGATCTATCTTCTATCAATCGCTTTAAGCACAATAAGAATCACTCAGTACAGTATTTCGCGAAACAATTTGCACTAGCGGCAAACGTACTTAATCTTAACAAATCGGTTAAGTCATTAAAATTGAAAGTCTAGCAAACAAAACAAGAAAACGAAAATATAAAAAAAGCAGACGACGACGATCGATATGTCGCATCGACGACCATCGATATATCGCAACGATCTTTTTAGTTCGTAGCACTTTTATCAGATAGCGCTGCTGTTCCCTTACCACCGAGTTAACATGGAAGTGCCAACTCTTTACGAAGTTCATTATTACTCTATGATATGGAGCACGGCTAGTTGTGGCATACCCGTTCTTTGCAATAGAAATACGTTCCGGAATGATTAAGTATTGTTATTTCAATAAGTAAAGTTTTGTTATTTCAATAAGGGAAGTTTTAACTTTGTTTTAAGATCGCTTTAATTATAACTTACAGAAATTAACTTTTATAATTGTCATGCTTAGGCGTACTGACTGAGGAGGGATAAAAAAATCGTAAATATTATAAATTTAATTCCAGATGATTAAATAAAACATTCATATTTCAAGTAAATCCAAAATTCAAAATATTAACTTATACATACACAGATATAAATTAAGCTTCATATCACTATCAATTCGTGTAAGCCTAATACGCAAAGTTAAAGTTAGAGGAAGCTAAATCGTGATACAGTATAAATAAAATTAACAATCAACAACAAAATCAATTAACTAATTAAATAAAATTAACAGTCAAAAACCTCAAC
Organism: Flexamia atlantica; assembly: GCA_035578135.1. NCBI lineage: Eukaryota > Metazoa > Arthropoda > Insecta > Hemiptera > Cicadellidae > Flexamia > Flexamia atlantica. The sequence continues at coordinate 412,328 of JAQJVK010000020.1, forward strand.
AAACACAACGCAGCTGTCTGCTATTACAGCAGAATGAACAGTATAATGTGAGCTGGGCTACTGGCAGACGACAAACAGGTTGCTACTTGAAAATCTGTTGTATTATAAGAACGTAAACACAGTCAAGACGACTCCTTAAAACCGTAATTCGTTTCTAGAGACGAGAACGAGATCGGAACAAAATCTTGATCGGAACGTATTTGAATGACAGTCGGAACTGTTCCCGGAACGGTCCGGAACTGGAACGGAACGATAAGACAGTTCCAGTTCTTTTGGTACGTAGGCATTGTCCTGAGTCAGCACAGTACCTACGTGGTCGTGTACCGCTTTCGACTCTACAAGTCCCGTTTGATACGTTCGCTATGACACGTTTCGATTCTGCTGCGTGGCTAACAGCAGCTGGTTGCGAGACAGAAGGTGTGACGCCGTGCATTGCTTGCTGCGCAACTGCTTTATGATTTTATACTTCTTTCACGTTTCTGGGACCCTTCGTTTTCAAATTTGTCAATTGAAATAAAATTTTGTCATTAAGGATATTGTGTAAAAGTCTGAAAAAATTGTCAGCTGAGGTAATTGATACGGTGACTTGGTTGTTTTTATAATACAGTAACGAAAGCTGTTTATAGTTTGTTATTTTAGATAATTATTTACATGTAATAACATCTTTAGCTAATAGTAAATATTCTGTCTAGCATCATACTATTTGTGATCACAACAGGAAGCAGGCATCAGGACTTCAAAGTGCAATACATTTGACTCTCGATAGTTCGACACTTAGTTCGACTTCAGGGGTGTCGAAGTATAAAAATGTCGAACTGTATGGAGTATATGGGATTTAAAATTATTAAAAGCATTAAAAGCACATGTTTTACATGTACATCTAAATTTATTAAATCCCATAAAGCTAAACCATTGCACATCCACAGATTAATAAAGTGATTAAGTGATTAAGGTGAAGTATACTACATCTGTATACCAGTAGTATCAAGATTTTTCTGAAGAATTGATTGTGATTCCACATAAAAATCAGAAGATAGGTCCCAGTAAATAACACTGGAAAATATACGTAAGAATCTTAGATTGTTTGTTGAGTAACAGCAGCTGTCGAACTATACAGAGTGTCGAAGTATCGAGTGTCGAACCTTCGATACAGGTAAGACTTACTGGTAAGACTGGACTCAACAAACATTTTGTTTCTTTTTGATTGCATTTTGATTGCACCGATATGTCACTTGTTACAGTTATTGGCAAAAGTGGTCAGTTAATTTCCAAGCCATTCTGTTTTACTAAGAGTAAACAAATTCATTTATTCTTTACCAGAGGCGGTTTAAGCATAATTCTAAATGTTTAAAGATACAGTAATACCTTTGCTGGGTGGGTATACAGAGCACATTCACCTGCCATGCGATAGATCCGAGAAAAATAACATTTATTTCAAACAAATATGTATCTCTGTTCCGTGCGTGTCCGTTTTAAGCTCATAAACGTTATTTAAAATAATTTTATTTACTATAAAGGAACTCCCAAATTGTGCATTCATTTTAGAACCTCTATTTTCCTGAACAAACAAGTATACTGTCAGCTGGTTTGTTATGTTCTGTCGAATACTGTTTTTGCTGTTGTTTCCTGATAAATATTCTTGCAAATCTTATTGTCTCCATTTATTGTGGAGAAAAATTAGGATTTACTCATTTACAATAGAAACAATAGGTGGCAGCAAGCGGCCAACTAGATGCCAGGTGATAAGCGGCTGATTCTTCGGCTGCACGGCAAGCTGTAAGCTATGCTTCCATTTGATTCGATTCGCCAAATCGAGCTACAATACTAGCCGCGCAGCAAATCGCACGGAATTGCCAGGACCGAACTTGCCGAGAGAGATCACCGGCCATGTCCCGTTTGATTGTAGGTCGTGAAAAGAAGCATGACCGGCGAAATACATTTGGGGCAGTCGGCCAGACGAGTCGTTTCTTATCCTATACTCTTATATGAGTAATGTTATCGTGCTTGCTTGTATGCTTGCTTGCACATTTATCTCAAAAACGGCTCCGAGGATTTCCTTCAAAGTCTGGAAATAAGTAATTTATGACTCAAGAACGTCTTTTACGTAGATTACTTGGCCAGAGAAAATCTAATAACGTAATAAATCGAATTTTAAAGTTGTAAAAATTTAACATTGGCCTTATGGGTTGCCGTGATAGCAACGAAAATAAACAGGGAAAGTGTAAACAAATGAAGTAATCATAACAGCTGTTTGGAATCTACAGCCATCAAGGAAAAAAAACAGCAAATGGGATGAAGAGTCCATGGAGCAATAAAAAAGGTTTCTATTTATCAATTTTATGACATTGAAATATATTATAGTAACTGGATGAACTGGTAAACATGAAATAGCACCGAGCAAGGCTCGGTCCACCAGGTACTAAGTGTGGTGTGTGTTAGCGAACAGACGCGGCGTTCCATCACAAAATCCTGAAATTTTTATTTTGACACGCTGAACGACAAAGTCAAGTGAACACGCTCAATGTACACGTCATTGTAAGAGCAGTGAAGTTCAAACAAAACATCAAATCAAATCAAAAATTGGTTTATTTCCTTCAAATAAATACAAAATATATACATCTTATATTATTATAGGTATGAAATAATAAGTCCTACATAGGTCAAAAAATGACCTGTGCGGTTGAACTGAGTCTCTTCGGCAGTGATCCACTTTTCACATAAAAAAAAGTATCGGCACATAGGAAATTAAAATAACAAACTAAAAATTAACAGAACAGAGAGTGAAAATTAAAAAAAGAAATAAAATTTTAAAAATGGGATTATTATTCAGGCTTCTTTTAAATTTGTAACTTCATGCATAATTATAAACTGAATAGACTGTAATTAATTACAGCTTACAGCTTGGGCTTGACTTTGATGGGCGCGGCAGTCAGTCGAACATTGAAACCAAAGTTGTCGGTTGAACATTGATACAGTTGTCGGTTGGTAATATTGTGTATTAGAACATACAACTGGAAATTACTATAATGTTACCCGGTTAACAAGGTACTCTCTTGGTCTAACTATTATAAATTTTATACACTGTAAACAGTAATTAAGAGGCGGCTCCAGTCACCAAAAAATATCCCGTTTCTACATGCCTCCTCCCGTAAGGCCGATGTTAACTTTCAAAGTCGGTACAGCCAAGGCCACACTACACTACAGGCCGGAGTCCTTTTGTGGTGACGTCACATTATCAGACGGAATCGCAGACGATTTTATAATGTACTCTTATGGCGATTCACTGTCACACTCTTAAAACTATCGTGCCCTAAGTAATTCGTTTAAGTTTTCGTTTAGAAACCATTATTTTTTTGAATCTGCATTAATCCATGAATAACTAAATGCGGTCGAAAATAATTTTAAAGAAAACAAGACTTTATTTAATAAACTTAAAACCGGTAAACATTACAGGCAAGTAATTTGTTTGCTTTCCATCAGATGATTTATTGGAAATTTGACAGTTTTGTTTCTAATTGTTTTCATTTTGATGTTCATAATGTTTTGGTTTACGATTTTCATATGATTTTAATTGTTATTTCCAACACAGCGCTAGGAGTTCGGCCGGTGTTGTGACGTGGCATCAGGGAGGAGGGGGAGAGACTCCGGTCTGTAGTGTAGTGTGGCCTTGGTACAGCCTTAACCACTGAACCAAAATCGTTGATTAATAGATCATTGGAAAATCTAGCTATTTCAGTGAGAAAAATTTTGAAATAACTTTTGGCATGGCAGTATAAAAATTGCAAAAATTGACATGTTCTATATTTTACAAATATTACCAACTGTGATATCAACATTCTACTCCCTGGAATTGCTAGATTTTTTATCAATTACTCGTAGCCCTATGATTACCACAAAACATAGGTGACCCGCCAAGGGAAAAGGGACCTTGTCTTCCCAGACTAAATTTTACAGGACAGCAAGTTTTATAGGATAGGGTCAAAAAAACACATTTTCTGATTTATATGGTTTCTTACTGTTTATATGTTTTCCAAACAATATTTGGTTCGTCTTACACCTTAATTTAACTTTTAACATGGTTAAATATTTTTTTTTCTAAATCCTTGCAATCTGGAGCAAGGGGACCTTGACCGAAGCTGTTTTAACGCTTTGAAGTTAAGAAAATCCAAGAGTTCTGTGAGGAATAAATGCAGGACTTGCTAAGCCTTGATCCAGGAATCAGATCATGAAAATATACAGGATCTTACAAAAGAAGTTGTCGAAGACGGAGCTCCTGGTCCAAGAGAAGTTTCAAAACAAACAAAAATATACTAGAAGGTCAACAAATAAAAAAGTAAAAAATCAGAAACCTAATACAATGTCATATTTTTGTTAAGATTTTTATGATAAATTCTTATTTGAGTATAAAATTTAACTTAACTTTATCGTTTTCATCGTGTAAAAAGACATTTTGTCTTGAAAACATAGTGTTTTTTGTTACTCCCCTCTATTTCAGCAACATTTGACAAAAAATACAAACATTTGATACAAACTCAATGGCGGATTCATATTCAGCTTTAAATTTATGACAAAATGATATATAAAACATAGCCAATAATGTAAGAAGTAACAAAAAAATTGAAGTAAGAAATTTGCTAAACTTTAGTCCTCGATTTACTAAAACTGATGTTTTTAATATTTCAAATTCAACAATTTATAACTCAGGCATTTTTAAAGATATCTTGAAAATTCTTTCACCATTTTGTTTGGTGTTTAAAGTAGATTAAGGATATACTAATAACTCAATTTTGAAAAATTGGAAGTTAAGGTCCCTTTTCCCTTGACGGGTCACATTTTTCCAAAAATCCCAACAAATATTTAAAAACCCGAACCCACCTTGAGCTGTACGTAGGCGTGGTTGCCAAGAGCCGGGTCGTTGAGGCAGGCCGGGGGGACCTCCCGGGTCTTCGCCCTCCAGAAGCGCTGCGAGGGGGCGCGGGCCCAGCGGTACAGGAAGCGCAGCAGGAACACCGCGCCGTAGAACAGCGAGATGGAGTAGAGAGTGGCGAGGGTGAGGGCGGGGACGACCCAGTGGCGCAGGATCCGTCCGACGTCCATGGCGAGGGAGCGCGGGAGACTGGGCTCCGGCTCCGGGGCTCCGCCCCACCGGCTCTCCCGCCGCAGTCATGGGACAGATTTCAACCATCCGACGGTTCATCCGATGGTTTTTTTTCATCCGATGCTTTTCAGATGGATGATTCATCCGATCTTTTGGTACTTTGGTATTATACGGAGGCCACTATTTTTTGAGAGGTTTTTTAACTGGATGCCAAAAATAACTACATAATCGGAGAGAACATACTTTAATTGACTTACTGTCCAAATTTGACATAATTACGATGAGCGGTCTTTGTGTTATGCCTCCCAGAAGGCAGGTAAAGCGTCATCGCCGCTAGCGGCAACACCCGATCGCCACCCTTATGCAGCGCGCTGCGGCGGTTATGTTAGGTTAGGTTATCGTAAATATAATGGTAGGACTTCCCTCGTTTCGTTACAAATAAACAATACTGGATGAGTCATACTTTCGCCCACCAAATCCTGTACGCAAGTGATGCACACACGCTGGTCAACAGCCCGACATAGGCCTACTTGGAGGGGATTTGGCGGACGAAGGTATGACTCATCTGGTATCGTTCGATTTGTAACAAAATGAGGAAAGTTTTACTAACGTATTTAAGGGTGGCGATCAGGTGTCGTCGCTAGCGGCGATGACGCTTTACCTCGCCGACATCGCTGCCTTCTGGGAGGCATAACACAAAGACCGCTCATCGTAATTTTGTCAAATTTTGACAGTAAGTCAATCAAAGTGTGTTCTCTCCAATTATGTGGTTATTTTGGTATCCGGTTAATAAAAACTATCTAAAAATAGTGGCCTCCGTATAATACCAAAGTACCGATTTTTTTAAAGGAAATATATTTTTATTGATCTGTAACATATATAGTAAAGGAATACAGAAATGGACACTACATTAACTAAACTTACTTTTTTTACATAAATAGTTCTTACTTTTAGAACATAACATAAAATAAAACGTAAAATAAATTATATTCCTTAGACATTTTTAAAAACTAAATTAGATCAATATCTCTTTGTCCCTAGGTTAAAAACCTGTTCGGGACATTGGTCATCTTAAAACTAATTAACAGAGCTTTGAGTGGAGGGTCGGCCTACTCAAACATTAAAAAAATAACACCCAGTTTCACTGGATTTGTTTTCTATGTAGTGGGGTGGGGAGCGGATTGGCCCGCGCTGCGTGCGGAGGAAATATCTGACTAGTGGATGGATGAATAAACTATCTGTTCGCGAGCCTGAATCATATGGATGGTTTTTATTCGTTTTGTGGCGTTTTATTCGGATGAAAATAGATACTGTCGAGCCGCTGAGCAGACGATTCACCTGCAAATGTATGAATACATATTTTTTATACCTTAAACATTTATTATTTAAGTTGAGGTAATTAAATTAGGTTAAATATCAACCTATTGGTGCAAACGTAAGATGTTTTTATCTTTGGCGCAAATACTCGGATTTTTTCACCCTTCATTAAAGAATATTTTCATTAGTAAAATAACGGTTTCAGTTCGTCATAGTTTTCACAGGGGACGAATTGTTTTACAATTGAATGAAAACATGGAGAGGATTATTTTCAGATAGCTGGATAATGCCGTTCAGATGGTTCGCATGCGAATGAATAGATGGTTTATCCGGATGAAAATTAAAGTAACCATCGGATGAACCGGTTGGCGCGCTACAACCGGATGAATCGTTTGTTTCTATCGAATAGTTCCCATCACAGTTCCCATCACTGCTCCACCGGCTTTCCCGCCGGGTCGACGGACTTTGCGAGGAGGAACGCTGCAACACAAAAATTGTTTAGTTTGCTCTTTTCTCAACTCATCTTGATAAGTCTTGGTTTGTGGCTTCGTCTAGTTAAGATTTACTTAATTGTGTCCTAAAATCCCCGAATCTTTAGATTTCTGAGGTAGCAAACCTGCGTACTCACCTCACCAATGTTAACCTTATGGAAATTAACAAAAACCTACCTTACAAAATACAATTGAGCTATAAAAATGTAGGTATTTGCTTTAATTTAATTTCATATACTTTATACTTCTCAGCATACTTACACACTCTGAATGTGAACGTTATCACGCTTTAGATAATAACTATAATGTATATAATTTAATACGCCTTGTACCTAAACAGTATTGTATGTTTATGTAGCTGATTTTGTATTTCATGTTTATGTGGTCTATTACATTTTATGATAAATGACCAAAATAAAGGATCTTTGATCTTTGATCCTTCAGTTCTGAACCGGATTCAAGAGGTATTGTTGGAAAAACTCGGCTTGAAGTTGCAGGAAATAATATTTCTGAAGGTTCAACTAAAGGAAAGAGCCCTAGGCCCGTTAAATTGTTGTATTTGTACTAAAGAGCTAACATCGTAATAGAGATTTCGATTGTTCTTGTTCTATCAGCGGACTAAAAAAAGCTGCTGAGTAACGCCTGTCCTCCGGTTTTAGATAATTACTCGAAGAAGTGATCGGTGTTTATCGAAGGTCAGATTTGTCAAAGTTTCATACTTCTCCAGTAACAGGTTAAGGATTCTTTAATGAAGTGAATACCAACCACAAAATCAAGTGAAATTGAAGTGAATTTTGATTTTTAATAGCGAAACAACCTGCTTAATCAAGTTTTTGATCCATAAATTAAGTATATTTAAACGTAACTAACGAGGAGGGAAATCCTCGAAGCCGTTTTTATGCAAGCCGATAATTTTGCAAACTAACAAGCAAGCAATTATTGCTCATATTAGAGTATATAGAATGCGTAAAAAATCTTTAAACAAAGCTAATCTTTCCTTTGTAAAAAATGAACATTAATTCTTTTCGTGGTTTGAATCCTTTTGGGCGGTTGCTTAGGCCCAGTAATTTAACAGGTACCCGAGTTTGAGGTGACATTGTGCCAAAGATCACGCCCAAGCAATTCATTTCCTTCAGTCAGGCCCCAGCGGCATTACTTTAGTTCTCACGAACAATTTATGGAGTTCAACTTGAAAATATCACTTCTCTTCTTACTGTAAAATTTCATTCTCATTCCTAACAGATGTTTGAATTACTATCATATTATAAATACTGATATGAAACACAGCCTACTTGAAAGTTGTTTTATCTATTTGATTATTTGTAGCTCTGACTTGTAATCTACATCGAGAAGATTAAAAAATCATATTTTAGGAAAATATACATTTTAGACGATACTAGTTGCTGTGACCTCAATATCAATTGTTTTGGGAAGTAATATGGTAAAATAATCAGAGAGAAACAAAATATACGTTGTTTAATAAATGTTCTTCGAATTCTCAATTCAATATTTCAACTACTTTTGTTCTTCATATTCGGTTTGCGCTGATTTATTTATGCTTAGAAAAGTTCTAAGTAAAATAATAATTGATCATTAAAATCATTCCTTGAAAAATTTGGGGAGATAAAAAAAGGTATTCCAGACCATGCCCAGACCTGCTATTGTTAAATTTGAATTTCTAAAAATCATTATTAAATTGGATATCAGATCACGTTGGAAGCAGGCAACGTTTCCATTTCTCACACAGTTTTAAAGTTAATTAAGGTAATCATTTTTACTAGGAATCAGGGTAGTTTTCTCCCTTTTCCATAATTTGCTTTCAACTCAATGGATTTAAAATTTTCACCTTAATCCTTACATTAATGTAGAATGTGTCACTTGACGAGGTATGCATAGGTTTGCAAACTACCTTACACTAAATTGAAGGATAGTAATTTTTTGGTGTCTCAGAGCTCCTAGATATTTTTATCGAAATTTTTAAAACTAAGGTAACTTTAGAACCCTATTTGAACTAGAGGACAAGCGCTGTTCAGTAGGTTTTACGTTTTCGGTTATGGTCTACTACTGATACATTTTTATCAAAGTTTGCTGTTCCTTGCAACTTCTACTCTAATGTCATTAAATCTCTTAAAAAATCGAAACCTTAGTGTGTCTAGCTCTTCCCTTTAGTCTAACATTCATTAATTTTATTTCCAGCAAAATTTCCCGTCTAGCTCTTTCTATCAAAACCTTAACTATTAAAATCCGTTCAGAACTGTAGGAGGAGTGTTTACCACAAATGTTTATGAAGAGTTTCCATTCATTTTTAAAATTTAAATTTTTCATTTTACTTAGGTCTCTTGTTCTGTAGTTGTATTTTTGCGTCGTGATGAAAAGTATCGTTCAAAACCTATACCGAAACGTTCCAACTATTTCCGTACTCGGCTACGCCTCACACATGAAACGTGAGCGCGCGTCGGAAAACGCTACTTTCAGTACTTGTGCTGAAATAATCTATTTATTCTAGGGTTGCTATAGTAATAACACCAAAAAACAACATTTGAAAGTTTTTTTCAAAGAAAATCGTTGTTGTTTGAAAACAGCAACAGATATTTTGTTACTGCTTACTTTTTACGAAAACAATACTTTTAGTTTCTTTATATGCAGTGAATGGGAGGGGGGGGGGTGTAAATTAAAATGGTTGTCTGAATTCAACTTTTACCGCCCATTTTCATAGCTACAGGTAAACAAGGGGTCGTTAAAGCTCGAGTAATGTTATAAAACTTTCCACTGCATAAACCGCATTTTCCAAGCCATGGGGCTCAATAAAACAGATAACATCCGTTGGGTAAATGCCTTCATTGTGCGTGTTTCTGAAGAAATACATTACGCACTTAGCTAGCCTCTTGCTAAACTATTTTTTTAGATTTAGACTGGTCACCGTGCCTCCGACCGTATATGGAATATGTTGCATTTATACCCCTTTTCGCTGAAAAGAATTGTAGGGATAATTAGAACAAACGAGTATTGGTATACAAATTTTATTTACGGTGAGTTTCATGAATGTTAACGTTAACAACTTAATATAATTAACAATACAGTTTTTAATAGCAAACATTCTGTTCGGTGCTCATGAAAGATTAAGTAATCTCTTCAGTAACCTTCTCTTACAATATTAACGATTTCTCAGCGCAAATTTTAAGCCACGAGTAATTAAATTTTAAAATTAAATCACAGATAGGTTTTGGCTTTTATTTTATTAGGTATTTAGCTGTTTCAGTCATTTCGAGTCTCATAAATTGTATGATGCCGAGTATATTCAATAAAATATGGGGAAATTATAACCTGTTTAATAACATCGAATTTTGCGATATTTAACACCGTGTATTACTATCCGTTGCCGAGTGGCAAGAAACATCCAATTTCCTTATCTTCTTTACGGTGGCGAATTAAAAAATATAAATAACATGAAATACTCCGTGAAAATAACGTAAATTGGTGGGGGATAAAGATCGAAATTACAGTAGTTTTACCCAGTCTCTACGTATTTTGCTGCTATATTCTTGTTATTTTTGTTTTTTATGTTAGATTGTAAATCATTCCTGACCCAAACTACAAAAAAAATCAAGTAATATTTAGCCTCTGTTATCCAAAATGTGGTTTTATACCCTCCCTAATTAATAGTTGACAGCGGTGCACTCTGTTGACGACCGATTGTAACTACGTCCACGACAAGTTTAACCCCGCATAAAAACGAAAGTTTTTCTTGTACTTATTTTTCGTTGTGCAATTTGATGACTTCGATATAGTGTGAGCATTGGTATTATAAATGTAAGGAGACCTGGAGGGCAACACATACCCACTGCACTGCCTTTAGTCCTTAATTCCTTAATTGGTTTCCCAAGGCTTCAAATAAATCACATGTTGCGTTCTGTTGCAGTCAGCTGTTTAATAACTATCTCCTGTGCGGTTTGAAGTTTGTTTACAAACATCTTCCTTGTGAAAACGTAAGTACTTGGATTTTCTATTTTTAATCTAGTTTTTCGCAGCGATAAATATATTAACTACCATTTAGGTTTTCATTTTCTGTAATATTTTTGTAAAGAAAGATTCTAATAAATACTAACCGATTTGCTGAGAATTGAATTTTTGTTTAAACTAATGCTTACTTCAAATTGGTTCTTTATTGGTTAAGTTTTCTTACCATCTATTTATAAGGAAGGTAGTTAAAATATTATATCGCGTGAAAATAATTTAGTTATTTAGTATTAAAGTTTCTTAGTCACTTAAATGTTCTAATTAAGTGATAGTTGGAGGCTTAATCAAAATTTTAAGGATGACCAGTTAATTCTTTGAAGAAAACATGACGAAAACTGTCTGAGTTTCGTTTATTGTTACTTTCATTCGTGGTTATACAGTTCATAATTGTTTTCAAAACGTAGAAAAAGCTTAGACAATTGAAAATTTACGAAGAAATTGAATATTTACAAGTTATAAAAAAACTGGGTATGTATTGTTAATTTTTTCCATAAAATGCAATAGTTTTTATACATATTGTAAAAAAGTCCTTGTAAAGGTAACCACAGCGATTTTGTGTACATCAATTGTACAACCGATGGAAAGATTGGTATTCTTTCTTGTTAGAAATAATTTTCATGCAAGTGGACATGGCGATGTGATTGTTTACTCTAGGTGATTGCCTGCTGTAGATAAACATGAAGGAAAAACAGTGATTGAAATCTCGAAATACTGTCATGCACTATAATATATTATGATATCCGTGTTGTTTTAAACATTACATCTTAACAATCATCTATGTTTAATTGACTTGCTACGGAAGTAGATTAAAAAAATATTAGGCAGGTAGTCTTTAAATTTATATTCACCAAAACCATTTCCATCCACGAGGTACCAAACTGATTATGAGTTGAAAGAAATACCGAGTAAATAGGAATTCAGATTCTTTTCATCTCCCTTCTTTAACCCTAAACGCATTTAGACCACTCTGGCCTCGTTCAAAATCTATATAATTAATACAATAAGGTTTTTTTCTGTTAGATCCCTTTTTCAGGCGTCCTACTGAACCGATTTTCACGATTGAGGTGTCATTTTAAAGCTTATAATGTAGCGCACCTGCGACAGATAGTTAAAATAGGCATTTATTTTTCGGCTTCGACCCCTAAGCCTTTGATTTATTTGTAGAGGGCGCTTTCAACGTTCAAGCGCTGAACAACTTGCGTTACACTTGGTGCATTATATCTTGAGAACCCTTTACACCTGAAGCAATTGGAGTGGAATGAATTTCATCAGGAGACCACAGCTGATACGCAAAGTAGTACTAGCCTGAGGTGTTAGCATTTTCCAACAACTGTCAGTGTAGGATCTTAATTGTCATTTGTAAACAAAATACAGTTGATGTTTGTAGAAATTTGTTTTTTCATTGTTTGTTGTCCAAAATCATTGACAATAAACAATATCTGACAGTTCCAGCAATGGACTAGGCCAAGGGTCAAGATATAATGCGCCATGTGTAAAACGGTTTTAAAATGTGATTTTAATTTACCAGCTGATTACCTTCAGATGGAATTGTAACCTATATAAGTCAGATTGTAAACAAAAATAAATAGTCTACAACTAACTTTTAATAAGATTTGATACATTTGATGAAAAATAACTATTAAATAAACATTTTTTTTTGAAATTGCGATCTAATTGAGGAGAGTGAGGCAAAGAGAAAACCGAGTCAATTATATTAGGGACAAACATATACTTTCGACGAGAACCGAGAACTGCCGAGAGACGAGGGACACTGCATCACCTATCTACTTGCAGCGACTTGCGATGATGTTAGGGTATGAATACGCGAAGAAAAATTTCCGGTAAACTACTGTTGTGCCAGAAGACAAATTAAAATACATAGTGTGATGAACAATGTGTGTGTTTTGTTCAGCTAAGCTTTTATTTATTTAGGTGAGACCTTTAAATTTCACTTGAAAGGTCTACTTGATTAATAACGGCGAGTTTAAAAAGTTATAAAATTTCTTCAAATCGAAGGTTAGTTTCTCACAAACGGAAATAATATTAAAATGCGCAATTTGCGCATGGGGCCCCTAGTAATTAATTAAAACGGTTGTGAAATAATAGTTACAAACTTCCTTCTAATGACGAATATATGTTTTTGTTCTACATATAGTAACATCGAAATTTGTCAATTTTTAATTTGTTGCATCAACGGCAGTGGAATATTTTAATTTTGTACGGTTTCGGCCCAAACCCAAGTTTATTGAAACAATTGTTTCCACAAACGCTTTTCAGGAAGGCGTTATGTTTTTAGGAAGGCGTTATAAACACTCAAACCAGTGGGAATCCCGGAAGTTTGACCTCTTGAACCGGAGAGGCAGTTATTGAGGCGAGTAACTTTCCTTGTAGCCATTTTGTGCCTATATTTATAATGCTCCCGTGACATTGGGTCTAGTTATATTTTTGCAAATCTTTGTAAAAATAGTGTTTGTGACTTATGAAACAACGATAGTATTAATTTATTCTTCAGAAGATAATCTTTTATAATGACATAATTGCTTGGTTTTATTTCTATTATTATCCTCACCAAATACGTGTTTTTTTTAATGCAACTCAAAACTTGATTTTATCAGTGAAGGATATCCCCCCCCAGATCCCCGGATTTGACCCCACTACATAATTTTCTTTGGGAATACATACATAAAAACCAAGGCCTACGAAAACAATTCACAGGATATTAATCACCTCAAAACAAACATAACAAATTTAATGCAAGGAATTCAAAGCGGTACCTTTCAACACGTGTTCGGGAATTTGTTGGAGAGAGCACAACTTTAAACAAATGCCAATGGCGGATTGTTTGAACACTTAATGTAAACTAAATGTGATCAAACTTAGATAATAGGTTGTATTAAATGTAAATATCATCAATACAACACTTATTTCACATATATATGTGCATAATTCAATCTTAAAAATGGGTTGCGTAAAAAAAACTCTTGTATAACGTCCTGAACACATATTTATATTACAACTGACTTTTAAGCTTGCGCTTTGGTCTCTTCAATTATAAATGGCAGAAATTAATCAATCTAATAGCAACTGAGAGAGTTTTGATTAATTAACCTTCGGTTTCAAAACCAATTAATTGACTAGTCAGCCATCAATCGATAACACTCATCTGCTTCTAAAATAAAAGTTAGTTTACTCGTTAGCATGATACATTGGAGTTATGTTGGGCTTAAGACTAGAAGAGCTTAATATATTTTAGCAAACAAAATGTAAATTATTATTTTGTCAACATTTTCTCTAAAATTTTCATTTTTGATATTTTTCTATACTTGTTTGATCAATATTCACTGGAATGGCCAGCAATCTGAAATGTTGGATGAAAATCTTTGATATATCGTACCAAGCTTAAATCAAAAAACTTCTGGCCGAATTTATCAAATTATCAAGTACATAAATACAACGCTCATATTATTTACTGAGCTGGTTTTGTCAGCCAAAACTTTCATCTTATCCACTCCACATCCTTAACTCGCGTTCTGGTTAAAACACGGAGCCAAGTGAAACGTCCCGCATGAAAACAGGTATCGAATTACTTAAATACCCCAACCAATTACTGTTAATCTGCTGGCCAAGTACATGTAAAATAATTATAATCAACTAGAGGCTTAAAGGGGCTAATAACCCCTAAGCATAATCCTTCTTTACTATAGTACAAAATACCTTCTTATAAAATAGGCTTTTGGATCCACAAAATTATGATTATACCCAGCATTTGGTTTTAAGTAACCAAAGCAGATCTTTTTTTCCCAGTTTTTTTCAAATTACAGTTATTTTACGTTATTTCTCATTTCACAGTAAGCTTAAAGCAATTTCAGTATTTTTCCCGAGCCCCTGGGATGGAGACCTTCAATTTCAGCCCCCTCCCATCATCCTGCGACTTTCTAAACGCCCACAATTTCAGCGCAAAAATTTCCCTTACGTCATTATATATATATATACTTAGATCATTTGGTATTAAATCTGCATCGTTATAACATAAACATAAGTACTTACCTTTATAATTTTAAATTATGAAAAAACCCAAACCCTCAATTATTATAAAATCAGAAAATCTTAAATTTAAAATATTTTTTGTTATAGTACATTGAACGTGCATAGTTAAATACTATTTGGAAAAATCCCACATGTCAACATCTACCAAATGGCTTTAAATCAAGCATTAGCACCTCAGCACATCGTGTTTTTGGGTATGATTACATTCACAGCTGATCATATCCATTTCCAGGATACTGTTTGTGGCGACTCTTGGCCGGAAATGGCAGACGATCAACCAACCGTCCCAGAGCAGGACGAGGTCGCCCCCACTGAAGATGTAACCCCCGAAGCGCCGGAAGAGGTTGAAGACATCGACAGAGACAAACCTTTGGAGGAACTTCCACCCGAGCTGGATTCTTCTGCGACTACAGACTCCTCGATCCTGCAGCCTTTGCAGTCCACCCCCTCGCACGCCAGAACGATCCCGAAGATTCCCCACAACCCGGAGTTCCTAAAGCCCTTCGAGAGCGGGTGGAGGCGGGAGTTGGTCTTCAGGAACCCCACAGGTAGGGATGGCGACAAAATATCGATATGTCGTAAATATCGTTCTTTTGGTTTCGATATATCGGAAAAAGTTTATCGATATTTTGGTTCCGATATATTGGAAAAAGTACTTATATCGATACTTTAGTTCCGATATATTGGAAAAATTATATCGATATTTTGGTTTCGATATATCGAGGAAAGTATATCGAAATTTTGGAAAATTATATCGATATTTTGGTTCCGGTTCCGATATATCTGAAAAAGTATATCGATATTTAGGTTCCGTTACATTGGAAAATTATATCGATATTTTGGTTTCGATATATCGGGGAAAGTATATCGAAATTTTGGTTTCAATATATCGGAAAAATTATATCGATATTTTGGTTCCGGTTCCGATATATCTGAAAAAGCATATCGATATTTTGGTTCTGATATATTGGAAAAAGTACTAATATCGATATTTACGTTCCGTTATATTGGAAAAATTATATCGATATTTTGGTTTCGATATATCGGGGAAAGTATATCGAAATTTTGGTTTCGATAAATCGGAAAAATTATTTCGATATTTTGGTTCCGGTTCCGAAATATCTGAAAAACCATATCGATATTTTGGTCCTGATATATTGGAAAATGTACTAATATCGATATTTAGGTTCCGATATATTGGACGAATTATATCGATATATTGGTTTCGATATATCGGGAAAAGTATATCGAAATTTTGGTTTCGATAAATCGGATCGATATTTTGGTTCTGATATATTGGAAAAAGTACTTACATCGATGTTTAGGTTTCGATATGTTGGAAAAATTATATCGATATTTTGGTTTCGATATATCGGGAAAAGTATATCGAAATTTTAGTTTCGATAAATCGGAAAAATTATATCGATATATTGGAAAAAGTACTTATATCGATTTTTAGGTTCCGATATATTGGAAAAATTAAATCGATATTTTGGTTTCGATATATCGGGAAAAGTATATCGAAATTTTGGTTTCGATATATCGGAAAAATTTATTGATATTTTGGTTATGATATATTGGAAAAAGTACTTATATCGATATTTAGGTTCCGATATATTGGAAAAACTAAATCGATATTTTGGTTTCGATATATCGGGAAAAGTATATCGATATTTTGGTTTCGATATAACGGAAAAATTATATCGATATTTTGGTTCCGGTTACAAAATATCAAAATTCTAAAATATATCGGAAAACTATATCGAAATTTTAGTTCCGATATTATCGGTGTAGCGATATTTTTTTATACATATCGCCTCATGAAAAAAGGATGAAAAATTTGAACACAAATTTTAAGGAGTTAAGGATTTATTAACCCATTGACTCCCAAGTTATTTTTAGTTCTCAAGTTTGAAATGAAATGTTTTTATTTTGCCTGTATTTGCTCTAATTTTTTGATTATGACCTTTCTGATTGTCCATATGTATTGACCATAAGCTGAATTAAATAATAAAAATAAAAAAACGTGTCCTCCTCCTCTTCTATACAAGGGTAAAAAGAAGCAAAACTGGTGTTCACTGCAATCCCTATTAAACGTACAAATGCCGTCAACTTCTACCCAAGCCGGTCACCGTTTATTTTAGGTGGGCCCTCCCACCAACTACACCACACATTTGCAAGCCTAATAGGGATTGCGCATGAGCGGGATTCGAACCCGCGACGCTCCGAAGGTCTGCGACTTTAACTCGTCAGTCAACGCCTCAGACCCCACGGCCACGTACACACAGTCGGACGGACGCTCGTTTGACTCTTAAAGCCTACGGCTCTAGCGTAGCCTGGCGGCAAATCATTGAACCACGGCTCTAGCGCAGCCTGGTGGCAAATCATTGAACTAGGTGAGTACAACTCCCTTAGCACTACCAGAAGCTATAGACGCATCGGCGCGCCCGTGGGATCTAACAGGTTAAGGGTGCTTTCAGGCGGTAAAAATGTATACGGCATAATATTTTGTCTTTCAAAAGCAAATAAATTTCTCCAAGTAAGATTTTGAAAAATCTTGAGTTCCGTGGTGGCAAAACCTGTTTCCGATTCCCCTTTGAAATTGCAAAATTGTTTTTTTTCTCCAGAAATATCGTTTTAGCGAATTTCCCCTATAGGGAAGAAGCTATTACGGTAGGTCTCATGGTAAGACCTAAGCCCAAGACCATGATAACTTTTCGTTTTGGGGCCCTCAGGGGCAAAAAACACCATTCGTTCAAATTTCTAGATATATATATATATATATGTATATATATATATATATATATATATATATATATATATATATATATGTATATATGTGTGTGTGTGTCTGTAAGCACGATAGCGCTCGCAAAAATGGTCCGATCGGAATTAAATTTGGCACAGGTGTGTGAAGTAGTAATTATTCGGATGAGTTCGAAAACCAGCCCGATCGGACCACTGGAAGGGGGGGTAAAGGGGTATAAACCCCCCCAGAAATGGGTTTTTTTGGTTTTCACATAGAAAAATAAAACTAATTGGATTTTGGTTTGCACCATTGAATTCAGCTCGAAAAAACAAACAATTTAGTATTTTGAATCATTGCTCTATGTTTATTGGTTACCGAAATATTGAAAGTGGTAACACAGTCCGATGTTAACCTTATGGGGAATAAGTAATATTCTATACCTCGCTTATTTCTCAACATATCTTAATAAAACTTGGTTTGTGGCTTCATCTACATGAAATCTAACGTTTAATAGTCTAAAATTCCCGATATTTCCATTTTCGTGGCAGCAAACCTGCATACTCATTCCCCATGTTATTCTTATGGAGATTACAAAAACATGTCAAATCTTTCTATGTTGGATTGAAATATGTTCTTTTGCATTTGAAATTCGCTGAGTATGCAGGTCTGCTGTTACAACATTTGTATACTTCTTAGTACAACATTTTTCATGGGATTCTCAAATATGTTCAAACCAATTACTATAATTGGTTGTACAACACAAGTTTATAAAATAAGTTGCACAGTGTAAACGCAGCTCAACGCGATGTCACTCCGAGCCATCTGCCAAGGTTAGTTCGATATGGCACCGTTGCTTTCAATCCGACAACACTGTATTACCCAGAAAGGAAGTGACGAAACTAAAATAATTCATTTTAAATACAGGTCCTCCAGGTTTTAAATACAGGGGGTATTTTGTTTTTCTCTCGATACATGCTATGTATCGATATCAACGGTTGCGATATATCGAAAAAGCAATACATCGATATTTTTAATCGCCATTTCCGCCCGCAGGAGATAGCCGGCGGCGGGTGGACGTGTACTACTACACGCCCTCCGGACAGAAGCTGCGGTCCATGAAGAGTCTGGGGGAGAACCTGGAGGACACGGACACAGACCTGACCCTGGACAACTTCACCTTCGCCAAGGCGACCCTGGGCGTCGACGACCCTGACAAGGTATCTAAATGTATCTTTAAACTAATTGAAGGGGTCCCCCGTAAAACGTTCCACGCGACAAAATTTCAAAATCGGAGATAATCAGTTAAAATGGTTCTCTAGTACACCAGCTACACCGTGGTATATTTTGTTTTGAAGATATTTGAGTTGACAGCCCTAATTTCGTCTGTCAAAGTCGGCCTGTTTCGCGGGACTGCATGGAATTTTTGGGGAATAACGTTCTATTCGCCGAAAGATGGCCTCCCCGCCAGTCGTTGCGTTGTCACCCAACGATCAAAATCGCCTAAATAAAAATAAAACACGCGAGGTGAATATTGGAAAGTGGAGGGATAAGACAGGAAGGAATATAGAAGAGCTGGATTAACATCTCAAAAACTAGGAAGCCAAGGCCTAGAAAATTGCCCCCGAAAGAAGTGGGTGGAATAACGTTTTAAGCACCACATTTGGATAACTTTTAGCAAAATGACGTATCACGTTATGTAACAACATTACATTTTCGTACTTTTATATCAATAATATTGTTTTATATTCAGTTTTATTTGGGTTTATGTTGGTATTCCTACACTCCCTGATGTTTCTCCCAAAGCAGAAGAGTAGTCCGTCAGAGAACGTTTCAAACGCCAGTCATTTAGAACGTTATTTACCCCAAATAAAACACCACGTTATTAACCCCAAATAAAACACCTAAAATGTTGACAAATGCTTAGTGGCAAGTAAAAATTTATTGTAAGGCTAAACATAAATTATTCATGATTATAAGTTCTAAGCTTGAAAAAAAACACAAATTTTAGAATTCAACTTTCAATGCTCGATTACTCGAAACTAGGTTTTTGTCGCTTAGAACGTTTTACGTTCAATTATACAGGGTGTTCAAAAAATATGGGGCAATAATTTACGTAGTGATTCCTTGGGTCAAAATAAGCAAAAAAGTTTCTATAAACATAGGTCCTAAAGTGCTTCGTTTTCCGTCTGTGTGTTTGTTTGTGATTTTTACATATTTAATCATAACTCACGAACCACTTAACTTATAAACTTCAAACTTGGTATATGGGTACCTACTATTAAGAACTATCTTTTTAAGAAGTATCAAATTTCTACTTTGTACTATTTCAAAATGGCGACTGTTTTTTGTTTTCAAAGCTAAATATCTTAAAAACCGTAAATTTTAGAAAAATTATACATGATACAAAAAAGTTGCAGAATTTAATCCAATTAATGCTAATATTAAGATTATGATATTCGGACTACTAATGACGGAGAAATTTTAACTTTTCTGCATAAAAACATGGTTCTTTAGAACAATGTGTCTGATATTTGCATGTTTTTATTCGGAAAATTTAAGATTTCTCCATTATTAGTGGTCCGATTGTTATAATCTTCATATCGTCGTTAATTAGATTAAATTTTGCAACTTTTTTGTTGCTTGTATAGTTTTTCTAAAATTTACGGTTTTTAAGTTATTTAGCTTTGAAAACAAAAATCAGTCGCCATTTTGAAATGGTACAGAGTAGAAATTTGATACTTCTTACAAAAATAGTTCTCAATAGTGATTATACCAAGTTTGGAGTTTATACGTTAAGTTGTTTGTGAGATAAGATTAAATATGTAAAAATCAAAAACAGACACACAGACGGAAAACGAAGCACTTTAGGACCTATGTTTATATAAACTTTTTTGCTTATTTTGACCCAAGGAATCACTACGTAAATTATTGCCCACATTTTTTGAACACCCTGTATGTTATTTTCTGGCAAAAAATAATAAAAATATTAATGTAGCAAATAAAGTAGTAAATGAATCATCTATAGAGAAAATTGGTTTCACGACTCGTCACAACTGTTGTTAGTTATCATTTGTAAATTTCAATGACACCATTCCATGTACAAGTTTATAGGGTGGGTGCACCAGTGAATGACCACCCCCCCTGTGAATGACCGTTTTGTTTAAGAAGCCCGTTATTAAGCATATTCTTTGGGCTAGCTAATTAAAAATAAGCATAAAACCAGCCTTGGAATATTATTCAACAATAATCTTTCATTGGTTAAATTTGCTGGAGTCGAAAATACTTTTAAACATATTTAATATTGAGTGTCCCACTATCTTCGATTTTGATGTTTCCTACTATAGTGATTACCCCTGCAAGGCTTTACTGGATTTACATTCATTCTGTATTTGATGATTGTTTCAAAATTGTGTTGCAATTAAATGATATTCAACATACTATCCTGCAATTTAAAATCAATTTTATTGCTGTGCATGTCAAGATTAATTATTACTGAGGGTGGTCATAAATTGGAACGTAACTAGGGCAAAAACCAGTGAATGACCGGGGAAAAACTTAGCGGTCATTCACTGGAACGAGATCGGTAATTTACTAGCTATGATCAAGGCCACACTTCTATATTCTCAGCTGAATTATTCTTAATCATTGTTGTCAGATGATTTTCAAATTTTTTGGCAGTTATTCAGCCAAAACAGACCGGTCATTCACTGGTGCAAGATCGGTCATTCACTGGTGCAGTCCCGGTCATTTATTGGAGCATTGACATAGTTGTATTTTAATTAATATTACAACCAGTATTCTCATTAAGTGACATATTTAACTAATATTGCTTAATTCTTAAAGAATAAATGAACTTTCTAGAGTAAAACATATAGTTGTGACCATAAAATAAGGGAGTAATGTTAAATTAACATGAGACATCGTCCTTAACCGGTCATTCAATGGTGCACCCATCCTATATGCAATTTTGAATAAAGTTTGTTTGACTTGACTTGAAGGAAGTGGTGAGGGACGCCAAGCGCTCCTCCGAAGAGTCTTCGTCGTCGGCGCCCGCCAAGAGGAGGAAGACTCTCCCGAAGGTGAGGAAGTCCTGCCAGCTGCGGGGGACGCCCAGGGTCGTGCTGAGGACGCCGGCCCAGGCGGGTCCCCTGGGGGAGAGTCCGGACCAGGAGGCCTGCACCTGGCTCCCGCCCCTCTGGGGGAAACTGCTCACCATCCTCAACAGGCAGTATTGAATGTGATGGGTGGGGAGGACGTTCTTTAGATCTAAGCTGGGGGATAAATACTTGTTTTATTGGGAATAAAATGGGAATTTTAAATATTTTGGTTTTTAATTTATCCTATACTCTTATATGAGCAGTGTTATCGTCCGTTATTGTATGCTTGCTTGCTTGCTTGTTTGCACAACCACAGCACAACGATCCAAAAAACGGCTCCAAGGATTTCCTTCAAAGTCTGGAAATAAGTAATTTATGACTCAAAAACATGTTTTATGCAGATTACTTGGACTGAGAAAATCTAATAACGTAATGAACAAATTTTAAAGTCGTAAAATTTGAACATTGGCCTTATGAGTTGCCATGACAGCAACGAAAATAAACAAGGGGAGTGTAAACAAATGAAGTAATCGTAACAGCTGCTTGCAATCTACAGCCATCAAAGAAAAATACGGTGAGTGGGATGAAGAGTTCATGGAGCAGTAAAAAATGTTCCTATTTATCAATTTTATGACTTTGAAATATTTTATAGTAACTGGATGAATTGTTAAACATGAAATAACACTGAGCAAGGCTCGGTCCACCAGGTACTGTTACTAATTAGCACTAATTTTTATGTATGGGTACTTTGTAGTATTAACCTACTGTACATTAACATTTGGTATAAAATTTAGAAATTCCAACATGGTCGGGGCACCGGAATTAACCTTGCTACAATGACTCCACCGCCTCACTTAATACCCTACCTAAAAGAGGTGCTCTAAAAAATATTTTTCATCATACTAACATAGAAACATATGTTTTCAGTTCCTTTTTGTTGGCTCGAAAATTACCCATAGCTGGCCTAGGCCGGATAGACTCTTATCCGACCTAGGCCAGAAAGAACGGAAGTAAACAATCAGCTGATTGCAGCAAACCGACGTTTAATTAATGCTTCTTTATTGGTGGTTTATTGGTTTCTTTTTAGAGGAATGTAGTGGCAGCACTGCATCCGTAGCAAATGTTCCTCTGTTTGTTATAGGTTAAGTTTGAAGGTTTGAGAAACGTATGTTTACGCAAGGACTACGTTATGATTGAAGGTATGTTTTTTCTGCGTAGTGTGATGAAAAATATCGTACGTTACACGGCCGGGAAGTTTTGCCGTATTCGCATGAAAATCCCGCACTCGCTTTCGCTCGCGCGGGAACTATCATGCTCGTCCGGCAAAACAGTACTTCCCGGCCTAGTAACGTAATATACTATTTCCTTGCCAGTTTACTACAAGTAAAGAAATGTTCTAGCTGTAAAAACAACTTGTTTCCTCCAGTTAAAACTTTGCAGGGAAATTACGGAAGTTGATGGAAGTCTTAAATGTTTCATACAACTTGGTGGATCAAGCTTTACCCAAACTCAAGTTTTATAAAACTCGGTAAATCAAGCTTTACCATTGTCAATTTATACCCAAAGAACATGTTTGAATCCTAATACAACTTGGTAACCCCGCACTAATATAGGCCATCAGTGTGGTAGCAGAGGTGAAACTCCATCAAACTCAGAGATGAAATCAAACTAGAGAATTACAAATTGAATTATCCTGTTAGTCCTACGTAAACATACCGGTAATGAAGGAGTGATCCTGACGGCGGTAGTTGAGTGAAGTTGGTTAATACGCAGTGGAACGCCTGTATGACTGATTCTTATTACATTTTGATACTCACATATCATTGAGAGTTTTAAATGTTAATATATTGCTTTAACTCTTTAGGCAGAACGAGACTTATACATTTGTATAATAGGCAAAAAGTTAGTACTGAAGTTTAGAAATAAAAAAATATGTTTTTAGAATACGGGATTAAATTATATAGCTCTGGACAGTCTTACTGGCGGGTGGCGAAAATTGTAATCTCCCAAAATGTCTGCTAAATAAACACATGTTTTGGTAGAACTGTCAAAACTTTGTTTACGTTTCACCTCATTTACACTACAAAAGAATGTCCTGTAATATTTCACCGAGAGATTTCTTACGCAATTAAAATTTTCTGGAAAATATTTGCGCAATACATCAGCTGGTCTTTTAATTTGGCAACCTTTCATCTTAAATGATTTGTTTACATTTACGAATGTGTTTCCACACATTTGTCGTCGTACTTCATGAATTGTGTTGATCTTGCAAGCATTTAAAATTAGTTGCACTTGCGGTTGCAGCAAAATATTTTCTTGAGCAAAGTACCTCTACATAAACAAATGACCATGTGATTTATTACCAAAACATTGCAGATAATAATCACTAATCACGACAACAGCGCACTCACTCACCCGCCAGTAAGGCTGTCCAGAGCTATAGTTTTACGAAACTTTATTCAAAATATAAGGTTAACAGCATGTTTGTTTTTACTAGGATATTTGAAATAACTTCCTCGATAAGTGAATCGAGCTAGATCTAATGTCAGCGGATAGCGCCAATGTTAAAAAAATGCTTTACCCCTACTCTACCCTTTCATAAAATTATGACACGAAAAGACAAATCTAGGAAAAAATCCACCAGTCCCTCTCGCTCTCTCTTTTAATTCATTCTCTCATTAAAATACGTCTAGACAAAGTCGGTGTCAACAAAATCGTGAAAAATTAAAGTAATACAGGCATTAAGGTAACCACTGATTACAGGGCAAATGGGTAGGTGAATTTTTAAGTCTTGCAAGACCTCCTTTACGGCGGCAGTTGACGTTGCTTTCCATATCGCCCAGCGACTATTAGTACCTACAAATAGATGGAACATACCTGACTGTTTTGATGGCATTACAGCAAATGAAGAAGAGACCGCCATCTTGTCTCGGTATAGAAACATAAAACGGCGCGTAATCTGTCAGTGCTCACGTTTCAAAATATCTCGTACTTTATATCATTTAGTATTGAGGCAAAAGAATAATATTTTTCATGTGAGGAGTCCTTTATTTTGAACAATAATAGTATAAATTAAATTTAAAATATATTTTTTTCTACTTCAGAAAATGAAAAGAGTCTAAAGTTTCTATTAAATTTTGAAGTTGGACATAAAAACGTGGTCAGCTGCGCCTTTTATTATTTTTTGGTGAGGCAAAATAAAATACCCCCGTTGCAGCAGACCTGCATACTCAGCGAATTTCAAATGCAAAACAACGTATTTCAAGCAAACATAGCAAGATTTGACATGTTTTGTTAAGCTCCATAAGAATAACATGGGAAATGAGTATGCAGGTTTGCTGCTACAGGTATATTAAAACTGGATGGTTTTAATTCAATATTTAGTAGATCTGAACTAGAAGAAGCCATTTACCAAGTTTTATCAAGATATGTTGAGAAATAAGCGAGATATAGAATTTTACTTATTTCCCATAAGGTTAACATTGGCACAACGTACTGTGTTTACCACTTTCAATATCTCGGTAACCAATGGGCATAGAGCAGTGATTCAAAATACTAAATTATTTGTTTTTTTGAGCTGAATTCAATGGTGCCCACAAAAATTTGATTAATTTTATTTTTCTATGTAAAAAACTCAAAAAACCCTTTTTTGGGGGGGTTTATCCCCCTTTACCCCCCCTTCCGGTGGTCCGATCGGGCTGGTTCACGAACTCGTCCAATTGATTACCACTTTACATGTCCGTACCAAATTTCATAAAGATCGGACCATTTTTGCGGCCGCTATCGTGCTAACAGACACATAGATATATATATATATATATATAGATATATATATAGATATATATATATATATATATATATAAAAATTCGAACGAATAGTGTTTTTTGCTTCTGGGGGCCCCAAAACGAAAAGTTATAGTGGTCCCGAGCTTAGGTCTTACCATGAGACCTACGGTAATAGCTTCTTCCCTATAGGGGAAATTCGCTAAAATTGCGGTAATTTTTGTTGTAAAGTTAAATTTTTTGATTATATTATAAGAAACGCGCTTCGCTCGCTGGGGGCTCCGCCCCCAGCCCCCCGTTTGTTTTCTCCCGCAGTTGAACAATACTCCGCCCCCAGACCTCCCATTATGAGTCCCAAAGACGGGGGTTTTGATTTTGAAAAGACACAAGACCAAATTAATTTTTTTTTTTTTTTTAATAATTTTCCTACCTCAAGATATCTTAACATGGTAAAAACCACCAGTGCAATTGTAAACTCATTGCAAGTTCAGATTTAGAGAACTCTTTCATGGAGTTGAAATGGGGTTAAGTTGGCGAGTAGGTTTTGCCTCTGATAACGCAGGGCCAGGTGTGAGGCAAAATTGTTGTTTTAAAATAGTATTGCCAAACTTTTGAATAGTACTTGATTTTTCTTCTTTTATTGGCGGGATTAGGGGTCGAAAGCGTTTAAAAATGACAAATAATTTAGGGTTATTCAAGGGAGGCGACAATAACAAATCCCTTCTGAAAAATTGGGCCTCTCAATCAAATAATAATTTTTTTAACAAGAGAAAATTTCAAGATATAAAGGTTCAACTTAAGACAAGTATTTTAAAAGTTAAACCGGGGTAAAATCGGCGAATGACCTCTGATAAACCTGAGGGGTAAAAACCCCTCGGGTGAGGAGGGTTTGGATATAAACGTCGCAAGGGAAAGTTATTAAAACTATGTACAAATTCTAGGCACAAGGTATGTTGGGGTTCGGGGGGGATGTTTGGTGGTGGGGGTTTGGTTGTTGAAGGTTAATTATTTGAACGGGGAGAGGGTCCGGGGGCCAGGGGGTTAGGCAAAAGTATTTGTTTAGGAATAACAATGTCAAACATTTGAAAATAGTATAATTTGCTTCATTTTTTGGTTGTATGTAGGAGTTGAATGGGGTGAGAAATGGCCAAAGACTCCGCTTAAACGTGCCTGCATAAAAAAGAAAAAATATATATATAAATTGCTCTTTACAAAAATATAGTCGACTGTATACAAGTACAAATGTGGTATCAAATTAAAGGTCTGAATCTCGGAATTACCAGGGTACCAATTATAAATGGTTTAGAGGCAGACTACTCATCATAAGGAAAGTTACAGGTGCATTCCGTGGTGGCAGCTTCTCTCAAAAAATGTCAGGACAAGCTTCTAGATTATCTGTGTTTACGATTAGTAGACTGCCTGTAAACCATTTATGTTTGGTACTCTAGTCATTCTGAGATTCATACCATTCATTTGATACCATATTTGTAATTTTATACGTCCTTTATTTTTTCCATGCATACGGAATGGAAGCACATTTATGGCTTCCCGTCGCACCTCGTGTGCTCCGTCTATTTGTATAGTTCGAATCAAAACACAAGGCCCCTGCCGTTCATAAGCCTAATGCTAAAATTAGCATTAGTCTAATGGACGGTGGGCCTTATGATTTGAAGCGGCCTATACTACGTGGTCGCTGACTTGCCGCAGTTTCTACAGCGTGTCCCAGAAGCAGAGAGAGCGGTGTGACGGAGCGATGTCACGGTACCCTGTACTTCTGCTGTCCTCTGTTGTCGTCGCACTGACGGACGTTGATGGGGCATTCACGCTCTCTTCTGCCAGTAGAGATATCTACGGTATTTACGATTGTTGCGGGTTTCATTTCTATTCGATAGTGGGGAATTCTTTGCCGCCACATACTGTGTCAAAAAAGCTGTTTTGTGCGTTGAAAAGGTAGTTTTTATTTCCTGAGGCTAAAAAATATAACCCTACATATTAGTCGCAATTGAAAGTATGAGTTCTAAGTGACTATTGTTCTAATCTTCAAGATTTGGGTGAAAAATGTGTAGGATTGCCTAATTTCCTGGGAAATTACGGGTTTTCTAAGGTATAAGTCCTGCAGCCTTTCAAAGATCGAGTCAATTTAGGCCTAAATGTCATGGAAGGATAAAACTTGTTTTCACCACACTACGACGTTATCACCTGTCTTACAAACGTCATATGGAGGCCGAAACCAGCTATTTTCCGCCAGCGGGCCGAAAGTCAGCTGATCGTTTATTTGCTTGATGTTTACTCCAATCAACTATTTTCATTGATATTTTATTCTTCCAATCGAATTGTATTTACTCAACCTCTGAAGGGATGTAGGGTGTAGTCCTGAGAAAGAACGTAACTTCTAAGAAATTTGGGAAACCTAAGCATTACCCCCTTTTATTTTACACGTACGTCTTCGGTACCGTAGTCACTTAGAACAGACTTTCAATTGCGCATTGATATACAGGGTGAGGCAGACCACCCGTGCACATAGTTTTACGGGAGTACGGTTTAACCTAGAAACGCCAAATAAAATGATTCCCCCCTAAATCACATATGAAGAATTCATTTCAAATATTTAAAACATGATCTGAGCACAGGTTTTTCCAGAAATGAAGGTCACGAGTTCGAATCTCGAAATTTTCTTATGTAAACCTATGACACATTGTACATTTTCAGAAAGGTCTTGTTTAGAGGAACATTTTGGTGAAAACAGAACCTAATTATCTCAAACCGTCTTAAGATGGCGGCCAGTTCTTTGATTTTTTTGCCTATTGACGGAATAACCCTGTATTTTCGAAACCGCTAAACATTGTTCAGTTCTGATTGAAAATTCGTAATCCTGGTAAACTCAGCTTTACAATGCAGTGTTGTAATTTTCAAAATTATCAATTTTTACCAGAATTTTATTTTTTAGCGAATTTACCCTATAGGGAAGAAGCTGTTACCGTAGTACTCATGGTAAGACCTAAGCCCGAGACCATGATAACTTTTCGTTTTGGGGCCCCCAGAAGCAAAAAACACTATTCGTTCATTTTCATACATATATAAATCTCTCCCTCCCTCCCTCCCTCTCTCTCTCTCTCTCTCTCTCTCTCTCTCTCTCTCTCTCTCTCTCTCTCTCTCTCTCTCTCTCTCTCTCTCTCTCTCTCTCTCTCTCTCTCTATATATATATATATATATATATATATATATGTGTGTGTGTGTGTGTGTGTCTTTAAGCACGATAGCGGCCGTAAGAATGGCCCAATCTGAATGAAATTTGGTACAGCCATGTAAAGTAGTAATTATTCGGACGAGTTCGAAAACCAGCCCGATCGGACTACCGGAAGGGGGGGTAAAGGGGGGTAAACCCCTCCAAAAATGGATTTTTTTAGTTTTTTACAAAGAAAGATAAAAATAACCCAATTTTTGTTACCACCATTGAAATCAGCTCAAAAAAACAAACAATTTAGTATTTTGAATCACTGCTCTATGTCAATTGGTTACCGAGATATTGAAAGTGGTAAACACAGTACGTTGTCCCAATGTTAACCTTATGGGGAATAAGTAATATTCTATATCTCGCTTATTTCTCAACATATCTTAATAAAACTTGGTAAGTGGCTTCTTCTAGTTCAGATCTACTAAATATTGAATTAAAACCACCCAGTTTTAATATTCCCGTAGCAGCAAACCTGCTTACTCATTCCCCATGTTATTCTTATGGAGCTTTCAAAACATGTAAATTCTTGCTATGTTGGATTGAAAAATGGTTGTTTTGCATTTGAAATTCGCTGAGTATGCCGGTCTGCTGCAACGGGGGTATTTGTAATGTTGGTAGCCCTGTAAATCAAAAAAGTCAAATGACACCATATGGCAAATAGCATATTATTTTAAGCGTCTTTTAAAGACGAACAACTTTTCAATTTACACCTACTGTTAATTTTTTGTAGTATTGTAGTAATAAGATATTGCACCCTGTATATGCGCAATGAGTTAAACACGACATAATGACACACGTTCAATAATATTGGGTCATATTATGTCCCAACGACAGGCTAGTAGCGATTATATTATTTTTATTGCTGTTTTTGCTTAGTAACCATGACAAAGAAGTTGTATCATCGCTCATAACCTACGAGTTTTGTTTTCAAGTGTGTCAAATAAATAATCTGATTATAAATGTTGAGTAGAATTTATTGTATTGTGTAGAGTGGTGAAAAATAGCGTTCGCACCTCGACCAAAAGGGTTTTGCAGTTCTTGATTCTTGATCGTTTCAAATACGAATACGAGACGAAGGCGAGCGATCTCAAGCCCGCAAAACCTCATTTTTGGCCCTAGTTGAGAAAACAGCTGGCAAGCGTCAGCAACAGTAATCTAGTCCTATATACAGGGTGAGTCTTCTAAGCCGTCCACAACAGATTATAGGCGAACGGCTTAACATACAAAGATGAAACAAAACATTTCCCCACTAAATCATACCCAAGGAACAACGTAAAAATATTTTTAACCTTTTTAAAATACAGGGCGTTCCAAAAACCGGGGGTCACAGGTTCGAATCTCGGAATTTTTAAATGTAAACATATGTCATATTATACATCATTTTAAAGCTCTAAGCAAGGCAAACAATTTGGTGAAAACAGAACTCAATTATCTTCATTATTTTAAAAATGGCGGCCATTTTGTGAAAAATATTAGTATTTACGGAATACCCTTTATCTCGAGAACTACTGAAGGTTTTTTCGTTCTGTTTGGAAATTCTTAATCCTTGTAAACTCAGCTTTAATTTGATATGCAAGATGCCAGCATTAGAAGAAAATAAATATTTTTAACAATTTTTATTTTTTGTAAATGTTGGTAGTACTGAATATCAAAAATTTCAAATAGCAACATATGTTAAATAGGATATCATTTTAAAGGTCTTGTAAAAACTAACAACTTTTCAATTTATACTTACCTCCTATCTTAAGTAGTTTTGTAGTAATAAACAAAAAACTCCATATTCCCATATAACGCCCATGTTAAGTGTGCAGTACTCAAAGAATTTAAATTCGTATCCTTTAACACTGAGTACAGGAAATTTAACATGGGCGTTATATGGGAAAATAGAGTTTTTTGTTTATTTCTGAAAAACTACCAAAGATAGAAGGGGAGTATAAATTGGAAAATTGTAGGTTTTTGCAAGACCTTTAAAATGATATCCTATTTAACATATGTTGCCATTTAAATTTTTTTTATTTTCAATGCTACCAACATTTACAAAAAATAAAAATTTTTAAAAATATTTGTTTTTTTCTAATGTTGGCATCTCTCATATCAAATTAAAGCTGAGTTTACAAGGATTAAGAATTTTCAAACAGAAGGAAAAAACCTTCAGTATTTCTCGAGATACAGGGTATTCCGTAAATACTAATATTTTTCACAATAACGGCCGCCATTTTGAAAATAATCAAGATAATTGAGTTCTGTTTTCACCAAATTGTTTGTCTTGCTTAGAGCTTTAAAATGATGTATAAAATGACATATGTTTACATTTAAAAATTCCGAGATTCGATCCTGTAACCCCCAGTTTTTGGGACACCCTGTATTTTAAAAAGGTTAAACATATTTTTACGTTGTTCCTTGGGTTTGATTTAGTGGGGAAATGTTTTGTTTCATCTTTGTATGTTGAGCCGTTCGCCTATAATCTGTTGTGGACGGCTTAGAAGACTCACCCTGTATATATCAATGCGCAATCGAAAGAAAAGTGCAATTTTAAGTGTCTGCGGAAATAAAAGGGGGTGATGCTTATGTTTCCCAAATTTCTTAGAAGTTTCGTTCTTTCTAGTTAAAATCCATTGAACCTACATAGCTGCTGGAGCGCTTAAAAATGCTTTACTAGGAGATACTTAGATGTAGGCCTAGCCCATACTTGAAGTCCTCCGACTCTTGCCGGTCATGTGCCATTGTCGCCGCCGCTCTCCCCGGCACGGTTTACTTCAGGGGCCCTATTTTTGAAACGGATAAGTTATAGTGAGTCACTTGTCAATTCAACTGTCAGCTGATGTTAGCATTGTTTAATCCACCACGTGGGATGTCATTGTTCAGACCATACATCTATTCTGTCAAACTAAAAAGCCAAACCATTGACTTTGGATCTGAATGCAAACTTACAATATTTATAGTCAAAGGCCAAACGTAAACATTAATAAATTAAAGAAATGTTCTCTTTTTTCATGGTTTTGCATAAACTATTTAGGTAGGTATATTTATAGGTAAATTTAGTATCAGGGCATTTTATAAACAGTTTAAAGGCCCAAACGGATTTAAATATTTAGCACCGTATTAAAAATAAAAAATAACCTAATTGGAATGTTTTTTTCTTGACAAGTAATGTCATTTTCTCTTGAGAATAATAAGAAGCTTGTCCCTGTAAAGTTACACGTTTTTATTCGCCAGCCTATATTGCTTTGTGAGTACAAATGATTGAATTGGTGATTTACTCATTGTACACAAAATAAAATATATTATAAGAAAATTACGAATTTTTAAAATAAATGCTAATTCAAATAATATACACAGACATTGTGTGGCTAAATTCGTTGAATTAATTAGGAATATTTTTTTATCTGTATCTTCATTTTACAACTATAAAAATATCTGGAGAAATGAGTGACTCACTCATTCGCCAACTGACTTATCAGCACTCACTTGTCACCTATTTCTAAAACAGGGCCCCGGAGTGTGACGTATTGTCCGAGTCAGAGAACGTGGCCCTGCTGTCCATGAGCCCAACGCTAAAACTAACATTAGTCTTATTGTAGTCCAGGCAACGAAAGGGTATAGAGGGAATTGCATGGATCACAATTTTTGACTTTGTAACTTTGTTTGGACTAGTTAGGAGTAAAACATATCAAAAGTCCCCACCCTTAGCCCTTGAGCCGGCTGGGCTGAAAGGGCCTAAAGGTACAATTTTTTGGTTTTTCCTAAATATCTTGAAAACTATCAAGTTTTCTTATTCCCAATTAAATTTAAAAATTAAAGAAAATTAAATTTCCTGTAAGAAAAATATATAATATGTCTACTTTGGTCCAACCGTTTACAAGGAAAGCACTAATTTTATTAATATTAAAGAAAATAACCCTTCCATAAGAAATACATGTAAATTTGAGGGTAACTTAGATGCCCAATTGGACAAAGCCTTTTTCGCCTAAAGGAAAATGAACAGCATTCAGGAAATATTGACAAAATTTCCAGTTATTTGACACCTCAATCATAAAAATGGGTCTAAAATTAAGGCGTTGGCGAGCTCACAAAAAATGTTATTTTTCATGAAATTATAACAAATTGAAATAATTCCTTGAAAAAAAAAGTTTTTTGTGAGCTTGCCAACACCTTAATTTTAGACCAATTTTTATGATTGAGGTGTCAAATTGCTGGAAATTTTGTCAATATTTCCTGAATGCTGTTCATTTCCTTTAGGCGAAAAAGGCTTTGTCCAATTGGGCATCTAAGTTACCCTCAAATTTACATGTATTTCTTATGGAAGGGCTATTTTTTTAAATATTAATAAAATTAGTGCTTACCTTGTAAACGGTTGGACCAAAGTAGACATGTTACATATTTTTCTTACAGGAAATTTAATTTTCTTTAATTTTCAAATTTAATAGGGAATACTAAAAGTTGATAGTTTTCAAGATATTTAGGAAAAACCAAAAGATTGTACCTTTAGGCCCTTCCAGCCCAGCCGGCTCAAGAGCTAAGGGCGGGGACTTTTGATATGTTTTACTCCTAACTAGTCCAAACAAAGTTACAAAGTCAAAAATTGTGATCCATGCAATTCCCTCTATACCTTTTTTTGAGCATTCATTGCCTGGACTATTGATGGATTGGCCATGTGATTTGGGTCGGTATATAGAAACAACTAAGTGTGTCCTAGGCCCTACGTGGTGGTATGTATGGACGTACACATTCAGATCAGCAAATACCTGTCAATTACCTCGCAGACTTCGTGTAACCATCCTGCATTAATTTCTTGAAAACGTCACATTATTGAAACTCGTTGATGACCAACATATTGCAACTATAATCACGGGCACCAAATGGGGCATTTGAGTGTGTGCGCTGCTGATGACATTAATGTTTATTATTTATGTGGGTAACTAATCAACTATCATTATCAAATGTTAAAGTAAACACAAATTTACATGTAAAACGCCCTGTAGAACGTAAACAAGGTTTTGACAGTTTAACAAAAACATTTCATTTAGTCATTTTAGCTGAGATTTAGCAGACAATTTCATGGGTGAATTTAGGTCATAATATATGGGGGTGCCAGCTTACCTGATGTTTGAAGTTTTGTATACTTAAATTCAAACATCTAACTCCTATTTAAATGGTGCGTTTTAAGGCCTATTCCAAGTAGTTACCAATTTTATTTAACAGGAACCATTTGTAATTTAAGCAAATACCTCAATCAAAGTTATGTTGAAACCATTTTCCCCCGTCACTGCCAACAAATACACCAAATATTAAGGGGTGCCAGGCATCCCCTGGCACCCCAGAAATCTGCCCATGGACAATTTATTGAGTTTACAGTTTTTGCCACCCGCCCTATTTAGTGTACTTGAGGGGACTAAAAGATCCTGATCATAACAGGAGACAATATCAAATTTTAAAAGCATAATATCATGTTTCCACAAGCTTGTTTTTGGCGTTCAATTCGAGTTTCAGAGGCTTATGGTGGTCTCAGTTTGAATTGTGGAGGTTGAATTCAAAATTTACAGACTGCATTTCGAATTACAGCAACAAAATTCAAATTCTAGAGGCACGAGTAGGCAATAATTTGAATTTGAGAGCCTACGTTGTGCGCCCAAAATATTTCGAACTATCCGTGAACTTTTTTACATATATTAAAGGTTTTTCAAGGGAAAAGTCAAAACATACAAGTTATAGAGGTTTTTTAAATATCGAGGTTCGAATGAGTGAGGTTCACCTGTACTTTGAAATCTGAGTACACTGCAGTACAGTGACAGCTGGAATCTGCTGACTGTCTCCTGTCTGTACCTGATGAGACGAAACAACTGTGACGAAACCTGATGATGACTGGGACTGTGGCGTGTCCTGTAATCCAGCTACTTGGAGGTCACAAATTGTGGACAGTTATGAGCGATAGCTTGTGGATGCAGTGTTCCTTAGTGGGGATTAATGTCCGCACTATTGAATACTAAGTTCATAGCACCGTCCTCATAATTAGACCAGTTCGTAAAATTGTTAACCAGGGAAATTGTGGTTCGGATCCCAAGTTAAAATGTAGGTCTCTAGCTGCCATTGGCTGTTGGGCTATTAATTAACAGTCCTGTCTAAGGAACATGTCGGCCTTGGTCAGTAACAAGACTACACAATCGCGCCACAATCATCTTTCACTCATCTGTCATTTATACTTGGCTTAAAATACCTACCTGGGTAGGTCACCATTTCAAGCAGTGTAATGTAATGTAACGTCGAAACAGCTATCTACTTGTCGGCACATCTGTGCCTGTTGCTCCAAAGCTTTCGGTGGGTGCAGCAGCATAGTAGCAATGTATACAGAACAGGGTAGCAGAAGTAGGGACATCCGTTAATTTTTATAGTTCTTCTGCCAAAAAGCAGAGGAGAAATTAGCGTTGATGTATGGAATAGTTCAAGCTGACTCCGTATAGTCTGCGCTTCTACTAGCTATCCAAAATGTCAAAATGAAAATGTTTGTAAAGAAAAACAGGTAAACATTGTGGTAAATGATACAACAATTAAAAACAATAACGTACAACTGTCAAAATATTGCAACCAGCTGCTTGACTTTGGAAAATCAGCTTGATCCGTAAACTCCAACAACAGTTCCAATCGGACTGCAAAATGAAAGTGGCGCCTTCTCTTTTTCGGCGGCAGGAACTATTCAATTTTCCGTAAGGTATCCCTTCTCAGAGGGTTCTGAATACATTGATAGTAGCGAGGTGGTGCCTCCACTACCTTAACAGTGCCTGACGGGCGACTGTTTTTGTTCATGGAGACCACCAGTATAGTACACTCCCGATTATCCGAGGTCGTCGGGACCGAGACTGCCTCGGATACCGAGAATCTCAGATAATACGGAGGCTGATCATATTTTGAGGTTTGAGAGCTACTAGACCACAATAGGAAGTTTATTGCTGACCTGTTTTAAAGTATCTAGGCCGGTAGAATTTCTAGTGAAAAAATTTAATACTTAATACCTATATTTAAAAACAAAATGAGTAACAAAATAAAGTTCGTCAAGGAAAATCGTCATTCGTCATATTAACGTCTGTATTCGTACACTCGTTTGTTTATGGTGGGAGTTCACCACTGGAAAGCTCAATATCGAAGGGTGAATTTAAGCCAATACGAATATAGCGATTGAAGTTGTACAATGTACTCGTTTCTCCTCATTCTCATAAGGTCTCATGCGGCAAATAGTTCGCTCAATATTTGGGCAAGTCAAACTCACCATTGTTCGACGATAGTGAACTCCCGCCTTGCAGCCAGCAGAGGGCGACTCGGTCAGTTCCTTCACTAATGGATTTTCACTTAATCACTTAATCACTTTAATAAGACAGGTACCTCATTGAGGACGTTACCCTGAATATGAGTGAAGGATGAGTGTGATGATCTTGTAGCCTTGTTACTGACTAAGGTTGGCATGTTCCTTAGACAGGATTGTTAATTAATAGCCCAACAACCAATGGCAGCTGGCTCCAGAAACAACCCTTCAAAAAGCTACTAACTTTTCTCGGGATCGATCCGGCTACCTACAAGTTTGTAGGCGGGCACTATAACCACTACACCAACCAGCCTTTTTGATTGGAAACACAAATTTAGGTTATTGGTTGTATTCGAATCATAAAATAATTGGCTCTACTTCGAATGGAAATTTAAATTATAAACTTAAATAAACTATAAACTAACAAATTACAGATAATTTATATTTACTTTACCAAAAACCAACGATGATTAATTACGTTATTATTATGTTTCGACCGAAAGAAAAAATGTTATATTCTTTAGCTTAGAACGACCTCGGATAATCTGGACTCTCGGATAACCGGGACTCAGATAATCGGGAGTGTACTTTACCTTTCATAAACTTCATATACTTCTTGGTATATGAATACTTCTTTGTATATGAATCATTCTTTGTATATGAATCATTCTTTGTATATGAACTTCATATACTTCTTTCATAGGACTGAAACTGCGCATAGATCCGAAGGAGACATTGTCAGTGCATGTCGCTTGATTTGCCCAGCGGCGGTGTCAGATGTCAGGAAAGAGACGCTTGAACAGTAACCTTCTTCCCCAGGTCAGGTAAAACCACCCTTAGAATAGCATAACCTTTGGTGGTTGTAGGTTACTGCGACCGGAACACGCCCAGATGGGATCTCGCCAGTTCGCATTCTCTTTGCTCCTTGGTAGCACTACAGTAAACCGTCGCTGCTGGGTGAACCAAGCGACGTGTATGGTATTGACAGTGCGTCTCCTTCGTATCTACGCACAGTTTCAACATAAATTGCGATCAAACTAATGCCATACATTATGGAATGAAACATCTGAATGAATCCAATGAAACATAATACACAGGATCACATTTATAAAAATACTTTATAATAACCATGTATAACTATATTATATTACAATGACTTTGAGTGTAATTGCACACTAAACATAAAATATAATCCTTAAAAATTATATTGGTAGTTTTGACATTGTCGTCATCTAATATGAACAGTTCAAGAGATAAGGGTAGATAGTTATGATTATTTAATTTTTTGAACAATCAAAAGTTCCAAGTCATACTCCCCAAGTTTTTATGCTAACATTTTTTGCTATCTGAAATAAAAATTTACTTCAGGGAATGTTTGTTGGACAAGAAAGAGAGGTTTTTTGAAAACTTTTTACAAAGTGGAGGGGGACATTTTTAATCAGAAAACTTGTAAAGTAATGTATTATTTTATAAGGCAAGAATGGTAAAAACTACAAGGTCTATGTATCGACTCGAAGCAAAGTCTAGGTAAATCAAATATTTTTTTACAAAGTTTGACATTTGTATAGCTTAAACTGTAGGTAAAATATGAACATATTAAGCAGTTAATTTAAATGAATAAGTTAGGGTTAATTTTTTACAACATAAATAAATTGTAATTTACCCTTACCCCAAAAACAAATATATTTATTATGTTTTGTTTTGTAAATTTAAGAAATTTGATTTTTTTTTAATCCTCAGTTGCTTATTGCTGTAGGCTAATAAGCCTGTGGAGCAATCTAAAGACATCGAGGCACTATAGCAGCAGTAGTATTGAAGGCCATAGGCGTCGCGCCGGGGGGGCACGTGCCCCCCCCAACATGAAAAGGTTTATTTTTGTAGCCGCCGACCAACATTAAAAATCCAAATAAAAATGATTTTCTACTATCCTCTAAAGTTGTTTTTCTACTTATGATAAATTTAAACCAATTGTTTTTAGGTTAGATGTTTATTTTTCCGATATTAATAGTTCACATATTAAAAAAAAATGTAATCATCATTTCATTCATTTTACATGAGATTAATTATTTGGTTAAACAAAGAAGTTGGATGAAGACTTATTCATTTGTTGAGGAGGCCCGTTCTTTGACCGGGCGAAGATTGGTCACCTGTGCGCTGTGTACCTAGTACTTGTCATTCAATCATCCTACCACAACACTCCACCCGTTTATACAGCCACCTAGTTAAAAAAATAGAATAACTTCAATACTTTTCCCACAAATTTACTTTGAAAATCGTAAACAAAAAAACTTTTTAGTGCTGTATATTTCAGTTTTTAAGGCTTAAAACCCCACTTTTGAGTACGAAAAAATCAAAATTTTCCGAGGGAGGACCCCCGGACCCCCCGCTAGGCTGGGGGGTATTCCATACCCGCCAGACCCCCCGGTCAGTTTTGCCCCCCCAAAAGTTTGGTTCACGCGACGCCTATGTTGAAGGCCAGCCAGAAGTGACTGCTCATGATGAAACAGGAGTCGCCCGTCACTATGTTCAAACCAGCGACGTTTGACACACAGGGCCAGCGCTCTACTTCTGAGCTACTGCCTCAGTACCGGGCAGTATTGCTGTTATTTTGCATAGGGTCAACATGGGGACCTCTACAACTCTAGTTTTTACCATTCTCTTTCTTTCAACATGCCTATTAAATTATATATCACATGACAGATCTCCAGTTTAGAAGGTTGAATATCATGTACCAAAACGTCTGATTATCTTTGATATGTTTGATATCTTCAAATATGTTTGAATAATTTTAATATCTTGGGGTGTTTTGGAAAATTAATCAAGGGGCCCTGAGGGCCACTAGCGCGTCCCTAAATATGCTGGATAAAACATCAATCCATCCCTCAGTGTCTGTACGGTATGAGGCTATATGGTAAAGCTAAGTTATTCAGCAGCATGTTGCATTCGAGGTTCTGCAAGCATCGAGCACATCTGGTACTTGAGTCGTGTTGGGAGACAAATGCATGACTATGATCTCTTCTGCCCCAAGATCTGAAACAAATGCATGAAGAGTCATTTAATTGTAGATCGACCTCAATTAAAGATTTGATTATGACTTTTGATCCTAGGCAATATCAATAGAGTTGTTGCTAATACAGTTGACTCTCGCTAACTAGATATGACACAGAACTACAATTTATCTTTGAGTTAATTATAGTTTGACTTCAGCATGGTTTGAGTTATAGAGGTAATTCTAACTTGACTTTGACTAACAGAGGTAATTTGAGCTAAATACAAGATAGGTCATAGAGGTCAACAAGATGAAAAAACAGACAACAATGAACAAAGGCAGAGGTAATAATGAAGCTGGACCAGATACGACTCATTAACACTTGCGGCCTGTATGCCGGGGTTTCGATTTGCAGAGGTCCGTTAATTAAACTTCAAGATATAAAGGTAAACTTCAACTTATAGAGGTAAACTGCAAATTTAATTCAACTTATCCACTGAACTTCGAGTTATAGAGGTAATTTTTGGGTTGCTTTGACTTATAGAAAATAACACTAAGGTTATTTCGAGTTATAATTGGTTTTTATTTTGACTTAGGTAAGTTTTTCTTAGGAGATTGAGTTTAAGAGGATTTTGAGATATTGAGAGTTAACTGTGGGTTTCATTCCTCTTAGGAAACCATTGTTCTAAAATGTTAAGAATGTGCCTTTTACTTTTGCCATTTTAAAACAATCATGCAAACTAAAAATTCTTTCTTCCTGCAAGAGATAACCTTTGAACTAAAATAACCTTTTGAGTGTTAAAATTTTAATGAGATCTTCATCGTTAAGATTGATGTTTGATCTTTATACATCAAAACGAATATAGTCAAATAGTTTTTTAGCTTTATTTTTTTGGCAATTATTAAATTTGCAACGAATGCTCTTAAAAAACATATAAATATTATAACTAATAACTAATAAACAAAAGTAATCTAAACATTTTACGTTTTATTTACCTGTTCGGTTATAGAAATGTTTCCTAAAGTTGGTCAAGACCAAATGGCAGCAATAAAGTATTATGGACATTTTTTAAATGCGTGTCATTATAAGAAAATATATATATTAAGAGGCTATTCTTTGGTTTTCTGTATTCTAAGGTGCCTCCAACTCACATTAACTTTAATAACCAGTTTCACCAAATACGTTTACTCCTATGTATATTTCCCTCGTTCTCTAGTGAATTATTTACAATCTATTGTTTGGTATAAATAAATGCTTACCAACTTTAGAACGCCTGATGACCGCATTCCTCACTAAAACAAATAGTGCTATGATGAATACAATGTATCTAACATGGTGTTGCTATCTATAAAATAACATAAGTTTTTTGTATTAAAGAAACATATTTTTTAGAGACACAGAAATTATGTCTCTACTTAAATATTTAATTTCTTGCAATTTAGCTACAGCTCACATCCTTATCTCCTGATTTAAAAAATTCAGGCCTGCATGAAGTGAATGGTGTATTCATTACTATAGTCGATAGTAGATGTTTCTTGGCTACAGTAGAGGTTCTCTTAAATAATTTAAATAACCAGTTGGTGCTCAGTTGGTTTCTGCAGCACAGAGAACATGTTTACTTATTAAACAATTGAGGGCAGGTGGAAACAAAGTTATAACCGCCATTACTGACCACCAATCAGAAAGGCCGATTTCTGCTAAGGATTATCAGTGTCGCTGATAAAAAATCAGCCTTTCTGCTTGGCGGTGACCGGTGGTCACATATATGGAATTAGGTGCAAGGTACAAAATCTTCAGCTGGTTGTCTTGACCTTAGACAATGAAAAAATGGACCATTGTCTTGACCTTAGACTATGGAAAATAATACCTTCCTTATATACAGCCAATACTACTTAATATCATAAATGTGAAAGTACGGATGTTTGTGTGAATATCTGTCTTCCAACCATGTGAAAAATACTGGACCAACTGAGCTGAAATTTTGCAGGAATATGGCCACTATATCAGAAAAGGACATAGGCCTATTCACTTCCTTAAAATCCCCTCGGATTACGCCCCGTGAACATCCTTAGCTTCAATGTGTACATTTCATAAGGATGTAAACATTCAAATACTGAATTTTAAACAGCTGTGAATACTAAAAATTTACAGATCAAAGAGCAGAAGATCAGCTGTAATTTTTATCTGAGTGAAGCCACGGGCAACTGCTAGTTAAAAATAACTTTTCAATGGAAAAACAGTATGTTAAAAATATATCCACAGTATGAGCATAAAAACAGTCAATCACAGTTTAGTGATATAATTGCTAAGCTTATCATTCAAGTTTTAACAACTCACCTCTCTCGAATGGTGAGGTGTGATGCTCCAGAGCGTACTTCAAACACTTGTATATGTACCAATACTGATCCTGAAAAATGTAAAATTTACTGACAGTATTCGAATTGGATGAGTGAATAAAATGATTGTAGCTACCCTTGGAAATAATATTTTTACCAAGCAATCAACAGTGAGTCTACCAAGTAAGTGGATGAACAAAGTGAGTATATAATGGAGAAGGGGGCTTTTTTTGGGACAGCGAATCTCAATAAGATCTATAGAGCTGATTTTTGACATATGTTCTGTTCTCCCTTCGGATCATTATTGCGTAATAAGAAACAGTTTTACAAAACTCCCTTGGGACTACACCCTACAACTTCATTCAAAGTTTCAATGTTAAACCTATAGGTAAGCTTATGAAGTTTTCATGACAACCCTAAGAAGTCTCTACTTTAATTCTTCAATCCCAAGATTTTTTTGTGTTTTGCCACAGGTGAAACCTGTTTGATCAGCTAGTCAACCATACACTTGTCAATCATAATAAATATAAAAAA
The DNA here is from genome assembly GCA_035578135.1 of Flexamia atlantica. Lineage (NCBI taxonomy): Eukaryota > Metazoa > Arthropoda > Insecta > Hemiptera > Cicadellidae > Flexamia > Flexamia atlantica. The sequence continues at coordinate 454,316 of JAQJVK010000020.1, forward strand.
TATGTAAAATATATTATTGAAAACCCACATCAGCTTGTGTCTTACTAGTTTAAAAATTAACTTGTTTTAGGGTATAGGATAAGTCATAATAACTTTGAAAATCTAGCCGGGTACTTTTATTAGTCATACAATTACTGATAACCATAGGAGGCTAAAGGAGAGGCTCCAATTCGAATCCATCAGATATAGATTGTAGTAAAAATTATTTTGTACTAAATTAACACCTAAGCAGGGAGTCAGTCATAAATTCCTTAGTTGTGAAGAAGTCTGGAATTTTTACCTTAGTGCTCCAGCACTCTCCGATCTTCCTCAGAATCTCATCTATGAGTAAGTGACAAGTAAGGATTTGACGTAAGTTGTCTTGTAAAGCAGAGTGTAAACTTTAAAGAACGCTTGAAAAAAAGACATTATTTATTTATTTATTTATTAATGTACCCACCTCAGTCTGCACCATCTTGTGGTGTCTCTGCCGCCGTAGCTGCAGCACTGTGTCAGCCACACTCAGCCTGCCGCCCCAGCACTCTCGGACCTTCCTCAGCAACTCGTCCTACACTAGAGTGTCATGTACCCACCTCAGTCTGCACCATCTTGTGGTGTCTCTGCCGCCGCAGCTGCAGCACTGTGTCAGCCACACTCAGCCTGCCGCTCCAGCTCTCTCGGACCTTCCTCAGCAACTCGTCCTACACTACAGTGTCATGTACCCACCTCAGTCTGCACCATCTTGTGGTGTCTCTGCCGCCGCAGCTGCAGCACTGTGTCAGCCACACTCAGCCTGCCGCTCCAGCACTCTCGGACCTTCCTCAGCAACTCGTCCTACACTACAGTGTCATGTACACACCTCAGTCTGCACCATCTTGTGGTGTCTCTGCCGCCGCAGCTGCAGCACTGTGTCAGCCACACTCAGCCTGCCGCTCCAGCTCTCTCGGACCTTCCTCAGCAACTCGTCCTACACTACAGTGTCATGTACACACCTCAGTCTGCACCATCTTGTGGTGTCTCTGCCGCCGCAGCTGCAGCACTGTGTCAGCCACACTCAGCCTGCCGCCCCAGCTCTCTCGGACCTTCCTCAGCAACTCGTCCTACACTACAGTGTCATGTACACACCTCAGTCTGCACCATCTTGTGGTGTCTCTGCCGCCGCAGCTGCAGCACTGTGTCAGCCACACTCAGCCTGCCGCCCCAGCACTCTCGGACCTTCCTCAGCAACTCGTCCTACACTACAGTGTCATGTACACACCTCAGTCTGCACCATCTTGTGGGGTCTCTGCCGCCGCAGCTGCAGCACTGTGTCAGCCACACTCAGCCTGCCGCTCCAGCACTCTCGGACCTTCCTCAGCAACTCGTCCTACACTACAGTGTCATGTACCCACCTCAGTCTGCACCATCTTGTGGTGTCTCTGCCGCCGCAGCTGCAGCACTGTGTCAGCCACACTCAGCCTGCCGCTCCAGCACTCTCGGACCTTCCTCAGCAACTCGTCCTACACTACAGTGTCATGTACACACCTCAGTCTGCACCATCTTGTGGTGTCTCTGCCGCCGCAGCTGCAGCACTGTGTCAGCCACACTCAGCCTGCCGCTCCAGCACTCTCGGACCTTCCTCAGCAACTCGTCCTACACTACAGTGTCATGTACACACCTCAGTCTGCACCATCTTGTGGTGTCTCTGCCGCCGCAGCTGCAGCACTGTGTCAGCCACACTCAGCCTGCCGCTCCAGCTCTCTCGGACCTTCCTCAGCAACTCGTCCTACACTACAGTGTCATGTACACACCTCAGTCTGCACCATCTTGTGGTGTCTCTGCCGCCGCAGCTGCAGCACTGTGTCAGCCACACTGAGCCTGCCGCCCCAGCTCTCTCGGACCTTCCTCAGCAACTCGTCCTACACTACAGTGTCATGTACACACCTCAGTCTGCACCATCTTGTGGTGTCTCTGCCGCCGCAGCTGCAGCACTGTGTCAGCCACACTCAGCCTGCCGCCCCAGCACTCTCGGACCTTCCTCAGCAACTCGTCCTACACTACAGTGTCATGTACACACCTCAGTCTGCACCATCTTGTGGGGTCTCTGCCGCCGCAGCTGCAGCACTGTGTCAGCCACACTCAGCCTGCCGCTCCAGCACTCTCGGACCTTCCTCAGCAACTCGTCCTACACTACAGTGTCATGTACCCACCTCAGTCTGCACCATCTTGTGGTGTCTCTGCCGCCGCAGCTGCAGCACTGTGTCAGCCACACTCAGCCTGCCGCTCCAGCACTCTCGGACCTTCCTCAGCAACTCGTCCTACACTACAGTGTCATGTACACACCTCAGTCTGCACCATCTTGTGGTGTCTCTGCCGCCGCAGCTGCAGCACTGTGTCAGCCACACTCAGCCTGCCGCTCCAGCACTCTCGGACCTTCCTCAGCAACTCGTCCTACACTACAGTGTCATGTACACACCTCAGTCTGCACCATCTTGTGGTGTCTCTGCCGCCGCAGCTGCAGCACTGTGTCAGCCACACTCAGCCTGCCGCTCCAGCTCTCTCGGACCTTCCTCAGCAACTCGTCCTACACTACAGTGTCATGTACACACCTCAGTCTGCACCATCTTGTGGTGTCTCTGCCGCCGCAGCTGCAGCACTGTGTCAGCCACACTCAGCCTGCCGCCCCAGCTCTCTCGGACCTTCCTCAGCAACTCGTCCTACACTACAGTGTCATGTACACACCTCAGTCTGCACCATCTTGTGGTGTCTCTGCCGCCGCAGCTGCAGCACTGTGTCAGCCACACTCAGCCTGCCGCCCCAGCACTCTCGGACCTTCCTCAGCAACTCGTCCTACACTAAAGTGTCATGTACACACCTCAGTCTGCACCATCTTGTGGTGTCTCTGCCGCCGCAGCTGCAGCACTGTGTCAGCCACACTCAGCCTGCCGCTCCAGCACTCTCGGACCTTCCTCAGCAACTCGTCCTACACTACAGTGTCATGTACCCACCTCAGTCTGCACCATCTTGTGGTGTCTCTGCCGCCGCAGCTGCAGCACTGTGTCAGCCACACTCAGCCTGCCGCTCCAGCACTCTTGGACCTTCCTCAGCAACTCGTCCTACACTACAGTGTCATGTACACACCTCAGTCTGCACCATCTTGTGGTGTCTCTGCCGCCGCAGCTGCAGCACTGTGTCAGCCACACTCAGCCTGTCGCTCCAGCACTCTCGGACCTTCCTCAGCAACTCGTCCTACACTACAGTGTCATGTACCCACCTCAGTCTGCACCATCTTGTGGTGTCTCTGCCGCCGCAGCTGCAGCACTGTGTCAGCCTGCCGCCCCAGCACTCTCGGACCTTCCTCAGCAACTCGTCCTACACTACCGTGTCATGTACCCACCTCAGTCTGCACCATCTTGTGGTGTCTCTGCCGCTGCAGCTGCAGCACTGTGTCAGCCACACTCAGCCTGCCGCTCCAGCACTCTCGGACCTTTCTCAGCAACTCGTCCTACACTACAGTGTCATGTACACACCTCAGTCTGCACCATCTTGTGGTGTCTCTGCCGCCGCAGCTGCAGCACTGTGTCAGCCACACTCAGCCTGCCGCCCCAGCACTCTCGGACCTTCCTCAGCAACTCGTCCTACACTACAGTGTCATGTACACACCTCAGTCTGCACCATCTTGTGGTGTCTCTGCCGCCGCAGCTGCAGCACTGTGTCAGCCACACTCAGCCTGCCGCTCCAGCTCTCTCGGACCTTCCTCAGCAACTCGTCCTACACTACAGTGTCATGTACACACCTCAGTCTGCACCATCTTGTGGTGTCTCTGCCGCCGCAGCTGCAGCACTGTGTCAGCCACACTCAGCCTGCCGCCCCAGCACTCTCGGACCTTCCTCAGCAACTCGTCCTACACTACAGTGTCATGTACACACCTCAGTCTGCACCATCTTGTGGTGTCTCTGCCGCCGCAGCTGCAGCACTGTGTCAGCCACACTCAGCCTGCCGCCCCAGCACTCTCGGACCTTCCTCAGCAACTCGTCCTACACTACAGTGTCATGTACACACCTCAGTCTGCACCATCTTGTGGTGTCTCTGCCGCCGCAGCTGCAGCACTGTGTCAGCCACACTCAGCCTGCCGCTCCAGCTCTCTCGGACCTTCCTCAGCAACTCGTCCTACACTACAGTGTCATGTACCCACCTCAGTCTGCACCATCTTGTGGTGTCTCTGCCGCTGCAGCTGCAGCACTGTGTCAGCCACACTCAGCCTGCCGCTCCAGCACTCTCGGACCTTCCTCAGCAACTCGTCCTACACTACAGTGTCATGTACACACCTCAGTCTGCACCATCTTGTGGTGTCTCTGCTGCCGCAGCTGCAGCACTGTGTCAGCCACACTCAGCCTGCCGCCCCAGCTCTCTTGGACCTTCCTCAGCAACTCGTCCTACACTACAGTGTCATGTACCCACCTCAGTCTTCACCATCTTGTGGTGTCTCTGCCGCCGCAGCTGCAGCACTGTGTCAGCCACACTCAGCCTGCCGCCCCAGCACTCTCGGACCTTCCTCAGCAACTCGTCCTACACTACAGTGTCATGTACCCACCTCAGTCTGCACCATCTTGTGGTGTCTCTACCGCCGCAGCTGCAGCACTGTGTCAGCCACACTCAGCCTGCCGCCCCAGCACTCTCGGACCTTCCTCAGCAACTCGTCCTACACTACAGTGTCATGTACCCACCTCAGTCTGCACCATCTTGTGGTGTCTCTGCCGCCGCAGCTGCAGCACTGTGTCAGCCACACTCAGCCTGCCGCCCCAGCTCTCTCGGACCTTCCTCAGCAACTCGTCCTACACTACAGTGTCATGTACCCACCTCAGTCTGCACCATCTTGTGGTGTCTCTGCCGCCGCAGCTGCAGCACTGTGTCAGCCACACTCAGCCTGCCGCCCCAGCTCTCTCGGACCTTCCTCAGCAACTCGTCCTACACTACAGTGTCATGTACCCACCTCAGTCTGCACCATCTTGTGGTGTCTCTGCCGCCGCAGCTGCAGCACTGTGTCAGCCACACTCAGCCTGCCGCTCCAGCACTCTCGGACCTTCCTCAGCAACTCGTCCTACACTACAGTGTCATGTACCCACCTCAGTCTGCACCATCTTGTAGTGTCTCTGCCGCCGCAGCTGCAGCACTGTGTCAGCCACACTCAGCCTGCCGCTCCAGCACTCTCGGACCTTCCTCAGCAACTCGTCCTACACTACAGTGTCATGTACCCACCTCAGTCTGCACCATCTTGTGGTGTCTCTGCCGCCGCAGCTGCAGCACTGTGTCAGCCACACTCAGCCTGCCGCTCCAGCACTCTCGGACCTTCCTCAGCAACTCGTCCTACACTACAGTGTCATGTACCCACCTCAGTCTGCACCATCTTGTGGTGTCTCTGCCGCCGCAGCTGCAGCACTGTGTCAGCCACACTCAGCCTGCCGCTCCAGCACTCTCGGACCTTCCTCAGCAACTCGTCCTACACTACAGTGTCATGTACCCACCTCAGTCTGCACCATCTTGTGGTGTCTCTGCCGCCGCAGCTGCAGCACTGTGTCAGCCACACTCAGCCTGCCGCTCCAGCACTCTCGGACCTTCCTCAGCAACTCGTCCTACACTACAGTGTCATGTACCCACCTCAGTCTGCACCATCTTGTGGTGTCTCTGCCGCCGCAGCTGCAGCACTGTGTCAGCCACACTCAGCCTGCCGCTCCAGCACTCTCGGACCTTCCTCAGCAACTCGTCCTACACTACAGTGTCATGTACCCACCTCAGTCTGCACCATCTTGTGGTGTCTCTGCCGCCGCAGCTGCAGCACTGTGTCAGCCACACTCAGCCTGCCGCCCCAGCACTCTCGGACCTTCCTCAGCAACTCGTCCGCTACGATGAACGTCCCAGTCCGGCCCACTCCAGCGCTGGAGAAATAAACACATATCAGGCGCTGGTATCAGGTGTAAGACACATAGTTTCTTCCTAAAGCCGAGTAAAAAAGGAGATCTACAATAAAATAAAACAAATTTATTATTTAATACATACAAAGTTTTATCAAAATTGGTTGGTAAGTAAGGTAGGTGTTGGTTTTTAAATATTCCCATAAGAATAACATTAGACAACATAATGTGATTCCAACAAAACATAAATATCAATTTTCTCCGCAAAAAGTCAAAGTAAACTAACAATAAAAAATACTGGGTTATTTTTTAGTACCTGCAGTGCACGGTTATCGGAATGTCTCTTTGTTTGGTTGTCTTCCTTACGTGCTGTATCAACCCCACCAGTACTTCTGGCTTTTCGGGGGCTTTCTTATCCGGCCACTCTGTGAAATGAAACTGCTGGACATATGTCGTCACCCCGTCCTATGGAGAAAAAGTATTAAAATGTGTGTTCTTTGTTGAAATTCATTGTTGGTGATGGTGATTTTATATTTTGATTTGGATTTTTGGGGACATTTGCCATCACTGATTAGTAAAAAACAAGTTTCATGACGTTTCGGGATCTGGAATATGATCCCGCCATCAGGTGTAAGAAAACCTAGAACATAGCAAGATTAGTCATAGCCAGGAAAACCTGGAGAAAAAACACAGCTAAAACAGAGAAACAGCTTCTCTGTTTTAGCTGTGTTTTTGTCCAGGTTTTCCTGGCTATATGTTACTAATCTTGTTATGTTCTAGGTTTTCTTCCACCTGAAGACGGGATCAGATTCCAGATCCCGAAACGTCGTGGAACTTCTTTTTTACTAATCAGTGATGGCAAATGTCTGCAAAAATCCAAATCAACATATAAAATGAGTGGTTGAAAAATGTTAATCTTGTAAATCCTAAAATGGTGAACACCTTAAGTATGTCAATCAATAAAACTGAACTGTAAAGCTAGTGAATTTTGTTTCAATACAGTGGGAGCCACTAGTGTAGTGGAGGTGAGACGAGGGGGAACGAAGTTCCCTTCTAGTTTTCATCTATAACAGTAAAGTCAATTTATTTTCTTTCCCTCAAATTATCCAAAGTTCTTTGAAGCCTCATATTCAGTCTCTAAGCTATTATACACATAGGGGAATCATAAAAAAGACTTTCTTTTTAATTTGTCAGATGTTTAATGTTTTTTGTTCCCCACTGAAAATTTTCCACTATGCCAGTGAGATGTCCAATCATATGTTTAATAGTACAGTAGACTCCCTCTTATCCAGACCTCGGGACTGAGACCTTTCTGGATAACAGTTTTTCTGGCTAAACCAACGTTTCCTGAAACACAAAAAGTTGAAACTCTAATGCACACTGTATAAGCCAATACTCTTATACAATGTTATATTAGAAATGTGTTCACTGGTCTGTAATCTTTCCCACGAGAATCATCGTTACAGAATTGTCCATTTCCTGCCCATCAAGTCTGGTTGAAAAGATATCACTTCCATGTAGTCCGATTAAAACCGATGTCCAGTTAAAAGTGTCTGGATAATCGAGAGCCCATACACTGAATTGTATTACAGTATTTGCTGATTATTACACTGCTTTAACATTACCTTTACAACCGCCAGGTACCTAATTTTATAACTGGCGAAACTCTCTTCTCTGGTACAAAAAACTCTGATTCTGTTGAAATCCAAACCTTTTACCCCTGCCTCTGAGGGGAAATACTCGTAACATTTCGCCTGAAATAAAATATGAGATTAGATATTAATTTTTATGGGGGATTTGGCAGTCCTGACCTAAATTCAAAGAAAAATGCTGTATGGACACTTTTGCTTGTTTTAAGTAAATCTAAACTGGCTAAGTGCAAATTAATGCAAATAAAACTTAGTGAGCTTTACCTAACTTTTTATCAGCACAAAACAGCACACTTTACAGCTGATACAGAGAAAGTTTAAAGGATATTTTTGGTCAAGCCTAAATAGCCTGAAAACATACATCCACCTATGAAGTGTATGAAATTTCTTCAGTAGGACATAACATTTTTGAAAAAAAAAGATTCCTGAAATAGATAATTAACTTAGTTCTTGAAGCTAACTTTTTCAAACCCAGTAAATACTGAAAAAATCACTTCTTCTTACGGTAGATTTAAATAACAATCTAGCTGACTCACTGTTACTATTCTACACACCATGTAATCTGAGTTCCAGCAGCCTCATAACAAACAAAATAAAAAAATAGTGAAGATATGTTAATTATCACTTGGTAAAAATCACGGTCAAAAATGTTTGCAGTTAAAGTAGGGAGGTTCTTTTTTTATAGAATTTATTGATGACATTTTATTTTGCCAAGGCCTTTCTGCATCTTTTTCATATATTTTTAAGATATTCCAGAAGGACTTACCTTACCTTCCTCATAAGGCTTGCACAGCATCACAATGGTGTTGACTTTATATTGTAAAATCATGTTCCAAAAATCCTCCGTTGTCTCCTCCTTTGGCCCCTGGCAAGCGATATAACGCCTCGAGTTTTTGCCTTTAAACTGAAAAATTCAAGAATCAAGAATACTTTATTGTAATTAACTTGTACAAGCATGGTCAAACATCAAACAAATATATTTACAGAAATAATAAAAGAAACAGTGTACGTATATAATTCTTTCACAATAACATAAAAATAAAGAAATATAAAGTTAGATCAATATAAACTTACCAGGTCATAAAAGGTTGGAAACAAGGATTAACTTGTTTTCCAAACAATATTTCTAAGAGAAATTGTCAAATCATTACAGGTTATAAAACAGACAAAAAATAAGATTTTGTAATTCACAAGATTTATAAAAAAGTTTATTGATCTTAAGTCTTTACGCTCATACCGAATTCATGGGTGTACAGTCTGATTTTCAAACAGTTGACCATAACTTAAAATTGAATTAACTAATAAGGAAGTAGTTATCAAACATTTTCATTTGTGCTGTATTGACAATCGGTACCAAGTTTTTAACTAGTTCCATGCCTCGTGATCTCCAATGTGATGTACTCAATTAATATGTACTGACCATGAGTATGACGCGACCCACTCTTTACGAACTGCTTCAATAAGGTACAATGATCAAACCTTGATAAGCGAAGCATTGATGTAGCTGCTTGCTTCATCCCCTTCGAGTTTTACCAGAGACGAATCATCTGAAAATAATCAATTTCATTAAAATCTCCAAACTGTGACCAAAAGGCAATGCACATCTCTAAATATTTTAAGAGATTTATAAAGTGTTTCTTCTTTTTGTCTCATGAAATTTAAATATTAAATGCATTACTAAAAAAATAGTTTACTAAAAAACACATTTGTTTATAAACTAGCTACTTTAATATAGCAATAAAAATCTGAAATCCCTAAAAGCCATGTCATCTATCCATCTAGTACATGCCTACTACATTACAATTATTATGTTATTTATATTGAAAAAACTGGGTTCAAACATTCAAATAGTATTTGTACCATTAAAGAATAATACTTGTATATGACTAGTAAAAAGCCTCTATAATTATTTTAATTTGTTCATGACAGTAATGAAGAGTTTCTCTTGACTTGAATTTGCTTCTGTTTTACAATAGTTGAGGCAAATTCTTCTTAAAAATGCTAAAAGTGGGTTGTTGCAAAATAGTTCAAAAAATTAAAAATCAGCCTCCATTCACAACATTTGTAAACCTTAAAAATATTTGGTAAAAAACTAACAAAAACATTTTATCAAAAGAATCTATGAGAAGTTTGAACAATCCACGATTAAATTTAACATTGTCATCTTGTGATGTAAGGTAGCAAGACCTGCTATATCCTTATAACTTGAAATACACAAAATATCATATGTAACTGAACTACCAAACTACCAAAACTAAACTTACCTTATCATCTAAACTTACATGGTATAATATCTTTGTATCTGTTTTTGGCCTGTCTATTTTGTGGAAGTCTTGCAACATCAGTGGTACCAGAGATTGAATTTGTCAGTTCTTGAACTTGCATGTACTCCTGATTGAGCAAACACGGTGAATTCACAATATTCTCTACATGACTGATGAATTTTGGCAGGGAGAGGGGCTCACAGATTGCAGGCCTTCTTTTTTCTCCAGCATTCACTTTTGGATTGGAAAGGCTTTTCTTTTCTTTATTCCTAAAATTAAATAATGAGATTAGTCATAAAAACCAAGGAATGCAAGGGAACCAAGAACCAGCGATTAAAATATTGACTATTTTTCACTATCAGCTAGTGACTTGCCATTTAGTTAGAAACATGTTCTAGTCTGGTCATTCAAACTAGTCAAATGAGGAATTAGAAAACCTCAATCTCTAATCGGTTAGGCTGCTGACTAATCAGAACTAGTCAGAACAATCTACTAGTCGACTTGATGACCAACAAGTTGGCTTTAAAGCACTAGTCGCCTATGAACCCAAGAGAGAGAAATGGGTACTTCCACAAAAAATAATCTAGCATGTAAGATTTCAGAACTCAGATTTTAGGGATCAGAAAAGAAGCTGTGTCCAAGTCTAGCGTAAGAGCTAGTAAGTTGTAGAATAGAATGTTATGATTAAACTTTTAGGTTAAGAGCATTATGAGACTATACCGGGTGACACATCATTGGTAGCTTGAGATTTACTCTAAAGCACAATGGTCAATCTTCGAGTCAGGATAGGCCAGGAAGAAAGAACTCTAAGAATATTTCTTCCTCATAAGATAGTCTTTCACGAAACTTCCTTAAAAGAAAGTCTGGAGTCTACTATGGATCTTCCGAAAATGTTATTTAACTTGTAAGTTAAAGGATTACTTGTCAAAGTAATTTCTCAACCTGTTATTTTATGTCTACCATGGACTTACCATTTGATGTTTGCTTTCACCAACAGATAAGTGAATGAAGCTGTTGTGACCGCGGCCACAACCTCCAACGCCAAGATAATCAGGTAAGCTCCCATTATTGGGTCAACTGAGCACCAAAAAGTTTCCAGGTTAGAGAACGAAACCGTTGTAAATTTATTAAAAAGTAAACTAATAGCGTGTCTATTTTAATTAAAATATTTTGGTAAAATATAAAGTTCTTAAAACAGCTACCACATAAAATAATCAAGTTCTTTTGACAGCTATTTCAATGTAGTAGAACAAAAAAAAATTAAACTACATTTTTTGAGGATCAGGACTATATCTGAATATTTTAATTCAACTTTAGAACACTATCTATGTCTTGAATCAAAACAAAATCAAATCAAAAATATTTTTATTAATCATCATAAATTTACAGCTATTTTGAGAATTGGTAATTTTTTCCAAATGTTTAGTTACGTGAAAAGCATTGAGTGAGTTTGGGATCTACAGTAGAGCGCCGATTATCCGAACGTCGGTCATCCGAACCGTCGGTTAACTGAACGCCGTAATAATTCATATTTTGAGCATGATTCTCAAGCAATTCAAATTTGCACACCAAAAAAAGTGTCAGGGCTAAAGCAAAACCAAATTTTTGACTTTCAAAATTAAAAGTATAAAATGTACTGTATCTATGTATGATAAATTGTTCTTTAAAAATTTATACCCATGTATTCTGATCGTTTTCACAATAAAATACATGAATAATTTTTGTTTGATAATTTTTTAGCCTTTTTGCTAGTAAGAATTACATTACATATATAATTTTTAAATTTTGTCTTTTTATGTTCGATAGTCTGATAATTCAGTTCAGATAATCGGCACTCTACTGTAATTAGTAAACATATAAAGCAATTAGTTTTCTGAGAAATTTCCTTACTAAATATAAGTTTTAAATTGTGGAATATTTAAATTATGTCACATCACTATCCACAAAAGTTTAAGTATATTTTTCAATATTGGGAAGAGAGGGCGGTAAATTTGGTCTCGCTCCCCTGTCAAATAAATCTTCTCGTTTCAGCCCTACAGCTGACAATCACCGGTCTGGAAGGAGATGGAGGGGGAGTCCCAAGAAGAATCATGACTCAGACGAATTGATTCTTTTCCAAAAAGAATCATGATTTAGATGAATTGATTCTTTTCCAAAACAAATCTTGATTCAGACAAATCGATCCTTTTCTAAAAAGAATCATGATTCAGACAAAGTGATCCTTTTCCAAAAAGAATCATGATTCAGGCAAATCGATCCTTTTCCAAAAAGAATCATGATTCAGACAAATCGATCCTTTTCCAAAAAGAATCATGATTTAGACGAATCGATTCTTTTCCAAAAAGAATCATGATTCATACAACTTAATTCTTTTCTAAAAAAGAATCATGAACCAGACATAAATAGATTCTTTTCCAAAAAGAATTACGATTCATTTGTTTTACTTCAAATTGTTCAAATTGAACAATTCGTTCGCAAATGGCCCCCCACTGGAGCGTACCAGTCTGGAAGGAGATGGATGGGGAGTCCCGGAAGCCGCTGGAGGTGAAGGCTCGGATCCTGACGGCGAAGTGAGTCGCAGGCGGCAGCGGACCGTTGCAGAAGGCAACAAAGTCCGAGCGGGAACACTCCTCCGAGCCCAGCGTCCACTGCCTGATGGCGAACGGACTCGTGTCAACATCTGCAACCGTGCGGACTCAGAATCAGACTCAGAATATAATTGTCATCCTTACAGTAGTTTTCATTACTAGTCTCGAAAGTGACCTATTGCGGGGAGAGATTGCATTTACGCGGAAGGCGAAGCTGAGCATGGAAAAAGCCATCGAGCCCCGTAATAGCACTTTTGAGACGATTATCGAACATTATTTTTCATTACGATATCAATAAACTTTTAAACAACATGAATATTTTTGTTTATTCAACTTAGTATCAAGAAAAAAATTCGAACTCATAACGCTGAGTTTCCGTGCATATGTCAAGGTACAGTAATGCAACATCTGATCGGTCTGCACCGCAAAATCCCATAACGGTTACTTTCCGTGCACCACAAATGCACAGAAAGTTAACGTTATGTAATTTTGCCGTGCAGTAGCGGGAGGTACAGTACTGCAACAGTCGATCGGTCTGCACTGCAAAATCCCATAACGGTTACTTTCCGTGCACCACAAATGCACAGAGTTAATGTTATGTCATTTAGCCGTGCAGTAGCGGGAATAACCTACTTTCTTAACTCATTTTACGTTTACAAAGTGTACTTTGGTGTGTAGAGTAATGAAAAGGTTTTTTTTTTGTAGGGGGGTTAAGAAGTCTGGGTTTTCCCACCCCACAGGAAAATCCTGTGAGGGTACTTCAGCCACTATTTTGTCTTTTTGTACGGCTACCAGAAAGGAAAGGAAGCTTCCCTTTGATTATCCTTAGGCTCACAGCCTTTACATGAATCTTAAATCATGATTCAGACAAATCGATTCTTTTCCAAAAAGAATCATGATTCAGAAAAATTGATTCTTTCCAAAATCTCACACAGAACAGAAGTGGTGGTTCACATCATTTCCTGTAAAATTTCCTCCAAACAGAGTTTTGTACAAAACCTGGAATTTTGGGCAAAACCTGGATGGTACGATAGATCTAGAAGCCGCCTCTGCTGTGAACCACCTTCAGCATCTAGCCTCTCTTAAAACACAGGTCCAGGGGAAGGTGGTAGAATAACTTTCTACCATTAAACAAAAGTTTGTCTCATACAGTGTAAGGTAGGCAGCGGTTGGGTAAGATGCACTTTGTGTCGTAACGTTGGTGCACTACTGAGTCTTAGTAGATCTTCACTGTCAAGGTAAAGGATTGTCTCTTAAATATACATATTTATTTTATACAATTATTTACATTTTAATAATATTTTTCACTACACTGAATATTGTTTAGTCTTAAAAATTATCCAGTTTGACCAAGAATACATTACCGTATTAATCGTTTTAACCATTGTTATTTTTTATAGGCAGATTTAGCCTGTCATCTTAGTTTTAACCCCATGTCGGTTGTTCTGATTAATTAAACAATAGTGTGTTACGATTGATCAAACATTCAAAATATGCAAGAGAGTATTTTTGAAACTTTAATTTTGTGAGCTCTAAAGGCTTGGCCCTCTGGTTGAATAGGCGACCTGAATTGGAGTAAATAAAACAGATTCTCGATTCATCTTCTTTCAAAACAACTGATTGAATAACAATTTGACGAAGGTAATATTGTGTTTTACACTAGTAAAACCTATTTTCCAAGCACCTTCATACCTTGAAAATCCTACCTTTGAAAGGGTTCCACCAGGGGGGAGTGGCTTGGTAAGTAGATACAGGTCGATTCTGGACGGCCGAAGCCCAATTTTTAAATTTGGGCCAGGAATTATTGAAGAGCCACCCTGAGAGAGGTTTGTATGTGAAGTTTCCGGAAACTAATATGGCATAATATCTGTGAAAGAAAGATTGGATGAAAAAATTATTAGGGGATTGTTTTTTTGGATTATGAATTACAGAGTTAAGCAAAAAAGATTTACAAAGGTAAAAATCCTGTGTACGTTAGTAATGAAATAGTATGTTTTGTAGCTTAATTTATACATGCCAGGAAAAATTATGAAACACAGGTTAACTAGTACAGTTTGCAAAATAAACTATAATAATCTGCTTTTTATAGTAATTTTTGTCTAATATGGAATTGTGAAGAATCGTAGCAAGGCTGACTGAAGTTTTCATGGTAGTTTGTTTGGTTTTTTGCAAGGTAAGAACCCTTACAGAGCCAGCTGATTTCAAGAAACAAAAGATAATGCCATAAGAGTTTATGGATTTACAAATCAGCTGAAACTTTAGATGCTTTGTTGCCATTTACTAGCGCCGCAGCCTTCCTACTAGAGATGGCTATGATCATAGCCATCTCTAGTATCAAGGCCTTGAATCTTTATGCTCCAAGAAAAGGCCTCTATATTTTTCCACGATCTCTATCTTTTGTTAACTTCAAATCAACTGGCTCTGTAACGGTTTTTACTATCCAAATAAACCTTGAAAAGCAGTGTTCGCTCTAAGACCGCAGCCTTATTACTAGAGACGGCCATGGAAGAATTCATGTTGTTAGTTTGAGAACTTGACAACCCACCCAATAGAGGTCAACAAAAACAATAGAATTGGCAGGTCAAGGTCAAACTTCGAAGCAAGTCAGCTGATTCTAGGCTCAGTTGAGCCAAAAAGAGCCAAGGATCAGCTGATCTGCTTCAAAGCTTGACCTTGAGCCACTATTTCTATTGACGGCATTTCTATTTAGCCTGTTTCAGAGCGATCTTGACCTGCCAATCCTATTTGTTTTAATTTCAGCAAGTTGCTAAGATGAGATAATCTGTATCTGTTGTTAAATTGTCTAAAATTTTCCATGGTGACCTCGCTAGAGGTTTCACGGTAACCAGAAATATTACAAGGTATCTTGGGCAGGTAAGAAAATCTCCAAAAAAAGTTACTAATTTTTCTGCTAATCATATCAGAAACAGCTTTTTCAGCCAATCAGAATTCGGGATGTGGCTGAGATATCATTTAAGAGGCCCTTAAGCACCACTTTCCGATTGACTCATCTTCTGCACATCATTTTTATGAAACCTGTCATGCAGATGTTCTGGGTATTGTGGGGTATGTGTGTTCTGGCAGATGTTCTGGGTGTTGTGGGGTATGTGTGTTCTGGTAGATGTTCTGGGAGTTGTGGGGTATGTATGTTCTGGCAGATGTTCTGGGCGTTGTAGGGTATGTGTGTTCTGGCAGATGTTCTGGGTGTTGTGGGGCATGTGTGTTCTGGCAGATGCTCTGGGTGTTGTGGGGCATGTGTGTTCTGGCAGATCTTCTGGGTGTTGTGGGGTATGTGTGTTCTGGCAGATGTTCTGGGTGTTGTGGGGTATGCGTGTTCTGGCAGGTGTTCTGGGTGTTGTGGGGTATGTGTGTTCTGGCAGATGTTCTGGGTTTTGTGGGGTATGTGTGTTCTGGCGGATGTTCTGGGTGTTGTGGGGTATGCGTGTTCTGGTAGATGTTCTAGGTGTTGTGGGGTATGTGTGTTCTGGTAGATGTTCTGGGAGTTGTGGGGTAGTGTGTTCTGGCAGATGTTCTGGGTATTGTGGGGTATGTGTGTTCTTGCAGATGTTCTGGGTGTTGTGGGGTATGTGTGTTCTGGCCGATGTTCTGGGTGTTGTGGGGTATGCGTGTTCTGGCAGGTGTTCTGGGTGTTGTGGGGTATGTGTGTTCTGGCAGATGTTCTGGGTGTTGTGGGGTATGTGTGTTCTGGCAGATGTTCTGGGTGTTGTGGAGTATGAGTGCTCTGGCAGATATTCTGGGTGTTGTGGGGTATGTGGGGGTCTGGCAGGTGTTCTGGGTATTGTGGGGTATGTGTGTTCTGGCAGATGTTCTGGGTGTTGTGGGGTATGTGTGTTCTGGCAGATTTTCTGGGTATTGTGAGAAGTTTACCTGATGGAACCCTCAGTGTCGGGGAAAAGGTCACTGCGGATGGAGATAGTCGCGGAGGTCGCAGTCGTTGAAACTGGAGGCAACTGGGCGAACACAGCGTCACTGGCCCGTGCGGGAACTGCAGAACAACGAAGAAGTTGTAAACTATTTTCTCTGTAAACCATTTTTGATATGAAAAATTTTTTTGAGAAACTTTGCGAAGTTGTAATGTTTTTAGAAGGATCCTGGAGTATAATCTGGGATTAGGATGTATTATGAAGGTACATATGAAAACAAATTAATTATTTATGATCACAGCATGTATTTTGATGCATTGTAAGCAAACATTTAAGAAATGTTTGAGGAAATTAATTTTAATTTATACATTATATTCACTCAACGATATTTACTAATATAGAACATGGGATATCTTCAAAGATTGTGCACCAATACCAAATACACTATACATAATTTTTGTGGAAAAAAATGGTCTATGGTTTTGTGTTTATTACCATTTTTTCAAGTGTCATATTTGTTTCTGATTGAAAATTTAAATCTCTCTTTTTCCATTAAGAGCTTCCGGTTTTCTGATAAAATAGCTAAACAAGGACGAGCTTAAAAATGTTTTTGTTCAACTAAAAGTTTTGTATTCACATTTCCTGGCCTGCACAATCTTGCGTCTTTGAGTCGGCAACCTTAACAACAGAGATATTAAGAGTTGTACTTTGATATTCAGCGTTCAGCTGTGAACTCACTTCGTGAAGGGACTGAGAAACTTTGAGAGCTTGGCCGACCCAACAAGCCACTTCCTCCGACTGGAACGACCGTAGCCGTATAGAGCGACTCAGCAGTCAACTGTGACGTGTTCAAACTTGTCGAATAACTCTCGGCCAATATCTTGAAAAGAACAAATTACAGTTTAAAATCATTTCGGTAAATAGTAAACATCCATGGTAGATACAAATTTTAGTAAATTGTAAAGACTATTTTACACTGGATGAGAATATTGCAAGGTGTTGAATTTAGGGTTTTTTCCAAGCAGATATTCATACTTTCCAAGTAACTGGATCACTTGGACAAGCACTGGATCAATTGCCCCATTGGCGAAGTTACCAGGAGAGGGGGGGGGGGGGGGCAAAAGCCGGTAGTAATTCCCCCAATGAAGTAACCTTTTGAAAAAATACTAACATAAACATTTATGTTCAAAAATTTGAATCAGTAATAACAAATAAATTTCTTTTTATTTGTTATCTTCAAGTACAAAGTTTTATTAGTTTTTTTTTAAGTTTTTACAAAGTTTTTATTATTTATTTATTACAAGTTTTGAGTTACAAAGTACCCTCTACTTTGACCTCTACTTAACTACTTAACTATATATCTCCTACAGACGCTTAACATTAACATTAACATATATAACTAACTTACTTGTCAAACCGTCCTTGCTTCATCTCTTACTGTTCGCCTCTAAAATAATAGAATATATAATTTTTTTTTTCATTAAGTACCGTTTATTATTCTGCTTTAATTTTAATTTTAACTATAACTCTAATGACGCCTCCAACGTATCTTGTGGTTATTTTAGGATTACTTATATTATGATTATTTCTTTCTAATTTTATCTTTACCTTCACCTCTTATTATAAAACAAATTAACGTTTGTCTGTCACTGTCCCTTTTTTTCATAATAGGCCTATTTATAACTTACCAATTTTTATCCATATTTAATGTAATTTCTCTCTAATGTAACTCTAAGAATGCACTCATTTCCTCATAAAGAACTCATCACCCACGCACAAGCCAATGTGGCTTATGTGGGGACTAATTTCGTTTATGTGCTATGTAAATTTTGTAATGGATATTTGCGAAATAAACTTGATTTGATTTGATTTGATTTGATTTGATTTATGCACCTTCGTTAATGACTCCTTTCTGGTTCTTGCTCCATGTCTTTTTTTTTAATCGGGGAAGAAAAATATTTTTAAGTGATTAAAAATCAAAGTAATTAAAAATCAAAGTAAGACATTCCAAATATTTTAATGCGCCCAAATTTTTTTTTGGTTCTGGCAAATTTAAGATATTTTAAAATAAAGGAACCCTTTTCCAACAAAACAAAATCAAACCATGAAAAGTTTCATTATTATGCACTATTTAATGAATGCATTAATTAATGAAATGCATTATTTTTGTACAATATTGATCTGCCATTTAGTGCTAAAAAACATTTTGGGCAACCGCAGTGCCACGGCATGCTTGTAGGAAGCACAATCTACAAGTAAAATTTTCAAACACATTTTCCAGTAGCTGGGGGCTTATTCCTAATTGTGCCATCAACTGTTTGACAGGTTTCGTAATCTTGACAAAACCAATCTCTTTGTAATTTTACCTTTCAGTTTAGTTGAGGAATGAAAAATTTTCTTGAAAATTGCTTGATTGCATTCTTTATTTACCGTAAAAGTCTGGCCAGCATTGATCTTTGAAAAAATATGGGCCAATGAAATGACTTGCCAAATGGCGCGACAAACAATGAGATCTGCAAACAGACAATTTTTTATGGGGTATTTCAAGCCAGAAGACTACACTGACAAGCCACAGACTTACATGTCAACCTCCATTGTCAGCATACTACCCTAGCTATCGGAAAGTGTGCTGAAAAATTGGACCTAGATGCGCTTCTTACAAGCCTGCCTTTGTGCCCATATTCGTGACATTATTTTTAAACACTAAATAGCATACCACAATTCTATAAATAAACAAGTTATTTTTATGTTTTAATTTCATTTTATCACATTCGCTGCGTCACCTTCAAGGGTGGCCAATGTGAAGCTCAGCAAATGATTAAAATTTCAGCCTCGTGCAACATCGTACTGTTTCAGAACAAAGTTAGACCCAGTTCCACTAGTCACCCTTACGTAGCATCATTACTCAAGACAATTCCGGCCATCTGGGGGCTGTTTCTAAAACGGGTTTTACAATTACTAGCTACAAAGTACTAATCACTAGTTACAACCTATCTCAGATTTATGTTTACGGTTTTCTAACGGAATCTTAGTACTACGAAATACCAAATCAATATTACTAATTCACTAACATCGTTTAGAAACAGCCTCTAGTTTTGCCAATGGGGGGGGGGGGGGAGGGGAACAATTGTTCAACATGTGTTTAGGAAGTCTTTCTGGCAGGTGAATCTTGGAAAACTTTAGTACTGACCTAAACAGGGTGCAAAATACAAAGCATATGTAAATTAGGGACAAACTATTTCCTGACTGCTCAGGTGTGGTGCTTCACAGCAAATGAATGAAAATGGCAAGGAAGCACCATATGGCATTTTTTGGAGCCTGGCGAAGATTTGTCAAGCACTAAATGGTACTGCCCATATCGAACAAGTTAAAACCTCACCAACAAACAGTACCTCTCAATTATACGAGGTATGTTATGAAAGTAAGATCCGTTTGGAAGTAAAACAATTCTCTATTCATTTACAACATTATTATTATATACATCTTAAAGAGCGTACCTTAAACTACTTTTCTACATAGTTCCCACAACATTTAGGCACTTGTCATATCTAGGGAGAAGCTTTTCAATTTGTGCTGAAAAGTATTCTGCCGTAAAGATGGTCGCACTAATGTCCACGATGAAGAGAGGAGTGGCCAACCATCTGTCGTTACTGACGATCTCGTTGCCAAAATCAACGATATAGTTCGGGTAAAAAGGAAATTCAAAATTACTGATCCCTCTGTGTTACCCAAAAATTTGACGAACTCTTCTGTACACAATTGTAACCTTTGTCAGTTTGTGAATGACGATGAACTTAAAGATGAGCGGGTCAGTTGGTGGCTGCGTGCACAGGCGGCAGAGCTCTTTTAAGGTACGCTCTTTAAGATGTATATAATAATAATGTTGTAAATGCATTGAGAATCGTTTTACTTCCAAACGGAACTTACTTTCCGAACACACCTCGTATTCTACAGATTGAATAAAAAAATTTGAACTTTCGAATGATTAAACCACCACTTTTTGTCTACTACAGTTCGCGCAGGAAAATCCTAACCAGTGCAAGAACTTTGACGCATCGGGGTGTGGGGGGGCAGGGGAAGCCTACTCCCCACTCAAGCCCCGCCCCTTTACTGCTGGCTAAATAGCTGTAAATAAGTTAACTAATTTGCCAAAAAAAAAGAATTCAGTTGTATTTAGTTAAAATTGGAAATATACATTGTATTCCACGAATTTGTATTTATTTGTTATTAACACCTTAAGTGCCGAGTAATTAGCCCCCGCGGTTTTTAGTAGCTCGCAGTTTAATTACACGATCGGCACGAAAATGCCGGGTTTTCATCCCAATGCGACAAGCGCGATACTGCAGAACTCGTGGTGTGGACTTAGTTCCAGAAAAATCCACCAGAGTGCAGCACCAGATGGTCTGCAACTCGTCAGGGTCAACTGTAGAGTCTTAGCAGGAAAAAACCTAGCAGAACAGGTGCGCCAACATAAATCAGCTGAGAACGTCAAATCTGAGTAAACTCGGGCGTGGCGGTCAACGAAGCAAGGGTGACGCACGAGATATCTTGTGCATGGCGGAGCGCGTACAGAATACTACAACGAGCTAACTTGTGCGCGGCGGTTAAGGGGTTAAACAAGAGTTTAACATAATAATTATATTTTCTTAAATTTAAATTAATAACAAATTATCCCAGAGGTAAACAAATACTGTTTATTTCCTTTGATCGATGACAGCTGTCAACATGGTTCAGGTTTAAGAGTCGCTATCTAGCTAATAAGAAAAAAACTTCAAGAGCAATTAAAAAAAAACGAATTGATCGTTCAATAGAAAACCGAATAGGTACTAAAAAACTACTTTTATGCAGCCAATGACATACCCATATTTAGGAAGCGTCTCTCTCTCTCTCTCTCTAAACATTCATTCCATCTCTCTCGCAAACGTTCTTTAGAATGGTCAGGATTTTCCTGCGTGAACCATAGTAGCAGACCTGGCCGGCAGTGAAGTTGCGAGAGTAGCCAGCAGGGGCGTGGCCGGGTCTGGTCCCGGAGAGTTGGATGAGGAAGTGGTCCAGCCGTCCGTGGGAGAAGCAGGGTGGGTGCCACGACAGCGAGACCTTGATACGATCCAACGTGACGTTGAGACCCTCCACTGGGTCTGAGACTGAAAAATCATGAAGGGACGTAAGCGGTGTTGTCATCCCTGACCCAGGAAATTTCCCCATCTGTCTAGCGCAAAAATCCTCCAATAATCCACCAAGCCATAGAAAACAAAAGAAAATACTCATGTTTTCCCCATCCAATAGCAAAATTCGACAAATATTCCCTTTCAGCTGCCAATCATCCCAAAATTAATATCTATGACCGTAAATATGTGGGTAACAAATTTCCTCTAAATATATTATAACCATACATTTGCTTCATATCTAATTTATTATTTATCAACCCTCCGCCAAAATCGGCCAAAATTTAAATTGGATGTAAATAAAAAATGTCTTACAACACTTAAAAATATATTTACACTTATACTGTATTTACATACAAGATGGTAAATAGAGTATAAGTGTAAATATATTTTTAAGTGTTGTAAGGCGTTTTTTATTTGCATCCAGTGAATACAACAACACGTGCCATGCTAATCAAGAAAAAATTTAAATCCACCAAAAATTCTCCATCGAACTCAATCCGACAAAAAAATCCCCAATTTGGCGAAAAATCCCCGAAAGTGGCAACACTGGATGAAAGGATTCAAAACTCCGAAAAACAACTCTGCTTTTCTTTCTTTGGAAGTATTGTAAAGCTATTGGTAGTTAACAATCTATAATAATTAATTTACAATGTTTGATAGAATTTTATTTGTTTTAGTAAATTTTTTATTTATTTATATTATTAAAAACCGGGAGTGCTATAATGACTTTTCACGGAGCTTGTTTTAGGAATATTTTGGCATGAGTAGGGGACACTCTTAGTACAGTACACTTTGGTTAAACACTTTGGTACACTTTGGTAAACCAAACCGGATAACAAGAAATCTGGATAATGTGAGGTCATTATAAAATCACCTGGATTAAATGGCGATCGTGAAGCTAGCCTCTGCTATATCAACGCTACAAATAGTGTTTCAAGACCGTGAAGCGAGCTAATTTTACAACCAACCTTGATGTCAGTTCAGAGAAAGCTTTCCCAACTATAAACACAACAAAGGGCAGCAACAAACTAACCCACAAAATTCTTGTAGGTTGCGCATGTGTTGATAACTGCTACAGATAATATGGTGACTTCAATTTTTATGGTACCAAATGCAACCAATGTATTGCAGTTACATCTCTTTCTTAAAAAAGTCACTCTTTACACAAAACCTCCATAAAATAAAATTGTTACTGTGATTTTAATATTTGTATTTCACAGATACGCCGATCCGGATATTCTGGGATCTGGACAATATGAGGTCCGGATACTCCGAGATAAAATGTATATAGATTATTTATTTATTTATTTATATAGATGTATTTACTGTTAATGTATTTATTTATTGTTATTATTTATTAATATTATTATTGTTATATTTAAATATTGCACTTATATGTTCAGTGCTGGTTCAAAGTTGCTCTTGAAACGAAGCAGAAGATCAAAGGCTAAAAGAAGCTCAACCTCAACAATTAATTTATGATTATTAAGTGTACTGCTTCTTTGTAATTGAGTTATACCTTTTTTGAAGCATGTAAATAACATAAAATAATAATAAAATAAAATGGATATCATGGATAATTTTAGTGTGACGGCTAGTACACTAAAAGTAGTGAAGTCTTACAATATTTCAATGCACAGCCCAGGGGCTAAAAAATGGATAAAAGTGGATATTTATATGCAACATTTATGTTATGTAATTTTTAAAGTAAGATGCTGCAGTTCAATCGAATTATAATGTCTGTTCTGAAGCATTAAATAAATAAAATATTGCTCTCTTGAGAGTAAAAATATTGCTCACTTGAGAATAAAAATATTGCTCTCTTGAGAATAAAATATTGCTCTCTTGAGAATAAAATATTGCTCTCTTGAGAATAAAAATATTGCTCTCTTGAGAATAAAATATTGCTCTCTTGAGAATGAAAATATTGCTCTCTTAAGAATAAAATATTGCTCTCTTGAGAATAAAATATTGCTCTCTTGAGAATAAAATATTGCTCTCTTGAGAATAAAATATTGCTCTCTTGAGAATAAAAATCACTCGTCTCACCATCGTCTTCGGTTGTGGCAGTCACAGGCGTACTTGGAGGTCCGGAGCCGGCAGCTGTAGCAGCCGAGACAGTGACCCACATCCCCGCAGCCGGGGGCAGCCCCGCCACCACCCCCCACACAGCCTCGCCCCCCACAGTGGTCCCACGGGGGCCCAGCGGGGGCACGGGGCAGCCTGGGGGCCGGGGGTAGCTCAGAGTCAGGTTGTACGCAGTCACTGTGTAGTTGGTCAGCTTTCCCGGGACGTTGTCCGGAGGATCCCAAGTTAATGAGACTTCTGAGCTGGATACAGAGGTCACTTTCACATTCTTGGGCTGGCTGGGAACTGGAACAGAAGATATTTTTCTATGAAAAATTTAACTGTCCTGAGCAATCCAACTTATTCAAATACGAACAATTGTTTAGCCTCTATTTATTCAGAAGCTTGATCAGCATTGTACAAAATAAGTTAAAGCATGACATTAACTTTTAGGTTTATAACGTTAGAAAGGTAAGGCAATACATACAACTTATATTTTTTTCCTTAAAAGACATTTTTTAGGTGGGGTATCTGAATTATGCTGGATATTTATTGAATCGTTAGGCGATCAGCTCGGGTACTGCTCGGTAATTTAATAAATTCTCAAGGTCTCCCTTTATAACGAGAAACATTATTTCTAGTGGTTCCTCAAAACGTCGGGTTTTTGTTTCGTGGCGTTTATGTGTTTTTCGTGTATGTGTATTCGTGACTGTTATTTTTTTAATATTGACAAAAGGATTTTACCAACAAAATCTTCACCATAGGACCAACGCCATAAATAACCTGAAGGTGGTAAGTTGCCCAATAAATACCCAACATAATTACCATATTTTACTTAACCTCAACTTTATAGACAAAGAAGGTGGTAGTGCTTGGCGATTCCAATGTCACAGCTTTCTAAATTAACCATCGACATTATAGCAGTTAATAATTTTGTCATATATTGTGTTTGCTGTCAGGTTTGTGTGTATCCTCATGAGAAGTTGGGGATTTCATTTGTTGGCATTATAAATCACCATTTCCTTTAATCTATCCAACTTCGCTGAATTTTCATATACTTGGAGTACTTGCAGTCCTTTGTTCAATGGTTTGGAATTTTCCTGTCAAACATTTATAAAGCGTGGTGGATTTTATTAGTACGGTAAAACCTTGACATTCCGGAACTTGATACGTTCACACTCAGTGTAGTTTAACATGGGCTAATCAACAATTTTTCAAAGAATACCAAATAATTTGTGAAGTGATATTTTTTGGGGACCTATATTATTTCAAAAGTTAATTAATTAGCTGTGCAATGATAACAATACTATAACATTAATACAACCGTCGCAGCAGACCTGCGTACTCAGCGAATTTCCATTCGTCCATTGATGTTAATATTTTTTAAAATTCTTCATATGGACACATATTTGTTGGAATTTATTTTAATGACAAATTTGTGTATGGTATTATTATTTTTTTATTTTAAATATTTTTGTTTAATATTACAAATCTTATATATTAAAAAACTTTTGTAAAACTAATGACACTGACCCTGACCATTACTGGACCGGTTTACATGTGGGTTGTACCTAAACAAAGGTTATCGGTCTTATATGTGCAGTATTTATTTGTATTTTAAAAATATTTATGTTAACTGGGTAAAAAATGGAAAATAAACTTTTCTTCTGGAGATTTAACATGGGGACAAAATTTGAAGCTTATGACAGTGAATCTGACCATACTACTTGACCGATTTACTCGTGGCTTGGACCAGTAAAAAGGTTATTGGTCATATGTACAAACATTTCTTGGAGTTGATGCAAGTAGTTTGTCTTGGTAACATACTTGGCAATTCCCATCCACTAAATGATTAATATTTACAAAACACAAGCAAACAAACTTATTCTTCATAAAAATTTAACGATATAACTAAGCAATAATGTCACAAATCTTATTAACATATTAACATTAATTTTACAATTTTACAGTAAATCTGATTAAAAAAATGATTTTGATTCGTTATAAGTCATTTTTCATTCACCATATTCCACAATTTCAAACACAATTTGATATCTAATTGCATTATTTTTGAGCTATCCTTAAGCTATTAACTATTATACTTTGCAGTATATACAGATCGACGCTATACCATCATTCATTGATGAAATGAACACCAAACTGTATAAGTTCCTTGGCTATGAACAAATTATTTACATTTCATTTCCCTTAATGTCTGTCTCTTTCCTTTATCAAGTCTGATGTCAGCTGAGCAGCTGTTCTATAGTTTCTACTTATTTGTGTTTGTGTTTGTATGTATAGGTTATGTTTTTGTGAGTCAATGCTGATAAACAGTCTAAGTGGTATAAAATTGAATTAAATGATTAATATGTTATTTAAAATATGTATACCCAGAAAAATGTAGGCTAATCAAATGAATAGATGAGATGCAATCATATAGAGGTTATGATTGAAGTGGGTGATTTCTAGATCTCTTAAATCTTTTTATGTTACATTAGTAATTATAACTAAAGTAATAAGGTTTGTAAATTGTTATATATTTGTAATAAAAACTTACTCAAATATGTTATTAGTCATGGTTTATATTTAGGTTTTTTGAGGATATCTTATATTACGTTTAGGCTAATAAAATAGTTACTTGTTCAGTCTGACAGAAGTCAATAGTCAGTTTTTATACTGACCGTGATCCTGATGTGCGCCACCGGTGGCAAATTACAAACTTTCCAAAACTCCGACAAGTACCACTGGTGTCGCACTGTTCCCATTTGATTCTTCAATGCATTTTCACAGCGCTTTCGGAGCTTTGCTGGGTTAGGCCTATATTATTAGGTGTGTTCATATTTTAGGGTTGTATAGACTTTCATTGGCCACTGATGACGCTTGTGAAAACTTTAAAAAAAATAAATGTGATTAAGATGAAGATTAATAACGACAAAAATGGTGGAAGGGCTCGTCAGAAGACCCAGTAAGTGGTTTACTCGTACGGAGGTTACAATAACTAATAGTGAATCGTTTGCCACTTCGCCGTGTGCCGCGCAATCAGCGAATCATGCGTGTACCACCGGTGGCACACGTAGGCCCATGATGCCTACAGACAACGTCTGCCACCGGTAATATACTATCAAAATTTGTGAGTTTCTCTAAAATTAGCTATTTTAGATAGTAATACACAAGGTAAAATCAACCGAAATTTTAAAGATTTTATTAAAATTATGACTTAAGTTCGTTTTGCCTTACTGTAGGCCAATATTTCAACGTACTTTTATTCAGTTCGAAAATTCTGACGTGTACCACCACGTCGGGCTGAACTTGTTCAATAGTATCACTTGATTGGATTAAAGTGGGCCCATCAAGCTAAATTTTACTTTTCAGACATTACATGAATGTTATTCACCACAGGTAGGCCTAAATTAGTTGGTTAATTTTTTTAAAATCAAGTGATAGGGCCTAGATTAAAATCCGATTTTTAAATTTTGATAAATTAGGCTTAACTGCTTATTTATAAAATTTTAAATATAACTACACAATGAGGAAATGTTTACCAATAATGTAAATCTCACAAGTACTTATATTTAAATGAATCCTTGCTCAATTCGATTAAGGTATTTATTTCTAAGTTAAGAACTGAAAATCTTTTAACAAATTGAGACAAAATTGTCTACGATTTTAATTTTTTTAGCAATGAAAGATATAAGCAAAATGTTTTTCATTTAACCACTGCTACAAGATCTACACTTTTATATCACTTTGTAAATTAAAAATTCAATAAATATATTGATAAAAAAATATATTGTCCAAGTAATATTAAATTTTCAATCCAAAACATTTGATCACATGTTACAAAAATTAGCACATTCTGGTAGCTGTAGAATTTTGTTAGGCCTCTCACTTTTTCACTCCTAGTTTTGACGTTTTAACTCCTTCCTTAGATGTCACTAACATCCGGTTACTCGTGCCAGCCATTGCCCAGAGTGCAGCAGCTGAAATCAACGATCAGTCCCCGGGTGCGTTTTGCGTATTTCGGCCAGTTGTAATGCGATCGCTATCAGTTTTATACCCCGAGTCCATAATTTTTCAAAGAATACAATCTTATTTTTAACTCTACACGAGTAACCAGTCACTCATGCTGGTCTGTGGCTATTTATGGAACATTAAATTTAGTTTTTTATTGTTATTATTCCATAACACGAAATATACACATTTTTTTAATCCTTTTGTCATAAATATGTTATTAGCATTCCTAGTATAATTTACTTTTGAATTCATCAATTTTTATAACCTTTTCAATCAAATATGGTTATTAGGTTTTTCAAATTTCTTCGTTGGGTCACTTCTGAAACGAATCCTGAACTGCAGAATGATAACAAGGTCGTCTTAGTTTCTGTGATGGTAACTAGAGTGCAAGAGCTTCACCCTCAGCTGATATATCGCGCGGGAAATGTCGGCTTTGCCACATGTAACCTGTTACTCGTGATGCAAACAGGTTATAGCTAGGTACGAAGAACCTGTTACTCTTGACGCACTGGAATAAAGATTAGGTTATAATTCTACCGCAGCGAAGTTGTTAAAAATATAATCCCTTTTGTAACCCTATATCATATTTTAGCCTGATAAAAGCAAAAAATGGTGCATTTTAGGGATAAAAATCTTTAGCGTGAAATCACACTCCTGGCGAAATCTCTAGTGACAAGTGCCAAACTAATTTCATGAGTGCTCAGTTTCTGGTTCTAAAACATCTGTATGAATGAGTAGTCTCCTTTTAAGGCGGGTTGACACGGTACGAGTACTGTCCGATTAATCTCGGACCGAGCTTGATTTTTACTCGGTCCGAGTTATATGGCTCAATCAGTACGAGTCTACTCAGGCCGAGCTTGTTAGCCAGCTATTGCACTCAGATGGAATTGTTAAACGTATCCACTGTTATATCCTTTCAAATCAAAATTTGTATCCGAGAGAATATGTCCTTCTGACTAACTCGGACCGAGTTGTTTACATACAAGCTACTCGAATACATTGTTGTCGCGATCCGAGTAGCACCCGAGTGATGCGCGCGCATCGTCCGAGTTAACTCGGTCCGAGAATAATCGGACACTACTCGGACCTTGTCAACCCGCCTTAAAGTCAATGATAAAAATAATTTTAAGGTACAGTTTTTTAATTACATCTGGCTACCTATGGCTGATTCAGCTGGTTGTAAGGCGATGGGGAAGAGGGGTACATTTCTGTAATCAATGTTCCCCAGCCCCACTGATTGTACAATATTGTGTTTTATTATTAATTATCATCATGTTGAAAAAAATCATAGTAGCCTAAGCCAGAGGTAAATTGTGCAAACTGTTGATGGTAAAAATTGCTTGTAATATAAAGAGGGATATGGAAAGATTAATTTTTCCTATAGGCTGTTGTAAAAGAATATAATAGGCGTCTTGAAATTGTGATCCTCTAAATTATTTAAACTGCTGATTCACTATTTACCTTATATTGGGAATCAGCTGTTTAAGTAATTTTGAGGATCACAAATCATGTCGCCTAGTATAGTTGTCTCTGAGTGTAATTGGGGCTCTTCTCTTAGTGCATTGGGGACAATCAACTATGCCTAAATGGATGTGTTTGAATAATCAAAATTAGGCTACATTAATTTAGTTTAAAGTCGCTACTCAAGTAGCAGGGTATTATCTGTGAGCATACTTAACAACATGTTTAATAAAAAATATTGTTTTGAATATGTTGTAAAAATAATGGACTAAAAAAATATATTTAATCATTCATGAGCTTTAGAGATGAGGATAATTAACAAAGGGATTACATTGGTAAATGTAAATTATATTTCAATGTATTCTTTTGTTACTACATTTTAAAATACTTGTTTTTTTAATATAGTATATATGTTCTACTATATTAAATCTTGATCAATGAACTCTTAGGTATTCAAAATAAACACAACTGGAATATTCACCTGACAATTTAAATTTAATCATATGTTCAGAGTTGTGTTTAAAAAATCTCCTTAAAACAGGTTAATCTTACGTTTTGGAAAGTAAAATTATAAATAATACTGGAAAACGTACTGTGTTTAGCACATCCAATATCCGAGCAACGGATTGACGTAGAATAATAATTCAAAATGCTAAATTGTTTATTTTTTTAAGCTGAACTTAATTTTGACAATTAAATTTACATAAAAATATGTTAAATCTTGAAAATAAATTTTATTTTGCCAAAAAAACCTTTTTATAGTAAACCTATCGTGCTGGTTTTTGAACTCGTAGTCATGAATGTCTCTTTACACGTTTGTTCCAAATTTCATCGCGATCGGGCTTTTTTTACTAAAGTTATCGCGCCTACGGACAGGTATATATATATATATATATATATATATGAAAATGAACGAACGGTGTTTTTGGGGTCTAGGGACCTCAAAATGAAAAAAAAACATGGTCTCCGGCTTAAGTCTCACCGTGCCGCCTACGGTAATAGCTACTTCCCTATAGGGGAAATTCGCTAAAATCATGGAGACTACAATTTTTCTCCGAGTTACATGTAGTTTGATTAAAACTAAAACAGCTCAAGTCATTTAGGACATTCTTGAATTAATTTGTCAAACAGAGGTGATTCGTGCTAAATTCAAGATCATAGTTCTATATCTTTATAGTCTACCGATAACTTAATTGAAATATTTGAGCTAACCTTTAGGCCTATAGATAAAGAATAGTGATCTAGCCCAAGGCTGCACTAAAAAAAAGTCCATGCTACAGCAGTCCCAGCGCTGCGACATCTCACATCAGTACGCTGGGAACTAACACCTATGTTTATTCATATTACTAAATGTTAAATTAATATTCCTTGTTTAATTAACGTACTTCCTTTGTATACATGTTATCACTGACTGACAAAATAATATTTGTTTATTTAAATTTTCATGTTTTGTTTTGAGAGAAACTGATGAGCTGCACAGCTGTGATTTCTGAGCAAGACTCTCAGCTGGCCTCCTGTTTTGACATCAAGAATTCTGAAACAAGGCAAGGCCCCACTGAAAAGACAGGCCATGCTGCAGCGATCCAAGGCCCCACTAAAAATACAGGCCATGCTGCAGCGATCCCAGCGCTACACCACGTCACACAAGTAGGCAGGGAACTAACATCCTATGTTTACATTTTATTGCTAAATGTCAAATATCCCTTGTTTGTTTACGTTTTCTCTGTTTAAATTTCATCACTAAACGTCAAAATTACTTGTTTGTTTACATTTTCTTGTTTTTATTTCAAAGGAATTGATGATCAGCACAGCTGTGAGTCCTTAGCCAGACTTTCAGACCGCCTGCTTGTTTGACGTAATAAATCATGCAGCATGGCTTGCATTTGTAGTGTGTCCTTCAGCAAGGCCTGTTCTTTTAGTGAGGCCTTGCCTAAACCTAATGATTCACCGGAACATTGTAACCTGTATGCTTGGATATCGAATTGCAGAGGTCCATTGGGTAAACTTTGACATGTGAAGGTAGGGCCTAATACAAATTTAATTCGATTTAGCCTATAAACTGATCTCGTGTGATAGAGGTAATTTTAGGGTTGTTAAGTTTCTGAGATAATGTATAATCGGATGATAATTTAGGGTTACATTAAACAAATTTAAATTAAATAGTTTTCATTAAAGTAATTTAGATTCCAATTTGATATAAATTATTACCTGAGGGAAATGGATGTATAAGCCTCACCTAGTTCGGCCGATTACGAGGGCTCGGTGCGCTCGTTACTAGCACTTAGGATGATTACAAAACAAACCAGTTAATACAACTCAATCAAAATATTTTGTATGGTCTTAGTTCTGCAGTCAAACCGCGAGATCCGCTAGTTTCTCGAGCCCAACTACATCATACGCTTGAACCAGCAACCTTCAGGCTATGAGGTGAGCAGTGAACAGTTTGTCCACTCAGCTCTCTAGTCAATGTGAGTTGTCAAGATTTTTTTTCTAGACGAGAGCCAGGCTTCGAAGTTTTCATGGACATGCACTGCAGCTTAAATAGCTATGCACCCTCGAGGTTACGGCATTATCACATAGCAAATTGCCATTGGTGATTGGCGGGTTTTGAACACGGATCTTGGGAGCCGAAGTCCCATGTTCTACTTCTACGCCAGGCCGCTCCTGAGTTAGGACGAGCTGATTCCCAATTGTTGAGAACAGTCAAATCGCGCACCATTCGACTTGTTTATCTGTTTTTCTCTGGGAGAATTGACTGTTGTGTACTAACTTGCCTTCCTTCTAATACTTCTACTCTATAAACCTAAACCGATCATAAAATAATTCAAGAACCGATTTGGTGAGAGTTGATTGTGTAATTGAGGTTCATTTTCACCAAAATATTATTTTTAATAAAAAAGAAGATTAATTGTTATATGTTTGTAAAGAAAATCCCAAGATGTTTAACAGAACAGCAGGGATGGGGTTATCTGTGCCATTTACAGCCAGCCGGCATTTTTTCCTTATATTTAAATCTTGGACTGGGCCACTGCAAGTCAAGTATAGTATCAAGAAGAAATGCAACATCCAAAGCTCAGGTTACATATACATAGTTCAAGTTCATGTGAATTGCCAATATTTTTTAAAATTTATTTAAAGTATTTCCAAGCAAAATCTTGTTATCATTTTTTGTAGCTGGTTTTAAACTATATAATAATATCATATCTACACCTATTCTTTTCATTTACTTTTAAATTAACTGAATTTTTAATATAGTATGTACATTCTGCAAAATCTTGATCAATGAACTATTCAAAATAAACACAAATGGAATATTCATCACCTGAAAATGTAATCATATGTTCAGAATTGTATTTTTAAAATCTCTTAAATCAGGGAAGCTATACTTTTGGAGGGAAAATTAAAAATAATATTGGACTTGGACAACGTACTGTGTTTACCACATCCAATACTATCCAATTTCTAAGCAACGGATTGACGTAGAATAATAATTCAAAATGCTAAATTGTTTGTTTTTTTAAGCTGAATTCAATTTTAACAATTAAATTTAAATAAAATTAATAAAAAGGTGTTAAAGCTTGAAAATAAATTTTATTTTGTGAAAAAAACCTTCTTAGAGTAAACCAATCTTGCTGGTTTTCGAACTCGAAGTCATGAATGACGCTTTACACGTTTGTTCCAAATTTCATCAAGATCGGACCTTTTTTACTAAAGTTATCGCGCCTACGGACAGGTATATATATATATATATATATATATATACATATATATGAAAATGAACGAACGGTGTTTTTGGGGTCTAGGGACCTCAAAATGAAAAGTTACGGTGGTCCCGCGCTTAAGTCTCACCGTGCTGCCTACGGTAATAGCTACTTCCCTATAGGGGGAAATTCGCTAAAAATCAATAAAAAAAAAAATACTTAATCCAACCAATTCTTAATTAATCGTCAAAACATTCAGCTCAGACCTACAGTGTTCCGATTTAGCATACATGAATTATATCTGGCCCCAATTCTTGAGGCCCACGCCGTCCATAAGACTAATGTTAATTTTAGCATTGGGCTTATGGACGGCGTGGGCCTCAAGAATTGGCGCCAGTTATACAAGAACTCAGAGTTGTATGTTCTGTACTTCTTATGTCCTGTGCAAAATGAAAAAAATTTAATGTTTACACAAAAATATCTTCTAGACAGCTACAAACCTCCCTCGGAAGTGGTAAAGGAGACATGAACGGGTTTCGATCGACCAGCTTCGTTGACAACCGAGAGGTGACAGTCGTAAGTGGTGTAGGGTCGTAACCTCGTCAACCACACTCGGGCTGGTTGCCAACCGCCGCTGTGATGGTTGACATTGCCAGGTCGACAATCCACCTTCAGCTCCCTCGGTTGGCAGAGGTTGGAGTCACTGGCTCCGACATCCCAGTCCAAAGTTGCGCTTGCTTTAGTCACATTCACTAGTGTCACCGCAGACGGAACTGACAAAACTAGAAAAATATTGGGGTGTAAATCAGGTTGTCATTTCAATATTCACAGCTTATGGTTTCTTTCACACATAGCGGTTTTGATGCAGCTCGTGTTGTATGACAATGTGTCGTCTGATTCGTATTTGTACCTTAAGGGTAATTTCACACGACGCGACAGTATGTCACACGGCAATTTCGTATGATCCACATGCTGCTGCAACGGCAGCTGGTGGCAACAACTCCTTGTTGTTGACAAGAGCTGCATAAAAAACGCCTAGTGGAAAGGTGCCTTCGATATGCCTGGTAATAAAGTTTTGTCCAAAAAAATGGCTGCACTGTGAAAACAAAAAATAGCATGAAGGGCAGTACAAGGTCTTCATCAGTGAAATTTTAGCGCTGGTTTAAATTTTTTTATTTGGCCTCAAGACCTTTGGCATTTTTACCAGAAAAAATCACAAACACTTTTAAGGAAACTACTTCAAACCCCTTACAATATTTGGGGCTACACTGTATATTTAAAGTGTGGGCCCTTCAACCAAAGTCCAAGTCGCTAACCAAGCTAGAAACCCGTCCATACCCTTTTATTTTGTGTATTTTGTGGATTTTTTAACTTAATGACATTCCATTAAGCATTAAGAGATATTAATATAAAGAAACATACAATTTCAGTTATAAAGCTAAACCCATACTTTTCAAATGATTGATGGGGAAAAATTGAAATTATTTATTGAAAAGGGAAAATGTTCGACAAACGTTTATTGTGATATGTCTACAAACAATGATCATTTTTGTTTGTCGCTGAACAATAAAATGTTAGAGCAATTAATGGTCGCTGAAAAACATTTGATGAATGTGGATACACTCCAAGATGAATAAAAAAACACTTTATCTCAGCTGACTGCTAAAATACTTAACATATTCACCTCTGTCCAGTAACCATAACATTTCTTGCCTATCTACACGTAACATCAAATATCTCAGTGACCCCTCCACCCTAAGATTTATAGTTAAAGTTTAATAAGTTAATTAGAAGAAGAAAGTTCAATCCTAATGACTTACAAATATTGTACCTATTAATATTTCGGTATCTGCCTATCAGATTATGTTCCAATTATTTCTGAATGTTTATATGTTTACCAACATTAAAGAAGTGAAAGAGCAATTTTATTGTCATTTACCTTCAGGAGTAACCCTTTTTGATCCACTGTAGAAGGTCCTAATGAAATTTCTATTCGGACCATAACTATCCAAAGTTACCAAATAATTTTGGCATGGAATCAGATCTTCAATAACTCTATAATAATCAGCAAAAACTTTTTCCTGCAAAAAAGAGGTTATTACATACATATAAAACCGACCTAGCTGTACTTTAAAACTTATATACTTTGTCAAATGGTACTTAAGTCAAATATACACTTGCTCTCTATCAAAAGAAACTATAACTGTGCAACTAAATAAAAACTCTTCTCTTCTTCAAATTATGAGGATGGTTGTAATATTACAATAAGTTAAGAAAAGGGAAATAACAATAATAAACTATAATGTGGTTACATAAACATGTTTTACTGAAATCCCCAATGTATATACCTCTGGCAGAAGCTCAGAGGTAAAGCGCTAGCTTCACGTTTCAAAGGTTGCTGGTTCGATACCAGCGGCGGGCGACTCCTGTTCCATCTTGAGCGGTCACTTCTGGCTAATGACTATTGCCGCTACGATACCTCGCTGTCTTATTCAGATCGCCGCACAGACTTATTGGCCCATGGTGATGGGCAGTTGAGTTTTTTTAATAAAAGAAAAAAAGAAAAATATATTATACATACTTGATGGTGGAAGTTGTTCTGTTTCACAGTTACTCTGACGAGGGAAAGACAGTGTACGGTGTCTGGTCTGCTGAGTTGCCAAGATATGTTGAATCCTCGAGAGATAGCCTTGATCTCAGGGACCAACACAGGCTCTGAAATAACCTTTGAATGTTTCAGTAATAATTTAAAGTAATAAATGAGTTGACTTTTGTTTTGTAGCTAGTAACTCAATAATTAGCTCAGCTATACTGTGGCCCTAAACTGTTGATCTCATGTTGTAAAAGTTGATTGTTAATGCTCTAACTACTAGTTGTTTACATTCACTTTAGTTAATGCAGCATAATCTTGGTAGACCTGATTTTAATCTTCAACAAAATGGTAACTGAACCAAAAACATTGTGTCGAATAGCATGTAAATTTCAAAGTACAGTTTTATTGATTTTCTAAAACTAATCATCCTAACCGATGAAAATTGTGACATTATTATTTTAAGATTAAGGTACAGTAATTCAAACCCCTTTTCATATAATACATAAGGGTGAGTAGGATAAATATTGAATTTGATCCAAGTTAAAACTAACTTGAAGTAAGTTGAATTTGTTAAGTTAATACTCATCAAGTTAAAAACACAAACAACTATTATTATTGAATAATATCTCTTCTGTCAATTGCAATGTATCCCTCACGATAGATTACAGTCACAGAACGTACCAGCATAATTCGTAGTCAGTGTTGTGTTGAGATCTACAATTTTCCTTGGTCCATTTTGAGGCGTCACCGTGACTGAGTAGGTGGTACAAGGGAGGAGTTTGCCGAGTCTTACACTTTGTTTGACATCACTGATGGTGAGGTTGGCAACAGTGTTTGCTGTGTTGTTGTTGGTAGCACTGTACCAGCTGATTGTGTACTCGGAGACACAAGTGAACCCTGAAGATACCAGCTGTACTTCTGCATAGCGAGATTCTACACTAACTATTGCCACGGACAGCTTACTTGGATCTACACAGATTCAATGAATGTCACATGAAAAGAGACGTAAATAAATGATAATTCAATACCTGAACTAGCTTTTCATATATCAACTGTTCAAGTAATTTTTTAGTAATGCCCAAAAGCAAATAAATATTATAATTATTAAAGAAAATGTTTAGACTTTTTTTTATTTTTGTCTGAAAACATCATCAAGGCAGATAACCTTAGATGCCTTATTAGATATGATGCTTCCAGTTCAATTACAAGCATGAGAAGAATGACCAGTCTATGTAATTTGTCAAATAAAAAGGACACCGCCAGAAAACTTTATTGCTTAGAAGAACTGTAGGTTTAAAAATGTTATATTCAGCCGTAAAACCTATTTCTGTTTGGATTAGATATGGTTTTTAAATTAAGTGAGGATGCAATTCTTTGATTTCTATAAAATTTACATTATGCAGATCAATGAATAAAGTTGTTCTGGATCTGAATCTGAAACTGATCGGATGATATAAGGCTTTTAAATCTGATCAGACAAAAGAGAGAACAGATTTCAAAAGGTCTACAGAGAACTTGAAAACCACTTGAGCGATAATTTGACCCAGGGAGTATAGCACACTACTTTAGGTTGTTTAGCCTATGCCATCTGTCAATCTGTTTTTATTATCATATTTTTAAAATTTTTTATTATTTGTATCTGTTACCTTAGGATTCTGAGTGTCAGTGCAGGGTTCGGCTGAAGCAAAACTAGAAGCCAGAAATCGTAAACTGAGATGATTACTAAACAATGCACTCGGCCTAATTTTAAAGAAATTTCAAAAAGGATTACATTTACAGTGGAACCTCGATTAACCGTCACTCTCGGGACCGGGAGTGTGACGGTTAAGAGAATAGACGGATAACAGAAATTTAGCTATAAATCTATTCAATACGTAGATTTAAAATATTTTGGAAGAAATTAAACCCTTTATAAGAGGATAATAAATATTTATATTTAAATTACATTCAAACAATGGTAATTCAAAACTTTCTAAACTATATGTTATTGTGATCATTCAGTGTTCGTAAATGAATTACATAACCTCACATTAAAAGATAGTCCGCTATCTTTTAAACGAGTCCGCCAACACCATAAATCAGCGCGATACTTGTAGCTGTTTTGCCCTTCCTCAAACGTTTAATAATTTTTTGGTCAAGCCCTAGTACGACTCGTTTTTGTTTTTCAGCCATCGTTAAAAATCAACAGTTACTGTACTGCAGTTGAATCACAGTACTTATCTAGCTACACACTGTGTAACAGCAAACACTATGTAACGCTGAACTACGAGGTGTGCCGTATAACCAAAAAATCAACATGCCAATGAGTAATAAATAATCGCTCACCCCCATACTACTCCTTGAGCGGGAATGGTGATTTTCGGCGGAAACTCAAGGTCATTAGCCGCAGATAGTCGTGTTCGATCACAATGGCGCTTGCACTTTCTTCTGTGCTTTGCGCGACGCCATTTTACAACATATTGCGAGCCCGGAAGCAGTGACGGATACTGAGATAACAGAGAGTGACGGATAAAAGAGTGACGGTTAATCGAGGTTCTACTGTACAACATACGAAAACACTGCTCTCACAGGCAAATTACATTACCTTCAAGCTCATTCTTGAGGTGAATGGAAGCAGGAATTCCCACTAGTTTACCATCACTGACTGCCTGCACCAAAGCTGCTTCTAAATGGCAAGGGTCACCCTTCCAGGCAAAAGTGATGGATGTGGTGTTGTAAATGTCCAAGGAGCCATTTCGTCCTCTCAAAGATACTTGGAAATGTGACACACAATCAGTGGAGTCTGGATCCATAGACCATTC
This sequence comes from Flexamia atlantica, assembly GCA_035578135.1. Classification (NCBI taxonomy): domain Eukaryota; kingdom Metazoa; phylum Arthropoda; class Insecta; order Hemiptera; family Cicadellidae; genus Flexamia; species Flexamia atlantica. The sequence continues at coordinate 492,376 of JAQJVK010000020.1, forward strand.
TAATGTCATCCCCCTTTGGTACGGGTAAGCCTTCAAGCCATCGACTTTCTGATCACCTATGGATTGACAGACATTATTTGGTTGATGGGTATCAGCTATTATCTTTATTAAAGTAGATTACAATAAAGTTAGAAACAATAGAAGTTTCAAGGTCACATTATTTTTAAGTTAAGAAAACTTTCTAACAGACCTCATCAGAAAACGATAAAATCTGGGCAGAAAACAATCAGATTTGAACATGAATGACTACATCTGATCTGAAATGATCAAACCTCATCAGGTCTGAACCTCATCAGACATGACCAAACATGAATCTAATCAGGTTTGGTCATGTTCGATCCTGCCAATCAGGTCTCTTCCAAACCAATGAAGGGCGGCCGAGACTGATCTCAACTTATTCAGGTGTGATCAGGCTTTTTTTAAAAAAAAAAGAGGGCCATGGCTTCATTTGGCCATTGTGTTGCAACGCAGCAGAATTAGCTTATTGTGCAGCCTCAGTCAAAAAGCCTTCACTTTCCGTCAAATCCCAAGGTCCTTAACGAACCTTGAGGTCTTCTTGACGAAGGTACCTTGTTCGTCACAGCGCTTCCGTATGAAAATTGCTTAGAGCCGCGGCCGGCAGTTGAACCCGGGCCGGCTGAGTGAGAACTCAGAACGCTACCAACTAAGCTAAGGCGCCGTGTGATCAGGCTTGGTGTCCAACTACATGGTTCAACTCACAGGAGGCAGGTTCAGCTAGGCAAACAACGTTCAGTTTGTCATAAATGGTTGGATATATTTCATTTTTTATTTTCATTCTGAGTTTTTTTATGGTAAAAGTTTAAAAAAACAATTGATTAAACTCTTGTCAAATATGTACAAAGTGTACATTTATAAAATAAATTGCTGATGAATTAAATTAATTCAGACAGCGCTAATAGAATAATATTGAGAAGATTTGTCTAAAAAATATAGTGAAATATGAACTCTAAATATAAATTTATGATTAATATTTAATACTAACAGAGTCAAGTTGTAATGTTACACAGTCATAGATAATTACCTGGTAGACTGAGCCTTGCTCAGTGTTATTTCATGTTTACCAGTTCATCCAGTTTCTTTAAAATATTTATAAGTCATAAAATTGATAAATAGAAACCCTTTTTGTTGCTCCATGAACTCTTCATCCCACTCACTGTATTTTTCCTTGATAGCTGTAGATTCTACACAGCTGTTATGATTACTTTATTTGTTTACACTTTCCTTGTTTATTTCGTTGCTATCATGGCAACTCATAAGGTTAATGTTAACAATTTACAACTTTAAAATTCGTTTTATTACATTATTAGATTTTCTATGGCCAAGTGATCTGCATAGAACATGTTTTTGTATTATAAATTACTTACTTCCAGACTTTGAAGGAAATTCTCAGAGCCAGTTTTGAAATAATTGTACAAACAAGCAAGCAAGCACACACACATGCAAGATAACATTAAGAATATAGGATTATAAATTCATAGTATGTTCCCTTAATATGTTATGATTCATAATATGCTCTCGATATAGAATGAACAGAAGTAATTAGACCACCGATAGAGCAGCACAACTTAACCAAAAAGAAGCAATCTAGAAGTCGAAGCCAGTATTCCAGACCCAATTCATACACAAGGTGGCCATAATATGATTAACCTCTGTTTTGAGAACAATTTAATGGATATTATCATATCTGTAGTAAGATGTAGTTTAAATGGCATGCTGTTTAAACAGCATACCTATTGTTCATTTGAAATCAGCTGACACTTAAGGTAAGGTTTTTTTTTGTTAACAGCCCTTAGGGCGACCACGACAAGACATCACATTTTTATATAGTCTCATGTTCAGCGGTAGCTGTTTTATGACAAAACTTCTTGTCAGTGTATTGTGCAGCCGACCTTAATAAGTAATGTTGCCACTTCAAAAGCCACAGACTTCTTACTAGAGATGACAATGATATTACACTTCCTAAACTGGTTCAGTGGTTCTACCATTTAAATACATATTATATTATCATTTAAGATTTTACCTGAGGCTTTTGTGGTGACTGCCCCTGTTCCATAATCTATAGTAGGACTTCCATCAAGGTCTATCAGTTTTAGTCTGAAATAATATTTGTGGCAGGGTTTCAATCTTTGGACTATATGTTCTCTAGTCAGGTGGTCCACCACAGTCTCTTCTGGGTGAGAACCACTGACATCCCACACAGAAATGACGAATCGCCCTTCACAGCTCCTGAAGTCCTGTGGGACGCTCCACCTCAACATTACAGTCTCTGAAGTTCTATTCATAACTTCAACTTGGCTAGACTTAATCGCATCTGAAAAAAATTGACCAAGTCTTTGTACTGGTAGTAGCACCTTAATGTAAAAGGTTTTAGTTTTGCTAAAATGTACGTAAATAACCGTAAGGTCTAACCGAGTCTTAATGTTTGTTCCAATTAGTTTGTTTGAAAAAAGGTCAAAAAGTAGATTGATAAAAACCATAGAAGTAGATAATTATGACATTTTGAGAGGAAATCTAAAAAAATAACCTCTATTTCAGATGTTCTAATCATTCTAATCATGCTTTTTAAGACAGGTACCCCATGGAGGACGATACCCTGAATATGAGTGAAGGATGAGTGTAATGATCGTGATGATAGTGGCGCGATCTTGTAGCCTTGTTACTGACTAAGGTTGGCCCGTTCCTTAGACAGGACTCCTTCCCTAGTTAAGGAATAACTATTCCACCTATGCATAACTAGTACCTATATATGTATCAAGAAAGTGGTGTTCCAAATTTTAGAGATTTTGGTCCCTCCAGTTAAAAACAAGCATTTTAATCCCTTCAGATAAACAAGTATTTTACTCACTCTTTAGGAAATTCCAATGATATGTGGAATTTTTTATTTCTAGATTCAATGGTAAACCATAATTTATTCAACAACAATCGAGGTTGTGAGACAAATCATACATGTTAATAAGGGAAACTAACCTCTACACTTCCCATCTACCTTTCTGTGGACTGGTTTAAGAGTTTGTTTTTCCCAAGACTATTTACCTGGTATGTATTTTCATCTTTATTCATGCATACAAGCATGTTGTAGAGAATGGCGTCAGTCATTGTTGAGACCAGAGTCTCATGTTGTATTTGAATGATAGTTGAATGATAGCCTATTTTCATTTGCCCAGTTCACCCAGTACAGCAATTGTGTCAGTTAAGTACAATAACAAACACAGTTTCAAATCAAATCTTGTACCTTACTTTTCTAGCAAAACAAAAACAATTCTCAATGAATGCCTACCTAACCCCCTCGTGGAGCCGGTTACTGCAGCCACTTTGTGAGAGTGATCTGCTCTGACTTCAGCTGTGTATGAGGTGCAGGCGGGGAGATTGTCGAGGCGATACGAGGGTGTGTCGAGTGTGACTGGTCCCTCGCACTCAGCCGACGCACACACTCGTACCTCGTAGTGTCGAGTGCAGGCCTCGTAACCCGCTGGTGGCTTCCACTGAAGGTGTAGACTGTTCCAGTTTGCCTCCAGTGAAATATTTGTCACTGTCACGTTGTCTGCGGAAGAATCAAGATTTTACCTTACAGTCTGATTAATTCAATTGTATAATATCAAGGGGTAAGATTAAATAAAGATTAAATTGTTAAAACCAATATACTTTATACTTTATTACATTTACATGTCACCAAATAGGACCAGGACACAATAGTTCAATCTTACTAAATAAATATAGATTATTAACGACAGCTAGATGTCTTAAGGATCCATAGAACAGCAGGTTTACTTTGTCTCCCGTCGGGAGACAAAGTAAACCCATAAGAGGAACATTTAAATCAATGATTCAGTAACTAAAGCGCCTTCAGATTTCCATGCACACTTGCAAACATGTTGCATCTCAATGCAGGCGCTAATAGCTGATTAAGTGGCAGGAATAATCAAATAAGAATAACATTAACAACGATCAGCTGTGAGAATGTCTAAGAATTAAGCATGTTAGAACGTTGCAACAATCAGATGATTGCTGGAGCATGCATGGTTGCAGCTGCCCGTATGCAGGCATTATTAGCAGGACGAATCAAAATGGATATTTTTTATTACTTACTAAGTTGATGAAATAAATGTTTATAATCAGGATATTTGTTATTGTTGATGAGGGAAAAAGTTTATGTGTATTTTGAGAGCAAAGCACATTGTCTCCATTGTAAAAATTGTCGCCCTCGACAAGCTTGGGCACCAACATTTTCAACATTCGGAGCATAGTTGGAAAGTTAGTAAAAAATTCTAACTAGTTAAAAGTTATTAGTTAGTCCCGTAAAAAGTAACTGATAGAAGTTATAAGTTATTTAGTTAAAAAAGTAACTGATAGAAGTTATTCGTTAGTTAAAAAACTAACTGATAGAAAATAAAGTTAGTTTTCAGAGAAGTTTGCATTTGGGTAGATGTTCTAAAGGATCGTATTTAACTCTCACTAAAATTTAACAAGACTATTAACGCAACTAAATTATTACCAACTAAATTCTAAGAAAGCTTAAATCATTAAACACAGCTAATGATTTAAAAAAATGACTTGACACTTGACAGAGAAAACATTAACTGAAGACAATGTTTTGAAGATGACAAATCACCAAACATTCCCCCTCCCCACCCCTCGGTGCTTGCGGCGGTGTCATTGGCTGCCTGGCTGCCACTGCATACCAAAGCAACTGGACTTTCCCCACCCCCGCGTTGTTTGTCATCAAGGGCGCTGACCCCTCGCTATGCTCCCCGTATGGCCACACGCAACCCTCTACGATCGCTAGAAAAAACTCGTATTTAAGTTCTTCCGCCCGTCCAAAAAACTAACTATTTAAACTCCAAAATTACTAACGAATAGATCAATCTATTCATTAGCAAGAATCTAACTGATTAGAAGTTATTTCCAGTACTTTTTAAAAACTAACGAATAAGTTAGAAGTTAGTAGAAAAAACTAACGAATATCGTTAATCGTTAGAATTTCTAATCGTTATTCCCAAGTATAACTCGGAGACAATGTTGCACTTTACTCACTCAACACACAAATAACTATTACCTGAGGCTATTGTGAAGGTATGCAAAAACTCCTCTTGTCTTGGAGTCAAGTTTAGGCCAAAGTCCGGGCCGATATATATGTAGTAGGATTCACACTGCTTGAGGTTAGCAAAGGTAAAATTTGAGTGTTCAAGAGGCCAATTGGACTGAGCATATATTTTATTGAACCTGGTGTCATACAAGAAAACATTGTAGCCTTGGAGGCAATCAGAACTTATTTTAGGTCGGTCCCACGTCACTTGAAGAGAATCCGCCGTTTGATTTATAACTGAGATGTTTTCCACTTTTAGGTTCATTTGTGTTGCTGAAACAAAAAGTGTGATTTAAATAAATATTTATGAATGTGAAATAGTTACATTTGCAGCAATTATATTTTTAATAAAACTTGTTATCTGTCCTCTAATGCTGAAAAAAGTAGTTTTGACCCTACAAGGGACAAGAGTTGATATATCATGAACAGTATGAACAGTGTTCAGATTAGAATAAATACTTATTGTACTTTCTGTTTTTAATACAAAATCAGCAATATAGTTGTCCACAAAAACAAATATATTATGGTAGTCATAAAAGGTGATAAAACATATAAAGGTTTAACACTCTGAACATTAAAACATTATACTGTAAGAAAAGTTGTTAACTGAGGCAGTAGCTCAGAGGTAAAGCGTTGGCCTGTGAGTCAAACGTCGCTGGTTCGATCCCAGCGACAGGGGATTCCTGTTCCATCATGAACAGTCACCTCTAGCAGGCCTATGTGACTATTGCCACTACAATACCTCGATGTCTTTAGATTGCTGTACAGGCTTATTGACCTATGGACGGACAGCTGAGGTTTTTTAAAATAAAAAAGAAGAAACCAACTCAAACAAGATGATCACACTTACCCGAAGCGCTTGTGCGGACTGAAATAGTTTTGGATTCCAGCGAGTAAATTTGATGAGAGAAGATGACAAAAATCGTCACTGTGTAGGTGGTGCAAGGTTTGAGGTCTCGAACCTCCAAGCGAGTCGCCGCCGTGTAGTTTTCATAGATGACTTCACGACCCAACCTCACTGCGACTGCGTAGCCAGTCACACACTCCAGTGGAGGGTTGGGGGGAAGCCATCCGACTGTGACACTGCTCTCACTCACTGCAGCGACAGTCAAACCTTGCACCGTAGCGCTGCCTAAACCAAGAAAGATACATTTTAATCTAATAAAATGAAATATTAGTATGAGAGATGATTGAAGAATTTGTCTTTTTAACTACAGTGTGATAAAATAAAAAGCTTTACCGCAGTTTTAAGTGAGTACTCACTGCTCTGCCTCTAAGAATGACACCCTTGTCCTGCAAAATTGGGTTTTCCTCTTAAAAACACCAAATTCCACAATAAAGGATTTTTTTAGTATCACTAAGTAATAATATTACTTAACATCCGAAATACTTCTAAAAATTCAATTTAAAAATTGAACCCTGTAATTTTTAACCCCGCTGCCAAATGTAGCAAGTAAAAGTAAATAGTTCAAAGATGGTCTCCATGAATAAAAATCGTATAAGATCAAAAGAGGTACAAATGCAGATCTTGAAACTACAGACGAATATCTCTTATTTCCACCTTTTCCAAAAATATAGACAAAATAATTTTTGTAAGTCTAAAGAAAACAGGAATGTTTGTTAGACTACAGAATTGTTTTTATTAATTCCTAGAAAACAGTAAAATTATACTTACTGACTATGGAGGTGTAAGCCCGAATGAATTGGAAGTTGCTCCCGTAATAATCATTCCCTAGAGAAAAGGACGTGACCTTAATTCGGTAGAGAGTGCAAGGCACAAGGTGGATGAAGGTGTAGGAGGTGTGAAAAGTCGAGTCTGAGAAGACTTCTTGTTCGGATCCTTCGTGGGACTTTGCGATGGAGACTCGGTAGGGACCACACGAGTGTCCAACCCACGAAACAGACAACGCGTCTGAAGCCACACTTTGAATTTTCAGGTCTCTTACCATCCCCCAGTCTAGAACAAAAAGAGAAGAATTATTTTCACAATAAGATAAACTAAATATCAAATAGAATCCTTGGACAATCCTCAAACTTGAAATTTCATCTCAATCCTTTGAGACTTGACTGAAATTTATTATCAATCAAATAACAAATGTAATTCAGAGATATTTTCAAAGTTGAAATTTTATCTCAACATGTTAGACTGGGTTGAAAGTTTCCTGATCAAGTAATCACTGACAAAGATGACAATATTATATGAAGTTTTCAGAGGTTTGAGAAGAATGCATATACTGGCGCAGTTAAGTACAAAGGTTGTTAAAATAATAAAATAAAAATTCATTTCAGCGCAAAATTATTATAGGAATGGTAATTTCCTGACAAACAATGGGTTTTTTGGCCCATCAAACTTTGTTCATCTAGTTGATGTAGTACTTTCATATTATATCCACTACATAAAATTCCAACACATAAAAGAAGGAAATTTGCAAGTTCACAGCAAATTTTCACTTAAGTTCCTCAACTTCCCTAATAAATCTTCCCATTTCTTCAGGCTTCTCCGAAGGTACTCCATACCCAATATCTGATCAGAGTATAAAGTTTACCTTCAGATTTAGTGACGAATGTCTGGCTAACTGCTTTCGATGACTTTCCATCAATGTCCACAGCGGAAACACTAATTGAGTACAGCATGCAGGCAGTTAGATTCTGCAGTACGTATCGCTCTTGGGTGTTGTGCGCCAGGAGGGTCCAACACTCGTCTGAACCCAACATGCCCCGATGGCACAGCAGCAGGCTGAAGTGGGAGACACACTTCCGCTCGTCTGGCGACATAGACCAAGCTACCTCGGCCGTTGTGAACTGGACATTTACCACCTCCAGACGTCGAACGCCTCCTGGATAAGAAACATTAAATTATTTAGGTTATATAATATTAGTGAAGTAGGGCTCTAGGCCTGAGTTGTAAGAAATCAGGGTAGGACAAGGGAATCAGCAGGCTTACCTAACGGTTAAAGCAGCTGAAGAGCACATAAAAAAGACACAAAACACATAATCAAAATGAATTTTCACAGCCAAACTCCCTACAATCTGAAGAAGGAGCCAGTGGCTTTGAAAATTCATTTTGATTATGTGTTTTGTGTCTTTTTTGTGTGCTCTTCAGCTGCTTTAACCACCAGGTAAGCCTGCTGATTCCCCTGTCCTACCCTGATTGATTTATTTAGGGTTTAAGGTGTGTTTTCCTAGCGACGATTTATAAAACCTCACGGACAGTGGAAAACTTATGGCGGAGTCCGCCGCTTACCAGTATACATGCAATGTTATTGTAGTGTTTTCCTGAAGAGAGGAATACAACTTCCACTGACATTGTTCCCACGATGGGATTGACCCACTCAAATTGGGTCAACAAATATATAACTCAATAAATATATATCGAGTTATATATATAACTCAGTTGGGTTTGGGTAAATATATATATATATAAAACTCAATTAGGGTTTCCTATGATATGGCAATATTTTTGTCTATGATGTCCCCATTAATGTTTTAGTGTCAGTGCAGTATAGTTGTGAAAGGCTGTTCATCTGTAGTTATTTTGTAGAACATTTAATTTTTTCAAGAATATAACGAAAGCAGTAGCTTTTTTATATTTATTTGGATTAATATTGAAAATTGCAATAGTAATAAATAATTACTGCAACTGTTACAATACACTTTGCTTACTCTATATCGAAGTTTAGAACACCTGTTCTCAGTGTACATTCTTCATCAATTTTCCCTAATTGACACTGTAATGCCATGCACAGGTTCCTCTTTTTGGATATGTTATTTTTTCATTTGATCAACTGTTAAATAACTGTGGCAGAGGAAACGCAACTGAATAATTGCAGGGCCGCCGAGAGCCCATGTCAGCCAAGTCAGAAACTTGGGGCCCGGGCTCCAAAGGGGCCCGGGATGAGCGGATTTTTTTGATTGAGGGAATATTGGTTTAGACTTTTTGGAAATAAAATTAAGCCTTCATGTTAAAAAATATAATGTCCAGCTTCACATACAAATTACTTTGATAATATTAAGCTAATACAGTATCCAGTTAAGGCAGAAACGATTGTTTTGTCTGTCTGTACGTCTGTACTGTATTTGCCACTGGTTGTACACTACGGCAGTGGCGACCAGCGAGTAGTGAGCGTAAGTGTTACGTCTCTCATATATATTGACAACTTAAAAAAAAATCCAGTAAAAAAATCGTGCGCATTGATCATGAAAAAACGGCAAAGAACTTTGTGAGTGGAACGAACGCGGAAGTTATGGGGAAGAGGCGAGTGTCTGGAGAATCAAATAGTGCGGCATCACTGGTAGCGGGAATTTTACATCAGAGTGTACTTTTCTAAATCCGACCGACCATTCAGCCTCAATTGGTTCGGATTTTTGGGGTTCCTATATGTATGAAGTTCCACCTCTAGACTGCCTAAAAACGCGAGTTTAGAGATCTAATTTTCTAAAATTTTCCGGGGGAGGACCCCCGGACCCCCCTTTCACTGGGGCGTATTCCATACCTCCCAGACCCCCGGGCCCGTGCGGTGGGCGGACTTGGGGCCCGGCTTGGCTCTCGGCGGCCCTGAATAATTGTTCATAAATCATCGCTAGGAAAACAAGCTTTTACTGGTCATTTAAGTTGTATTGTCATTAACGCATAGCCAATCGCTCATAAGCCATTGATCTCTAGGCCTTCAGTGGGTCTTGATGCCTGAAGGCCTGAAGTGGGATGGTGGCTGAACTAAAGGAGGCATTGGGGGAGGACAGCTTGCAGCACTACACCATGCTGGCTGGTGTTAAAGGTTTGGAAAAAACAGATGAAATTCAATGATGGAATATCATTGGCAATGCCCTGTTCAGCTTGGACCTTACCCAAAGTGACTCATCTCATTTGGCATGCTAAAAGCCGACTTAGACATAAACGCTTCACCAAACACAACCGAGTGGAAGGGGTGAGTCGGTGGCAGATTTCTCTGATAACCAGAACTTGCTTGTAGGGGTGTGAGAAAAGGTTAAATAAACAAGTTGCAAATATACGCGAGCAGAAATTTACCTACAATCTGAAAATAATAGTTGTTTTGTTTGTAAAGATTTTATCTGTATTTTATTTAAGTAAAAACGGCCCTTACTTTCAAAACAGCCCTCGTAAGGATCTGTATAAAAACTACACTCCTTAAAACTTCCTTAAACATACCTACTTCATGAGGAGAAGCTTCTATCTTCCTGAAACCATTTTTCACTTCATTTTTCTTTTCACCAATAATCATATAATGTACAAATTTAAACGTATAATTTTCATTTGTATCCAACTCATCAATAAGGACCTTTTTCTCTTTAATGGCAATATTTTTGTAGTGATCTCCTTTTACGTTCGGGCGAAAATAGTGAATGGTATAGTTTTGGAAGTTACAATTGCCCTTCCATGAAGTTTCCCATTGGAACAGAATTGATTTTGATGATGAACACTCGGCATGTAAATCTGCAACTAAAATATGGATTTAAATTGAATCTAGTAAACAGTAAATAGTACTGGTTTAAAGTTTTTTTTAAAATTCATTATTGAAATAAAATAAAATATAAATATACTGCTTAAAGGACATGAATACTTTACTAAATTGTAAAAAGAATAACCAGAAACATGATGTCCACATTTAGTTAACCTGGTTGTATAGAGAAACATAAACTTAAAAAAAAACAAAGAAACAAAGAGAAACATAGAGAAACAAAGAAACATAACTATTGGACATGCGCTGCTCAGCGCTTGGAGTTTTCATTTATTCTGCTGATGAAGCAGTGTTTAATAAAATCAGCTATTCCTAGACATGTCTATTCCCATAGTGAATCTTATGGACGAATAAAAAACTTTAGGGGTGTCTAGTGCTCTTCAATTTAGTCTAACCTACGTTAATTTTATTTCCTGCAAAACTTTATGCCAAGCTCTTTCCAATGACACCTAAATTGATAAAATCGTTTCAGTACTGTAGGGGAGCCTAGATCACAAAAAAGCCCCTACCATATTAAATAAGTTTAGATATAGATAATGACTTATGTTTTTTATTCTTAAAACTAATCCGACACACAATTTTAAATAGTAAAACAAAATTAAATAATGAATGATCCTACAAAAAATATGATTTCTATTTTCTTGAGAAGGGAGAGAATTATGAATACATTCTTCTGCTCATGTATTATAGAGATTCATGCTGTAAAGTTTTTGTATACTGTATATACAAAACTTATAAGTATCTCGTTATCAAGTATTTTGGGCCTTTGGAGAATGATTATCCATAATTTGTACAAGAATATTTATCTGTAGTGTTGATTTTTTAAATTTCATAGTGGATGTAGGCATTTGCACAGTGTAATCATCACTATCAATTTTGATTGGAAAGAGCAACAATTAATTCTGAACCTCTTGCAATCTTGAAATGCTCATGGCTATGCAATAGTGACAGAATAAATTATTGTAAAATTTTCATTCTTACCTTTGCATGTGGATTTTACTTCACGAGATTTTGATCCAACAACAACTATTGAAAATCCCACAACACAAATCTTAAAAAAAGAATACGTTCCTATGGTCTTCCTAAAAAAGAAAAAACATGTAATCACTATTAACATAGTTGTGTGTAGGTTATCAAAATATCATCTTAGGTAGGTTATCTTGTTATGTCTTATCTGTAGCTCTGATTTAACCATCTACTGTAAGTTAATATATATGAATGAGATTATTTTCCATTTATCAAACAATTACTATCGACAAGTGCTTCTGGTTATCTAGAGTGGGAGGAGAAGTGGCCAGTATAATTACTAGGCTTCTTGAAGAGATCAAGAAATTTGTTATATTGTTTGGATACTGTATACAACTCAGTTCTTTGTGAATATTTTGCAAACACGTATACAATTCATACATGTATTGTTTGTTTTTTACAAATGTATAATAATATATAGCATTAATATTCAAACTAAGAAACATAGAAAGTTGTTATTGGATTTCATTCCTTTTTCAATTTGAAGGAATTGGTTGGGATGAATTATTTTGGATTATTTAATCTTATGTTTCATGTGAAGATATGATAATTGGATCAAAAGCAAGAGCCAATTTTATCATTTCCTCCTGAATCACGCTTCCTTTCTAGATACTAAGGATGACTCATAAGGAGTCGCTATAGGCAATATCTTCTACAGAACTCTTTTATCAAATACTAGCAGATATACCCGCAGCTTCGCCCACTGAAAGGATAGCTCATTTTAATTCAATTATATTATGCCTTGTGCATCTTTTAGGAATAATTAACAAATGGACTGATTTATTTGGGTCATGTGCGTGCAATTAAGCCCTTAAGATGCAGCTGATAATTCCACTCTAGGTTAAAATGAGAAAGTGTAACGCTTCCTCTAAACATGTTCCCCTCATGATTAGCAAATGGAATAAATTAACTTCCCAATACATAGAATGAGGATAACCCGGAATATAAAACAAAGAAGACACTGAGGATGGATTTTCGACTTGACATCAATCTGAATTTAGCACGTTTTTGAAAATAAACCGAAGAGTGTAAGAAAAAGTAGGAGGTAAATATCTTGGCCAAAAACCCATTTCCCCAAAAAGTTTCTCATTAAATTTTTAAATTTTATTCTTTCAGTACATTAGTTCTCGTACCTTTTCTGTTCCCTGAAAATACTCTACAGGACTCCCATCCATAGTTAGAAAAAACTAAAATGGCCGCCATTTTTAATTTTTTCAAATAATCCATTTTAACCGTCTGAGAAAGAATATTTTTAAAACCTTTCTTTTTTCGCATCTAAAGCCTATAAAGAATAATTGTGCCAAGTTTCATGGCCCTTAGTCTTGTGGTTTTTGAGGAATTAGGCTTTGAAAGCTAAAAGTGGCCGCCATATTGTATTTTATAATATACCATATTTAGGCCTTTAGAGACAAAATATTGCAAAATCCTTTCTTAGTACGCATTTAAAGCCTGTAAGGAATATTTGTGCCGAGTTTCATGGCTCTAAGCCTTATAGTTTTTGAGAAACTGTGATCAGTCAGTCATGCAGTCAGTCAATGGGTTTTGGCTTTTATTTATTTTTTATTAAGATGGTGGGGAAGTCTCTAGGGGAGTAATCCAAGATCCATAACAATATTGATGGGAGAAATCCTAAATCTCCAAGTGATTTATCTTACTAGTAATGATAAATGCATGCCACTGATAATTTACATTTAGGACTTTTTATTCCTCCTTTAATTTTTGGGTTCAGTCATTTCCAGTGGTGGATTTACATATGGGCTTAAAGGGCTATAGCCCAGGGCGGCAGAATTTGGGGGGGGGGGGGGGGCGGCAAATTAGAGAGAGAAGCCACAACCCCCCCTGAAATCGTAGAAATAGCCTTGGTTAGGGCCCGGAACAGGTCAAAACGATCCAAAAGGGCTACAACGGGGTCAAAAAGCACACGCGCGAGTAAAAAAAAAAAAAGATCACCACTTTTGCCGGTCCTACTCCCCCTGTGTAGCCCAGGGGCGGCAAATTTCCAAATCCGCCTCTGGTCATTTCATTGTAAAATTAATTGTTGCAATCATTTTACTTAATTGTCCAGGAATTTTAGGAAAATCAATATAACAAATCCTGGAAATTGTTAATGTCGGATGCTATTTAAAAAATTTATAATGAATATTTATACTCTTCGAAAACACCATTTATGCTTTCTTCGTATCCCTTATGATTTTTGTATTAGCTGAAAAAAGTGTGAAAAATGTGGTCTGGAAATGTTCTTTTTTTCAAGGCTGGAGCAAAGCAGAAATTTCTGGGGACCTGATTGTAATAAGGGATGTTTGCTTAACATTTTTTTGAAGTTTCCACAAGTCAGGATTTGTTAGGTCAATTCACTTTTCCTAAAAAATTTAGGGACTATAAAAACATCAAGAGGAAGAGAAAAGTGAATGTTATTGAAGCCAAATAAAAAATTCCTTCAGCCATAACTAGCATGAATTCAATTTTAGTGATTAAAATATGGATAAAAAAGGAAGGTGTAATATTATGTGATCTTGATAAAACAATACTGAGGAAACGTATTTTTAATAACTTTTTTTAATGTAGAATTTCATAACAAAACTTTTGGTGCCATTTACGTTTTGTCTAAAAGGAATAGTTTTGGAGATATCTTCAAAAAACAGGCAGAAAACGTGGATTTTTTGGTTTAATTTTGAATATAGTCCCCGGTTAAAAATTTTGCACCGGTTTATTTTTGTACGCAAAGTGAAATTTTCTTTTCTAACGATATTCCGAAACCATCAAAACAAAAATCTCGGAGACTGTACAATTTTCCCAAGTCAAAACATATACCGCCTGGTCTGTTAAGGATTTGCCACTTATAGTATGGAAGGAAAAAAAATCCATCTACAACATAGTTTTTTTATTTATTTTAAAATTTAATTTATGTTAGGTTTGAGACAATTATTTATCATAAGTAATTCCTGAAAATAGGCTCTGTAGGTTAAACTGTGTCCCCATGAACAATGTAAGAAAAATAAGAAATTTGGTCCTATTTTTGCACTTTTGACATCTGTAGCTCGCAAAATTTACTTCCAAAAAATTTAGTTTTGATTCCTCGGCACTCCCTTATCCTCATCATACCTAATGAACATAAAAATAAAAGAAAAATATTCATAAATATTTTCGACTGCACCACCTTATCATACCTAATGAACATATAAATAAAAGAAAAAGATTCATAAAAATTTTCCACTGCACCACCTTAAGGTACAGCTTTCTTGAAGTCTTCCATCGCATTATGAAATGTGTACCTCCAGGTTTTGAGTGACCCAGGATTAAAAGAGCTCCTAGTTATAGTGAATCCCCAACAGAGTGAACTGATGTCACCTATTAATTTAGATACCAGGAGCAGGTAATATATTATTTAGTGGCACATAAAACAAACTGTAGTCAATTAATTAATTAATTAATTGATCTACACAATGTAGAATACAAATTGTTTAAGTTAATAGCTAAAATAAAGGGTTGATAGAAGCATGCTCAACCAGTCATAAAATGATTAAATAAACAGGTTTTTATTTATCATTAGACGACACTAAAATATTTGATAGTAAAATGTCAGCACCGAGCAAGGCTCGGTACTTTATAGTCAAAGACAGCAGCCATAACAATAGCATGGCTGCTGCCTAGCGCCATCAAATCAGTCCCACATCAGTTAGGTTATATTGGCAGGCTCCGATATTATTCACTCAAAATTTTATTTTTATATATTTTCCAATATCAAACTTTTCACAAGTTTGTACAAAGTTAATTAAGATAGAAAGTGAAAGTATTTAGTATAATATCTCGAACTGATGTATTATCCTTCATTCAAATTCGTGTTAAAATACATAACAAGGTATGTTAGTGCCTTATTAAAAGTATAATTAGCATCTTCTATATTTATTGCAAAAAAATCTGAGAACCATGTTTTAGTAATAAATAAAAAGGTAGCAAATTTAGAATAAAATTTATAATAAATCCTCCTAATAATTTATTTTAAATATTATTAGTCCAGGTGTTGTGTTGGACTCACGATATTGGCCAATCCGTTAATGCGGTCGACCAAAGTTAATTTTTAAATTAAAGTTCAAGCAATTACCATGAAAGAAGCGACTAAAATTTACCCTAAATAGCTAAAAATAAATAGATAATTGTGACTTGATAGAGTAGCTTTAATCAAAGCCAGCAAGATTTTTTCTCCTCGAAAACCTAGTGACTAATAACTGACGGACTTACATGACAAAGCCGATGCATTTCACAGGACGCTGGAGGGAAGCATACTGGAGGGACGGTACTCTGCACTGTGGAGGATGTTCGCACTGTCTGATCATGCGACAATCTGCCACTGACGAAGCTTTGGCTATCACTAAACTGATAACACTCGAATTCATGTTCCTGAAGTCATTTTATTGTTTCGATAAAACATTATTTTACAGAAAAGATAAAGCGACGTTCCTCTAGAGAGTTTTAAGGAGTCCTTTCCAGAGAATTAGAATCTGTATTATTGAAATGAAATGAAATTAAATTAAATTAAATGAAAATGAAATTAAAAATATTGTATGTGCATGACATAAAGAGACGACGAAAAATCAAAGTACTCCCGGGTGAGATTGGAGGTAGTTTCACTAGTGAGCTCAATGGGAGAGAAGACATGAAGATTAACACATTTTATATTGTCATCGATAGGCTCACCTCAGAGTTAGGGTCTGAAGTGTATTTGACCCTAAATGAAAAACTTGGATTTTTGAAACTTGTTCTCACTTTCAAATGAAGACATTAGAATCAAAGCATCTGCTTTGGCGAATAAGTACCAAACGGACGTTTACGATGACATTGGTGAAGAATGTGCTAATTTTAAAGAGTTTGTTAAAGACATTGCCATTTTTCAAAGAGATGAAACCGACATCGTAAAGGAGAAGAAAATAAAAGATTTTCCTTTGGAGTTTTTAAAACTCATTCGTGACAAGCAGCTGACGACAATATTCCCAAACTTGGATACAGCTTTAAGGATTCACCTCTGTATGATGACTTCAAAAGCGATAGGAGAAAGGATATTTAGTATTTTTAAACGGATTAAGAATTATTTGAGAAATTTCAGTTCTACTGACTTATATATAGACCATTGTTTAAAGAATCCGGAATAATAACAATTACTGCTTTATATGTTTTTGGGTGCCTCTTGTTTGCTAATAGAAATTTAGTTAACATTCCTATCAATGGTTCTGTCCATCATCATTTTACAAGGCAAGCTCAATCTTAGAGAGTTAACCAGTGCAATTATCCCATATGGAAAAATTATATATTTAAATATATTTAAAATATATTTAAAAAGACCAAAATATATATAGAATATATTATCATATATATATTATTTTAGTTTATATTGAAAATATATTTGAAGTATATACCATGATATATTTAAAATATATTTAATGAAATATATTTTAGGAATATATTTTGAAATATATAATATATATATTTCAATTCAAGTAAGAGTATATATTATGAAGTACTGTTAGTGAAATATATTTTAAATATATTCTTGTATATATTTCAAATATATTTAATTAAATATATTGTTGAAATATATTTTGCAATACATTACAAATATATTTAAACTGAAGTAAGACAAATATATTACGAAATACTGTTAGTGAAATATATTTGAAATGTATTCTTGTATGTATTTCAAATATATTTAATATAATATATTTTTGAAATATATTTTGCAATACATTACAAATATATTGAAACTGAAGTAAGACGTATATATTATGAAATACTGTTAGTGATATATATTTTAAATATATTCTCGTATATATTTAAAATATATTTAATGAAATATATTTTTGAGATATATTCTGCAATACATTACAAATATATTAAAACTAAAGTAAGACAGATATATTACGAAATACTGTTAGTGATATATATTTTAAATATATTAACATCATATATATTTTATAACATATAATTATGAATATATTTCAAATATAACTTTAATTTTATATTTGAAATATATTATTAACAATATATTGCAAATATAAAAACAAATATATTTATAATATATTAAACAAATTGACAAGCATAAAATCAAAATATGCGGAACATCTTATGCAGGGTATCTGTAAAAGAACTCCGGGATTTTAAAAATGAATATCTTAATAACTGTAGAAGGTAGCGAAATGCATTTAATTTCTTTGAAACGAGTAGCTCATAAGGTTTAACTCATAACAGTTGGGAATGTTTTTGTCAAGAGGTGGCAGCGCTGCGGAACATTGGCCTTGAAACAACTTAGTGCGGCTGTCAAGTGCTGTCTGAATTCCTGCGCTAAAGGCAGCGCTGCCACAAAAGGCTCAATGCGTTATTTGGCTAGTATAAACTAAATCTGTCGTTACGGTACACAGAATCCTTCGAAAATTCGTGATGTTGACCACCTCAGGCAACGAATAATTAATTCTGTGGCAACCGCCCCCCCCCCCAGAAATGTCAGCCAGGCGATCCAGGACATATAAGGAGGTGGAATATCGTTACAATGTGTTCTGTGCCGCCAAGGGAGCCCATTTTGAACTTTATGAAATTGCTAAAGAAAAATTCAAAATGCAACCTTTTAATCATGTATAAAACAGTTACATAAGCTTATTGCTTCATAACAATATTTTGCCTCAAAACCCTGAAGTTCTTTTATAGATACCCTAACATAACTATACCAAACACATAATACATGAAGTAAACATAATTACATAATATGAAGTAAACATAATTACACCAAAATAGATGAAAACTTAAAAAGTACTGACCAGAATGTACTCATATCAAAATGAAAAAGAAAAATTACATGTAAAATAATTGATATTTCTTAGTCAATTTTTATGCAATCCTATACTATATAGGATGTTTTATATTTAAGGAAACACTATTGAAATACATCTCAATATACTGTCATTCAACACATAATGTAATGCCCAATGCTAAATCAGATTATGTACGATTAACAAAGCATGTACTGTATGAGACCTTTAAAAATGCGGAAGTAAAAATAGCCTATGGAACTAAAAAATAATAATAATTCATTTGATTTATAAGCGATCACAAGCAACGGCAGAAAAGAAAAAAGATGACTTGACGAAAGCAGGGGAGTGTATAAACTTAAATGTTGGAACTGTGATACGGTAACATCTATTTTGGACAAACTTTAGAATAAATTTTCAAATAAGATACAAAGAACATTTACAGTCTTCACCAACTCCTATGATAAACTTAAAGTACGCAACGTGTGTTAGATACAACACCAACTATTTAATTACTGAATGCTGTCCATTAAAAATAGACTAGTGCTACAACGCAAAAGCATTGAAACTCCAACTCCAAAAGGAAACAGCGTTCCCAATCAGCTTTAGATCCTAAGTTATGCCGTCTCACCCACGAGTCGAATTGGCCGAGTGGGTTAAGGCGTAGGTTAGGTTAGGATAGGACGTAGGCTAGGTTAGGGTAGGTAGAGCGAAGGTCCGGGGTTCGAATCCCAAGGGGGTCACCCTTTTTTTGTTCATGAAAATCAAATGTAAGGCTAATATTATATATTTATATATCAATTTATTAATTTTTTTGTAGAGTTTTGACATTTAAATTGAAAAAAATCATATTTTGAAAAATATTTTGAAATATAAATTAAATATATTTATAATATATTTTTATTCCAAACAACAATATATTTACCTAAATATATTACAAATATAAAATAATATATTATTAACAACAAACAATAATATAATTTAAATATATTTTAGAAATAAATTATATATATAATTATATATTTAGTAAATATATAATTATATCTTTCTGGGTCCCATAATTTGTATATTTAAATATATTTCAATATATATTTAAAATATATGACGTTTTATTCTAAAATATATTATTATATATTTTAAAAAATATATTTTAAATATAAATTTTTCCATATGGGATAAAACCAGTATAAATGAGTTCACTGAATTTTAATCAATTACCTGCTCATATCAAGAAACTTAATGTTAAGTGTTTTAAAATCAATGTAAAAATCTATTTGATTGACTTGTGCCCAACAGTCAGTTTGACTTGTGGGCAGTAATAATGATTTTTTTGTAATCGCACAATTTGACAATTTTAATTATTTGGCAATGTCATACAATGTAAAATATTCCAACAATAAAGAAACTTGAATCTTTCCACCCAAGCCGAAAATACTTCTTGAGAGACCTAAAACAAGACAAAGACAAATTCTTTATACATGACTTGCACACAAAACCCTTGGAAGCTAGTACACTAGTTACCGTACATAGGACTGTGAACATTATACAGCAGCTATGTTCAATTTTTATTGTAACATTACTTCATGGATAAATTAATTATCGTATTAATGATTTTTTTTCAGTTACGAATCACTGCATTCACTAAAACATCTAAAAACCCTACTTATACTGCTTATAAGCAGTTTGATTGCAAGAGATACATTTGGGACAAGAAGGATCAGGGACAGTTACAGTGGAAAGGACACAGTGACTGCAGACCTGATGACGATGAGTCCAAAAATGGCAACGAATTTGAGTTGATTAAACCAAAGGAAAACAATACAACTTAAGCAATAGCACAAGAAAATAAATAAATCTGAAAACCTTGTCCATTAAGGTGATTGAAAATGTTGACATTTCTTGAAAATAAACATCTTAAAATGTCCACTAAATGGTTTTAACTATTACTTGCAGCTTAATTTGACAGGAACGGAAAGTGGAACGGATACCCCTGTAGCAGAGCTGCAAGTGAGCTGTCTTGGCCACTTCATAAAGTGCCAAGTGCTACCCGGACACCTTCCGAAGTGTCCAGTTCACCTGGGCATATAGTGTAATTGAACGGTTCATTAAAAAAAATACAGTATTTTTTAATAAGTAGTTTATTTGCAATTGTCTAAATTTTTAGAATCAAATAATATCTTAGATAAACAACAACACGGTTTTCGTCCCGGTAAGTCAATAGTTACTGCTGGTGTTGAATTTATAGAGACAACCATAAATAAATTCGATCGAGGATATAATGTTGTGGGAATTTTTTTGAACTTAAAGCGAGCATCTGATAGTGTATCACATGGCATATTAATCAAAATAACGGAAAAAAACATAATATAAAGGGTTTAGAACTAGATTGGCTTAAATCATACCTCTCTAGAAGAAACCAATATGTCGAAATATCTCACATAAACAACACATAAAAACTAATTCATCAATAAAAGAAGTTAAATATGGGGTACCACAAGGTTCCACATTTGGGCCTCTTCTTTTCCTTTGCTACATGAAAGGACTCCCTAGTCTAAAACAGAGAAGATTGTGCAGTAACTCTTTAAGCAGAAGACACATATTAAGTTATAACTGGCAGAAGCCAAGAAATTTTAGTGCGCTCTGCTTTTTTTTAGTCTTGCTCAGATCAAGCAATTCTTCGATAGTCACAATCTTCTAATAAATGCAGAGAAATCCAAATTCATAACATTTTCCACTAAACAGACAAGAAAAAAGTTCTCCCCAAAATATATTTGAATAATCATGATTTAGAGGAAACGGATACAATAAATTATTTGGGTTTGTTTAAAGACAACCATTTAACTTGGAGCAAACATGTAGATTTGTAATTAAGAAGACCTTGTCTGGATTATTGCACTACGTCAAATGTCTAAAATTTGCAATTTAAAAACATTGAAACAAATTTATCTAATATATATACGGCCGCTTGTGTAACTGATTAAGGATACGAATTCTTTTCTACTTCCAGATGAGCTAGGAACCTGAAATTTGGCACGCACGTTCCTCATTAGTTCAAACTACGGGGAAAAATATCAAAACCCACAATTTTAAATTTTAACTCCCTCAAAAAAATTATTAAAAAATCGTTAAAATAAGCCTTTTTCAAACAACTGTTATTTTGAGCTCTAGTGGCCGAACGGATGGTCCTATCGAAAAACAGACTGCACCACCTGTCACGGATTTTTCACGATCTACAACTTTAGTCCTATGACTTTTTGCCCTATCTCGTCTCCTTCACCCTTAGATTGCTCTAGAAATTTAAATTTTCGATGATTTTCCTTTGGTTTTCCAGCTCCGGTTGGCTTGATATTAAACGTATAGGGCTGAAATTTGGTTCACATCGTCTTTACAGCATATATGTTACAAATCACCCATAATATAATTAGTTCTTAACATAAAAATTCATCTAATGCTAAAAGATCTTTGAAATTTGCCTCGTTAAACCCACCTGACATGTTCTTTTAAGTTGCTGTTTAATGCAACTTTCATAACTGCTAATGTGTTTCTTATCGGTAAAAAAATGATAAATAACTTTTATAAATAAATATTCTTTACAACCAAAGTTGATGTTTTAACCCTGAAATTACTTCAATCGTATGATTCTATCATGCGCTAATTGTATTTAAAACAATGATTTTACTTTTAGGTTCTCGCTATTTTCACGGCGGTAATGCAGTACGTGCCCAAATTAGATAAACATCATCTGGTAGTGTGGTTCTCTGGTTCAGTTTTACCGCGCTTAGATATAGTTCTATTCTACATTATCGTGAAAATGCAGTACGTTTTTGTCGACTTGAAATTTCTCCAATCTTTTATATTTACAATTTTAATATTAGATCACCCGTCGAAACAAAACATTTGTATTATTTAAACCTCAACATATCTTTCTCTCTCTATTAATGCCAAATTAAAATAATGAAGGGTGGTCAGTAAAAAAATCTTCCAAACTGGTTAGTTTTCACTAATTAGTGATGGCAAATGCCTGATCAAAATCTATATCAAAACATTAAACAAAAAACCGATCTTTGATATTTGTATTATTCAGTTATTTTTTAAGCGAATGTTGTAGGAACGACTCTCAATTTAATGCCATTTTTCTGACAAAGGTGGTTATCGAAGGAAAAATCTTACTCTTCAGGAAACTCAACGTTCAAAACTCAAAGGGTGTTATGTTTGGCGACTATACATGCTCTTGTTAGGAGTCACTGCCAAACAAACATTGCTTAGAATGAACATAATAATTTTTTGTATTCTGTTTCCGCCTGGAAATCCGAAATAATTTAAACAACCAGCGTTACTGAAAATGGCATTAATTAAGGAATAGTTCACATAAACATTCACGTCTCCAACTAATAAATGACTAAGCTGTAACAAAATATGACTTAACTAGTTATCCTATCGAAAAACAAAGATCAATACTGTATTTGAATACATTTTTTATCAATTTCTGTTTTTATTTTCGGATATTTTGCTCGATCTCACCTCTTTCACCCCTAACATGGGCCCTTAAAACAGGTTGTTTGTTCTTTTCCACTTTATTTTTTGGTTTTTCTTTATTTGTTAGTTAATTTTTAATCTTGATTATAAGTTTTCACATGACGAGAGTCAGTTTTACCGTTCAGGTTTACGCCCCATCAAAGGTCATTCGCCAGTTTCTTCCGTTTCAACTCCTAAAGGAGTCCTAAAGTTGAACTTTCATCAAATTTGAATTTTCCTCGTGGGTTTTTCTAATATATTCTTAAATGATAGACCCAAGTTATGACTTGGTATTACTCAAAAAATGTGGCAAATTATACTAATGTTTGATATTTCTAAAAATACTTTTGCCTAACCCCTGGCCCCCGACCCTCTTCCCATTCAAATAATTAACAACCACCAAACAAGTGGTCCTTTCGAAAAACAAAGATTAATACTGTATTTAAATTAGTTTTTCTACAATTTTGGTTCTGATTTTCGGTTGTTTTGCCCTATCTCACCTCCTTCACCCCTAAAATGGGCCCTGAAATAAATTTGTTGTAAATTTCAACTTTGTTTTTTGGTTTTTCTTTATTTGTGAGTTTATTTTTTATTTTGATTCAAAGTTTTGACATGGAGGGAGTCAGTTTTAGGCCCATATCAATGGTCATTCACCAATTTATTTCGTTTCAACCCCTAAAATAGGCCTAAAGTTTAACTTTCATAAAATTTAAATTTTCCTCGTGGTTTTCTCTAAAATATTCTTTAAATGAGAGACCCAATATTTGACTTGGGATTACTCGGTGTCACCGCCCATGTTTAAGCGGAGTCTTTGGCCATTTCTCACTCCATTCAACCCCTGCATACAACAAAAAAATGTAGCAAATTATACTATTTTCAAATGTTTGACATTGTTATTTCTAAAAAAATACTTTTGCCTAACCCCCTGGCCCCCGGACCCTCTAGCCGTTCAAATAATTAACCTTCCACAACCAACAACCCCCACCACCAAACATCCTCCCGAACCCCAACATACCTTGTGCCGAGAATTCGTACATAGTTTTAATAACCCGAGGGGTTTTTACCCCTCAGGTTTATCAGAGGTCATTCGCCGATTTTACCCCGTTTTAACTTTTAATATACTTGTCTTAAGTTGAACCTTTATATCTTGAAGTTTTCTCTTGTTAAAAAAAATTATTATTTGATTGAGAGGCCCAGTTTTTCAGAAGGGATTTGTTATTGTCACCTCCCATGAATAACCCTAAATTATTTGTAATTTTTAAACGCTACGGACTCCTAGTCCTGCCATAAAAGAAGAAAAATCAAGTACTATTCAAAAATTTGGCAATACTATTTTAAAACAACAATTTTGTCTCACACCTGGCCCGGCGTTATCAGAGGCAAAATCTACTCGCCAACTTAACCCCATTTCAACTCCATGAAAAAGTTCTCTAAATCTGAACTTGCAATGAGTTTGCAATTGCACTGGTGGTTTTTACCATGTTAAGATATCTTGAGGTAGGAAAATTATTTCAACAAAAAAAAAAATTAATTTGGTCTTGTCTTTTCAAAATCAAAACTCCCGTCTTTGGGACTCATAATGGGAGGTCTGGGGGCGGAGTATTGTTTAACTGCGGGAGAACACAAACGGGGGCCTGGGGGCGGAGCCCCCAGCGAGCGAAGCGAGTTTTTCTCTAATACACTCACATATAAATTTTGGAATATGTCTCTATGAATCAACATCATCAAAAAAACTTTAAAAAATCCTTCGGATACAAAAAAGGTAATTAGAATAATGTTGAATAAAAAGAGGACAGAGTCGGTAAGGAATGATTTCACTGAGTTAGAAATATTAACAGTTCACAACTTTTATATATTTGAAACAATAAAATTTATTAAAGAAAATCAAATACAACTTTTTCAGGATAACCCTCACCCATATGAAACCAGAAACCACATTTTGGCTGATCGTCATAGCTTAGAATTGTATAAAAACAAAACAACCTATATGGGTATAAAGTTTTTTAAAAATTTGCCAACTACTGACAACTTTATGACAATATTTGACAACATTGGACTAATGTCCTATTACAGTCAAAAGTCTTTTCTTAATAAACTTAAAATAAACCTGATAAATATTCCTTATTATGACGTAAATGAATTTTTAAATGGGTATCCTGATGGAATTTTACTTTTTTCCACAATTATTTATAAAATATTTTATCAACTGAAAAGCTGAAGTAAAAGAAAAACAATAAAAAACAATAAAAATTTAATATTGCTTTATTTTAACTAAAATTCATATAAGTTGAGGGACTTCAAATAAATGATGATGTATTACATCTATATTATTAATTCTGTAAGCGATTTTTTTCAATCAAAATTGTGAGAGTTTGACAGCTCGCAGGCTGACACGAAATGGCTCAAATGAAAGGTCTCGGCCCCAGGGGGTCGGGAAAAATAGCAGATTATGTCCAAATATACCAGAAAATGAGAAATAACAAAAAATATCTTCCATTTAAAATGCATTGGGATTGAAAAGATTGAAAAACGTCTGCTTTGTTTACATTAAACATGTGGTGCTAATGCTTGTTTCAATGCCATATGGTAGATGTTGACATGTGGGATATGTTTCAAAATGCAGCACGTTCAATGTATTATAACAACAAATATTTTTAATTTAAGATTTTCTAATTTTATAATAATTAAGGGTTTGAGTTTTTCATAATTTAAAATTATAAAAAGTTAAGTACGTTTGTTTAGTTTATGTTACAACGATGCAGATTTAATACTAAATGATATATATAATTACGTAAGCGAAATTTTTGCGAAGAAATTGTGGGTGTTTGGAAGGTCGCAGGATGATGGGGGGGGGGGGGCTGAAACTGAAGGTTTCCATCTCAGGGACTCGGGGAACATACTGAAATTGCTTTAAGCTTACTATGAAATGAGAAATAACGTAAAATAGCTGTTATTTAAAAACCATTAGGATATAAAAAGGTCTGCTTTGTTTATTTAAAACCAAATGCTAGAAATAATCATAATTTTGTGGATCCAAAAGCCTATTTTCTAAGTGGGTATTTTGTAATATAGTAAAGAAGGATTATGCTTAGGGGCTATTAGCCCCTTCAAGCCTCTAGTATAGAGTTAATTTATTTATATTTTAGTTATAAGACAATTATTGACACTATTTATGTTATACTATTTGTATACAATGATAAATAAAGATGTTTTGATTGATTATGTGACCAACAACCCTGGGCACTTCATGAAGTCCAACGCTCTTTGAGCACTCGCTGAATAATCAGCGCTTTTACACCATGCGTCCTACTCAGATGTTGGGTATAGGCTGCAACAACGTGAAACTGCAGTCTACGATGCTGTTGGTAATATCAGATGTATTTTTTTTTATTTATAAAAAACAACAACATTTCACAAGAACATTATATAACACTAGCTGATCAACACGGTTTTACCCGTGGAAAGACAGAAAAACGTCCTTGTATTCATGATTTAATGTTAAGGTTGCCATGACAACTTCATGAGCTTCCTTTAACATTGAAACTTTGATGTATCATAGGGCATAGCCCTGAGGGAATTTTTAAAATCTGTTCTTAGTGGGTGCCTATGCCCTGAGAGGAACGTTCATGCAAAGTTTCAAGGTTCTAGGTCAAGTAGTTTGGGCTGTGCGATGATGGGTGAGTGGTATTTGACAAATATGTAGTAAGACTAGCTGTTCCCCGTGGCTTCGCTCACGATTGAAATGATGGTGAGATAGCAACCAACATCTACTTAAGAGTGAAACCATAAATGTGTATATTAGCACGTGGAGAATTATGTTTTGTTGTCATATCTCGTTCACGGCTGGCCGAATTTTAACGTATTAGACGTAAATTTAAAGGTATTTCTCAGTAGATTTGCCAATAACTTTCAAAATTATAATAAAAGTTTCAACTTAAGTACAGTGTATGGGCGAATGTTCTTAATTAATTGTGGTTCTATCCGTCGATGTCGAAGACATTGGATCAGATACACACTTTGTTTGCACTTGTTTACTTTGTGGGAGCCAATCTAATCTGGGTTATTTTTCTATTTAATTCCAATATCTACTTCACTGTGAAACCATAAATCTGTATATTAATATGTGAGTAATTTTCTTTTGTCATAATTCGTTCACCGCAAGACGCTTTTCATCATTCCGTATAACGATTTTAATTATTACTCCAATTTTTCTCACGTTTTGATTATAATGTAAACAAATAATTTGTCAGTTCATCGAAATAACAAATTGAAAAGTAGAAAGTCACATGTTGATACTGAAAGACCAAAAAATTTGAAACATATTATGTTAAATCTCTTTTAATTTTAATTAATTTAAATTTTATTTGTTTTATGTAAACAAATCACGTTTCCTTATAGAATTTATTTAAATTACATTCTATTAAATTAAAAGCTCATTATACAAAATTGTAATAAATTATTATACATACAATATAAAATATAAATTATTGCTCTGTATGACTTTTCATTCTTTACAACAGACTCCACTCAACGCTGTCTTAAGACTACAACCTACAACTAACTGCAGCTGGCCATGGAATACAATGTTTATTCAGTCATCTGGATTAGTGAAAAATTATTAAAACCAAGGGTCATAAGATTTGCATTGAAACTTTGGAGTCTTCAGGGGTGAAAACCTCTGGGAATTTTGTAAAACCGTTTCTATGGCCCAAGGAGAGTATAAATACCAAATTTCAGCTCTCTAGGTCTTATAGTTTTGGAGATTTGCTGTCCGTAAGAAAACCCCTTCTCCTTTATATATATAGATTGTCGATAAAATTGTATACCACTAAGCCAGGCAAATCGGCCAATTTAAATAACAATTCCCCCCGCCGCAGCAAATCAGCGTACTAAGCGAATTTCTAAAGAATTATTTTTTATTTGTATTATTTAATTTTTGTTAGGGAAATTTAATTTAATTTAAATTTAAATTAAATTTAAATTTTGTTTAGCTTATTTGATTTTTGTTAGGGAAATTAATGTTTTAAACATTTTATGTAAACAATGCAAAAAGTATATTTCATAATAATTTAAGAGCTTCAGACGTATGGGAAATGATCATGAAAATCACATCGGTACCCATAACAGTAATTTGGTGACAGTACAAGTTAAGCAAACATTCAATCAATGAGCTCTAATGACTCAAAATAAAAACAAATAAAATAATCGCATAAAAATGTTAATCCAAACATATGATTTTTCTTACATTTTATGCTCTCCACAGACCAAGGTGGCGTGGCATGGCCATAGATAGTTTTATAAGATACCATAAGAAGCCATAGACCAAGTTTTATAAAAATATGTCAAGAAACAACAACAGATATTATAAAAATTACAGGGCGGTGGCGCATCCTGTAATCCAGCTACTTGGAGGTCACGAATTGTGGATAGTTATGAGCGATGGCTTGTGGACGCGGTGTTCCCTAGTGGGGATTAACGTCCGCACTATTGAAAACTACGTTCATAGGACTGTCCTCAAAATTAGACCAGTTCGTAACACGTAAACCAGGCAAAATTGTGGTTCGGATCCCACGTTAAAATGTAGGTCCCATAGTTGCCATTGGCTGTTGGGCTATTAATTAACAGTCCTGTCTAAGGAACATGTCGGCCTTAGTCAGTAACAAGACTACAAGATCGCGCCACAATCATCCTTCACTCATCTGTCATTCATACTTGGCTTAAAATATTTACCTGTGTAGGTCCCCATTTCAAAGTAATGTGTCTAATGTATCTAAGTTATTGTTTCCCACAAGGAAAACATAAGAAATGGGCATTCAGCTTTGTTACTGCAGGAGCGTGAAAATTAGGTATTTTATATTAATATTCAATACCCTGTAAAACTCAACTAGAAGATGCCATACTTCAACTTTTATCAAGATATGTCAAGAAATAATAAAGATAATAGAATTTATTTTGGAGTTAATCAAACCGGCCACTGAAACTTCTGGGGAAACCTTCAGTTGCCAAAGTAGTTAACACATTCTGGTGGCAAACCACTGAACTGTGGAGTTGGTCGTATTATATGCTGACAGAAATTGAAATTTGCAACCGGACTATGTTATTATTTCAATTTGGAAAAAAAGGAGTTAATCGGTTTGGCTTCTGAACGCCTCATATATTACTCCATTGACTGATGATAATAGTGTTAGTAATGAAGTAAAGCAAAAGTAAATAATAGTTGAAGACAAATAATGAAATTGGAATTCATGAGTATTTTTTAATTTATTGGTATTTAGTGATGATGGACGAACGAAGTGAAGTGAGTGGAGTCTATCAGCGGTGAATCTATATATTCGTTGTCCGCCAATGTGTGTACGTGCTTCGGGGGGGGTTACTTGTTTGAAATTTTATTCCTTTATTTTAGTTTAGGGTCGTCTTCAAAAACTCAAAAAATGATGTACTGATAATATTCAATTTCCAAAAACCTTAAGTAGTTTTTTAAATTTTGATTTTTGCGGACATTTGCCATCACTGAACCATACGGCTAAACAAAATGAGTCTGTAAACACTAAAAACTTCGTTCCTCTGTCAGTCCCTTACGTGTCGGGATTATTGGAAGAAATTAGAAGTGTTCCTAGGAAGTTCAAAGTTAGAACCACGTTTAGGATGGCAATGTCTCATAAAAATAAAACGTATCATGCTACTCAAGAAATTATTTAAAAACAAAACCAAAAAATGGCACTCAGGGATAAAAAAAACTGTGTTTAGAGAATAAATTAATTGCAATAGTTGTTCTAGGCCTTATATTAGGGCGAGAAAAAAGACTTTAAACATTAGAATCAAAGAACACAAAGAAAACGCGAGAAAGGGCTGTGGATAAATCAAAAATTGCTCTACACTGCTGGTCTGAAAATCATCAGATGAATTTCGACAAAGCAAAAATTAGTTCATCGCGAACCTCTTTTTTTTCAAAGAAAAAGCAGACCAACCGAAATAATGCCAGTATGGCTACCAATCTTATTCAGAGTTGAAAGACAGGGAAAATAACATGTCAGCAAATAGGATATTACTAACAACTCTGTTCAGAATCCTAACAACATGTTAACCCATATCAAGGCCAAGGAGAAAAATCAGGTTAAAAATTAACTAAATCACAAACAGATACACTGAATTTGCATATTGCATGTATTTTTTTCAGATTGTCACCACCAGAAGTGCGCTGCAATTTGGTTGGCTGTGGCCGCCGCCACTTCCTTTCCTCCCACAAGTCTTAGCTCTGCTCTGATTGGATGTAGATGTGCTCTCTCCTGTTTGGTGATTCCTGTACTTGTGACTTCTGTGTTATATTGTGTTCTCTTATTCTTTTCAACGTAGTGTTTTTGTGGCAGCTTTTACAGTTCTTTTTAGCGAATTTCCCCTATAGGGAAGAAGCTATTACCGTAGGTCTCATGGTAAGACTTAAGCTCGGGACCACTATAACTTTTCGTTTTGGGGCCCCCAGAAGCAAAAAACACTATTCGTTTGAATTTATATATATATATCTATATATATATATCTATATATATATATATCTATATATATATCTATGTGTCTGTTAGCACGATAGCGGCCGCAAAAATGGTCCGATCTTTATGAAATTTGGTACGGACGTGTAAAGTGGTAATCAATTGGACGAGTTCGTGAACCAGCCCGATCGGACCACCGGAAGGGGGGGTAAAGGGGGATAAACCCCCCCAAAAATGGGTTTTTTGAATTTTTTACATAGAAAAATAAAATTTATTGAATTTTTGTGGGCACCATTGAATTCAGCTCAAAAAAAAAAAAACAATTTAGTATTTTGAAACACTGCTCTATGTCCATTGGTTACCGAGATATTGAAAGTGGTAAACATAGTACGTTGCCCAAATGTTAACCTTATGGGAAATAAGTAAAATTCTATATCTCGCTTATTCCTCAACATATCTCAATAAAACTTGGTAAATAGCTTCTTCTAGTTCAGATCTACTAGATATTGAATTAAAACCACCCAGTTTTAATATACCTGTAGCAGCACACCTGCATACTCATTCCCCATGTTATTCTTATGGAGCTTACAAAAACATGTAAAATCTCTCTATGTTGGATTGAGATATGTTGTTTTGCATTTGAAATTCGCTGAGTATGCAGGTCTGTTGCAACGGGGGTATTTTAGCTATGTTTTTGTCCAGGTTATCCTGGCTGTCTCTTACTAATCTTGTTATGTTCTTGATTCATTTTTTACCTGAAGATGGGATTAGATTGAAAATCCCCAAACATTATGAAACTTGTTTTTTTTTTTTACTTATTATTGATGGCAAATGTCCGCAAAAATTAAAACTGAAATTCAAAATCACTATCACTAGAAGAAGCCAAGTTTTATCAAGATATTTAATAAATAAGGAAGAGTACCTGGTGTAACGATTCTTGCTAGGTGTTATTTCATGTTTACCAGTTCATCCAGTTACTATAAAATATTTCGATGTCATAAAATTTATAAATAGAAACCTTTTTTATTGCTCCATGAACACTTCATCCCACTGACTGCATTTTTCCTTGATGGCTGCAGATTGCAAGCAGCTGATATGATTACTTCATTTGTTTACACTTTTCTGTTTATTTTTGTTGCTATCATGGCAACTCACAAGGCCAATGTTAAAATTTTACAACTTTAAAATTTGTTTTATTATGCTATTGGATTTTCTCTGGCAAAGTAATCTGCATAAAAGATGTTTTTGAGTCATAAATTACTTATTTCCAGAATTTGAAGGAAATCCTCGGAGCCGCTTTTGAGATCGTTGTGCAACCATGCAATCAAGCAAGCACGCACGCTCGCATGATAACACTGCTCGTATAAGCTCGATATCTCGCTACTATATTCTATAGTAGCAATATAGTATTTTTTAATTTACCATAAGGATAACTGGGGAATGAGTATGCAGGTTTGCTGCCACAAAAATGGAAATATTGGGGGTTTTAGACTAAAATACATTGAATCTCGTCTAGTTGAAGCCATAAACAAAGTTTTATTAAATATGTTGAGAAATAAGCGAGATATCAAGTTTTACTTATTTCCCATAAGGTTGGCATTGGGACAACATACTGAGGTTACCCCTTACAATATCTCGGTAACAAATGGATATAAAGCATTGACTTAAGACTCTGAATCGTTTGTTATTTTTAGATGAATTCAATGTTCTACCAATAGTTAGATTATTTTATTTTTTATATGTAAAAACTCAAAAAACCTTTTTTGGGAGGTTTAACCCCCTTCCAGTGGTCCGATCGGATTGGTTAATGAACTCGCCCGTGTTTTTACCACTTTACATGACTGTATCAAATTTCATTAAGATCGGACCATATTTACAGCTGCTATCGTGTTAAACATACATACATCCCGTACATATATATATATTTCTTGAATTATTTCACAAATAAAGGTAACTAATATTTTATTTATTTTATTTATTATTTAATTAATTTATTTTATTTATTATTTAATTAATTTATTTTATTTTAATTTATTTATATTTTAATCATGTGACTTATATGAACACTGTATGAAAAGGTTTGGTAAAACTTGCTTGAAAATGATCTAAGGTTGAAACATGTTGCAAATAAAATGAATTTAAAGGGAACTCAGTTAATTTTTTCTGTAAATATATATATATATATATATATATATATGTTTAGAAAAATTTTAAAGAATGCTTTTTTTGCTTCTGGGGGCCCGAAAACAAAAAATTATCTTGGGCTTACGTCTTACCATGAGACCTACGGAAAGAGCTTAATCCTTTAAAATTCGCTAAAAGCGTCTAAACATAGCCAGAATGGGAAAATGATATCTCTACATTGGTGAAATGGTGATCGAAAATTAATAAAAACACAGGCTTGTAAAAAGAACACAACTTGTATTTTGAATAAATATTATATCTTTAATCTAATGTCCAAGTGGAATAGCCACTATCGATACATAATACATAACCGTCGTACCAGACGGACTTTGTGATTCCTTCTTACACTTCAAACATAACCGAAACAAAACCGACAAAACTCAACACTGGTAGAAACTAAATATACAAACAAAATTAACCGACTAAAGTACTTTGGCCTGATTCGGTTCTAAGTACAGCCGACAGAAACGCAAAAGAAGGAAAAACAATAAGTTCATCTTCCGGCTGGGTGTACTGACTGCCACTACTCACGATATAGAAATGTTAAGATATATACAAAAATATACATATTACATCTAAATATAACCCCGCTAGATAATCTATGTATAATATTTAAACACTTTGTTTCATCAATATACATCGCTTACAAAATAAACATATACATTCATATATTATAATAAAATATCCGATAACGCGAAATATGGTAAATCATCAGAAACTGAAATCGAAAGCCACATTTGTACAAGACTGGCTGTGTTGAGCACGACAAAAGGAACTTAACTCGACAGAACTCAACACTTGAGTGACAAACTAATGTAGCGTGACAGGCGCGAGTTCTCGCTCCTTTGAGGGGGTCATGCGGAGCAAGGGAAGCGTGCGCGGACTGTAAACTCGGCAGTTAAAATACCAAAAAAGAATGTCTCGGGATTTGGGGAGTTGAACAAAGAATGAAACAAGAAGACAAACAGAACATTCACATTCTCTCGTGCCAAACGTGAAAAAGTGACTTATGTTACTTGTGGAAGGCAGGTACTTAGAATTAATTTTATTTTAAAACCATTATGTTGCATTACAACTACAAATAAAAACGCCCTAAAATGTTAATTATGTTTGAAATTTTGTAAGGGTGGTTCGCAAACATATTTTCAACCAAACAATTTAAAATTAATTTAATCTAAATTTAATTTGATAAAAAATTAACTTAATACATACAAAAATGTAAATTATGAAATAAAACACAACCGTATAAAAAATCATAACCTCCATTACATTTAAAAATAAACCATTTTCTTATAAATACATCAAGTATTAAGTTTCTTATATAACACAGAATAATAATAGAAGGGACACACCATATAAACAAGCAATACAGAAGTTTTTGCTTTGATAACATTTGGGTTTGACAAAAAATTGAAAAGACTTCCACAATCTACAATTGGTAGAAACGTGTGGGAGTGAAGTTTTAAATATACCAAGTTAAAACAAATTTATATTTCAGGTAAAATCTAAAAAAATTGGTATGGTTATTGCCACTAAACCTGAAATGCTGATGGTATAGTTTAAAAGTTTAATATTTGAATAACATTTTATATGTTTTGGGCTTATGATTTTTGCGGGCATTTGCCATCACTGATTAGTAAAAGTAGTAAGTAAAAAAAGTAAACAAAACCGTTTTTTACAATCAGTGAGATGGTAAAAACAAAAATTCACCATCACCAACAATGAATATCAAACAAAGAATAAAAATGTAAAAGTTGCAGTTTTTAATCCCTTAAAAATTGTGTTTCCCTTAAATTATTATTCTACGCTAAATGTACTTTAAAAAAAAGTTAAAGCTTGACTTAACACACAAGCGAAACTATTTGGTTATTATGTTGTGTTGTATCAAATATAAAATTAAAAAAAACAGCATCTTTTTTTTAAAG
Organism: Flexamia atlantica; assembly: GCA_035578135.1. NCBI lineage: Eukaryota > Metazoa > Arthropoda > Insecta > Hemiptera > Cicadellidae > Flexamia > Flexamia atlantica. The sequence goes on from JAQJVK010000020.1 coordinate 526,885, forward strand.
TTAAAGCTTGACTTAACACACAAGCTAAATTATATTTTATTATTTGTTGTTGTCTATATGTTGTGTTGTATCACATATTAAATTAAAAACAGCATCTTTCTTACAAGTTGTCTGCTACATTATGGTATTTTTCATGACTTAAATGACAACATGTGAAGTGATAAAGTGTGAATAACAATAAAATCGGTCATATTAAGCATTTTCAATGTTTTGTCAGAAATGTTTAGTCTACTTGAGTTTTGAATGCTAATATTTGGAAACCGCAAAAAGGCCATAAATCTAATGAATTTAAAGGTAGAAGCCCCTTTGAAAGTTTAGAACAAAAACATTTTGTCTCCACTAAATCAGTTATATTTTATGGATACTAAACTAAACACGAATAAAAAAAAACAAAAAAAACTGTAATTTATTTCCAGCCTTTTGAACAAACTTTCTTGCATTCATGAACGATTATCACGAGTTAATTTATCTTGGATGAAAGTATTTTTCTCAATACTGAATTGAAGTAGTTTTTAAACAGAACAAAATTACAGCAATACAAAATTTGAAAAATTTCAATATAAAGTCTACGCAGTGCCTTCTTGCTCGATATGAGGCATCCTCCAAAATCACAATCGGTTAAAATTGTGATGTTTTGAATAATAGTGATGCATTTATTTAAAAATTGTGCGCTAAACTCTTCAATTAAAAAAAAATGTTCGCACTTCCAAATTTCTATCACTTTTTGATTAAGAGTTTTAATACGTAAGATTATTTCTTTTAATTCTATAAACTGTAGACGCAATTTCCTTCATTTTCAAACATTCTGAATTCTCGTTTTATTAATATCACATATTTTGGTAATAAATCCAAATCAAGAATTGTAGGTGATGCACAAAAAAGAAACCTACAGGCAAAAGTGTTGAGAATCATAATCACTGAAGTCAATGGGATTATATACCTAAGATAGTGTGTGTATGGTTGTAAACTTGTAATTCTGTTTGACAATAAACTTTCTAATTAAATAAAATTATAGATTGAATTAATGAACTTAAAAAAAATATGTATTTATAATGATTGTCAAGTATTAAAAATAAATCAGTTATAACTGATTAATTACAGTATTATGTGCAAGAATGAAGCACCAGCATAAAAAAAATTACTTAAAATAATAAGAACAAGGCACAACCAATCAATAACCATAGAAATAAATACATTTGACTGAAGAAAAACATCGATTTGTACAATTTATAGAATGTCCCTGAGCTGAAACTCATAAAAATTAATACCATAAAAAAAACAAGGTCTACAGAAAGTTTTTACTTTGTTGGTACAGAGAAAGATAAACGTTACCAATGACTCCGTGAAGCAACTTATCAAGAATTATTCTTGTTTTAACTGTCAAAATTGTAAAAAAAGTCTTGGACAATAGAGACAATACAATAATCTGAGGGAATTGCTAATGTTCCCGAGGTTTAAATTGTAAATGTTCTCAAAAAACTAAAGCTTGTAAAATATCTTAATTACAAGATCGGTTATACTTGTATTAGGGATTTATCGAGTTGAAATAATAAATATAAATATTCGAGTAAAAAGGTAACATCAACTTTCAATAAGCAAACATAACAGAATATTTACCATTATATTTTTGTTATCAATAAAATATTTAACATTATGAACAAAAATGTACACTTTAACAACAATGCATTTTTGCTTTTGAAAATAAAACAAAATAAAACTGTTACAACAATAAATAAGATCAAAGAGTAAATATAAAACAAAACTGTAAACAATACTTTTAAAAATAAACTGATTATGTGTAACAAGAAATAATCTTAACATAAAAGTGATTGCTTTTATTATGATTTATTTTTATGTTTGGACTAAGTCCTAAAAAATTAACAACACCACCCATTGTAAAAAAAGACTTTGTAAAATATACGGTAGATAAAAAAATCCATCCTACATATAAAGGGATTGGTCAAGTGTTTTTAGACTCAATAAAATCATTATTGTAATGATATCTTTGTATACAAATTTCAAGGACAAAGAGTAAATTCAAAAACAACTTTTCAAAAAACTTGACCCTCATATAACTTACACTAGCCCAACACTATTTACAACTCTCACTAGCTAGCTAAGACTATTTGTACGCAGCTATCATTAAAACTGAGAATTTTAAATGCTAATTTTCTATGGTATCGACATTAAAGTAGGGCAAGCCAATAGAAAAGTATAGGGTCATAAAAACCACTATTTCAAGTACAATGAACATATCAAATTCACTGGTATTAATAAGACATGTGGTATTAGGAATCCGACCGATCATTTGAAGCCAATTGACCACGTTTAATTACTTGTTACTACAATAACCTTTTTTCATCTTGGAACTTAAAACACTTTAGGCACGTAAAAAACTCATACCTTTGGTGATTGATTTTCAAACGACCTGATTTGTCCGTCATACTTGAAAAAGTGATGACTGTCATACCTTCCAAATCCTTGATATTATGTCAGATTTAGCAAGATGGAAGGAAGATTTGTTGTAAAAATGATGATGGTGTGATATGGTCCCAAACAACGACAATTCAAAAGCATTTGAGTGAGTTGGAGGAGCGTTTAGGAGTTGATATCACTTGGCAAAATCTTTCGAAAGAAAAATGTGGATGACATTATTTTTCTTTCGACAGACCTTGCACAAAAAACCAATCTCAGTAAAATAATAAATAAATTGAGTTGTTCATTACTTTTCAGTTTTGAGATTGTTAAGATGAATAATAAGTTAAGGCTGTCTATAACAAAATATAACAATACGGAAGAAGAAGAGTCTGGTAAAATGGTAACCCGAGAGAAATAGATTTTTGAACACCACACATAATAAACAATTTTTTGCAATCATCACTATTATAATACAAATTCTTCAACTTTTGATGGACAGGCTAAGTAAAATTAGGCTAAAACTAAAATTAAACAAAAAAAGTTGTAAGAGTTAAAAACTCTTACCTAATTTTGTTTGAATAATGATATATATACAAAGGAAAAATAAATCACTACTTTCCAACTTCACTCAAATATCTCCTGTAGGTATTAGTAATTTCAAAATCAATTAGAGAAACTTAATCAATAAGTAAACAAGTTATCTGTTGAACTTGATTTCTCGGACTCACATTCAATTAAATAACATATTGGTAAAATTATATGGTAAATGTCTATAGAAAACAAAAACATGACATTTTCGTAATGTGCCTTCTCACTTACAGACCAAAGCTATTCACATAGATACAACCGTTAAAACACATTCTACTCTTTGGAGGTATAAAAAATTTACAAATCAATTCAACAGTCGATAACGAACCATCTTTTGGTGTCGGCGTTTGGCGGTTCTCAACCTACGAGTTGTCGATAAAATAAATAAATAAATAGTAGGTAGACTAATCTAAAACGTAGGAATCCAAATAAATACATTCTTATCGAAATGCGAGTAAAATCCTTAACAGAACCGAAGAAAATCCGCATTTGAGCAATGGTGTAACCATTCCTTCCTATAATTTTCTAACTTGTAGAAATCTATTAAAATTATGATTTTTTTCAGTAATGTAAAAGAAGTTGAAATGCCCGAAGGTAACTGTGTGCGAGGCGAGGCGCTTCAGTGGTTCAGTGGCTTACGGCCGCTTCGGTGGCTTTCTGTCACTTCGGTGGCTTTCTGCCGCTTCAGTGGCTTTCGGCCGCTTCAGTGGCTTTCGGCCGCTTCAGTGGCTTACAACTGCTTCAGCCTGCTGATGCCGTGACGAACATAGCGGACCAGGTCGATCAGAGAACTGTGCAGCGTGAGCGGTCCGCAAACGCGATCCAGCTCGATGAAGAAATCTGCAACATGACGACGGACGGTTTGAATTCATCAAGCATGTTAATAGTTGGAGAATGTAGGCTTCCACAGTTGTCTTCACAAGATGTCTTCCGGGGAAGACTATGTGTAGATTATCAAATTCCTTGACGACGTTTCGGAGACTTTGCAGTTCTCCATTGTTGTGGGCGATTTTTGCTCTGAAAATAGAGAACTACGACGTATCTGAAACACGGGCAAGGAACTTCGACATCTACACACAGTCTTTCCTGGAAAATATCAAGTTAACATATAAATAGTAATTAATTTTTTTTAGGGGGGAATTAAGAAGCTAAGGTTGTATCACCCTTCAACAGGAAAACCCTGTGAGGGTACTTCAGCCATTTTTTTGAATTTTCATTTTATGGAAATACGTTCATAAAGATAAATAAATGATTGATGATTAAAGGTCGCCCAAAAAAGACCAGCCGATACAGTGCTCAAATACGGCAATACAGACTTTCACAGTGTAAATGAGGAGAAACTTAAACAAAATTATACAGTTGACAAAAACATGGGTTTTTTCAGCAACCGTTTTGGGAGATCACAATTTTGGCCACCTGCCAGTACTTCTTTCAGATTAGTTCAGAGTAGTTTCAGAGAATGTTTTCCTACAAAAGCGTGTAAATTGCCATTTCACATTCTAAAAACCAATTTAAAAACAACTGTTTATTGAGGAGCGAGCGGTAAAGTCAGCTGATTACTTTCATGCTTACAGCAGATTGCATTGTTACTCTATGCACTCCAGCCAACCTCAGTTGTTAACTTCTTTATAACCTCAAAATCGTAATGGCACATTCAGCTACAATGGACGTGATTAACTGTGATTGTGTTTATTGTTTGAGAATCCAAAATTGCAGTTGTAGGAAAAATAATAAGTTTATTTTGTGAGTCAAGTTGTCAAGTGTCTCTCACTATCGCTAAAATTACCAAAACACTCAAGGTTTGGATGTTTAGCTCAAGTGAGAAAGATCCACTTTTCGCTCCAGATAATTTTTATGCTGCTGTTGAGCTATTACATCTTAAGAACCACTATCAGCATCGCCTTCGGAACAAACAAATAAATACCTTTGTGTTTGTTTTTGAAGACGAGGGCGTCTGCCTGGTCCCACAGGTCGAAGCTGGCGACGAGTGTGTTGAAGTGATTGTTCTGGCGCTGCATGTCGCGGTGGATCTGCGGGGGCACGGGGACGAAGGGTCCCAGCGTGGGGGGCGCCCCGCTGCTGTAGCCGCTGCTCTGGGACCCAACGGAGCCGACCGACCCCGCGGGGCTGGGGGTGGGGGAGAGGGGGGAGGGCGTGCCCTGGCCCCCGCCGCACGCCTCGATCGTCGTGGGTGGATTGGCCTGTGGATGATTCGTGAAAGATTATCTCATTGGAAAGTTTGTTATATATTAATAGAAGAAAGATGCGTCTTCTAAGCTTAATGGTTTCTAGTAACAATTAAAACTATATTAAGTCTGTTTAAGAAGGACAGTAAGCTTACCTGAATCAATTAAACTTATGGTGATAGGACACAAATATTATAAAGGTGAAATAAATTTTTTATCACTCTATATACAAAAACTGCCTATTACCATACAGCTGAGATCTAGAAAAACCCTTGATTTCTTTACACCATTTTTAATGAAACAAATAACGATCATCTGATTTTTCGGTATCTTATCGTTGCATTCCGTACCCAAACAATTTTTTTCCATATCCGAACAAAATTTTGCTGTTCCCAAACCAACAAAGTTCCTATTTTGACAATTCAACAACCTGACTCTTAACTAAAATAGAAAGTTCAGACGTATTGTGTTAGTTTATAGAAAAATGACTAAAATATGAAATGTTGGATAATTTTTTATAAGAACTTATTTGCATAGTGATGAAAAGTATTGTTCACAACTTGTCACTAAAGTCCCATTTCTGGGCTCGATAGTGTTTTACACGCTCGGCTTACGCCTCGCAAGTAAAACACTATCTTGCCCCGAAATTTATTACTTTCATGACTAGAAGTGAAATATACGATTGAAACATTAGGCACCATTATCAGTTACTACCTGGTTAAGAATGGTGCATGGTGCCAGTGGCACTTTTGTAATATTTTTGGGTCCTATAACAAAAAATGCACTAAAAATCGGGCAAGCATGCTTTCCTTCTCCAACAACTCTCACAGTCCTCTATCAATGAAAAACAAAATTAAGGTATTTGAAATTGTAGTATTACTTTTCAATCTAAATATTAAATGTTGAATATGATTAGGGACAGTTTGAAAAAGTTAAAAACAGGACCTAGTCTGCTGATGGTTGAGCTCTTTTCAAGGCAAGCCGGAGGCAACCGCTTTGTCCGAGGGTCACTATCCTGCTTTAGACCTGGCTATAAAGAAATCCTCAGAGGCTAGACTGGCTAAAATGACAACCCTTTGACAACACAGTTGCCTCCAGGAACCAAGAAGATTACCCTGCCATTGGCCTTAAAAGGCAAAAAATACAAGAGACGGAGAATACTATAAATTCTGACTAAAATGATCAGTCAGTCATTTTAAGACACAAGAATACATTATTTACCACCCAACCCTCATCAACAATTCCATATCTTCTCTAAATATCATGGAAATTTATAACATTTCTATTTTGTGGTTTGCAATGAGTTTCATTTTTGTGTTGGCTCAGAATTACACTGTATCAAATTACAGATTATACAAATAGCCTAATCATGTCTCTAAAACAGTGTGAATTTGTGGTATAAATTAATTTTTTTAACCCGGCAGAACTGACTTCGATTTGAAAACGCGATGACTGACGGTCTTTTGGACCAGGTTTTATTTAAAACATATTATACTGAAAAATAATGAGTATATTTGCAAAAAAACTCCACTAAAGTCTTTTACATTAGTTTTGTGACTACCTTATATAAGATATATATGCATGTAAAATATTTATATAATATAAAAAAATATATTTTGAATTGCAGTTGGTACATCAATTATTATTGTTATTACACGATAAAAACATCCGCATGTTGTACAAGGATGTGGTTATACTGACAAAAACTCCACAAAAGTATTGTGCATTAGTGTTTTGAATATTTTATATAAGAAATATGTGCATACAAAATATTTATATGTAACATGAAGCCTAACGTGACTCATGATCGAAAACACCAGACCTCTAAAGAATCTTTCATTGAACTGACTGTAAGGGTTAGAGAATGACGGGAAGTGAGTCATGATGTTCCTGGAAAGACGTACGAGAAGTATAGTGACGGCCAGCCCTGCCAACACCCAAAAAATATCATTTTTATTGAAAAAACTACTAACCTGGTCTTTTAGACAGGTAAGTCAGTCCTCGCGGGTTAAACAAATCTTTATGTTATGTCATTGGTATTTGTAATGTGTGACAAATTCAATTAAAAATACTTGTATGGGTCTGATGGTGACTTGATGTTACCGAATCGATTTTGGAAATTTGAATTACTTGACACAACAGGTAATATAATTTGATTTGTTTGCGATGAAATGAAACGATAAAAATTGAAAATAATCTCAGATGTCTAAGCTAACTTTGCTACCACTTCAGTTCCGAAATCTCTCAAAAAAAGGCATCATAAAATATCTAATGTGCCAATCTGGATAATCCTTCATGTCGCTTATCTTTATCAATAATCAAATTAACTATAACAAACAAAATACAATTTTTTAAGATTACAGCGGGATAAGTTTGAAATGTAATCGACAAAGTGTCAGTTTTGGATCTGAGGACCACTGACCTTTTGCAGGTACTCGTTAAGGACTTTCTGGTTTTCCTTGACTTCGGAACGGCACATCTTGAACAGCTTGAGATGCAGCAGCGACTGGCAGCGGAGGCTAAACAACAACAACAAACACATCAGATTATTGTTATATTTACTGAGGTTAAACAATACCTACACAACAACACATATTAAACAAAACATATTAAAAGTCAGAATCTCAGTTCATACGAGCAGAGATCCCACTGTTACAATACCCGGTACAAAAGTAAATTCTCTCCATAAACTTTCACTTTTTGAAAAAAACATTGTATTCTGGCCTTAAGCTTTTTCAAAACCTTCCATCTTTTGTAACAGAAAACTCAGTTTAAATAAGTTCAGAGATACTCTCAAAAATACCTCACTTTTCATAACTTTTATAGTGCAGATAGTATTTAGGACCATTTTAAAATTTGCACCCCTGCCTGTGAATATCTCACCAGTCCTACCTTGCATTATCATACCTAGTGGCAGTACCGGATTTACCACTAGGTCTGGGCCTTGGGCCGCGCAAGCCCAAGAATAAGGCACCGAGTTTGGATTAGAGGGGCCGAGCTAAAAAAAAGGGTCACCACTTTTGGTGAGACTGTACGGGCCTCAGGGGGGCCGCATACTGAGCTAGGCCTAGGGCTGCGCTGACCGTAAATCCTCCACTGCCTAGTGGCACATTGACCTGTCCACCACTCATGAAGAGCCTATTGTCGGCAGAACTAAGTACAAAGTACAAACTGTTAAGTACGAGAACACCCCTATATACCAGGCTATTCTCGTACAGGCCAAGGAGCCCAAGGGATTATAAGAATCCCTTAGTCACTCCGACGACCTTTTACTTGGGAACGTGGTTCGAGGGTGGATGAATGACTAGGTGACATGAGGTTGACGAATTGAACTCAATTTAGGATTACAATGAACAATAAGCCTGGGCTTATGCCTCAGGTAGATTTATGTTACATGAGTTTCTTAATGAATTTTGGTCTTGCTTCACAGAGTTATTGGTTAAAGACTTAATACATTTTTATAGGGAGGATGGAGACAAGACTAGGACAGGATCTGGCTAGACTTACAGAGAGCGACGAAGATCATCGTGCGTCACGGCGACGGACTGGGCGATGCGTGCTGGGGTGGATAACGAGCCGAACAGAACACCACGCCCCATTTTCCGGGGTATTTATTGGAACCGCCAATATCCGGCAGGGCCCCCTCAGCCAATCAGAGGCTAGCACTTCCAACCAGACCATATATGGTCTGGCCCGCAAACCTCCGGTGGCCGCGGTCAACACCCCGCCCAGGCCCGCGGTTCCAGATACTTGATTTTAGAAAGCGATTTTTGAATTTAAGTCAGTCTAACCCAAAACTTCCAAACACCCCAATTCGGGGCATTTATAACAAAACCATAGTCAATAGTTGGAGTAGAGAGTAGCGGTGTTTACCTGAGCACGACGAGCTTGTTGTGCAGACTGCAGTGGGGCTGGGAGCCGGGGCTGCGGAACTTGCTGGAGATGTACCTGGAACACATCGTTGTGTCGTTAGTTTACGACACTCGATTAATTAAACCTCACAAATATGATTAATTAAGGTATTTTTTTAAATTGTGACTAGTTCTCGATTGTGGCAGAACGGTGTTCAAGGAACTCTTTCTGCTAGTTGATTGTGCATAATCGGTGGTAGCAACTTTGCCACAAAAGAGGATCGTGTGTAACCAGCTGGAGTAATTTTGCCATAGACAATTGCGTGTAATAAGTAAATTTTTGCAGTCTTAAACACGGATTACGTGAAGTAAATTTCCCATAAGTGATGACTGCACGAAATGTATGGGAATTACACTACAATTTCAGCTAAAAAATAATGCCTTCTGTTAATCTTGAGATGGGCTGAATATTGAAAATCTTAACAACAAAACTTTAAGACCCGAGTATTTGTACCAGGCATTAAAAAAAATTCAAATTTTCAAAATATATTGATCTAAAGTTGAGCTTTGTTTATTTAAATTAAATAGTTCCGAGTCCAATAAATTTGCTTTAAACCTAGCTACTTTAAATTAGCTAATCGCAGATAAATGTTTTGAGAGAGGGAGGAATGGAGTGAGGGGAAGGGTTATGTAGCTCTTGGTAAATTATCTTTACATCTTTCTACACAGAAACATCTGTTTTCTGCGCCTTACTCTTGGCTGAAAAAGTTACACTTTGCCGATCACTGTGCACTAAATTTACTGTGCACTAAGAAACGGAAATAGCAGAAGTCAACAATCAAAACAATCAGCTGATTGCAGTAACCCAACTTTTAATGCATGTTTATTAGTTATTTTAGGGGAATGTAGTGGAAGCACTGGTGGTAGTAGCAAATGTTTGTTTGTTCATTATAGGCTAGATTTGAAGAATTGGATACGTAATAGTGTATGCAAGGAATACATTTAGATTAATGACGTAATGAATTGTATGTCACACGCCCGTTAAGTTTCACTGACTTGTATGAACTATCAAGCTCGCACGGCAAAACAATACTTAACAGGCTACTAACATAATATATTTTCGTACTCCAATTTTTTCACATCCAGCACTGGTTGTAACAATTATTATGTCATGGTTATAAATCTAACCTAAAATAGAATATTATTTTATAATACAGACTTTTATTGGATTGTCAAATTGTTATAGAAAAAGTTCCAGATTCTTCAGGTTAAGTAAGTTTCTAATACAAGTTTTGGTTATTCCTGAAGAAATGTAAGTGTATGCGTTCGTCCTTGACTAGAAAAAACCCAGCAACATTTATATTTAAGGGAATTATCAGACATCCCACTTACTTGATGAGGTTGAGAGTGTCCTTGTACATGGTGTACGGAGCTTTCTCATTGGTCGGACGCTCGTTCTCCATCGTGTTCCCGGTGAGAAGGAAGAACAGAACAGCCTCCAGGTACTGCATACACTGCGCCGTGTGGTCTGTCTCCCTGTCCGCCATGTGCTTCAGTCTCTTGGCCTCCAGCAGGTACTGGTCTCTATGAGGCAAGTGGAAATTACAGGGCTGTAGAGGAGGTAGTGGAGTAGATTTCTCTAATCCAGAAATCTTATGTCAAAACATCTGTTCAACTGGAGTGATCGGCAAGAAATGTACACTACTGTAACAAGTCTTGTGGGAAAAGTCATATCTAGATACTGTGCGCTCTTCAATTTAAGTAGAATGAGTTAGATACTGTACGCTCTTCAATTTAAGTAGAATGAGTTTGTTTTTAAGTCAGTGTTTCCCAACCTTTTGATGCTCGCGTAGCACCTACCATATTTTCAATATTTTGGTGTACTATCGCAAAGGACCCCCCTCCTCCCATCACCGAGGGATCCCTCCAACAATGAATTCTTATAGTTGTCCTTTGTCAGTTTTAATTTTCCCAGCTAAATTTATTCAATTTTCCTTTTCAATGTAAATGTTTAGATCGTATTTGATTATAAGGACATTTTGACAAATTACCCCCCAGCTCACCCCAGCTCTGCTCAATAATTTTATAGTCATTTTGGCGAAAAAACCGTATGAATATGAATATGAATTTCGTTGATGTGAAAAAATGTCTAGGTACAAGGGGAAAAATAATTTCTGTCTGTTATTTGAAAGTGTACATATTTCTAATATTTTATATTGAAAAATTAACATAAATTAAACAATTCCAAGTCATTCACTTATGTTTATGTTGTAGGTATATTACAAAACCTTTTACAACAGATCAACATAACTAAACCACACGCTCAATATAGAAAACAATTTGGTTAGTAAATCGTACAACTGACAAATATAGCAACACCACCAAATTAACACTGTAGTATTTTTTAATTGAAAGATCATTTTTTAATGACAAAATGTTTTGTAAAAAGAATTACTCTTAAAGTGAAAGGGTAGCAATGTTTCCTAAAATATGGTACGAAAGTGACATATTATTACCAAAACAAATACTGAAAAAGTTAATAAAGCGACTTTACTGTTCGACGGGACAGCGTTCAATCGGAAACCTAGTATTTTATTTTGTACAACTTCTTCAATCACTTGCATACCACCAGTGGTACGCGTACCACCGGTTGAGAAACACTGTTTTAAGTGATTGAGGAACAATAACGATGATTTCCATGCGAAATATGTAACAGAAAAACTATCGTAAAATATATAATTCTTAAAGTTTCGATTGATAATACATTTTGGGGAATGTCGGTCCAACCAGAAAACCCATTATCCGAACAGGCTCTGGTCCCAAGCCCAAGTGGTCTGGATAATAGGGAGTCTACTGTAAGAGAATCCGATGATATTATGGTGAGTTTCACGAGTCATTCCTAACCACTTCTTCACTGTTGTTAAAAATAGTACTACCGTACTATATTTAACTCCCCAAGTACATATTGTGGTTGAATGAAAAACATAGCTGAAACCAATTTTACAATTTTAACACCACTGTATTAATCTAGAGTAAACTTTCTGTGAGAATATTCCTTGTCATTATGCTATGACTTAATGATTCTATGAAACTAAAGATTAGACAATATGAGGGCATGGTTTATAGTGATTTATATTTAAGCTTTGTGTATTATTCGACTGATTACACCTTACCCAATCTCTTAGCAAATCTTGCAAAAATAGAAATTTCATAATTTGTAAATTACAACTTGTTCTTTTTGGGTCAAAACCGAATGAAATACATTCATTAGCGTTTCAGATGGAGTCTTAAACTGCAAAATCCCAAACACAACACAAATTCTACCAAAAATTTTTATAACCAAGCATAAAAGAATACCTGTTGGATAAATGAAAACTTAATATAGGCAAAAAAGAAAGATTAAGTAGAAAATTTGTACTTTCAAGAATGAAAGACAAAGAATCAGTGTATTATGAAGCAAATGTATAAGAATCATTGAGTGTCGCTAAAGTACACATTTAGCTTACTTGTCGGTGTCGGACATTTCCGCTTCGTCCGCCTCAAAGTAGGAGAAGTAGACGCGGGGTGGGGGCGGGGGCTGCCGCTCATGGTTGGTCGGGGGCAGCGTCGGCGCAGGCGGGGGGCCCGACTGGAACCACACAAATAAATAAATTAATTAATTGAATCGTCTTTATTTTGGAGCGTTTTTCATGGTGACATGTTTTACAAAAAAACTTATGGCAAAACTACAAACTAAATACAATAAAACAAACATGACATTTTTATTTATAACTAAACAAGGACATTTTTGGATATTCGTCCACTTAATAAGTCATTTTTTTAACTTTTCTTAAAAGACCTCAGACTTTCCCAGCTCATGACTCATCCCAAACGAGTTTTAGATAGGAGATAGATAGATACAGAGGTAGATCTTGAACCTGGGAAACATATAGGCCTATTCACTTCCCTAAAATCCCCTCGGGCTATGCCCCGTGAACATCCTTAGCTTCAATGTTTACATTTTATAAGGATGTAAACATTCAAATACTTAATTGTAAACAGCTGTGAGGACTAAAATTTGACAGTTCAAAGAGCAGTGGCAAGATCAGCTGTTTCAAGCTATCTATCGTGAGTGAAGCCACAGACAACTGCTAGTCATGTATAAAAATAAAATTTGTTTGATTGCAATCACATTTAATTTTATGGGCAAAATATCACATGTGTGGTATTTTTGTAATCAGGAAAAAATATTTTTCAAATGAAACATACAATTTATAATAGTGGTATTTAAAATTGTGAACTTGGGCACTTTCCTCAAAAAACTATAGATGATATAAAATTTTTATCTAAATATTCAGATTCTGTATTAAGTTTTATGTAAATTTGACCCTACTTTTACATAAAATCATGAGCATAAACGTATTTCCAGTATCAACAGACACCTTAATACTAGTAATCTAAAATGGGTGGTTAAACAAAACAATTTTTCTTTTTTTCTGTTGTGAATTAAAACAGGGAACCACAATAAAAACAGCTACATTGCTGACGAAGCTTGGTACATAATGCAACCCTAGGGTGGCGACAGTACTGACCCTGGCTGGGAGTTTGGTGGCGTCTTGTTTCCGCTTGTTCTTGTAGCGGTCGCGCGAGTCACGCGAAGAAGAAGAACTGACACTCGGTCGCCTCTCCCGCTTAACCACCACACCGCTGCAAAAAGATTACCACATTTTTTGCAAAAAATAGTGTCAGCGGGAAAACATTTTTTAAAGGATTTTTGTTACCATGCCGTTTTACTAATTTCTACCCAAAGAGCAGAAGAGTGTTTTCCACATAGATCTTAGGTTTGCACACAAGCGGTTAACTGCAAGAAAGGACCATGTGGTCCTAAGTGTTTGGCAAAATACTCAGGTATTTCAATTTCATTATACTGGTTTCCTTAATTTAGGCTTTGAATTTTTCTTACCATCCTGTTGTTTCCTCATGTCAAATGACAAAACACGTTAAGTGAACAAGTTAATACGGGTGCTAAGCCATTACTATAATGAACTCACGAGTGTGGTACTGAGAATTGCAGGTAGAATTGCCCCTCAAGGGGCCTTTGCCCCTCAAAAGTAGAATAACTAACCAAGATACTCTTCACCTCGTTCCTGCCTTCTTGAAAACGCTAGCTGTCATTTAAATGATTGACACAATATATTTTAACAGGTTTCAATACACTACTTAAATTTTTTGAGTTAGCACTTCTAGTTTTGAAGAGAAGAAGAGCGTTGTTTATAGAAATGTGATTTAAATGAGTGGCAGAGGAGGCTGTTCAGTGGACAAAACACAAACAGTCCCACAGGACACGCCTGTTGTGGATGCCTTCAGTCCCACAAACATGAGCTCACCGCAGTAATTCTCTTTAAAATAATCCATTGAGAAGTGCCTACATTTAAATGTCATTGATGTTTAGTAATGACGTACTGTGTACTTTTAATATTTGGATATGTTTTTGACACTTGATTCTAAATTAATAGATATTCTAAGCCAACCAGTCCTTAACAACCAATATCCATTCAATAACTTCATTTCGAATCTCACTCTATGGGACCAAAACCATTAGCAATTTAGATACAATTTTATAACTGCAAAAAAAAGCCATTTGAGTGACTTTAAAATTTTAAATTTAAAACTGCAAACTTCAGTAAAAGAACACTTTTTATTCTTAAATATAATGACTGTATACAGAATGTATGTCTTCGAGACAATTCCGTCATTGCAATTTAAATCAAACAATTTAAAATTGGTTGGGGATTGCCAAAATTATAACACAAGAAATTGTGGAGAAATATCTTTGGGTTTTCATAGATTGGATTTATTTTAAAAGAAACCATCGTAAACAGGCTCAAAATTTTATAATAAACTTTCAAAAGATGTTAGGTCTGCAGTTACAGGTGGTCGATCACTATTTAGGAAGAAGTTAAAAGCTTTCCTATTTAAAAAGGCTCTTTATTCTCTGCGGAAACTTAGAATGCTGCTGTAAATAAGTTGGTAATAAGACACTTGCATTTTGCATATGAAGCTGAGGTATATTAATTAACATTAATGGTGGTACATACCTGGGCAGGGGCGTGGCCTCGGTCTCCAGGTTGGCGGGAGTGGGGCTCTGCGTCCACTTGCGAAGTTCCGCCGCCGCCACCGGGGCAACAGGCGCTTCCACAACAGCGGGGACTTCACTTTTACTCTTCTTCTTTTCACTCCTACTTTTATGCTTATCCGACTTTTTGCTTTTCTTCTCCTCTTGCCTCGTGTCGGGGTTCTCAGTCCTCGTTCTCACTTCCTCGGAACGTCTTTTGCTCGGAACGTGACTCAACCGACCCAGATCGATCCGGCACATCAGAGTCACCGGGAAGGGTTCCGGTTTGACGGGTTCCCTGGGAGGGCTGGGAGGGGGGAGGGAGGGGATCCTCTCCGTGGGAGGGGGAGGAGGGGGGGTAGGGGAGGGCGACCGTTCTCTCAGCGGAGACACTGACGTCCTGTCACTGTTAGCGTTACACTCCACCACAATAACACCGGGCGTTCCCTTGCCTCCCTTCCCGCCCTTCCCACCTTTCCCGCCGCACTTCCCGCCGCCCTTTCCGCCTTTCCCTCCCTTCCCGCCTTTCCCGCCGGTCTCGTCCCTCTTGGGGAGATACAGCCTCCTGAGGGTATCGTTTTTCTTCTTGTCCGCCACGACGTTCCCTTCGAAGTCCAACTTGGGCGGGCTCTCCTCCTTCTTGACCTCCGGCTCGCTCTCGGGCGTCATGCTCCTGGGGGCGCGCTTGCCCGCGGGCGGCGCGGGGGGAACCCTTGACATCGGCTTCAGCGGAGACAGCGCCACCGACTTGCTTGGCCCCTCGTCGTCCGAGCTGTCACTCGTCACCGTCGGCTTGCTGATCCTCTTCCTCTTCTCCCTCGACGAGTCCCTCCTCCTCTCCGTCGAGGTTTCCTTCAGCGGCCGTTTCTTCACCGGACTCGCGAAGCCCCACGCCTCATCGCTCTCGCTGGAGCTCGGCGCCCTCTTCACCGCCTTCTTCTTCTCCTTCTCCACCACCTCCTCCTCCGAGGAGTCCGGCGGAGGTTTCGGTTGTTGTTTGCGTCTCCCTCGTTTCTTCGGCGTCTTCTCCGCGGGTTTCGGTTCCGCCTTGACCTTGGTCGGGCTCTTGTTCTCCCGCTTGGGCTTGGCGGGGCTGGGCGGGGTGCGGGGGGGCCGGCCGCGCGGGCGGGGCGGGGGCGGAGGGGGGGAGTCACTGTCCGAGGGCGTGTATCGCCTCGGAGGCGTCCGCGGGCCCCTCGGCGGCGGTGCGGGCCTGTCGTCGTCGCTGTCGCTGTGGACTATCGCCGCACTCTTGGCCGCGCGGCGGGTCTCGGAGCGGCGGGGCCGGCCCCGCTTGCGCGGCGGCTCCAGCTTGGGCCGCTTGTTGTCCTCCGAGTCGCTGAGACTCGACAGCAGCGGCGCCGGCTTGGCCAGCACCTCCACATCCAGCTCCGAGTCCTCCGAGCTCTTCTGCTTGCTCGAGCCCTCCTGGACACAAACAAGTCAGTCAACTTCAGCGAAACAAACTTCAAGAAGAAAAAAAAAACACAGTCCAGTAGATTCTTCCTAACCCAGGCACCTCAGGACCGAGAAAACCAAAAACAACCAAGAACAATTTGTACTGTTTATGATTGCTACAAAAAAAAGCTTTAGGAATTATTTTTAATTTAAAAAGAATAGTTTTAGTAAAACAGTAGCACAGCAGCAGCTCTCCTCTTACTCATTTGATGATTTCTGGAACAATCAACAAAACACAAGTCTAATTTATTATTTAATATTTTGAATTTAAAATTTTGAGTACCTCTGCAGGTTAAGTTAAAATCTAAGACACTATTCTATGTACTTGTACATTTCAATGAATAAAGAATGTTTGACTGTAGCCAGGCTTGTCAAGACAAGCCTGGATAACGAGTTTTCCTGGTAAACCAACATTCCCTCAACATGAAAATTACAACTGTAATGCCTTTTACTCTGATTTAGACTTGTGATTACTGGTGTAAAATCTTTTACACAAGAACTGTTGATAAAGTACTAACATTCCTTGCCGATCATGTCCCTATAAACCAATGCATTGATAAAAATCGTCTAGTTAAAAAAACAATGACACTTCCATGGAGTTTAGTCCGGTTGAATTGATATCCAGTTAAAAGGTGTCCGAATAAGACAGAATCTACTGTACACAAACTAGTAAAATACCCCCGTTGCAGCAGACCTGCATACTCAGCGAATTTCAAATGCAAAACAACATATTTCAATCCAACATAGCGAGATTTGACATGTTTTGGTAAGCTCCATAAGAATAACATGGGGAATGAATATGCAGGTTTGCTGCTACAGGTATATTAAAAATGGGTTGTTTTAATTCAATATTTAGTAGATCTGAACTGGAAGAAGCTATTTACCAAGTTTTATCGAGATATGTTGAGAAATAACCGAGATATAGAATTTTACTTATTTCCCATAAGGTTAACATTGGGACAACGTACTGTGATTACCACTTTTAATATCTCGGTAACCAATGAACATAGAGCATTGATTCAAAGTACTAAATTGTTTGTTTTTTTGAGCTCAATTCAATGGTGCCAACAAAAATACGATACATTTTATTTTTCTATGTAAAAAACTCAAAAAACCCATTTTTGGGGGGGTTTATCCCCCTTTACCCCCCCTTCCGGTGGTCCGATCGGGCTGGTTCACGAACTCGTCCAATTGATTACCACTTTACATGTCTGTACAAAATTTGATAAAGATCGGACCATTTTTGCGGCCGCTATCGTGCTAACAGACACATATATATATATATATAGATATATATATATCTAAAAATTCAAACGAATGGTGTTTTTTGCTCTGGGGGTTGCAAAACGAAAAGTTATCATGGTCTGGGGCTTAGGTCTTACCATGAGACCTACGGTAATAGCTTCTTCCCTATAGGGGAAATTCGCTAAAACACAGACTTAACAAACTACTAACAACAGATAAGGAATAAAAGTTAAATATTTTAAGTATTTATCATTTTTCCTTGTATAGTGTTGAAACAATTAGATATTACCTACTGATTTTAAAACACGGTGAGAACATCAGTACATGTCACTTCATATGAGGGATTGGAAGTATTATTGGCAAGATCCTTCTCCCTTCTTTCAAATATACTGTTACTTATAGAAAAAAACTGATTTGCAGGATATAAAGACATGTTCAGTCAGCCTGGCTAATGGTTTTTTTGTGTTAATCCCTAACAGCATTTTACAAAAGAGATACGTAAACGCTTTTAAGGGAAAGTGGTGAAAACTCCTGAAATTTGTGTAGGTAGACAAAGTCCAAGACACTAACCATTAGGCTAGCAGCATGCCCCTACAATGACTTTCAAATGATGCCCCAAATGATTTTCTCTCTCGTCTGATGGATGGTA
This sequence comes from Flexamia atlantica, assembly GCA_035578135.1. NCBI lineage: Eukaryota > Metazoa > Arthropoda > Insecta > Hemiptera > Cicadellidae > Flexamia > Flexamia atlantica. Next base: position 545,374 of record JAQJVK010000020.1, read on the forward strand.
CCTTTAGGTCCTCCCCGGAAATGATTGTCTCTCAGGAGCCTACCACGATGTGGAGGAGCTGTTTTCAGCTATACAAACAGCTGATCATATTGACTCTTGAATTCCTAATAGATTAAAGCTCGGAGATTTATTTTAGCATAAGCTAGTAAATTTTGAAATACAACTAGAAGAAATTAATTTTGAAAATTTCTCAAATTAGGTTATAATTTGGATTACTAAAATTAATTTATGAAATAAAATAGATATTAAGGGTACGCACCTGACCAGACTTGTTATCATTGGAGGGTGCGGGTTGCAGCGGAGTCAAGAACCGCTCCAGGTTCCACCGTGGCGGGGGCTCCTCGACGGGGGGCAGGGGCGCCGAGGTGGGGGGCATGGCGGCGGGGGGCACCTCGCTGCTAGAGTCACTCTCGCTAGAGTCGCTGCCAGAGTCGTCTCCCTCGCTAGAGCTAGACTGGGCCACCGGTGACATGGGCTCCGGCAGCTGAGTGGGGGGCGACAGTAGCTCGCTTATAGCCGGCGACAAGCTGCGACAAACACGACCAATCAACACCTCGCTAGAGCTAGCCTGGGACGTTACAACATCGGACAAACTCCTAGTGCTGTGCTGAAAATGAACACTAAAATAATACGTATATTGTAAACGTTTACCCGGCAACTATGATACTTCAAGCATCAAATTCAAAACAATAAGAATCATGACTGTAAAATTTTTAATCGATCACCATATGGGAGTACACATAGTTCTCACCTGTGATGCTTCCCGTTTTATTAATTAAAAATTTTTTTGAAGGAGTTTGAACTGCAGGGATTCATTGATTTATGGTGACTGAAAAAGAGTTTTGTTTGTAAACATAGGCTTCAACAAAATTTTCACTGAGCGATAGTTTTAAGTAGTTGACAGTGAATCGCAATACGTGGCCATTATAACAGCATTGGCGAGCCAGTCTGGTAATGTGACATCACCACAGGACTCCGGCCTGTAGTGTAGTGTGACCTTGGTAGAGCCCAATAAAAATCAAGTGATGAAGGATTTCTCGTGGCATAACTGGTCAGGAATTTTATATTTATGTCACGTCCAAGTTATAACTGCAATATTAATCTGTATCTCGGTGTATACTAATAATTTCTGTTACTGCCGGACAGTCCAAACTTTCTTTTCATCCATACAAGATTTTAGTCTTAACTTGTTTATATTAGAAACTACTGAATACCTGGAACTATAAAGATAAAAATAGAAGAAATCAATAAGATCAATAAGAAGGAACAAATAGTCCAAAAAAATTTTAGATGAAGAAAAAAATGAAAGGTTTTTCAAGATTTTCAACTGCTTACAGGTCCTACTTACTTTATTTGTATTCTTGAATTTTTCATACATTAGTTCCAGTTAAAAATGTATAAAAATTGAATAAAAATTACAATTTGATAAAATTTAGAGGTAGACTTACAAAAAGAAAGTTTTACAAATTAATGTACTTATAAATTATATACAAACAATAGGTGCTGTTTCACGGACAAGGAGAAAAACAATATATAGAGATGCATACATGTTTAAAACTGTACTGCATGTCTACATAATGTAATTCATTAATGATGGTTCAAGCAAAAAAGCTTATTAATTAACCTAAATAACGTTTTCCTCATTTATTAAAATAATTATTTCAACTTTCAAATATTACAAGTTAAATCACAACTCAAAACCTGAAAACAAAAATTCTTTTACATATGTTCCTTTCTCAAGAAAATCACTATATGCACATGAAGCTAGAACCTAAATAATGACATTTAATACGTAGTTGAAAAATTATCATAATTTTTAAACTAATACATTTTGAACTAGAGGAAAATGGAGGGAAAATGAGTTTAGACGGGAGGGAGGAGCTGAAGGCAGGAGAGTCGAGGTTTAGCCAATCAATAGGGCAGACCCTTCACATAATCCACGTCCTTCTTGTACCACACTTCCACCGCGCAAAGCATTTCTGAGCAAATAAGTGAGTCTGTTAATGTAATTGAAATAATGTAAGGTTTGCTGTGTTCTAATATATTTTGAGGAAAATTGTAAACTAATTTGATAATGTTTCATTATTTGATTTGGCTTTCAAAATTACTATGTTGAGAAAAATTCGCATTGGAGATGGTAAATTATGTGTATTCAAATGTTAATGAACTTATAACTGATTTATGTGAAAAATCACTCAAAAATCACTCAAAATCACTCAATCACTCACAAATGTTTAAAATATCAGTGTGAAATATAAATTAAAAAAACAGTTGGAGAAACAAGTTGTTGGAACTTACAACTGATTTATGTGAAAAAACAATCACTCAAAAATGTTTAAAATGCCAGTGTGAAATATAATTTCAGCAAATAATTGGAGAAACAAATATAAAATACTACTTAGTTATGTAAAGGCTAAGTTTATAAAAGCTGAGTAAGGAACAGGCTACCTGTTCTGAGATTAGTGGTTGGATGACTTTTCATGACTTGAATAGTTGTCCATTAAAATGCTTAATTTACCTGTTGTAATTAATTATGTAATAGAGGAGGTCTACTTAAAATTTTGTCCTCACATAGATTGCACTGGATTGTTCAAAGAAAATTATCAAGCAACAAATATCTGATTCACCTGATCTGCACTATACTTTCAACATTAATTTATTCACTCCCACGAGGGAAACATAAGTTTTACAAGTTAAACTTTACACTTGGACAAATTTTGCTGCAAAATCAATTCATCCTGATCTAAGGATAAAAATAACAGCATTCTTATCAATGTTTGATTACAAACTCTGTGTGCACAATGTGTTGACAGTTACTTATCACAAAAATTATGTAAATAAAGAGATATCTGGCTTCAAAATAGTGATTTTTCTTAAATGGCAGTATCAAAATCAACTGAAAGAGTCATAGTATAGAAAAGGGTGTTACTCATTTATAACTCTCAACACTCAGACTTATGTTGCGATACTCTCAGGAAGTACAAAACCTTTTTCAATTTCAGAAACAACTTTCTAACAATCTATATATTAAATATGTGAGGGGTTTCCTTTTTACAGTCACAACTCAAAACAGCTAGACAGATTTTAATGTTTGGAGTGTCAAATTAAAGGTATTTTCATGCAGATTTGCCACTACATCTCAGAACCAAGAAAGTGCATCACTCAAGTACAATAAATGGCTGAGCTTTTGGAGCAGTGGTGCTATCTGTTTAAATCAACTAGATCAAATTTGATTCACTTTGTTTACGGCTAAAAATTTAGTTATGGTTGAAATACTTCTTATTGTTAACCACAATGCAGCATGTTTACATGCTGTCAACCACATCAAAAGCCACGTCAAAAGCAGTAAAAAGGAGGACTTTTTGGAGGAACTTTGGAGGGCCCGGTAAAATTTCTTGGCTTGGTGTTACTTACAAAAAGTGTCATTGTAAGTCAATAAATAACAATAATCTAAACAAATTAGTCATAATCTGATTTATCAATGAATATTTTTTGGGATTTCTCAAAAACTAGTGTAGTTAACGGCATATAATATCGGCAAAATTCTTCCTTCACAGAGGTACATTTGTAACATCCCTAAATTTTATCAAACAAAATTTTTTCATTATAATCTTTCAATGATTGGAAAAATTTGAGGACCTTCAGGTTGACGACTTTTGGAGGGACATTTTTCTAAAGGAATGGCTTTATGAGGACTTGGATGAATCTTTTTCAAAAAGAGGACGTTTGGAGGACTTAAAGGACATTATCTTAAAAGGAGGGCATTAGGAGGATTCCGAGGACCTTTTTTTCAAAAGGAGGTCTTTTGGAGGATCCTTTTTTTAAAGAGGACTTTCGGAGGACTTGAAGGATTCTTTTTGAAAAGGAGGATTCAGAGGACCTTTTTTCAAAAGGAGGACTTTTGGAGGACATAGAGGATTTGCAGGACCGGTAGACGCCCCGAAGCGAAGCTGCGTACTCACATGGGCTTGTCGATGATGGGGCTGGTCTCCGGCGTGGCGGGGGGGAGCGGGGGGTGGAGGGGGGCGTGGCACACGGGGGGGACCACCGCGATGGGCAACTTGTCCCGCGAGCTGACCGGCGGCGGCTTGTGCTGCTGCTGCAACCAGAAGAAGAAGAAACATAAACACTCCATGAGTAAAGCTACAACGTTAAAATGTAGGCCCCTTAGCTGCCATTGGTTGTTGGGCTATTAATTAACTGTCCTGTCTAAGCCTTAGTCAGTAACAAGACTACAAAATCGTGCCACAATCATCCTACACCCATCTTTCACACATATTCCGGTTAAAATACGCAGCCAGTGCTGCGTCCTGCTCTTAAAAAGGTATTAAGGCTTTTTCTTCATGTGACAGAGGACAGAAATATTAAGCAGCCGGTAACACCCATTTCAAATGTTGCAATCATTCACAGAAGGAGAACTTTCATCGCCAAGGTAACACGTGTACCAGCTTTGTCAAACTATGTCCGCTTGAAATCCTGGCTGACGAAAATTGGTACATCTGGACTATAAGGGATGGGAAGTTTCCTTCTCACATTGGAACAAATTCAATGGTTGCAATCCTAACAGTTTTCCATGGCTTACCATATATTTTTAATTGATACTGAGGACAAGCCTTTAAAAATGAGGACAATCTACAATAAAGGAGGACATGTTAAAAGTGGGGACAAATAGTATGAATTTTTAAAACAATTGATACACTTATCAATGTTCATGATCGTTTTAGCGAATTTCCTCTGGAATAAGCTATTACCATCGTTTTAACAGAATGGACAAAAAATATCCGTTCAGTGTAACCTCAGAAATCATATTAATTTTTAGACCAATTGATAGCTGTTTATGTGATATTTCTGTTTATGAAGAGAGATTACCGCGAAAACGCATTTTTACCTGCAAAAATCACGATTTGTTTCAAAATTTAACAGGGGCTATATGGGTAAATAGTATTTTCATTTTTGGAGTGTCCGTTAACACTATAACTCTCGTAAAAATTGTCCGATCGTGACAAAATTTAGTACAGACATGTAAAACTAGGTTCTCTTGAACGAGTTTGTAAACTGGCCAGATTGACATATCCAAAGTTGGGTAACGGCTGTTTTTACTTTAATTCGTTTAAAGTAATCCATAAAAAGTTATTAACTCTTGAAATCTTGTTAAAATACACAAAATAGGTTCCTTTCTGCTGAAAAACTACGGAATATTTTTAAAATCACGGACACTTAACGACAGCAAACATTTTCGCGGACAAGTATTAAAAAAGAGGTCCTCAGTAATCGCGGACGTCTGGTAAGCCTATCCATGAGAACAATATTAACTGAAGTTATATCCAGCTCTAATTGAACGTTCTTGTAAATTAGTAGATCTTGTAAAAAAGAAAAATCTAGTGATTTCATTTGGTTGGACTTCAAAATCCCAACTAGAAAAAGAAAGAAATCTATCTGTTCCTAATATTTTGATGGATCAACAACTAACTGGTCTACAAAGCCTTGCTCACTGAAATCGTTAAATTTTTTGGGCTCTTTCAAAAAAAGCTGTTAATAGATAATTTATATGATTGCTCGTCACCATGGGCCAATAGGCCTGTGCGGTGATCTAAAGACATTGAGATACCGTAGTGGCAACAGTCACATAAGCCAGGCAAAGGTGACCGCTCACGATGGAACAGGAGTCGTCCATAGCTGAAATTGAACCATCGACGTTCAACACATGCCACCATAGAGAATTACCACCACGGGCTACCGCCTCAGCAATTTAGAGTTAATATTGTTCTTATAAGAGTTTACTTTCCACCTTTCACAATAAATAAGAAAACCGCAAACGGATCTTTCTAAAGCTTGAATGAATAAATTAGAGGTGGAGATGACAGAATGCAGGGGAGTTCAAAGATTGCAGTTCACAGTATTGTGTACTAATTTAACTAGTCTGACGGAAAACATCGGGCTGCCACTTGTTCAACCCTTCACTAATGCAGTAGAAACCATCATGTCCAACATTAAAGATTTCCAGAAGATACCCATTAGGACAATTTGCAAGCTCATCAAGTTACAACACTGTTAAATGTGACCTAAATGACTTAAAATTTTTTATAAACATAAGTAAAACAAGGCTGGTATTTTCTGCAGTTTCAATTGAGAATTTTTGTTAAATATAATTCCTCCGTTTTACTTGGCATTTAACATAGGTAATCTTCTTAATGAGTTTCACTCCGCTAACAATTTTTTACTAAAAAACTATCAAAATTTTTGGTTTTACCATAGTAATACAACAGCCAAATATCGCTACAACTGTAAAACATACACAACTGGATACTGATTATTAGATAAACTATAACTAATTTAAACCTTTGCAAGTGATATTTTGTATAATTAAGCTGCCATAATTTGGCTATCAATCGCAATAATAATATTTGTCGCAATGAGTTTGTATAATTTATGCAAGAGTGAACCTGTTGAAAAGTTAACGATTGTTAACCAACTAACAAGGTTAGAAGTTCAATTCGGTCCCTTGTTAGTAGACTTCCCAAGTTTCACCGATGTACAACTACAAATCTAGCTTGGGTCACAAAATCTGCAACGGTTATTCTACTAACAAGTATAAAAGTTTGTGAGTTTGTTTGTTTGTCATCATCGATGTAAATAAACGATGTTTGTCATATTAAGTAAGTCAGCTGTAACAAAAGGTATCCATCCAAGCAGAAGAATGTAAATAAAATAAACCCAATTCAATTGACAGATATAAAAAACATGCAGGGGCAATACCAGCTGTTTCAAATTTTGAACGTGGGAGTAGCCACGGGAAACATCTAGTTAAATCATAAAACAAACAAAGCTGAGCTTTTTAAATTCAAATATACAAGAAAATATAGCTGAACAATAAAAAAAATCATTATTTTATAAGTTGTGATCAACTATATTTGAAAATCAACTCAGCAGGAATAAAATAATTGAAATAAACTACACCAAAAATTTACATTGTTTCTGAAACAATAAAACACTACTCTTAGTTACTTAAATAAATATATAAACTGTTCATATTACAGTAATTTTTTATACACTGTGCCTTTTAATTTCTAGAAGCAATCAAAACAATAACTATGTAAAGAAGAAGCAGTGAGCTTTGTGATAAACTAATTCTGCACGGACCTAAAAACACGTAATTCCATAGTAAAGACGTCAATTTCTATTGAGACCATCTACCATCGGAACAAATAGTTTTTTTATGAAATTAAACTGAAATTTACTTAGAGCAATGCATGGGAGCTAAAGTATTTTTAATTTTGTACACTAATAAAATTTTTGAAGTTACAATTATTTTGACCGATGTCGAAAATAAATGAAATTTTAAACCATAACAGTAGTTTCACAAATTAACATTCAAAATTTCACAAAAATAATAGGCTTAGTTGGCTTAGTGTTTTTAATTTTAGTTGAAAAAGGTATAAAACATGGGTTCTGACCTTAAACCTCAACGTTTTGATATGAAAAAATTAATAAGAATATTTCATAAATATTTTTGATTGCAGCACGTGAAAAGTGATTAATTCACAAATTGACTTACATTGTCATCATCCTCGCTATCATCTGACAGACGAAGATCACTTTGCAGATTTCTGAAACAAAGAAAAACAACTTTAAATTATCTACATAAAATATAAATTATTCATGTTACAGCTAAATTTTCATACAATGTGCTTTTTAATTCTTGATACACTTAAAAACCACCTTCCAAATTCGATTCATCAATAAAGTGCAAAGTAAATTACTCCATTCAGCTAATCTTACATACAGTAGCGAACGGCAATTGCAATACACAACATTTTGAGGAGAAAGTAGCACTAGCAGATTCAAAACATATTCCATTTTTCCACTTGCGGTGACAGAGGCAGGGATTTAAACGAGCTGTGTTCAAGCAAAAGATAATTAGGCCCTAATTTACTATTCAGAACACAGTTTGATTTGTGCTGACAATTTCACAGATGGTCCAAATATTAAACATTGCATTTAACCGAACGACCTGGAGTTTAACAGCAAGCAATGTCGTAAGATAAAACTCGGTATCTGTCCTAACTGCAAACAACACCGTGGTCCGATTTATACTGCAATGGAGGGTCCACAATGGTTTAAAGAAATTTACATTTCAGCCAGATTTTTTAACATCAATACATTTTTTTTGCCCAAAAAATGCCAAAAGTCTTCTACTAATTATTTAATAGTAATCAGTGATCAGTGTTAATCAGTGACTTAATTTACATTCATTTTTATTCCATAATAAGTTATGATAAATTTTATCAAGGGAATTAATTGTAAATACATTTCCAACAGTCGATGGTTGACAAATTGGCTAGTTTTAAATAATGCAATATCTTGAGAACAAACCATTTTAGTGTTTCTTTCACCAATATCTACCTTTTTTATGCCAATGGATTCATTAATAAAGGGAATCATTAGTTAACATTGTTCTTTCAGAAAAGAATCCAATATTCCCACCAAGCTTTAATACTGTCCTCAAAACTCTAGGTTTTCCAAGAGAATCACAGATTCCAAGCTATATTACAGTACTCAAATACTCTCAAGTTTTCCAGGAGATTCACGAATTCCAAGTTACGACACTACACTCAAGTTTTCCAGGAGAATCATGACTTCCAAGTTACGATACAGTACTCAAAAGTTCTCAAATTTTCCAGGAGAATCGCATATTCCAAGTTATAACACCCTCAAATACTCCAAGTTTTCCAGAAAAATCATGGATTCCAAGTTAAGTTTCCAGGAGAATCACACAGATTTCAAGTAATCATCCTATACTCAAATAAACTCAAGTTTTCCAGGATAATCACGGATTCCAAGAGGAGAATCACGGATTCCAAGTTATAATACTGTATTCAAACACTCAAGTTTTCCAGGAGAATCAAGGATTCGCCAGTCGGGGCAGAGGGACCGCTTCGCTCCGTAGCCGTGTAATTAATTTACCTCCCCCTCCCCCCCTGACACTCTCCTTACTCTCTCCCTCCCCCCTTCCCCCCCAGCGTCTATCTCGACCCCACGTCTACCATTGTCACAATCACCTTGTCGCCGCCTTGTAACTGTTACACGGTGACGAATCTCGCTAGTAGACTGTAGTGTTTGGATATCGAAAGAAAACATCGACATTTATATCGACGATAATATCGGATCCTCAGTATCGATATTCCGATAATATCGGATCAAAAATATCGATATACCGGAAAAACATCGATATATCAGAAAAAATTCGTTAAAATTACTCGAATGTATACGGTATGTATCGCAACAGTTAGCAGCACACCTGTGACGTCCTATTTGACATAAAATTGTTTACAATTTATACTTTGAAGTATAACTTGAGATCAATAACTGTAAAATAAATTATTTTAGGCTACTGCAAGACTCTTGTTTCACATGTACAACTCACAATTCACGTGCACAGACCACCAGTTCACACAAACATATTTCACTATATATAACAGTGCGTACAAAATAATTAGTTAATAAATAATTACATTTTCAAATTGATATCTTAAATATTTACTTATCAAAAAATAATTAATTACTAGTAGTAAAAAATTGCAGAAATGGCTAAATTGTATTTTTTTATTCAGTATATTATTCTTAAAAATTTGCTAATATCAATACTAACGATAATATCGAAGTAAATTATCGATATTCCGATAATATCGGAAGTCTAATATCGATATAAAATAACGATACATCGGAGCTAAAATTTCGATATTTCCGATATATCAAATATCGAAACCAAACACTACACGGTGACGGATCTCGCTAGCAGACTGTCAGGTCTGTGTCTCTTTGACCCTTGGGGACCGAGCTTTGCGAATCCAAGGTCAAACCTATTGGTTTATATTTAAATTATGCACAGTATATTTACATTTCTACTTATCACCCGGAAACTTATGAAACACCAGAACTTTTTTGTGCTTGTGCTTTGTAAACTGTTTCAGGCATTTCGGTTATCACATCGAATACAGAGAGTTGAGATTTTCTAATAGTGTAAATACATAAATTCCCCCGTTGCAGCAGACCTGCATACTCAGCGAATTTCAAATGCAAAACAACGTATTTCAATCCACCATAGCGAGATTTGACATGTTTTGTTAAGCTCCATAAGAATAACATGGGAAATGAGTATGCAGGTTTGCTGCTACAGGTATATTAAAACTGGATGGTCTTAATTCAATATTTAGTAGATCTGAACTAGAAGAAGCCGTTTACCAAGTTTTATCAAGATATGTTGAGAAATAAGCGAGATATAGAATTTTACTTATTTCCCATATGGTTAACATTGGGACAACGTACTGTGTTTACCACTTTCAATATCTCGGTAACCAATGGGCATAGAGCAGTGATTCAAAATACAAAATTATTTGTTTTTTTGAGCTGAATTCAATGGTGCCCACAAAAATTTGATAAATTTTATTTTTCTATGTAAAAAACTCAAAAAACCCTTTTTTGGGGGGGTTTATCCCCCTTTACCCCCCCTTCCGGTGGTCCGATCGGGCTGGTTCATAGATATATATATATATATAAATTCGAACGAATAGTGTTTTTTGCTTCTGGGGGCCCCAAAACGAAAAGTTATAGTGGTCCCGAGCTTAGGTCTTACCATGAGACCTACGGTAATAGCTTCTTCCCTATAGGGGAAATTCGCTAAAAATGTTACCTGTCCAAAACTAAAAGTGTGCACTGAGATAACTCAAGCGTTCAATTAAATTTTTAACTAAAATTTTTTTTTCAGGAAAGGCCTTTGAAAATAAATTGAATACCAGAACGTAAAATAAAAACAATTAATTTCTTGAGGCTCGTTATCTGGAATACATTGAATACCACGACATAAGATATAATAAATTTCACACAATCATAGTTATTTACGATTGTTATTTCTCAATTGTCGATCGAAACCTTAAAGGGATAAAGAAACTTGAAGCAATACTTAAACACACGGTAGTTCAGATTTGAAACTTGGTGTCACCGAGGTTGTCAAACAAAACCATAACGGTAAAACAACAGATACGATAACGGGACACAGTGGGCGGTGATAAGCACAATCTGTCTGGTTATCTCTCAACACTAATCAAAGATGGGGGACACGAGTTTCTTTGTGAAGCTAAAGTGTTTACAAACAAAAGAGTTTCATACAAAGGACACCACAAAACCGATATTCAACGGAGATTCATGAATTCAATTCAATTACTCTCTCCCCACATAAAAAATCCGCTTCAAACACGGTTTGAGATTTAAAAAAACTCGAACTTTGACCTTTCTTCTTCAGGAAATAAATGTTTCCTCATTGCAGAGGTAACCGTACCTACGAGGGATGTAAACAAACACTCTCATGTCGAGATAATCGTTTCACGTACATATCCAATCTTCGTAACGGAAATATAACTGTTCTTTAAAAAATGGCTCATGTTTCTTTCACACGGAGATTACAACTATTCTTTAAAACAAAGATTTCTATATAATTAATTCTGTAAGCGATTTTTTAAAATCAATATTGTGAGAGTTTGCCAGCTCGCAGGATGACAGGAGATGGCTCAAATGAAAGGTCTCGGCCCCAGGGGGTCGGGAAAAATAGCAGATTATGTCCAAATATACCAGAAAATGAGAAATAACGGAAAATATCTTCCATTTAAAATGCATTGTGATTGAAAAGATTGAAAAACGTCTGCTTTGTTTACATTAAACATGTGGTGCTAATGCTTGATTCAAAGCCATATGGTAGATGTTGACATGTGGGATTTGTTTCAAAATGCAGCTACCTATGCACGTTCAATGTACTATAACAACAAATATTTTAAATTTAAGATTTTCTGATTTTAAAATAATTAAGGGTTCGAGTTTTTGATAATTTAAAATTATAAAAAGTTAAGTACGTTTGTTTAGTTTATGTTATAACGGTGCAGATTTAATACCAAATGATCTATAAATTTTTTGCGAAGAAATTGTGGGCGTTTGGAAGGTTACAGATGATGGAGGGGGGGGGGAGCTGAAACGGAAGGTCTCCATCTCAGGGACTCGGGGAAAATACTGAAATTGCTTTAAGCTTACCATAAAATGAGAAATAACGTAAAATAGCTGTCATTTTAAAAGTATTGGGATGTATAGGCCCTAATCATAATTTTGTGGATCCAAAAGCCTATTTTCTAAGAAGGTATGTTGTACTATAGTAAAGAAAGATTATGCTTGGGACCATTAGCCCCTTCAAGCCTCTAGTAACAATTAATTCGTCATTACAGAAATATTAGATCTTTTATATAAAGATAATCAATTCCTGCCTTATCTTTCCCCAATAATCTTATTTAAGGACAGATCCTCTTCCTAACAAACACTAACATTAAGATTCACTTATATACTTTACAGATGTCCATTAAACCACCAACCCAATACCTATTCTGCTTGGTCTTCAAGGGCGTCATTTAACATTTTATACTCTCAAAAAAAAAACTCTAAGTCAGGGCCTACCTGTCAGGAGGTCAATTCACAACATACAACAGCCATTCGCTTGGTAGCCAGCGCGATCTCTTATAAAACAACAGCGTAACTAGACTGCCACTATGACCATTCCACCGCAGTGCTCCGGGTTATGACAGTGTTGCCAGATATTTTCACTAATTCCCCACTGGTGCCACCGGTAATTCCCCACATTTCCACACATAGGGAAACCAAGACGAATCCCCAATTTCCCCAACTTTAATCATATTTACAAAAACAAATTTTCTACTATGAGGCAAAAATGTACATAATTTTAATCTAATACAAAGTTAAAACACTAAACATTTTCTTTGTTTGAAATTCATGTCAGTGATGGCAAATGTCCGCAAAAATCCTAATAAAAAAAAAAACTAAACATTTATTCTAAAATACTAAGTTTATTCCTTTTCTAAGCTGTTCAATTACAAGAGGCTCCAGATCGAAACCAGAACGAAACCATACGCACAAACTTCAACCCACAACACTGGACCGTAAAAAGAACTTATGAGATGTACGATGCGCATGTTTACAGTAAGTACCTGGTGGACCGAGCCTTGCTCGGTGTTATTTCATGTTTACGAGTTCATCCAGTTACTATAAAATATTTCAATGTTATAAAATTGATAAATAGAAATCTTTTTTATTGCTCCATGGACTCTTCATCCCACTTGCTGTATTTTCCCTTGATGGCTGTAGATTCCGAACAGCTGTTATGATTACTTCATTTGTTTACACTTTCCTTGTTTATTTTCGTTGCCATCACGGCAACCCATAAGGCCAATGTTAAAATTTTACAACTTTTAAATTCGATTTATTACGTTAATAGATTTTCTCCGGCCAAGTAATCTGCATAAAAGACGTTTTTGAGTCATAAATTACTTATTTCCAGACTTTGAAGGAAATCCTCGGAGCCGTTTTTGAGATCTTTGTGCAAGCAAGCAAGCAAGCAAGCATACAAGCAAGCAAGATAACATTACTCGTATAAGAGTATAGGAAAACCAGACATATACCACGATTCCCGAAACGGTTTTTCCCGCTTTCTTCGCCGATCATACATCTCAACTAACAAAAATCGCCAAAAATTCAAAATATCTCCACTTGATTCCCCACAAAGGTAAAATCCCCACAGACCTATTCTCTTGGCTGAAAATCTCCACTGTAGGGAAAAATCTGGCAACACTGGTTATGTGTAATACACGAGGAAACCAGGGCCGCCGAGAGGCCATGTCAGCCAAGTCTGAAACTTGGGGCCCGGGCTCCGGAGGGGCCCGGGATGAGCGGAACTTTTCAGATTGAGGGAATATTGGTATCGACTTCTTGAAAATAAATTTAGGCCCACATGTTAAAAAATAAAATGTCCAGCTTTATCATGAAAATTACTTTGATAATACTGTACAGTTTTAGTTAAGGCAGAAACGATTGTTTTGTCTGTCTGTATTATTTGTGCCAAATCTTAAGGCCCACGCCGTCCATAAGATTAATGTTAATCTTATTGATTAACATTTTAAGATTTGGTGTCAGTTATACTATTGTATTTGCGACTGATTGTACACTACGGCGCCGGCGGTAGCGGTCAGCGAATAGTGAGCGTGACTGACTCATACCTCCCTCACGCATATATATTGACAACAACTTAAATACGTTATGATGAAATTATCCACGACGGTAAACAACAAGAGTACAACATATTTTGCAATTAACGCAGATGGCGTAAAAACAATTGTGCACATTGATCGTGAAGTTCGTGAGTGGAACAAAAGCGGAAGCTATGGGAAAGAGACGAATGTCTTGAAAATCCAATAGTGCGGCATCACTGATAGCAGTAATTTTTAATCAGAGTATTTTATAAATCGGACTATTTTCTAAATCCGACTGACCATTCAGCCTCAATTGGTCCGGATTTTTGTGGTTCCTATTTGTATGTTGTTCCACCATTAGACTGCCTAAAAACGCGAGTTGAGAGATCTAATTTTCGAAAATTTTCCGGGGGAGAACCCCCGCACCCCCCTTTCACTAGGGGTTCCTCCATACCTCCCAGACCCCCCAGAGGGCCCGTGTGGTGTGCAGACTTGGGGCCCTGCTTGGCTCTCGGCGGCCCTGGAGGAAACAATAGGACCTGGTTTACAACACGGTCGCTGCGGGACTTGCTATCACAAACTGAACCGGTTGTCACTTCCGTACACCGCGAGATCTACCAGCTACAACCATGCCATGCACCACGCCCGACCGGGTCTGCGAGGTAAACCATCTATTATTTTCGATTCGGTTGTGTTAAGAATCGATTTAAAATAATCGTTTTAATAAATCGATTCTTTTACTCGTTTTCCTCCATCATTTCCGCCATACGTTGCTCAAGACCTGATATTAGTCCTTTATTTAATTTAATGCATGAGTAAAATCGGTTATTTTAAGAATCAATTAAATTATCGTTTTCGTTAATCGATTCTTTTACTCGTTTCCCTTCGATTTCCGCATTATATTGCTCAAGACTTGATGTTAGTCCTCCATTTATTGTATTAAGAATTGATTAAATGATCGTTTTAAATTATCGACTTTTTTAGTCGTTTCTCCTCGATTTCCTCATTTTATAATTCAAAGACTATAATATTAGTCATTCTTTTCATGGATAATTTGGTTACGGCGTCAATAATAATGAAAAACTCGGGTAAAATATTACACACACAACACCACAATTTTTTACTTAATATGAAAAGAAGTAATAAATCATAATAACCGCTAAAAAATTGGTAGGAGCGGTAAGAATAGTTAAAAGTAAACGATTTAAAAGAAACGATTCTTGAGGAACGCCAAGTGATTAATTAATACTCGCGAGAAAATCGATCCATAAATCGGACGATTAAAAGAACCGATTTCTAAGGGACAGAATCGATAGGTCGATACTAGCACGAAAATATATTTTTAAACCGGATTATTTAAAGAATCGATTATTATTGAACGGTATCGATAGATCGATACTTGAACGAGAATCGATTCATAAACCGAACGATTTAGAGAACCGATTATAAAGGAACAATATCGATAAATCGATACTTGCAGCACGGGAATCGATTCATAAATCGGACGATTTAAAGAATCGATTGCTAGGGAATAGAATCGATAGGTCGATACTCGCACAAACATCGATTTTTTACCCGAAATATTTTAAAAATCGATTACTGTATTGTAGAGCGGTTTCGATGGATCGATACTTGCACGAGAATCGATTCATAAACCGGATGACTTAGAGAATCAAATATTAAGGAACATATCGATAAATCGATACTAGCACGAGCATCGGTCCATAACGCGAACGATAAAAAATCGATTAAAAACAGAATCGATTAATCGAAACCCCAACAATCGATTCATCGGATCGTCGCATCACAACTCCGAGGCCGACCTTGAGAGCTACCGGGTAATTGGATTCAAACTTGTTTGTAGTTTTTGCCCTCTCAGCCTCAGCTAATGAGTCGTGCCGTATTTGAATGTCAACATCGCGTGGAGCCGTCAGCCGGCAGGCGCAAGGACAATTAATTGGCAACTGACAGATTGTCTTCTGTGTCATCGTCAACAAAAAGTCAGCTTTTTAGGATAGACTACCTTCGACATCCTGCTTTGGAAAAGTTTTCTACGCGGTGTACGATAGACTCGTACTGTGTGGTCGATTGATAGACTGAACTCCATAGCCACCTTTGACGAGTTAGAGACATTTGAATGTTTCTACTACAACACAACCTGCTCTAACAAATACCATGAATATCAAAACATAATACGTCTTAAAACCTGCGTTAATAAGTTCTTTAAGGAATAAGTTATGCCTTTTATAATCCGCTTTGATAAGTTCTATAAGGAATATGTCTTCTATAACCTGCTTTGATAATATAAGAAACATAATACGTTTTATAGCCTCCTTTGACAAGTTCTTTAAGAAATAAGTTAGACTGTCTTTTATAGCCTGCTCTGATAAGTTATATATGGAATGCGTTATTTCTTTTAAACCTGCTTTGATAAGTTATATAAGGAATACGATAGGCCTTCTATAACTTGCTGTGATAAGTTCTATAAGGAATGTGTCAAGACTGTCTTATATAGCCTGCTTTGATAAGTGCTATAATAAATACGTTATGTCTTCTATAACCTGCTTTGATAACTTAAATATATGGAATGCGTTATTTCTTTTAAACCTGATTTGATAAGTTATATAAGGAATACGTTAAGCCTCCTATAACCTGCTGTGATAAGTTCTGTAAGGAATGTGTCATACTGTCTGCTATAACCTGCTTTGATAAGTGCTGTAATAAATACGTTATGCCTTCTATAACCTGCTTTGATAAGTTCTAAGAAATACGTCATGCCTTCTCTGGTAACCTACTTTGATAAGTGCTATAAGAAATACGTTATGCCTTCTATAACCTGCTTTGATAAGTTATTTATGGAATTCGCAATACCGTCTACTTATATTCCTGATTTGACAAATTCCTCGAGGAATACTAAGGGATGTAGAAGAGTATAAGGAACTATAAGAACTACTCAAACAAAGAATACCATTACCTTCTAGAGTTTGCTTTGACGAGTTGAAATTAATTTTAACAACCTGCCAGCTTCCCATTTGGTTTCACTTGTTATGCAATTACCGAACACTTATCAAAACCACTTGTATAAAGAAGACTGGCAGTTGTTTTAACACTGTTGAGTTTTGTATTTGTCAGTGGAAGGAAAAGTAAACATTCTTCATCCATTCTTTGAAAATATATCAATACACGGATGTGATAATACGACAGTAAAGAGCACTCTTGGATTAAATTATGCACAAGTAAAAAAGTAATAAAGTGGTACATAAAGTAAAAGAAAGTGTCAGTGTTTTACTAGCAGTTGGCTTAGCTCATTCCCCAGTAATAACCGTCAAGTTATTTAGCCCTAGGCGAGACGGCGAGAGCCCTACAGTATCAGTGAGACATTAACAGCGGCTGTTTGATTTATTGCACCCCCCCCCAAGTGTGCCATTCCACCCTCTGACACTCCCCCCCCCACAGAGACCCCGACACCTCCATAACCCATGTCGGTCAACAGGAGAGGAGTGATAGAGGAAAAGTAATTAAAAATTATTGTTGAAGGTTGAAGGGCATTGACACTGACAAGAGTGCAAAAACATCATTAGCATTTCTGTCGGGAGGACACCCGGAAGTTTAATGTCTATTGGTTAAAATTTCTATCTCAATTAGCCAAGAAGTTTACGCTAAAAAAATCACCGTGCGTGGTATTTAAAAATCTTAATATAGTAATTTACCTATGGATAAATTACTTACTGTTTCCGATGGATAAACTGCTTTCTGTATTTATCCAATAAAGTAATTTACAGTTTAAATTATGGAATCATGGTTTAAAAATAATAAAACGGGGGGGGGGGGGAAATGGAAAAAGCTATATAAAAAAGCTACTGTTAAGTGTTACCAGATTCAAAATCCCCTATTGTCGTAACAATCAAGGAAAATGATCGTAAATTTACTACGAGTAACATTATCGATACCCTTCCAATAAACTTCGTAAATGTTACATAATTTGTCCAAATGAATGCAAAGGCACATGCAAAGGCATTCAAGAAACCCCTGTAATACTCTAGGAAAACTCCTTTAATAGCGTAGAAAAATATTTTTAATACTGAAACATTCCTAAGTGAAAATAAACTATGAAACGAGCTTCAAAACATCTTACAACCATCGTACGTTGGAAACCTTGTGACTGTTGAAAGTTGAATGACACTGACATTGACTGAGTGTATAAACATCATTAGGGTCTAGAGACATACCAGAGAGTATAAAGCCTATTAATTACAATTTCGGGGCCAATTAGTTGGGAAGTCTACGCCAAACAAGACCGCCGTACGTGGTATTTAAATCCCAATACAGTAATTTACCTACACTACGAACACAGTTTCAATCACGAGGTCAAGATTTTAAAATATTAAAATTTTCCAGGGGGAATGGAGAAATCGCTATCTTTGATTTAAAAACTACACCGTATTTTACGCCGTATAACATTTACGCGTAGAGGTTGAGGGATGTCTTCAAAAAATACTTCAGGAGCCTACCTAAAAAGTAGTTCATTTTTAAATTTCCTCAAGGTTTAAGACTTAAAAGGAATAAAAATACAGTGCAACAGTTCTCATTGTTCGTTGAAGTTCGAATGTTAAAAACTGTTTGAACTGAGATTTTTTGTTGGGGGACAACGAAAGACATTCATTCGTAGAATTGTATAATTTATTTGTTGTCCTTTCAAACAAAAACTTCCCGCTGGTGTTTGGAAACACCCACGCAGCTACAAGATTCTTGTTAATTTCAGCGTGAAGTTAATGCCCCCAGACACTTGAATAACAAAATACAATGTCACGATTTGTCACATCTGGTTTTAAATAAATATATAAGGATAAGTAAGAGTGAGTGGAATTTGTAACGGAGGGACCCCACAATGTACCGTCCCCCTTCTTATTCCAAAATCCAATCCAAAGGCAGCAACAAAGGAACGAAGTAGGAGTAATGAAGTAGGAGGTATTTTTAAGATATCATGTATATTGTTTTACATCATACTACACGGAAAAACCTATTTTCTGTGCCTTACTCTCGGTTGGAAAGTTACTCTTTGCCGTGCAATGCACAGTAAATTTACCGTGCACTAGGAAACGGAAGTAAACAATCAACTGATTGCAGCAAACTGACGTTTAATTCATGTTTAAATGGGTTACTTGAGAGGAATGTAGGGGCAGCAGTGGTACAGTAGCAAAGTTTGTTTATTGAAGGCTAGATTTGAAGAATTGAGAAACGTAGTGATTTATGCAAACATACGTTATGATTCAATATTTTTTCTGAGTAGTATGATACTTCACTCATATTGAGGGTAACGTCCTCCTTGAGGTACCTGTCTCAAAAAGAATGATTAAGTATCGTACGTCACACGGCCGGTAAGTTTTACCGTACTCGCATGAAAATCCGAAGCTCGCCTCTGGCTCGCGCGGGAACTATCACGCTCGACCGGTCAAACAACACTTTCCAGCTTAGTAACGTAATATACCATTCTAGGGACTGAATCTTTAACATCAATACCTCAACACAAATAATGAATCATGACAAAACTATCGAAACGCTTCAAGCAATATATCGGAAGCAAAACATCGATGATTTCCGACATCGACGTTACACCGTCCCTATTCACTACGGCCGCAGTTCGCGGTAGACACGCCGGCCGTGACGGACGCATTAGCATTGTTGTAGTTACGTCCGTTCAAGGCCGGGGGTCGGGCGTTTGTTTTGGGTTTCTCGAAACACGGGGCGGTTTTTTGCCCCGTGGGTAGGGTGGGCCAGATTGTTTTCAAATAAAAACGGGACACTTAAACAAAACTCACCCCCCCATCTCCAATACAAAACACCATACACCAAGGTGTTTAATTATATGGGAGTCTCTGTAGTTTACAAGTTTTGTAATGGAAGAAATGAAGTACCAAATTGTTTTTGAAGCTTTTAGACCATGAAATTTATTTTCCATTTATTGAATTTATTACAGCGCACTATTGTTACAGTTTTTCTTCGAGGAAACAATAAATGGCATGCAGCCATGAAACATAATTTTTTGAATCGCTAAACATATTGAGGATAAAAAATTATCAAGTCACATTTTTAAGATCTTAACATGTTATTGTAATATAAAAGAAAACAAGATTTTCTAACAAATTATGTAGGTGGTAATACGTATAAAATTGTAGGATGAAAAAAGCGCAGCAGTACAGCCAACCAATTATAATAGTCTAGGTTACCAAACTAGCTACTGAAATGCTAAACTAAAATCTTGTTTAGCATTAGATAAAAGTTCTTAATGTTCTTTTTTCCGTAATTAATGACAGATACCTCTAAATTTTAAGATTACTTTAGGTATGTTTTTTTTTTATATATAGCCTACTTTTAAAAAACGGGACATTTCGGCGTCCCGACAAAGTTTTTCGGGACAACGAAACGCAACGTGAAAAAACGGGACTTTTCCGTTTTTACGGGACGTCTGGTCACCCTACCCGGGTCGTTCCGGTACTTCCGATACAAGTATGTATCGATACTTCTCTTTCGATATTCACGGTATCGTGTCGAATCATTCGATATTACTGTAGTATCGAAAGAAAGTTTGGAGTAACGGATAAAAAGTATCGAATCGTATACAAATTATTAAACGCGTCAGGGGTGGAAAAATTCATATGATAATCTGGCCAAAAAATTTAGAAATTTAAGTAATCATCCACGTCGTGTTTTTGCCCCTATAATTTATTGTTTATTAATTACTTTATTACTTATACTTCAATACGATTATGTTTTTAATGTACAATCATAGGTACTGTCTTATAATTTATTTGTATATAATTTTTGTTACCATACCTGTTTCTTTACAAACTAATAGACAACAATGGACAATCTACTATATATTTGTCAAATACCACTTAGTGGAAACATCGTACAGCCCAAACTACTTGACCTAGAACCTTGAAACTTTGCATGGATGTTCCTTTTAGGGCGTAGGCATCCACTAAGAACGGATTTTACAAAATTCGTAGTATAAAGGGGTTTTTGGGGAGGCCGAAGTTTTTAAATTTTCCCATTTAAAAGTATGTTGGACGATTTTTGTTTACATTTTTAACGTTCATAAAACAATCAGCTGGTAGTTAACTTCGGAAATGTATGCGTTGATACAGATGATAATAAATTGATTTCTTTGATCATGGCTTCATTGATTTTTGTTGATTTGTTTCAAGGACATAATTATGTACTGTATAAAGGTTACATTTAGTTTAGATAAAATCCACCATTAATTAGTTAAGTGGCACCATCTATATTTCGGTAGCGGGAGTTATCGTTTTTCCTAGAGGCGTTCGTAATAATTTTTTTAATTACATCTATGCCTGTCCGATGATTTGATGTTTCGTATAATTCGACGTACGCAGTTTTAAACGTGAAGAGCATATTGCATTTTGTGGCTGAGTCTTGAGACTAAATCCGGTAAGATGGAAAGAGAAATGAACAGTGGTTTTTCAGTCACAATCAGAATGTGCTGAAATGATATGATTCTTTGATCTATTTATGTAAAAATTTATAAATTATTCAAATCCCTGATTGTAAGTTATATTTATACTATCTTTTCTACTATATTTTTGTCAAATACCACTGACCTATCATTGTACAGCCAAAACTACTTAACCTAGAACCTTGAAAATTTGCATGGACGTTCCTTACAGAGTGATGGCATTCACCAAGAACGGTTTTTAGAACGGATTTTCGAGGTTTTTAGAGGTTTTTGGTGAAGCTGAAGCTTTGAAAATGCCCAATGTTAATGTAATGGATGATCTTTTGTTTAAATTTCAAATTTTATTAAATCAAGCATATTAGCTTCACAAACGGATACGTTGTTACAGCTGATTTATAATTTGATTCCTTTTATCGTAGTTTTATGGTTGTTTTGATGATTTTGTTAGGTTGTTCGTGCTATATAAAAGTTACATTTGGTTTAGTTTCGTATCTTATAGTTCAATCATAAGCTTTTTATGTGGTACCATCTTTTTAGGCAGCGGGAGCTATAGTTATTTCCTTATGCCGGCCTTTATGTTTTTAATTACAATCATGCCAGTTACAATAATTTGGCAAAGTCCTTTTTCATCTAATTCGACGGTGTCCCGGCTTTTCACGGAAAAATAAATGCTGCAATCAGTGGTTGATCTTAAATTATTACTACCCGCCCATATTTTAAGTTAAAAACTAAGTGAATCGAGTTTGAAATGCTGCCCACAGATAGCACCATAACTGTTTCGAACATTCAGCCCTTTACTGTACTTAATTGATGCTCTACTAGGCAATCCATGGACGTAATGGTAAATCTACAAAGAAGTACCTTAAAATCGACACATTTGGTGTTAAAATCAGTCCGGCCGTTTTCGAGTTATAACGGTGAAAAGAAAACCTTCACTATCTACTGTGGTATCTACATTTTATCCTACATTCCGCCATAAAAGAAACGTATCTCTACATGACATATTCCTTGATATAAATATTATCTATTCAGTCCTCTAGATTCTTCATATCAAGGTTAGACTTTAATTTTTATCGTGAGCGAAGCCACGGGTTCTGCTAGTCTTCAATAATCCGGAAAAAGTTATGAGATCGTAATTGGACATGTCTTGCACCAAGGAAGAATTTTGATCAAGATCGTTACGTATAATAAATGAGAAACTTAAAGTTTAAAATAATCAGTTATATAAATAACATTAATTTGTTTTAACATTCCGTATTATCAGTTAAACAGCCTAATTTAATATGAACTTTTTGATTTTAGCGAATTTCCCCTATAGGGAAGAAGCTATTACCGTAGGTCTCATGGTAAGACTTAAGCTCGGGACCACTATAACTTTTCGTTTTGAGGCCCCCAGAAGCAAAAAACATTATTCGTTTGAATTTATATATATATATATATATATATATATGTGTGTGTGTGTCTGTTAGCACGATAGCGGCTGCAAAAATGGTCCGATCTTTATGAAATTTGGTACGGACGTGTAAAGTGGTAATCAATTGGACGAGTTCGTGAACCAGCCCGATCGGACCACCGGAAGGGGGGGTAAAGGGGGATAAACCCCCCCAAAAATGGGTTTTTTGAATTTTTTACCTAGAAAAATAAAATTTATCGAATTTTTGTGGGCACCATTGAATTCAGCTCAAAAAAACAAACAATTTGGTATTTTGAAACACTGCTCTATGTCCATTGGTTACCGAGATATTGAAAATGGTAAACACAGTACGTTGTCCCAATGTTAACCTTATGGGAAATAAGTAAAATTCTATGTCTCGCTTATTTCTCAACATATCTCAATAAAAGATGGTAAATAGCTTCTTCTAGTTCAGATCTACTAAATATTGAATTAAAACCACCCAGTTTTAATATACCTGTAGGAGCACACCTGCATACTCATTCCCCATGTTATTCTTATGGAGCTTACAAAAACATGTCAAATTTCGCTATGTTGGATTGAGATATGTTGTTTTGCATTTGAAATTCACTGAGTTTGCAGGTCTGCTGCAACGGGGGTATTTTAGTTTTTTCCTGGCATCTTGTGATCCAATACCGATACTCACGGTTGGATCCGATAATATCGGGGTATCGATACTTTTCTTTCAATACTGATTCGATACCAAATATCGGATCGAAGTCGGTATCGGAACGTTCATTCCGAGGGGTTGGGCGTTTGTTTTGGGTTTCTCGAAACACGGGGCGGTTTTTTTTACCGTGGGAAGGGTGCGGGCCCGAGGGCGCTGGGGGGGGGGGGGGGCACCCCGGGCGCTCTGACTGCGCAGTATCTTTAACTCGTTTTGAACCGGCGGCGAAATGAAAATTGTCGTTGATTTGAACATTCGAACGTAGTTTTGACATTCGGCGCTCCGTTTGCGCTGTTGTAGCTGGTAACGATTTCAACAAATCCATCAATTATTTCATAAATGTAGTAAAGTTCTGGACAGCCTTACTGGCAGGTGGTAAAAATCTCCCTAAGACTGCTAAAAAACACACGTTTTGTTCGAACTGTTGAAACTTTGTTTACATTCACTCCCGAGATCTTCTGGGTTTATTAATTCGATGTCAAGTCGACCTTTCGGACTCGTTACAGAAGTCCCTCTTCAAGGCGAGCACAATTCCACTACTGCGCGTTGCATTAGTGAAACTACTGCAGTAGTGGAATTGTGCTCGCCCTAACGATGGACTTCTGTAACGAGTCCGAAACGTCGGGTTTACATTGAAATAATAGGCGGGAAAACCCAAAAAATCTCGGGAGTGATTTAAGTGCCCGCGGAAGCTTACCTTGGAATATTTGTTAACATTCGTTTCATTTACACTACAAAAGTATGTGCTGCAATATTTCACCGAGAGTTTTCTTTCGAAATAAAAATGTCTGCAACAGATTTATGAAAAGCATCAGCTGGTATTTTTTGTTTTGGCAACGTTTAAGAATGTATTTCCGTACAGGCCTACTTCCAAAAATACAGGAGATTTGTCAATATTTATTTTCTGTAGGCAAAAAACAATCCAAATAGTTTCGCGTTTTTATCCTTCTTATTACTAAATATTGACTTCGACTAAGATTGTGAAAAAGTTGGTATAACAAAATAACTTGTATCCATTTTCGTCGTTGGGCCAATCAAAAGGGGCGTTTTTGTCGCATCGCGCTCTTTTTTTTCGAGGGGAGTATATTTCGTTTATCGATCAATAATTCTAGTTACTAGAATCTCAACCGACCAACCATTAGAGTTTTATGGTTTAACCATTTTATGGAGTTTTTATGGATTTTATCCTATAAATGTGACGAAAACAAAAACATCAAACTAATCTATTGATTCATTTAGTATCCTCGGGCTTACAAACTAAAGTGAATTCAATGGTTCATCGTAAAAATAATGTTGAATATACAGTATATCATTATAAACTCCTTACTTCAGACTAGAGGCTACTGAAATTCTCAATGAAATCTTTTATTGTTGTATATTTCATGAATTGTGTTGACCTTGCATGCATTTAGCATTAATTGCACGTGCGTTTGCAGCAAAATATTTTCTTGTGTAAAATACATTATCATAAACATATGACCATGAGATTTATTACCTAAAAATTAGAGATGTTAGGCCTACACACTAATTTCGACTCCTTACTCACCCCCGCCAATACGGCTGTCCAGAACTACAGTTAAATAGCTGGTGCTAGTAAAACTTAAATTAAAATTATATTCTTTGCTGAATATTAAAATTGTTGTGTAAAACAAAGAGCTGGTTGTAAAAATAATTTATGTGCTAGGATTACTGTACTACGCGTTTAAAAGACAAGTAAATACGTCTTAAATCAATTTTTTCAATTTTAATATCGTATAATTCTTGGTAATTATTTGAACCAATAAATAAAACGTGGTGTCTGCAGTCTGCGTCGACAATGCGATGCAAGCTAAAATTAATTATTAGATTATTTTTACAAAAAAAACTGTTCATCAAAATAAAATTATATCCGATGAATAGTAGAATAACTCAACAAAGATGTCGTTTCTGCCTACAAATCATGGCTAATGTAATTGCGCAAAGATTATGAATTTCGGTTTTTTTTCTGGATTGAATTTTTTTTTTATTATTCTTACAGAAAAAATACTTTAAATTAGTGAATTTTTCGCATTTTTTTTTAGGTCCAAAAGTCATGCTGCACTCGGGACGCTAACTCATTTCAATCGTATTTTTAGGATTTTCAAAGTGAATTTCTAGGGGGTATTTTCCTGATGGGCTAGAAATGAGAGGCAATTGTTTGATGTGCTGAGGAAAAACACCTTCAACTTGGCAACTGAATAAGGAAAACCGCCCACGAATAAAATTGGCTTTAATAACAAATAGGAAATAGGAAATGATCAGGTGATATACATAAGACTATTATCAGAGTTTCAAAGCTACACTAAATATATATACTCAACCAACAGCTAAACAAATCAAAGAGCAATCCAAACAGTTTTCTTTACACGACTGATCAGTACTGTCTGTACTGTTAACTTTGTAACGATTGACCGACTTCCAGCATAAAGATATAAATTATTTTATAATGAGATTATGATATGTAACACATTTTTTATCTCAGAATGTTAAGACACTCTGATCGTAATAACTATGTTAAAGTGTATGGGTTTTTAATTAAATGTAGATATGCAGGACAATTCTGGCCATGAACGAGTACAATAAAGGACGTTTCTTGAAAATCAAACAGTATGAAGTTGTGATCATCAAACTTTTTCTACCACGAAGGAAAAAATACAGCGAAGAGGAGCTCCTAAAACTGATAGTAAAGTTTTGAACATCACGCTACAACCATTATCACATATTTAATTTCGTAAGGCGATTGATTCTTTGCGTCAAAATTGTGGGCGTGTGGCAAGTCTTAGAAAGATGGGAGAGGGCTCAAATCAAAGGTCTCTATTCCGTGATGGCGGGAAAAATACTAAAATTGCTTGAAATTAACCAGAAAACGAGAAATAACGTAAAATATCTGCCATTTAAATAGCATTAGGATCTCAAAACGTCTGCTTTGTTTACATAAAATATGTGATGCTGATACTTGATTGAAAACCATGTGGTAGGCTGGATATCAATATAAGGTAGATTCATTTTGCTATGAAGGTATTTTGTACTATAATAAAGGATCGATTGACCTTTCCCTCATAAGGGTCTTTAAGCCCCTTCAAGCCACTAGTAACTATTCAATTAAAAAAAAAATCAATAAAACAAACCACAAAACTCCAAAATCTAATTTCCATTCAACTCGATCGTTAAGTAGGTTTGATCAAATAGGTTCGATTCTTCTCTGTGGTTAGAGCTAAGTAAGTGTTGGTGCAAGTTTGATACATAGTTATGTGGGTTGGGGGAGGGGAGGCGACCTACATACTGCGACCTGACCCATTATAAATGACTCGTCTGAGTTTGGTGTCGGCGACTGAGGGATTTTAAGTTGTGTAGCTTCTAAAACAAAGATACAGGGAATAAAGAACGTAAAGATACTGAGAGTAAACTTGGAAGACAAAATGCTAATTGTAAATCAAGCGGTCAAGAGTGTCTCCGACAACTTTGAATGTTTACAAACAAAAACGGGTTGATTTCTTTTGGGGGTGGGTTGAGATAATCTTCCTTATACCCAAATAGGAGGGAATTTGGAGGAGAATTAGGAGGGAATATTCCTACCCAAATATATCCGGTTTATACGGCTTTTGTCTGTAAACTCCCGAGCTTCACTGAGAAACTTGTGCCATCTTTAGTTTTATTGCGGCTCATACTAACACATTACGTCATGTAAATACGCTGTTGAAGGCATTTAACGGCGGAAAATATCCATGATTTTTGGTGAGATGATCTTGTGAGAAAATATTTCACAAAATTTTTGGTGAGATCCCACGAACTTCAATTTTTTTATACTTAATGCTTTTTCTATGTCTTAACAACTTGAAGCAATTATTTTGAAACCATTTTTGTGTACTATCTTTTAAATACAGTCTTTCAAGACGAACCTCGATAAGAAGAGTCCCTTGAAAACACAAATGTTTCCAGAATCCCTTGAGAGTTTTCTTATCGAGGTTCTGCTGCAGTAATCACAAACGATCTTTAAGTTGCGCATCTACGATGGGACGGAGGTATATAATACGAATTAACCCTCGCCCTACAGTTAAATTATTGTAACTGGGACGGAGGTATATAATACGAATTAACCCTCGCCCTACAGTTAAATTATTGTAACTGGGACGGAGGTATATAATATGAATTAACCCTCGCCCTACGGTTAAATTATTGTAACTGGGACGGAGGTATATAATACGAATTAACCCTCGCCCTACAGTTAAATTATTGTAACTGGGACGGAGGTATATAATACGAATTAACCCTCGCCCTACAGTTAAATTATTGTAACTGGGACGGAGGTATATAATATGAATTAACCCTCGCCCTACGGTTAAATTATTGTAACTGGGACGGAGGTATATAATACGAATTAACCCTCGCCCTACAGTTAAATTATTGTAACTGGGACGGAGGTATATAATACGAATTAACCCTCGCCCTACAGTTAAATTATTGTAACTGGGACGGAGGTATATAATATGAATTAACCCTCGCCCTACAGTTAAATTATTGTAACTGGGACGGAGGTATATAATACGAATTAACCCTCGCCCTACAGTTAAATTATTGTAACTGGGACGGAGGTATATAATATGAATTAACCCTCGCCCTACAGTTAAATTATTGTAACTGGGACGGAGGTATATAATACGAATTAACCCTCGCCCTACAGTTAAATTATTGTAACTGGGACGGAGGTATATAATATGAATTAACCCTCGCCCTACAGTTAAATTATTGTAACTGGGACGGAGGTATGTAATATGAATTAACCCTCGCCCTACAGTTAAATTATTGTAACTGGGACGGAGGTATGTAATATGAATTAACCCTCGCCCTACAGTTAAATTATTGTAACTGGGACGGAGGTATATAATACGATTGTGACTGGGACGGAGGTATATAATACGAATTAACCCTCGCCCTACAGTTAAATTATTTTAACTTTTTGCCTTTTGCCTTTAGCTCCATTTAACACCAGAACACATGCAGCTCATGCACATGCACATGCTGTCTTATTTAGCTCTGGACACCTTTTTTTGTCCAGTTATTCGCTCTCGGTCCAAACACCAAGTGGAAATAAATCTGCTATAGTGCTGTTGAAAATAATTAACCGACTGACGACGTGAGTTACAGTTAAATTATTACGACTTTTTGCCTTAAACTCTATTTGACCGCGTGTTATTCGCTCTCCAGTCAGACACCAAGTCGAAATAAACCTACTGTAGTGCTGTTGAAGATAATTAACCGACCGGCGACTAAGTTAATTGAGGAAGTGCCTTATTCACAACTGTACAGTCCAGAAACGGCCACTATAAAGCTATTCCAGTTGCTGGGCGAGTCGGACTGACTGTATATTATCATGCGGATCTTGCATGGCAAAGCTTGAGTGAATATAGAGGGTTAGAGGAAAGAGTGAGTGACTATAGACAGTTGGGGAAAAGCTTGAGTGAAGATAGAGGGTTGGAGGAAAGATTGGGTGAATCTAGAGGGTTGAAGGAAAGCTTGGGTGAACATATAGAGGGTTGGAGGATAGCTTGGGTGAATATAGAGGGTTGGAGGATAGCTTGGGTGAATATAGAGGGTTGGAAGAAAGCTTGGGTGAATATAGAGGGTTGGATGAAAGCTTGAGTGAGTATAGAGGGTTGGGGAAAGCTTGAGTGAATATAGAGGGTTGGAAGAATAGCTTGAGTGAATATAGAGGGTTGGAGAAAGCTTGAGTGAATACAGAGGGTTGGAGGAAAACTTGGGTGAATATAGAGGGTTGAAGGAAAACTTGGGTGAATATAGAGGGTTGGAGAAAGCTTGGGTGAATATAGAGGGTTGGAGGAAGGCTTGAGTGAATGTAGGGGGGTGGAGGAAAACATGAGCGAATATAGATGGTTGGATGAAAGTTTTAGTAAATATAGAGGGTTGGAGGAAAGCTTGGGTGAATATAAAGGGTTGGAGGAAAACTTGAGTGAATGAGGATTGGAAGAGAGGTGCGATGAAAATAGAGGTTTTAAGGCAAGCTTCAGTGAATATAGAGGGTTAGGGAAAAGCTTAGCTGAATATAAGTGTTTGGAGACAGCTTAGATCAAAATGTGGAGAGGGTTCGAGGAAAGCTTGGGTTTCTGTAGTGTTAGAGAAAGAAGACGAGTGAACGTAAAGGGTCTGAGGGAAGGAGTAAAAAACGTGCATAGTTTAAGAACCCTACTTATAAGTATAACCAATTATCTAGAGTAACACGTTCACGTCGAAAGCTGACACCATAAATGTTATATTCTTGCTTTAGACGCGACAATCAAAAACCGATTCAAATTATTCGTAATTCTAAGGATATTATAATGCCTACACACACCATTCGAAGAAAAAGGATTAAAACAGAACGCCAAAATCGCCGACACGCTTTTTCACCAACCAATACTTTGCAGTGTCATCTTCAGTAACGACCCTTGGTGACTCTCGACATAAACATCCGGTTTGAACCGCTCTGACTGCAGGCTTCAATGGGCCCACAGGAGACCAAGTGGAAAAAGTTAAATCTGATACTGATTTATTCATTGTATAAACCCATTACATTCTCTCCAGGAACTTGTAATCATGTTGTATAAGATTCGGTGGTTTATAAATTGAAATACTGTACATGATAAATTAGTAATGATAATTTACTTTTAATTTTCCATACAATGTAAGGTGTAAGAATGTAAGATCCGTGAAGGCGTTTAAAGCACTTAAAAAATCAAATACTGTATTTTTTCAGTCAGTCTTTTTAAAACATTTACTACCAAGGATGAAGGATTATGAAGGATTTTACCAATTTTTTTAGCTAAATAATAAATTGTGCTAAGCAAATAATTTTATGTATAATAATTTCACGGACTTTTCAATGGTTTTCTTTAAATGTATAATCATGTCACGGGATTTTAAAATCATTTATTGTATTGTACAAATTTAGTGTATGTGGGGCGAAGGAAAACTGGAAATTGAATGAAGCCCTAATTTACTGTCAAAAAATAATAAATAGGCTACTGTTAATGAAATATTTTACAATATTGTTTTTTCTACAAAACTTGGGCTAACCGTGTTTAATTTTTTTAAATCGTAAAATCATTCAGGTGTGTGCGAGGGCGAGGTAAAAACGAAAATTTAACAAACCATTTGCTAATGTTGGTTTCTAGGAATAAGTAAACACTAAATAAAAAACGAACGCAATAAGTCAAGTAAATACATGAAGAGGCAACAGAACATATCGAGCGTACGGACAACATTACAAGGCAGTTGATGGCAGCCAGTTCAGCGAAGCAGCGGCTTTCAGTCAATTCATCATCTGCTTGTCAATGCAAACTTCATCCGAAATTTTCTTCCACGCTATTTTCAGCATAGTGGTTTGGTAAAATCGGTTCTTTCAGGATTTTCTCTGATGCCTTACATTCTCTTATCAAAAATTACATACAGTAACACGATGTGTGAATGTTGTAAATGGTGATGAGTTAAAACAATACGTCTCTTAAAATCAGAGACGATTAGGGAAGGATGGTTTTAATTTTGATCTACATCAGGTTATTTCTTCGATTAAAGCAGGAACTTTACTAACCAGATTTTAACCGTAAGATGACAGGGATAAAAACCACAGATCCGATCAGATGGATTAAAAACCGGTCAAAATTAATCAATGATTTTTTTTAGTTTAAAGAGTAGAAAACACTTAAAGAAATATGATTATTTTACCGTTAATAACATTTTAACACACCCACCATTGGTTGTGGTTATGAGAAAATAATGGATTTTCCCACACGGTCTAGGCAAAGCAATTTTCCACTAAAACAAGTTAAAGTAACCTACTTCACTGGGTATTTCAATTGAATAATGGCTTTACATTAAAACGTAGGCAACTGTTAATACAAAAAATAAAATATTCCCTCAAGCAAAATTTCGTACTTGTAAGTCCATTGGTTTTGTATTTAAGGTTCATCGGTTTTTACCAAAATTTTGTCCTGATATATTGACTTAATTCTTCAAATGCAAGTGGATCTACGTAAACAATTTACAAATAAAAATCAACACAGCGTTTTTGGAAAGATGTACAACAATCCGTTTTCGATGTGTTTCAAGCATGCGTCCTCAGGCAGAAGTCAAGGGACAAACGTGTAGAAGATATTGACTAGTTGATTCCCCTTCTGGCGGAGGTTCTTGCATATTTATGATGTCACTGTGTCATTAGCCCTCTAAACTCCTTCTCACTGTCGTTTTTGCCATTTCTGCAATATAACCCGACCTATTTCCAATTACTAAAACTTATCTTTCATTTACTCGGAGGTATTAAAATAATTTTGTCTATGATTTTCCTTCATTTGTGATAGTACCTGGTGGACCGGGCCTTGCTTGACATTATATCATGTTTACCAGTTCATCCAATTACTATGGCCCGCATTACACTACCAAATATTTTATAAAAGATTTATTTGTCCAATCAGAATTTAAGATTTTGTTTTTAAAATCAACCCGCTTGAATTTTGATTGGTCAAATCAAATCTTTTATAAAATATTTGATAGTGTAATGCGGGCCCATTAAATATTTCAGTGTCATAAAACTGATAAGTCAAAACTTTTCTTATTACTCTATGCAATCTTTATCCCACTCGCTGCAATTTTCCTCGATGGCTGTAGTTTGCAGAGCTGTTAATGATTACTCTATTTGTTTACACTTTCCTTGTTTATTTCGTTGCTATTATGATAGCTTATAAGGCCAATTTTGAAATTTTACAACAACTTTAAAGTAATAAAGTAGTTTGTGTTGTGCGCGACTACGTTATTCGCCCTGAAGATGGAGTACAGTACTGCAATGTCTCCGAAACGTCGGCGGAAATCTTCGACAGTACGACGCGGTCCTACCCAGAAGTCAAAAATTTAACATCGTGTGAAAACGACCGTGAAAGCCTACATTCTTCTTTGAAACAACTTAAAAATTGATTTTTTTACTTAATTAGATTCTCTCTGGCTAAGTGATCTGCAAGGAATACTTTTTGTGTTATAAAATACCTTCAGTATTTCAAGACTGAGAATGAAATTCTCGGAGCCGTTTTTGAGGAAATTGTGCAAACAAGCAAGCAAGGTAACATTGCTCATATTATAAGAGTGTAGGATTTTACGCAACAAGGTAAGTTTCTGATTACAATCGTAAACTGTCCGGATTAGTCTGGCAATCGACTAGACACAGCTTACCTTTCTCTATTTTAAACCTAAAAAAGCCCCTATTTAGACCGGTATTAAGACCCCACGATTAACTTTTTTATGAAAACGCTCCATTCACTTACAGAGAAAGTGCCTTTCTCTATTTGAAGACTAAAAACATTCTATACTTTTTAAGCCTCCTGAATCGGTGACTACGCAATGTAAATCTAGTTTGATGTTTTGTTGATTTAATAGATAACCGTGTTGATCCTCTTAAAAGTAATATAAGCCAATAATTATCAATAGGACTTCCGCTAAGTAAAAACTGTTAGCATAATGGATTGACAATTATTGACGAAAGACTCATGAAAGTGACGTATCCGTAATATAATCCTCAAAAGGTATTGTGCAGTGTTTTACAAGTTTTTACATGTACAGTGTTTACATGATATTTTAAAATAAAAAGACTATTATTTACACTGTAATAATCACAAAATATTATTTGATTTGATATTTAATTTAACAGATGTTCAATTTTGTCATGTGTTGTTTTTTATTATATTGTGTCAAAATAAATAAAGTAAATTGAAATTTAAATTGAAGTTAAACTCTTAATTTCCAACCATAGTCCTGTTTCTTATCCTATCCGGCCCGGAGGACCAATGAATAATCTGAAAACCTGTATTTTTCCGTGGATTAAAAAACATCTCCAATCACTAAAAGAGAAAATAAAGTAAATTGATTGTAATTAATATCAAAAGTTTTTATTTTCTCTTTTAGTGATTGAAGTGGTATTATGGATTTGGTCGCCGATACAATGGTATATTTAAGTGATAGTCAACCCGCAATCCGAATAGTTAATAGATTTCGTAATTCGAATGGATCTGTTGTTTTGATTTGTCATACAATCGATGAATTTTAAATCGATATTCACATGATTCGAAGGTTGTCCAATCGACTTTCCGTCAAATGTTCACTGACGTAACAGAATCAAAAATCATCTGTTATTCGGATTAGTCAAATTTTAATTCATACACACGACATTTGAATGGATCTCTTGTTTTCTTTCACAATCCACTTGAATAGTCAAATTTTTACTAACGTTTAAAATGGCCAGCTCATTCGATATGCGCACATGACATCCGAATTGATTTTTTCATTCATCATCCAATCGCTTAGAACCGTCCAATCGAATAGTTTTTACTAACGCATACGACTTCCAAAATCATCTGTTGTTTCGACTCAACATCCTATCGACTTCTCGACCGATTTTCATTCGATGAGCTCATGAAGTCTGAACTGATACTATGTTTTGATTCATCACCCAACAGTACAACAGACCAATCAACTGACATGACGTACGAAATCATCTGTTGTTTTGACACATCATCCAATCGACCTCTCGGCTAATTTTCATTCGATTGCACACGACTCACAAATTGATGTTTTTCATTTGCTAATCGATTGATTTATATCGTGTATATCGACAACGACAACTTCCTACTCGAAACCGGTTCCTTAGTTGCAACCGACGGTTGGTCTTTGTGCCTGACCTTCACAATCCGAAATAGTAAATCGGTTTCATAGTCCAACTAGTTTCGATTTGTCATCCAATCGATTAATTTTTACTCGATACGCACAAGACATCCGAATGTATCTGTTGATTAATATGCCGTCGAATCGACTAATTATCATTCTGAAGCACATTACATGCGAATGAATCTGTTGCTTTCTTTTGTCATCCAATCAACTAATTTTGATTCGATACATACATGACATCCGAGTTAAAAATCGACAATTTTTTACTGACCCACATGGCATCCGGAATCATTTGGTTACATTAGTTAGTCTACTTATCCACCGGTATTCTTTAGTAAGCACATGACATCCGAACTTATCTATTGTTTTGATTAGTATCGAATAACTAGTCGAAATATTTTTACTAACACTAGACATCCGCATCACCCAATTTTTACATTAGTCAGCTGTTTTTCCGTCTGATACACGCACATGACATCCGAATTGATGGTTTCATTCATCATCCAATCGACTAACCGACTACGTTTTAAGCCTAGTTTACACTAGCATCTTAAAGTGTCGTCGCTTGGACACTCTAATTAACATTGTTGTTATGTCGATACAGGATTGCAAAAAACAGCTGTTTTAACACTTCAATTGGTATAGCACCTTATTTATCATTGGAGGGTTGCAGTTTTAAGTGACGACACAAATATTTGTTTTTACAAATATTTGTTGTTATGCCGATACAGGATTGCCAAAAACAGCTGTTTTTGGCAATCCTGTATCGGCATAACAACAATGTTAATTAGAGCGTCCAAGCGACGACACTTTTAGATGCTAGTTTAAACTTAGCTTTACTGACGCACAAGACTTCCGAAATAATATGTTGTTTTGATTCATCATCCGATCGACTTCTCGACCAATTTCCATCCGATACGCACACGACATCCGACATCCGAACTGATGTTTTGATTCACCAGTCGATCGGCTAATCGGTTGATTTAAATCGACTACCTGCTGGGAACCGGTCGCTTGGTCGTTACCGGCGTTTGGTCTCTGAACCTGACCTTCACAATTCCAATAGTTAGTCGGTTTCATAGCCCAACTAGTTGCGATTTGTCATCCAATCGATTAATTGTCATTCGATACCAAACATCCGAATGTATCTGTTGGTTGACTTTTCGTCGATTCGACTAATTGTCATTCGATAAGCACATGATATCCGAATGAATCTGTTGCTTTCTTTAGTCATGCAATCGACAAATTTTCACTCGTTACGCACAAGATCGAAATTTATCTGTTTTGATTTGTCAAGCTATTGATTAATAATCATTCGATAAGTATACGGCATCCGAATGACTAATCGACAATATTTTATCGGCACGACATGACATCCAGAATCATCTGATGATTCGATTAGTGAGCTAGTCGATTTACCGGCCGATTATAGTATATGTACATGATACTTCCGAATTAATCTAACGTTTTGATTATTTGTCATCCAAACGACTAGTCGACAAATTATTACTAACACACGACATCCGTAAAAAAATCATCCGATTTTTTAGATTAGTCAGCTCTTTTTCAATTCGATACAAGCACGGGATATCCGACAGTCAGTAACAAGGCTACAAGATCGCGCCACTATCATCACGATCATCACACTCATCCTTCACTTGAGGTACCTGTCTCAAAAAGAATGATTAAGAATGACATCCGACATCCGAACTGATGTTTTGATTCTCCACTCGATCGGCTAATCGGTTAATTTAAATCGACTACCTGCCGGGAACCGGTTAGGTGCCTTGGTCGTTACCGGCGGTTGGTCTCTGAGCCTGACCTTCACAACACAATTCGGGAAGTGGAGCGGCAACTGGCATCGCATTATACAACACAACCCCTCGCCCGACACACCGACACACCTGCCCAGGGGGGCGGAGGGCCAACGGAAACCTTTTAGGTTAGGAAACGTCTTCTTGCATTCATCTTTTTTGTACTAATCAGTTCGTTTGGAATTAAAAACTAGTGTAAATAATTATACGTTTAATTAAATTAATCAACAACTCAGGAAGTGGAGCGGCCACTGGCGAGGCAAAATTATACAACCCCTCGCCCCGACACTTAAAAATATTTCCTCAAACAAAAATTAAACAAATTCGAATTTCTCAAAAACGGCTCGTACGATTTCAATCTAATTTTAATGGATTATAGTGCTTAAGATTAAAAATAAAAGCAAAATGACACCACCCGCGTGTCTGTACGACTTAGATTCAAAAGTGCCTTGCGGAGGACCAAATGAAAACTTTTAGGTTAGGAAACGTCTTCTAATACAGACATTATACAGTAGAGCGCCGATTATCCGAACTAATCGGGGACAAGGGGTGTTCGGATAACTGAATATTCGGATAATCGAACATGAAAAGACAACATTTTAAAATTATATATGTAACGTAATTCTTGATAGTAAAAATGCTAAAAAATGATCGAACAAAAATTATTCACTTAATTTTATTATGAAATCTATCAGAATACATTGATATCCCGGCGCAACGGGAGTTTCGGTTGGCGCGCGAATTTGAATTGCTTGAGAATCATGTTCAAAATATGAATTATTACGGCGTTCGGTTAACCGACGGTTCGGATGATCGACGTTCGGATAATCGGCGCTCTACTGTACATTCTTGAAATGGCGACTTACCCAGGTAGGTATTTTAAGCCAAGTATGAATGACAGAATGTGAAGGAAGATTGTGGCGCGATCTTGTAGTGTTGTTACTGACTAAGGCCGGCATTTCCTTGGACAGAACTGTTAATTAATAGCCCAACAGCCAATGGCCAATGGGACCTACATTTTAACGTGGGATCCGGACCCACTATTTTACCTATGGTTTAAAATTTACGAACTGGTCTAATTATGAGGACGGTCTTATTAACGTAGTATTCAATAGTGCGGACGTTAATCCCCCCTTAGGAACACCGCGTCCACAAGCTATCGCTCATAACTATCCACAATTCGTGCCCTCCAAGTAGCTGGATTACAGGGCACGCCACTGTCCCAAGCTTGCATTCATTTTTTTGTACTAATCAGTTTGTTTAGAATCAAAAACGAGTGTAAATTAATTAATTGTACGTTTAAGTTTGGTTACCCCGAGGCAAATTGCCAAGCGAACAGAGCGCTCTAATTTAAACTAAACAAAATGACAAAAGACTTTGCAGTGCCAACCGATCATCTTGCCTTGTTGAGAGTGGCGGAACGTCAATTGATTCAGCAAGCATTCCCTAGAATGAATTGTTTTTCCATGATGACGTTGTCAAAACAATAAAAAAAAGTTCATCATGAGGGGAGTGAGTTTAAATTACCTCTCGAGACTGTACGCTACTTAGTTAAGTTTTTTTTTAAAATCTGGTGCACATTAACAAGTGGACACGCGCTGCTTAGCAAGTTTTAAGTTATAATTAAATTGTTTTTGTTCATTAATAGTTTAAATAAATAAAATAATAGTTAAATGAACCTTTATTTTCTCAATACATAGTTACAATACAGTACAAAATATATTATAGGCTACAACAGAATACTGTAGATAAATTAAAATTAAATTTACAATTAGCAATTACACCAATTCCTAATAGCAGGCTGACCTTATTAATTGTGATATTGATTTCTTCAGAATTGAGTTTATAATCAACTGTTCCCTTAAATTTCTCTTCCCATTTTAACTTTTTTCGGGTGGAAACGAAACCTTAGGGGTTCTGTAGATAGGGTTCTTCACTTTAGCCTAACGTTCATAATTGTATTTCCTGCAAAACCTCCCACCGAGTTATTTCCAACACCTTGATTACTGAATTCTGTTTTGAATCTTAGTCTATATCACATAATAACCCCTAGTCTATTAAATACGTATAAATAGATCATCTTAGGACTGGAGAAAAAATTTCCCCACAACTTTATTTTCAATTTCTCGCGAGGAAAACACCCAGCAACCCGAGCTCATCAGCCGTCGCCTTCATTACCGCCTCAGCCGCCGTCCCCCTCAATCAGCTGTTACCCCCCCCCCCCGCAGGTATCTGGTGCTAAGCGCCGCGCCGCTCGACGTTATCTGGCTTATCACACGCTCGGCGCCTGCCGGGTGGCCGGGTCGGCAGTTGGTTCCTGACTGGGGTTGCCGTGATTGTGATGAGTGAAATCGTGACGCTGACAAAGATTGTTCATTGGGGGGGAGAGAGGAGTTACAGGGTAC
The DNA here is from genome assembly GCA_035578135.1 of Flexamia atlantica. Taxonomy (NCBI): domain Eukaryota; kingdom Metazoa; phylum Arthropoda; class Insecta; order Hemiptera; family Cicadellidae; genus Flexamia; species Flexamia atlantica. Next base: position 583,987 of record JAQJVK010000020.1, read on the forward strand.
AATCGGTCTTATGGTGATTAGTTAAATAATTTCATCTGGAGGGGAATTTAAGTTTATACGGTACTTAGTTCAGTTTTTAAAATCTGGTTTTTTAAAGCGCTGCTTAGCAAGTTGTAAGTTATCGTCTATTTGTTTTGTTCATTACTCGTAACTGTTCCTTTCAATTTCTCTACCCATGTTATCTTTTTCTGGACATATACGAAACTTTAGGGGGCCATTATAGCTCTTCTCCTTAGCCTAACCTTCATAAATTTATTTCCTGCAAACTCCACGCCGAGCTTTTTCATACACCCTGATTATTAAAATCTAATTAGAACTTTAGTTGGAGTGTACACCACAAATCCCCAGAGTATTAAATAAGTAGTGCCTGGTCGATTCCCTTACTATAAAACATTTTATTGTCGTTAATTTTATACATACACTTCTTTTATTGCTCCATGCAATCTTCATCCCACATGCACACTGTATTTTCCATGGATGCTAACATTTCGTTGCTTATTTATTTGGCAACTCATAAGGCCATTGTTAAATTTGTTCGTTTTTAAAATTAATTGTTTACATTATTAGATTTTCTCTGGTCAAGTAACCTACGTGAAGTCAGAAATGAGCTATTTCCAATCTTTTAAGAAAATCATCGGAACCGATTTGAGAAAATTTAGCAAGCAACGTAACGTTGCTCAAGTTTATAGGATATAGGATAGATAGACTATCTTCGACTGAAGAAAAAATGTCCCTACAACTTTATTTTAAATTTTCAATTTATGAACAGAGTGGGGAGGAAAACACCCAGCAACCCAAGCTTTCATTACCGCCTCAGCCGCCGTCCCCCCTCAATCAGCTGTTACCCCCCCCCCCACCCCCGCAGGTATTGGGTGCTAAGCGCCGCGCCGCTCAACGTTATCTGGCTTAATCACAATCACACGCTCGGCGCCTGCCGGGTGGCCGGGTCGGCAGTTGATTCCTGACTGGGGTTGGCATGATTGTGATGAGTGAAATCGTGACGGTGACACTGACAAAGGGTGTTATTATATTGGGGTTAAGAGGGTTGTAACGTTACATGTTACATCATTCTAACTGTTCATACAAACAGTCTTATGGTGTTTCATAAAGCCAACAAACAGTGGGTGTGGTTGTAAAAAGCATATACTGTTCATATAAAAAAATCACTCTAATGTAATCTTTTAAATTACGTTTCGATGTATAAAAGTTATGTTATATAACCTAATTCGTAAGCTTTGGAGAACATCAAAATTAGACATATTGAACTTAAAGAGGAGTACCTGGTGGACCGAGCCTTGCTCGGTGATATTTCATGTTTACCAGTTCATCCAGTTACTATGAAATATTTCAATCTCATAAAATTGATAAATAGAAACCGAAAATTTATTCTTCTTTATTGCTCCATGGACTCTTCATCCCATCTGCTGTATTTTCCCTTGATGGCTGTAGATACCAAACAGCTGTTATGATTACTTCATTTGTTTACACTTTCCTTGTTTATTTTCGTTGCTATAACGGCAACCCATAAGGCCAATATTAAAATTTTACAACTTTTAAATTCGATTTATCACGTTATTAGATTTTCTCTGGCCAAGTAATCTGCATAAAAGACGTTATTGAGTCATAAATTACTTATTTACAGGCTTTGAAGGAAATCCTCGGAGCTGTTTTTGAGATAATTGTGCAAGCAAGCAAGCATACAAGTACGATAACATTTCTCATTTAAGAGTATAGGATAGGATAGGATTATTTGTAAAAATGAAACATCATGTTTAAATTACAAATTATTTCTTCGCCTGTTTCCAGTTTTCATTTATTTTTCTGTACCCAAGAACGACATTGTACAACAAAATCTCGAATTGTTCTATGAAAAATATCCATAGTCTCCTCTTTTTTATAGCACGATTACGAAAAGAAACCGGCAGTTCTTGCAACACAAACTAATTTTGTTTACTATTAAGTATCTATCACTGAGTAAAAACTAAGCCAATTGTTTTCCAATTGAGCGACAACAATATCTAACCAACATTTAAATCCACTCTAAAGTATTTAAAATCGTTGCATTGTAGGACAACGATCAAACGAGACTGCCCACAGTTATCGTTGGTATAGTTAAAATCCAATAACAAGGCCCACGCTGACCATAAGCCCAATGCGAAAATTAACATCAGTCCTACTGACGGACTGGGCCTTGTTATTTCAATCGGCCTATATACCGGGTCGGGCCGACTCCGCCGCGGGTCGTGGGCAGAGCGAAAACTAGGATACCTTTCCTTTCACTAGAGGGGCAGTGAATGATTGCCTTTCTAAACTGCGCGTCATTCATTACATTACACATTGCCCGGAGTCGCCGCGCCTACTCTGGGAACCAACAGTAATCCTTTGTGCCTACTGAACTAGGAACAAACAGTATTACTACCGCCACGCATTACTATCAACATCAAATTATTAATGGCTTTTCGTCAATCAAAAATAATCCGATGAGATTCTATAATGGTTTCTCCATTTGGAATTACGTAGTCACGCTTTCCAAAATAGGGGAATATTCAGAGTCACATATCGTGGCCCAGGTCGTCATAAGTCCAATGCTAAAATTAACATTAGTCTTCTGGGCAGTTTAGTTTACGGGCAAGCTTGTAACTGATGGACACACTTGACCTCAACTAACAAACGATGTTATCCTTTCAATTTAATGACTGTACAGTAAGATGTGATCTGGGATTCCGTTTGCATAACAAAAGAAAAAACTTATTTCTTTCAATTTGTGTAAGTTATGATTCAAGTAATACGTGTCAATTAATTTGATCGAATAAATTGGTAGTTAGTTTTTACAGCCACACATAATGAGTTTTTTCTGTTCACTTTATATCCTCAGTACGGTATCGGTAAAAACATACCTATCTGCGAATGACGCAATATGCCAAATATGCAAATATGCCAATAGAGACGTCAAAATATTTCCTTTGGCAATTAAACACTGGAAACATGTTTAATAATGTTTTTGTTGATTTTTAAGCATCGGTAATGCATTTAGGGTTATTTTACATTTTGATAGTACATCCGGCTAGGTCCGGTCCCGAGGTGGCCGAGCTAGAGGGCGTCTACTAGACGAAACAAAAATTAACTCAAAGAGTTGTAACTCAAGGGTTCACGATCACCGGTCTGACACTTAAATGGAGCCAAGTGGTAAGCTTATTGGAGCGGGTTAGTTCGAAGCACTTTAGTTAGTTGTCGTTGTAAAAACATGGATTTCTTCTTCTTCACTGAATCAGCCAATCAAAACCACGACAACGATCTGCTAACTTCCTATTCCGTTTCCCCTGAATTTCTGTCACGACGCGACGTGTACACAACCAAAACGAGTTGGAATTAATTTGAGTGTTGGAAAATGCCTAAAATACGTTTGCCACTAGTGTAAGTTGTTTCGCGAAATACTGTACTGTGTGATTCATTTGTGCTTAAAGCTATTGAAAATAAATACGTAGATGTTTACATAAAAGCACTTAGTAAAAAGTAACTAAATTAATTTGTATTAAGTGCTTTTATGTATACATCTACGTATTTATTTTCTATCAGTCGCTTTAAGCACAATATGAATCACTCAGTACAGTACGGTATTTCGCGAAACTTTTATCAGACAGCGCTACTGTTCCCTTACCACCGAGTTAACATGGGAGTGCCAACTCTTTACGTAGGTCATTATTACTCTATGCCACGATTCTGCCTTCCGCCTTCGCCGCGCATCCCGTGTTTACGGTTTACAGTTTACACACTGAGCTCTTGAAATATTCTGGAGTCACCGCTCTGTGTCTGAAAAGTAAGTGTACCACTGTTGCCGCTGTGTTTCTTGATATGTTGGCCAACGTGTCCTTGGTGGTATAAACGTTCTTTCCCCATTTAAATCAATGTTAATTTAATTATTTTTCAAAACGGTTATCATTGGTTTGAAGTAAATTACAACTTAAACCTAGTTTTAAACGTAATTTTGAAATCTTGTGAAGCTTTTCTAATAAAAAGTAACCAAATTTTTTGAAGTTAAGTAATGTTTTAGGAAAGTTAAAAACAGTCTTGTTTCCTGGTTTTGGTGGTATTTTGTTGTAAGCCTATAGCAATGAATAACGAAAATTGGGTAAGTTAATTTATTTCATTACTAATTTACTTATACAGCAAACGCAGATACATTATTACATTGTACCATACTATGAGTTAAAATTTCGAAATTTCTCCCTTGTAAGTCAATGTTGAATGATTGTTTACATCAGCATCAGCAGACAACTTGTAGACGGCCATGTTGACTTGAGAATGACAGCGTCCAACCAACGAGCCAAAAAGCCGATGAGCGTACAAGAAAAGCCTAATGGTACCAACACAACACAGCCATGTTGACGGCACGCTTTTCACTAATGTTTAGACAAAGAGTAGTGGCTACAGATAGATATAGAGCTCAGTGAGTTTACACTGTTTACGAGAGTGGCAACAGCGTGTGGGGGGAGGGGTATTGGGGGGGGAGACACGTGGGACTTGGAAAGGTCATCTCTCTCTAACTCTCAGGTCACCGGACAGACTATTGCTGTTCGCAACAGAGAGGTTGACGGAAATTGTTTCCAAGAAGTGTCAAATTGCTACTAATCTTGAGATTAAAGATGTGTTTAAACTTGAGCGCAATCTTCGTCGAGGTCTGAGGTTTTATCAGTGTTCCACAAAAGTTAAGTAATAGGACGAATTGGTTTTTATATATTATAAATTTTCTGTTCATACATAAGATACTGTTTTACGAAGACTATCAAGCAGGGCTTGTAACAGTTCTTGAGGTTGAAAAAAATAAAATAAATAACTCAAATAAGAAAAAAAAACCAAAAAATAACCTTTTGTACACAAAAAATGCTGCTAAAAATTAGAAAACCGGCGTTATAATGGGGATAATACATTCTTAACCTTGGTAATAAAGAAAATCTCGACAGACTAATCACAAATCTGCCTATATTTGACGGCGAGGCTTGGTTTTCACGCAACGAGACTTAGTTTTCACGCATTTTAGGATGATGAGATTCGTCTGCCGCGATGCTGCTATGAGATCGTCTGACAGATGAATACTGTAAACAGGGCTTGTAGCAGTTCTTAAGGTTGAAAAAAAATAAATAACCAAAATTCCAAAAAATAACAAAAATAACCGAATTAAAAAAATAACAAAAAATAACCAAGAGCAAAAAAATAACAACAAAAAAATAACCTGTTACAAGCCCTGATCTAGTGATTAGTTATTTCCAGATAGATAGGTTTTTGAGGAGGGTCTTCACTTAATGCACTCGGTAAAAGGGAATTAAGATTTATAGTTGTCTGTTCTTTTCATAATTTAATGAAATAAATAATAATATATTTATTGTTTCGACAATAATTTCATACTGCATACAATGCGTCAAATTCGTAAATGAAAAATTATTAGATATCTTTTGGCAATTACTCTCTCACTCATATACATTTATTTGTTGCTCATTCATACGCACATACATTCGGGACATCGTTGCTTGAAGAATCGTGATTTATAATACTACTAAATATAAACAATGTTAATATCGAGATATTTTGTGAGAAATTAAGCCCTGCAATGTTAGAGTTTAATGTGTTTATTTGGTTGTAAAAAAGTCCAACGAAATGTCACAGTGAGTTAATATTATCTTGAATAACTTATTTAATAAGGAGAAGAGAAAGTGTTTTATGCATTTTCAGTTTCTAAAATACGGCGAGAAAGTACTGAAAGTTAATCGGTCGCCATAAACTTAACTAATTAGATACAGAGGATTTAATAATTTTTAACGCTTCTTACAATCCCCCATAACTAGTATATAGTCATCGTTGAGCCTAAGAAAGTAAACTTTCTCGCTTTATCTGCAACGATAGAGCGCCGCCAGTTGTCGTTGTTGTTGTTGTTGTTGTTGCATGTGCAATGCACCTTTGCATATTGCCAGTGGCGGTCTCTCCAAAAGTAAAACCTGTTTGTTATTACGGAAACCAATGCCGATGAAATAACGAATTCCGCTTTGGGGTTTATCAATTTCGGACATTTTCGGACAGTTTTAATTATATTACATGGTAACATTATTGTTCATTTGATCAGAAATGAAGAAATATTTCGGTAGCCCTTGTAATACTTTCGTAATACTTAATTGTGAAAACATAATAAATCGTAACCCCCAAATAAGTTTACCGACCCAAAAGGTTGTTTAATAACTACTGTATATTTCAATTTAAGACGCCAAAGCTACCTAGGATTCTAGGATGGATATGAATGAAAGACTATTGTGTAGAATAGATTAAATGAAAGCTGTTTACATACAGGCAGGCTTATTAATTATGTAAACATATAATTTAAACCCCTATATAAGTTGAGACCCAAACGTAGAGAATGTTTACAGAGGCAGGCTTCGGTACAGTGGAGATAGCAGGCCCAAGCAGTGGTACACTGTACACATGTAAACTGTTCACCCCCCCCCGGATATAACCGTATCCCTCCCCCTCCCCCTCCCCCTGACACCCCCTCACCCACCCCCTCACTTCACTTCACCGCCAGCGTCTTACGTGATTACAACCAACATAATCCTCCATTGCAATCATGAACATGCAGCCGCAAAACATGACCTAATAATATGTAAACGTTAAAAAAATAAAACGAGGGCTTGAGGATTGTCTCACAGACATTAAAAACGCCAAAATTAGCTAAAAAACCTTTCAACACTAAAATTCAGTACGTTGTTAATAATTTTGTCCTTCAACGTCATAGCTATCGGTCGTGAAAGCTTGGGAAGTCTTAATAATGTTTTATCGAAATGACATGACAATTTTTCGGCAAGGCGAATATATTATTTGAAATTCTTTGGCAACACCCACCTTAATTTAATTATGTAAATTCTTGGGGTGTTTCCCAAGAATTTCAAATAACAAGTCTTAATAAGCCGAAAAATGCTATTTCAATACATAAATCACGCGTTTGGAAGGAGCAAACGCAAATTTCGTCCAAAAACAAAACTTGTGAATCCTTTGTTATTTTCAAAACACAACCAAACTGCTATTATAAAACCAGGCAAGCTCAAACCATATTATTTATATGCACAGTCCGATATTGTCGACAAGACTTTCTGGCGTTTCTGGTAAATTTACTCGAATTTAATTTGAAAAAAATTAATTTTTTTATTTTTTATGCAAAACGTTTGAGAATTATTATTTATTATTTGAGGAAATCTTTAGATCTTATCACACGTTTGAGGATATCTTAAGAATTTTGAGGTCTTCAGAAGAGACCAAAACCAAAACTTATCGACTAAAAATGGGATTTTTGTATTAATGAAGTTGAAAGATACTCACAGCGGGGGGTAGTGGGCGTGCGGCTTGCCGGGGGGCAGCTGCAGTCCATTGCCGGGGGTGAGTAGACTGCTGCCCCTCTCTGCAACAGATACACAACACATTACACAAACAGTTATTTTGAATTTTCTAACTGTAATTGGAGATTTGCATTACGCTACTGTTACTGCTCGTTTATAGAATGACACAGTATCACAAGTAAACAGGAAACTATAGGCCTATACTAAGGCAGTTTTGTCATTATTTAATTCACCAGTATATTATGGCTCTCAATATTCATAAAGAGGGCATTTGGAGGACTGTTGGAGGACATGGAGGACGATTGGAGGACATGGAGGACTATTGAAGGATTGTTGGAGGACATGGTGGTCTGTTGAAGGAAATCGAGGTCTGTTGGATGACATTTGGAGGTGTGTTGGGGGACATGGAGGACATTTGGAGGTATGTTGGAGGTAGAGGTCTGTTGGAGGACATAGAGACATTTAGAGGGCATAGAGGGCATTTGGAGGACATGGAGGAGATTTGGAGGTCTGATGTAGGACAGGGAGGACATGGAGGACGTTTGGAGGTCTGATGGAGGACTGTGACAGGACATGGAGGTCTGTTGGGAGGACATTTGGAGGTGTGTTGGGGGACATGGAGGACATTTGGTGGTGTGTTGGGGGACATGGAGGACATTTGGAGGTCTGTTGGAGGTAGAGGTCTGTTGGAGGACATAGAGACATTTAGAGGGCATAGAGGGCATTTGGAGGACATGGAGGAGATTTGGAGGTCTGATGTAGGACAGGGAGGACATGGAGGACGTTTGGAGGTCTGATGGAGGACTGTGACAGGACATGGAGGTCTGTTGGGAGGTCATTTGGAGGTGTGTTGGGGGACATGGAGGACATTTGGTGGTGTGTTGGGGGACATGGAGGACATTTGGAGGTCTGTTGGAGGTAGAGGTCTGTTGGAGGACATAGAGACATTTAGAGGGCATAGAGGGCATTTGGAGGACATGGAGGAGATTTGGAGGTCTGATGTAGGACAGGGAGGACATGGAGGACGTTTGGAGGTCTGATGGAGGACTGTGACAGGACATGGAGGTCTGTTGGGAGGTCATTTGGAGGTGTGTTGGGGGACATGGAGGACATTTGGTGGTGTGTTGGGGGACATGGAGGACATTTGGAGGTCTGTTGGAGGTAGAGGTCTGTTGGAGGACATAGAGACATTTAGAGGGCATAGAGGGCATTTGGAGGACATGGAGGTCATTTGAAGGTCTGATGTAGGACAGGGAGGACATGGAGGACATTTGGAGGTCTGATGTAGGACAGGGAGGACATGGAGGACATTTGAAGGTCTGATGTAGGACAGGGAGGACATGGAGGACATTTGAAGGTCTGATGTAGGACAGGGAGGACATGGAGGACATTTGAAGGTCTGATGTAGGACAGGGAGGACATTTGGAGGTCTGATGGAGGACATGGAGGACTGTGACAGGACATGGAGGACTGTTGGAGCATATGGAGGATTTTAGGACGACAGGTGTAGACAAGTAAGACACCCATAAATACTTTTCAAGATCGCAGAACCTCCAGGCACCATATTATCTCTCCCCAGTGATTACCCAAGCACCGACACCGACCAAGATCCAAAGTTCACGGCCCGCCGCTCCTCATAGCTCTGCATACAACAAGACCGCTCCAACGTTTCGACCTCGGGAGCGTGTAAATCACGATCCCCTCGCCGCCGATTACCATACCGTTTCAGCCGAGGCGAGCGCCGAGCGGCGCGGTGGGCGGAAGCGCAGCGAGCACAAGGCCAAGTGACGCAACGGCAACGGCCAAGGTCTCGGTGCAACTATCGGTACGACACGAAACGACATACGATACGATAAAAATCTATACATTTCTTACTGATATTCTATGACGTGATTATCAAAACCATTGATACATCCGATTATCAGGTAAGGGCGAAAGGTAAAGAGGACAAGGCGAAGTGATTCTAAGGCAACGGCCAAGGTCTCGGTGCAACTATCGGTACGACACGAAACGACATACGATACGATAAAAATCTATAAATTTCTTACTGATATATTCTATGACGTGGTTATCAAAACCATTGATACATCCGATTATCAGTTAAGGGCGAAAGGTAAAGAGGACAAGGCGAAGTGATTCTAAGGCAACGGCCAAGGTCTCGGTGCAACTATCGGTACGACACGAAACGACATACGATACGATAAAAATCTATAAATTTCTTACTGATATATTCTATGACGTGGTTATCAAAACCATTGATACATCCGATTATCAGTTAAGGGCGAAAGGTAAAGAGGACAAGGCGAAGTGATTCTAAGGCAACGGCCAAGTTCTCGGTGCAACTATCGGTACGACACGAAACGACATACGATACGATAAAAACCTATAAATTTCTTACTGATATATTCTATGACGTGATTATCAAAACCATTGATACATCCGATTATCAGTTAAGGGCGAAAGGTAAAGAGGACAAGGCGAAGTGATTCTAAGGCAACGGCCAAGGTCTCGGTGCAACTATCGGTACGACACGAAACGACATACGATACGATAAAAATCTATACATTTCTTACTGATATATTCTATGACGTGATTATCAAAACCATTGATCCATCCGATTATCAGTTAAGGGCGGAAGGTAGAGAGGACAAGGCGAAGTGATGCAACAACAACGGCCAAGGTCTCGGTGCAACTATCGGTGCGATACGAAACGACATACGATACGATAAAAATCGATATAGTACTTTCGAAAGCTGATGATTTGCGGTGGTCGTAGTCGATTACAAATATTCGATCGATCGATTAATGAAAACAATCGATATATGATAAAGTGTGCAAATAGGTGCAATCAGGTTAATTGCAACTTAGAAAATACATACATTTCCAAAAGTTACATGCAAGTAGGCCGAGCCGGTTTTAGCTGTCACTCGGAAGGCTGAATTCACAGTTAACACAAGTGAGGGATACGAATGTAGAAGCAATTCGGTATTATTTTCAAATCAAAAGCAAACAATTATTAACTAAATTATAGTTTTATGTTCCAAATACATTATTATTTTAATGTTTATCATAGCAGTCTTATATAAGCTGAAATCGAAGGTACAACAATGAAGACACATTAAAAATCAAAACTCCGTTGTGTTTCATTTCGTCTCCTTAGCCTACCCTTTGTGACTTGTATATCAATAGCAAACACCAAAATCGCATCGAGTTGGTGACATCGAAGGCAACACATCGAACATCGACCTGCAACCATAGAGGACTATACACGACAGTTTTCTGCTGCTAAAAGTATATCGAATTGATGACATCGATAGCATCACATGGAACATCGACCTGCAACCACCGAATACTACACGGAAGTGTTGGAGTGTTGTTCGTGTTTGTATGCGAGCCACGTGTCACAAGGCGTGTCCAGCGTGTTGGAGATATAAACACGTCCTAGTCCTATAGCGTGCAGGATATGATATGAGGATATGGGAAGTGCACGGTCCGACTCGAATACCAACATATTTCGATTGTTGTACGTTTTTAATATTGGGTTTTAAAGTTTAAAGTCAGAAAAATGCGATTCTGGTCTCGAGGCTTTTTAAATTAGGTATTCTTATTTGATGTTTACATTCATTGTCTAGGAACTATATTTTGGTAGCCAAGAACACCTATACCACTAGTTACTTTGAAAACCAACTTCTTTTGTAAAATGCGTTCTTTTGTAAATTTAATAGGAGTGTGCGAGTACTTGATAATCAAGCTTTTATCGAGCCGAGTTTACACTACTCGATTCGACTCGAAGTTTTGAAAAATACTCGAAAGTTACTCTAAAAATAGTCGGGTTACTCCCGACGTTTACCCAAATTGGTATGCACGACCACATTTTATAGCCGTTATTCACAACGTCAACACCAGTCATGAATAGCCACCACAAAACTTCTGTTATTTTACTTGAATTAAATTGATTTTGAGTTATTTGACTTCAACTACTCGCACACCCCTACTATTAACACCATGGTTTTTTTAGAAATTAGATAAGTTAAAAAAAAACTTAAAAAAGACGGTACTGTAATGGATCCAAAAACATGTGTTGTGGCTCATAATCACCCTCATTTGTAGCTCATAAACACCTTCATGAATTAAATAAAATTTTGAAAACGTAAGCATAATGACCTCAACATCAGCCCAGTGGTGATTGTAAAACACTTCAATTTCCTTAACAGTCGCGGAGACAGTTTTCCGTCAATAATGCTACGTCCCCTCACGAATATAACGGTTTAAGGGTCATCGTAAAAATGCAGTAAAACCCAGCTTTAGCAATAACTCTTAGACCAATGTTATCATGGTGCCGCTTAAAGTTGTTTGCTTTCCATCGGTGCCTTCGATGATTAGACATTCGATACGGTTGTAAATACTATTGCGCATTTCGATGACGACTCAGTTTTTCAAGATTCTTTCAGTTATTGAAACGATTACCAAACATTTTCGTTGGTTTTCAAAAACCAACGTTTTTAAATACGTATCTATAATACTTAAGTGTCTCCAGTTCCTCCGGCCATATTGGGGTTAAGTCCCATAAGAAAAATGCTAATTTCCTTGAAATATTTGCATGGTTTTGAACACAGATTACCTTAAACTGAATCATATGATTCTTAAATAACCCCATCCCCAACAAATTTAAGGGGTTTGGACAGCTTTCCCTTAAAAGAGTTTGTGTATCACTTCTGTCAAAGTGCCGTGTTGGCATAGACAGAAAAAATTAAGCTTGCCTTGCCAAACCAAACCACAGTGAATATTATACATGTACAATGCTAGTTACTAAAAAAACTGTTAAGGTGCTGCTATACATACACGTCACGTCACGTCGCGTCGCGTCCACTTACGGTCAGTTCGGCGATGCCGGAGGGGGTGCTATACATATTCGCATCGATTCGCATTTTCTAGTTTCTAAGAGCCTAATGGCCGAGTGGACGTCGGTGTAGGCTATACATACACGTCACGTCACGTCACGTCGCGTCGCGTCGCGTCCCAATTCGGCCGATTCGGCCGTGTACGCTCTTCAGAGCATTCGAGTCGGGCCGTGCCGTTACGTGACGTGATGTGTATGTATAGCAGCACCTTTACATATTTCATAATGTTAGTACAACAAATAAAAAGGTATTTGTATTTCCTTTAAATGAACACATATTTCATAATTTGTGGAAAAATAAAGGTGTAGGAACATAGCGTTTCTCTGTTATGGGACCCCCCCCCCCAAAAAAAAGGCGGCAGTTACTGATACACCTCTGCTAAGAGGCAAAAATGACCTCTGCTAAGGATCAACAATATTGTCTGAAGAGACCCTAACCTTGATTCGCGTACGACAAACGACAAACTATAAACATCAATCTAGACGGGTTTATAAAACACATCGACGCAGAAGGCGAATAATTGTCAAGAACACAATGGCGGCTAATAACGCGGTCGTCAAAGGAGGATTGTCTCCGCCACAAAGGCAGACTCGTGTACGACATAAACGTTGGATACAGCGGGAGTCCTCGAACAGAGTTTGCAGATAAAAAACCCATTATTGTACCGGACCAGGGAAAATTATCGTGAATTTACTTAAATTTTCATGAATTTCCGTGAATTTACTTAAATTAATTATCGTACTATTCCCATAAACTTTGTAAATTTGGTATGATTGTACAAAACAAAAAACAAAAAAAGCGTGTAGTGCAGACAGAAAGCCATTTTTCACCACACTATGACGAAATCACCTGTTTTACAAACGTCATACGCGGGACCGAAACACACTGTTTGCCACCACAGGACCGAAAACGTTTGGGGCCCTAGGGCCGAAAAACAACGTCAGAACATCACATAATTGTACGGCATCCAATAGGTTCCAAAGACAGGATAGGTGCGATCATATGATTTTCATAGCTGTGTTTGATTGAATCATGATAAAGAAGTTGTATCGTCGCTCATAACCTTCAAGTTTGGTTTTCAAGTAAGTCAGATAATAATAAGTTTTTTAATTATTTAGCGTATATTTCAATGTGTAGTGTGGTGAAAAATAGCGTTCGCACCTCGGCCGAAAGGGTTTTGCAGCGCTCGACCGTTTCAGATCTCGAGCCTGCAAAGCCTCATTTTCGGCCCTTGTTGCGAAATATACTATTAAATGCGAAAACTGTTTCATTTATATGAGTGGACAAAATTAGAGATGATTAACATGAGCCAATATATTTTCAAGTCGTCAATAGTTGTACTTCCTTTGTCTGTTAAAATGTGTTTACAAATGGTATTCCCCATTACATATATTAGTACGGATGGTAAACAAATTGTACGTATCACGGTTTCCAAGATGAGAATTAGCCCTGTTAATTCAAAAAGGAGCAGTTACTTACATAATAGTTTTAGTGTAAAAATTTCATAAAATAAATATATTTCACCGATATGAATTATTATTCAATTGAAAAAAAATTGATAAATAAATTCTGAACCTTGAAGTTAATATCTAACCACTGCAAGAAGTCTGTGCATATGCAGTATTTATTTAGACAGTTGGTTTTGTCAAGAATAATTGACAGTTTTCATGAAAACGTTATTTACTTTATACTCTTTATACACTAAACATAAATTTTTAATAACAAATACAGTTTTTCAGATAGTAAAATATGAGAAAAAATTTTAATTCACACTATACTAGAATTATTACTACTACGAAGCGCGAGAGGGAGGGAAATTTATTTACTTATCATTTGTCAGCGACAGGTCAACCCTTCGAAGGCAGACGAAAACACACGAACAGTTCCGAAATAGCCAAAAATCCCAAATCTTTCAAGTCAGTATCACTATCTAGCGAACAATCAATAAACTTCTTGGTCAATATATAAACAACAATTAACTAAATGATTCATTCAATAGTAACTGACATCGTCACAAAAAAAAAACCAAAATGCTCCAGCGGCTGGAGCATTTTGGTTACTCCAGCCAGTGATATACTTAGCGGGATCTTGCGAATTACACCATAGCCCATCTCTATTACACTCGTTGGTTTTCGTTTGTTTACTGAGGGGCATGCCTGACGCTGACTAACGACAATGCAAGACGATGTAATATACATTTTGCAATGAAAAATCTAGATTGAAAAACATAATATTTATAAACCTAAACGATAAACCCGAAGGTAAAGTCAAAGTCCGTCCTGGAAGTGTACCCAGATGCGAGCCCAGCTGTTGCCGACGTTGCCATCCACGGGAGATGGAGCTGGGCGATATGAATGTTGTGCTGAGGATTGTGGGGGGGTGATGTGGGGGCGGGGGGGGGGGTTTGTAAACTATATCGTCTAGCGGGGGGGGGGGGGGGGGGCGGCGGGGGGTTCAAGTTAGTTTCAAGTTGTGACGGCCAACTTGCCGCGGAAACTAGCCGCAACTCGTTCTTCTTGACTTAATACTCTGGGATAGTTTGGCAACTTTTATTCTCACCGACTTAATGATTGTTTCTTAGAGAAGTGATTTGACTGGTTAAAGAATAGTTCGAAGAATGCGTTTTTTAATTAACTGCAATCTTGAATAATACTTCCACCACTTTTATTACGATATCGGGAAGGATTGCTTGACATCCTTGGCCTTCATTGGAAAAAAAATTACTTGACATTTCAGGGTTCTTCTAATGGACACCTAGAGGGTTAGCATTAGTTAGTAGGGGTGTGTGTGCTCGAGAATCAAGCTTTTTTCGAGCCGAGTATACACTACTAGACTTATGGCAAAGTACTCGAAAGTTCGACTCGAGTAGGTACACCCGCCGTTTACTCAAAATCGGTACGTGCGATAGAACATTACGGTAATTTTACACAATGTAAATCCATCTTAAATGAACTGTCTAAAACCCCGTTTGTTACACTTGAAGTACAGGGTTAAATACATTAATTTTTAAATCATTCTATATTTTCTATAGTTTGAGGTTATTTATTTTATTATTCCTCCTCTTTAAAAAGTGATTTTTGTTATATTTCAGTAACTGTCCCAAATAAATAACAAACTCAATTTGTTTGTTGATAATTACATGAATATAACTGTACCTATGTGAGTATCTCAAAGGAAATATTGAGTCCATTATATAGGGGCTGTGTTTTCATTTTATTTCAAATCCCAGATAAGCCTAAAGGCAAATTAGGCTTGAAAAGTGAATCAAGAATTTTTGTGTTGTGAGTTTAACAAAGGTTTTCTTTCTTTTTTTTGTATTATTTATTTGTACATTTGCTCCTAGTTCAGTAACTCTTTTCAGTTTGATTTGAGTCAATTTTTCCCACTCGACTGGACTTCAAAAATGACTACTCGCACACCCCTATTAGTGACAACTTTAAATACGTTTAATTTTCTCAAAATACGTTTCAGGCAATCACCGGTATTTGTTCAGAGAATCGGGGTTTAAATCATTGATAATAAGGCACATTATTACACAGGTTAATTAAGAAAGTAACGGTTGTTTCGGGAAGTGAACTGATCAGTTATCGGCAATGCAATTACCAGATACCAATCACTCGGGTGCAAATACTCGAACGGTTCCCAGACTAGACCTGGGATAACATGTACAGGGCAACAAAGTAACTGATACTTTTAACTACCTATTACTTACTGTCAAAGTAACTGGTTGCTACGGGAAGTGAACTGATCAGTTAACGCAATGCAATTATTAGATACCAATCACTCGGGTGCAAATAAATAACGGAACGGTTCCCAGACTAGACCTGGGATAACATGTTCAGAACTGAACAAAGTAACTGATACTTTTAACTACCTATTACTGTCACGGTGACTGGCAGCTCTCCCGGAAGAAGAGGTCGGTTGTAAATTATTCTCACAGGTGTTAAACAGAGACTGAAGAGTTGATCGCCAATGTAATTAATTGTTAAGGTGCTGATATATACACGTCACGTTACGTCACGTCACGTCCACTTACGGCCAATTCGGCGATTCCGGAGGGGGTGCTATAGGCTACATATGCGCATCACGATTAAACTATACTCAGTTCCACGTTATAGCTGGCGCCAAATCTTGAGGCCCACGCCGTCCATAAGACGAATGTTAATTTTAGTATTGGACTTATGGCCGGTGTGGGCCTTAAGATTTGGCGCCAGTTATACCTTAGTATGGAATTTCGATAAGTCATATAAATGGCAATTTAAGTTGTATTAGCCAAATAATGTTTTAATCAGCTGATAATTTTATAATAAGATGTTATGAATATTAGTAAACAGATATACCCTACTACATAGTTAATATAATTGCATCGTCCCATAAGGCCTGTGCTGAAAAGTGAATGTGGAGTAGTGGCCTGTACTGAATAGTATAAATGGATTACTCATCAATTAGAAGAGGGATATTCTAATTTTTGTAGATATTTTCAAAATTACATTTACAGTCTGAAATCATCGAAACTTAAGTAAACCAAAAGTGGGTAAAGTACTAAAGAAAATTAAAATGTATTTAATATTTTTTCACGAATAAACTAGTAAAAAGATAGCTCATCAATCAGCAGAGGGACATTCTCATTCTTGTAGAAGATATTTTCAAAATTACATTTACAGTCCGAAATCATAAAAACTTCAGTGAATCACAAGTGGGGAATTGCCCCAAAATGGGACTTTAGTCACGAGTTGTGAACGATACTTTTCATCACGATGCAAATAAGTAACGAAAATTATTTAAAAAATCATCCAACATTTCATAATTTTATTCATTTTCCTAAAGGCAAACACAACACGGCTGAATTGTCTATTTTAGTTTAGAGTCAGCTGGTTGAACTTTAAAAATAGGAACTTCGTTTGTTTGGGTACGGCAAAAGTTTGTTTGGGTACGGAAATGCAATGCTTGGGTACCGAAAAATCAGCTGATCATTATTTGTTTTTATGTAAGGGAATCGAGGGATTTCGTAGATCTCAGCTGTACAGTAACAGAGTGATTTTCTTATACAGAGTGATGAAAATATTTTTTTACGATTAAACTATTTTTATAGTAAAAGGATTACTCATCCATGGAGTACATACTCCCCTCGGCCGTCCCGCATGGGCACTGCGATGGGCGACGCTCTCGCGCCCCTTGATCGATGCCGAGTCACCCCAACTTTTGGGCCGGGGCCAACCCCCCCCCCCCCCCCCCCCCCGCCACAACCGATATTCCGGGTTACTGGGCTTTAACTACCACTCAAATTTGATATCGTGTCGACTATCTCACTACCCGACATGCTTGTTCACACATTGAGGATATATTTATGGGATGAAAATAGTCCAATGTTTAAACGATTTGTGTGAATCGAATTATTCATTCACACGCGAAGTTCGTTGATGGGAGATTTGTTTCTTGCTTCTTACTCACAAGGCCAAGTGGGACTTCAATAAATAAGAGACAATAAATTGCAGACTACTAGTTTGATTTCTGTGATACATCATAATACATCTTCAGTACGTGGTGGTTCATCAAAGACAAATCTGAGTTCGTTACAATTTCAACTCGAGCAAGACCTCCAAAAAAGGACAAGTCATTGACTGCCCACATCAAGTCAAAATGAAAAGACATAGCGTAAGGAAAAATTTCAACACAACCTTGATATACTATATAACTGGAGTTACAACGTGGGTGAATTTGCTGGTGTGACTTGAGGTAGATCTTTAAACGTAGTAGGCCTACTGTTTTTTTGGGGTCAAATACAACAGTATTTGGTATAGTAAAACATTTTTCACGGCGGATAATTTCGCCATGGTAGATGCATGACGACTGAAAGTAACGACTACAAAAATTGAAATTGAAAAAGTTTGCAAGTATTAATGGCCTTTATTAAAATAATTAGCACAGTAGATTAAGGAGCTACATTATTAAATTATTTTTTATCGTTCTTACTACGAAGTACTATAGGTACAGTACTTCAATATCAACCTCTGTTTGCAATTTAAAAATATCGAAAACATTAACTTTCTACATGTTTAATGCGGATACGTTTTGCACTACACGTTGACCAAATGTTCGAGTGAACATTACCAAAATCCTAAGACAAGATACCTCGATAAGAGGACACTCGATTACTTAAAACCTAGATAAGAAGTGCACTTTTCAAGTCTCCATGAAATTGTAATTGCACTTAATGTCTTTATAATACGAACCTCAATAAGAAGAATCCCTTGATAACAAGAGTGTTTTCATTACCTTTTTAAGAGTCTTCTTTTCAAGGTTCTACTGTATTTGAAAATAACAAGGTATATTGACTATCTCATTGGCATTGGCTTCCAAACAGAAAAAAACAGTACTTTCTTCATAAAACGTGTAATTTACATTTAAGACCTTGTAAATAAGAGTGTATATTTATGATTTACCTTTCCATCGATAAGTTACGAGATGGGAGCGGAAACCGGACGTACAACAAGAGTCTCATTAACATTTTGCATACTTTAAATGAGAAGCTTATTTAACGAGAAGATATTCATCATGCTCTGGAAATATGCAGATATTTATAACGAGCGGGCCGGCGGTAGGCGGTAGGCGGGTTGGCGGGAAAGAGAGCAGCTGGGAAGTGGGAAGCGGGAAGCGGCGTCACCTGTTGGCACCGGAAGTCTTCACAGCCCGGTGCCGGAAACAGGGCTACCAACTTACCAAATGCCCCGCGCGATCTAGCCTGCGACTTCTGCCAATACCGACAAATCCACGAATTTCGTCGTACTATTTTTAACTTCCACACATCCATATGGGTGGCTGAAACTACATTTTAACAAATAACAAGCATTTCCTGACATTAAATCAAACTGAATAGAATAAAAACCGGTTTTATTCATATTTAGGTCGGAGTTATCATGGTGTAAAGAAAAAAGAAAGGTGTGTGCACAGTCAGTTGGTATGACGTAGTTGGGCTCGAAAAATTTGCGGACCTAGCAGTTTGACTGCAGACGTACACTAAATATTTTGATTGAGTTGTATTAACTGGTTTGTATTGTAGTCAACGTAAGCGCTAGTTGCGTGAGCCCAACTGCGTCACGTCAGTTTATCCTGCACACACATTTCTTTTTTCCTTACATTAAACAATCATGTCGGCTCGAATTCCGAGCTTGTCATCGAAACTTAAGAATAGTGCGAATTCTAGACTTTCACCAAGTTTTAGGTTTTGACGGTAATTTATCTTATGCAGGAGTACTTTAAAAACGGAGACACCAATGAAAAACTACTTGTGTGATCAGTACAAAATTAGTGTGAGCCATTATAGCTTGCCCACGATACAAAACGTAGAGTATATGCAAAGCCTAGGCGATTATGAGGACGAAACGGGGTGAAACCTTGCCCCGGACTGAATCACACATATTGGAAGTAGACGGAGTTGACATAACGGTCTGCTCACAAGTCGATGATAACTTTTTCACAACACTACGACTACGACGTAATCGCCTATATTAGAAACGTCATTTGGTGGCAGACACCAGCTCTTTTCCACCAGAGGGCCGAAAGTCAGCTAATCGTTCATTTGCTTGACAAACGTGAGAACATCACATGATTATGGCATTCGATAGGTACCAAAGACAGGATAGTTGCGATCATATGATTTTCAAAGCTGTGTTCGTTTATCGTCGAAGTTGTACACCGTCGCTCATAACCTCAAAGTTTTCTTTTCAAGTGTGTCTAATAAATAATCAGATTTTTAATGTTATATAGGGTATTTCATTGTGTATTGTGGTAAAAAATAGCGTTCGCAACTCGGCCAAGTGGGTTTTGCTGCTCTTGATCGTTCCAAATTCAAAAATCGAGCATGCAAAACTTAATTTTCGGCCCTTGTTGCAAAATATACTTTTTCGTCAACATTAGTGAATCAATTTAACTTGGATGTGTTTTTTATAACCCTACGCAAACAATAATATCTGTTAATCTTTGAGAAAGATCAAAATTTCTTCTCCAACTAACGTATTGTATGTCTACTAATGTTTAAAAATGTTCAAACCATATTCCGATTTAAATCTGCGTATTAAGAGTCACCGACAACGAGATATTTTACCGCCAGTAAAAAACAGTTGAAACGAAAACACACTTTGATAAAACCGAAAGCAATTTGAACGTTGACGGCGACATCAGCGATGGTGGGGCGGATAACCCGCACCTAAACAAAGGATTAACGTTCCATCCCTGTTATGTTTCTCGTCTCATTCGGTTTGACTTTTTCCTTTCCCGACCTGGGTCTGAATGAAACAAGTTCTTCAACAGCTTGATAAATAATTGACAAATGAACAATATATAACTACGACAATCCCAAAAATTAATACAATAATGTTCATAAAAAAGCCCCACGTAGTGACACCCGAGGGGAAAATGGACAGGCCTGTCTTGAAAGGTTTCAAGGTCTACCGTTGTGTAAAATTATAACCCGGTCGTTTCAGTAGTTTCAGCGTTGACTGACATAGAAACCACCCTTTATTTTATAAAATGATTGAAAAAATTATGGATTAAAAATTTGACTAATGGTTTGATGAAATGAAATATCTGAGTTTGTAAGAGAGAAAGTAGTGCCATATTCAAGATTTTGATGTTGTTAAGAGTTTAATTTAAAGTCCGATTATGTATAGAAACTATACTATGGAATAGTATGGTACGGTACGGTATAGTATTGTATATACTAAGCCACACCAGCGCCATTGAATATGCTATATATTCAATGCCAGCGCTCTCGTACAGTTAAGTATAGAAATTATATTACAGGACCTCCACATTAATACTATAATGCAGTATCTTACTATAACATATCTCCACTACACTGTACTACTATATATTATACCGTACCATACTATATTATAGTATAACATCTATACCTTTTTAATATCAAAATTATACTCTAAACAACAACAATTCTTGAATATGGCACCACTTTCTCTCTTAGTATACCACAGCATCAGAGGCATACAGGTACAATAAAGGTATATAACAGTAGAGTACAGTCTAGTAAACTCAGTAGCAACTCCACGGTAGCGCCGCGCGGAAGATCTACTTGATAACACCAAGTTCCCGCCTTGTATCAGGTTCCCACCTCCAGCACGGCTTTCATTGTCCTCACATCAGCAGCTACTGTAAGCCTACTACTTACTGCTAAACAGCGAGTGGGAACCGCTTTGCTCGATAACGTACGTCTCAACGTCTCTGTTTATATTCTCCCTCCCTTAAAACCAGTTTCTTCATTGTTATTTCATAACTCATCATGTCTTTTCAAGGTTTTACTATATTGAGGCCGTCTATAAATTACGTCATTTGAAAGTAGGGGGCTGGGGGTCCAGAATTGAAATGACGGTAGGATGATGTGCATAGTGCATAGGGGGGAGGAAATGCTGATATGACGTAATTTTCCAAAATTTATTTAAATGCTAATTTAGATAGGAAAGTTGGAAACAATATATGTAAATTCATCAAGTTAGTTACAGCTAAAAAAATCATTAGAAACTATGTAGAGTAGGATTCACGTAAGTTGGCCAAAGCATGTACTAATCATCTCATCAAACATTTGTATACAAGTCACATTGAAAACATTGTTGGTTACACATGGTGTCTGTTTACATTTTCTCAGAACTGTCAAATCGCCACGTTGCGTTTGTTTACAATGTTGTTATAGGTTATAGAATGTTTACAATATCGCCTATTTTTAGAAGTTTTTATTTCCATTCAACCTTTTTACATAGCTACCAAAGTTTAATTTGATTCTATTTCTTGATTTACAAGTATTTTAGTTTGTTTAACTGCTTGTTTATTTTTTCCTTGGCCAATTTTAATAAGTTTTGACCGCAATATGAATCAATCTCTCTTTTCAGATGCTGACTTGCAGCAAGTAGTACTGGCTATTCAAAAACTCACCTATTTTTCTTCGTAAACATTATTTCACAAAAAAATCTAAGACTATTAACCATGCCGCATCCATGACACATCCTCTCCCTGTTAATACATAATTAATTTGGAAAAGCCCCTGAGTAATATTTTAAGCTGCGCAAGGGAACTTTCAGTGGCAATATTGCATTAGAACGTTCCCTTTACTGCAAGTGCGATACTAAAATAGATGTTCGTTGACAATGTTTTCAGCACAGCTGGATTTTATGGTTAAGTTCGTAAGAAGATAATAGATTGTTTCCTTTCGTTTTGGCCAACTTACGTAACTCCTACTCTACTAGATTTTTCAATATCCGTTAAAATGGTAATTTTAGC
This sequence comes from Flexamia atlantica, assembly GCA_035578135.1. NCBI lineage: Eukaryota > Metazoa > Arthropoda > Insecta > Hemiptera > Cicadellidae > Flexamia > Flexamia atlantica. The sequence continues at coordinate 606,551 of JAQJVK010000020.1, forward strand.
TTCAGGTCAAAACAAAGCTAAAGTAAATGAAGATTTTAGTGATCAACGTTTTCAGATTTGCAGGCAGCGTCAGTGTCGATCAGTACAGTAACTGTAGTACTACAAAGTTCAAAAAGTTTTGGTGTTGTTTAACATAAAATCAGCCCAAAATGAGTTTAAAACTTAATTTTATGGGTTTCACAACACATTATAAGAAACTTTTACCACTTTATCACTTTAATAAGACAGGTACCTCATGGAGGACGTTACCCTGAATATAAGTGAAGGATGAGTGTGATGATCGTGATGGTAGTGGCGCGATCTTGTAGCCTTGTTACTGACTAAGGTTGGCATGTTCCTTAGACAGGATTGTTAATTAATAGCCCAACAACCAATGGCAGCTGGCTTCAGAAACAACCCTTGAAAAACTTTTAATAGGGCTTTCAAAAAATGGCATCATTTTAGGAGTTTGTACCCTATGACGTCATTTTTCCTTGGTGGGGGATCAGGCAAGTTACGATGGTAAGATGATTGTAAGGAGAGGGGGGGGGGTCCAAAAATGTCCAAAAAGCGATGACGTAATTTATGGACGGCCCCTTACAAGTTTATAAAAATCGCTAGTCGAAATTGCTGTAATAAAACGTTTGATTGGATTTGTCTGTCCTGTTACCAACCTATAAGGTCTCCGGAGCTACACGTGGTTCACTTCAACACAGCGTTTATTACTATGTACAGTAGACCCCCTCTTATCCGGTCACCTTTTAACCGGACATCGGTTTAACCCTTAAGTACTGGCGCGGGGTGTTTTAAGACACCCAGGTCTGGAAATTTTGCTCTGGAAGCTGAAATAAGTTATCAGCAATGCTGTGCGTCCTAGTACCTTCAAGTTTCCTCCCCCCTGACCTGTTGGTACAGTTTTTGTTAGTTCATCACATTCTGTTGTGGGTGAAACTTGCCCTGGGGTGCACCTAGACCCCCCCGCCAGTGGTTACGTTCTAGCACGGCGGTGATTTTTACATGTATTATTTATCATTGGAAAGTTAAGTTTAGCTTATTTTTAATTTTTGTCCATTCTTATTAATTTTCAAACATGAATAATTAAAAAGCCGATGTGTGTGAGCCACAGGAAAACTGTTTGCCTAAAGTATTGGAACTCCAAGATGCTTCAGAGTAGTATGGACTTAAGATTCCAAAACCTGTTTCTTGTAACCAAAAATTTATAGGATTCCTTTTATTTTTCAAGATTTCATTAAATTTGTTCAAAATAAAAACTTTTAAACAATTTTGAGAATATATATGGCGATTGTTTTGTTTTCTCACCAAAAATGGCCATATTTTAGTAAAATTTTAGATGTGTAAGTTTAGGTCCAAAAAATAAGCAATCTATTATTAATATACTAAAAATATTAATTTTTTCCATTTTTCAACACTAATTTACAAGAATATAAGGTTTAAAACATTTTAAATTGCACTTTACATTTTTAAATTTGACAACTGAACTGAACAAAACCCTTACATTTTCAACCAAAATGTTCGTAATTTAAAATTTGTATTTTCTATACAATTAAATTTTAGTAAATCTACTTGTAAGTGATAAATAACGGTTTAAAACATTCCAAACTGTAAGGAAATCAAAGGTTTAAAAAAATGTGTTTCACAATGTTTTTACAAACATTTTAAAATGGGGGTTCAGCAGACCCCCGCGCCAGTAGTAGTGTCAGAAAAAACCGCGCCAGTACTTAAGGGTTAACCGAACTGTTTGGTTTCTGTACAGTGACGAGCGGCCTGATGGAATGTCCGTGTGATGCAACAGTTTACATAACTACACGCACTCGTGTATGCGCTGAACACGGGTGCACTACGCTGCTTTGCTTTCTTTCACATGAGACAGTTTCATATTAATTTCATGCCTCGTAAACTGATCATAATCTACTTCCATCGACCAATTACACGACAACTAGCTACCGTTAATCGTCCGCGAGCGGAAAACTTTTGAATTTAAAATATGCATAGCAAAGGTTTAACTACTTAGGAGCCGTCCATAAATTACGTCATCGCTTTTTGCCCATTTTTGGACCCCCCCTCCCTACAACCATCCTACCGTCATAATCCGCCTGACCCTCCCCCCCACTATTGCAAAATGACGTCATAGACAACAAACTCCCACAACAATTCCAGTCTTAGGGAAAGCTCTGTTAAAGGTTTCTTCTATTGGGGTTTAAGGTGCTGCTATACACGTCACGTCACGTCACGTCGCGTCGCGTCGCGTGCATTTTCGATGTGAATGAAACCTGTGTAATCAAATGGAACCGGCTATACATGCACGTCACATCACGTCACGGCACGGCCCGACTCGAATGCTCTGAAGAGCATACACGGCCGAATCGGCCGAATTGGGACGCGACGCGACGTGACGTGACGTGACGCGACGTGACGTGACGTGTATGTATAGCCTACACCGACATCCAATCGGCCATTTGGCTCTTAGAAACTAAAAAATGCGAATCGATGCGAATCGGTGCGATTCGATGCGAATATGTATAGCACCCCCTCCGGTATCGCCGAATTGGCCGTAAGTGGACGCGACGTGACGTGACGTGTATGTATAGCAGCACCTTTTTAAAACCAGAGCTCAAATTAAGTTTTAGACTCATTTTGAGCTAATTTGTTGTCAATCAACGATTCAAACCAGAAAGTTTTTGTCCTTGTAGCTAGTACTAGTAGCGATGGCTACTGACGCTGCCTGCAAATCTTAAAACACTGATAATTAAATATGCATTTGCTATGGCTTTCTCCTGACCTGAAGCTAAAATGACCATCTTACGTAAAAATCTATAGTACATAGTTTAAAATGAAGTACCTGGTGGACCGAGCCTTGCTCGGTGTTATTTCATGTTTACGAGTTCATCCAGTTACTATAAAATATTTCAATGTCATAACATTGATAAATAGAAACCTTTTTTATTGCTCCATGGACTCTTCATCCCACTTGCTGTATTTTCCCTTGATGGCTGTAGATTACAAACAGCTGTTATGATTACTTCATTTGTTTACACTTTCCTTGTTTATTTTCGTTGCCATCACGGCAACCCATAAGGCCCATAAGGTTAATATTTTACAACTTTTAAATTCGATTTATTACGTTAATAGATTTTCTCCGGCCAAGTAATCTGTATAAAAGGTGTTTTTGAGTCATAAATTACTTATTTCCAGACTTTGAAGGAAATCCTCGGAGCCGTTTTTGAGATCTTTGTGCAAGCAAGCAAGCAAGCAAGCATACAAGAACGGACGATAACTTTGCTCATATAAGAGTATAGGATTAACTAAGCTGTTTAACTTAATTTAATGAATTCAAATTGAAAGATTACAATTTTCATATCTAAATTAGTTCTAAAACAAAATTTGAAAATGACGTTATTTTAGCGTTTACCCCCCCCCCCATGCACACCATCCTACCATAATTTTTAATCTGGACCCCCCCCCCCTATTTCTAAATGACGGAATTCGTGGATGGTCCCTACATCATACTACACAGAAAAATCCGGTTTCTGTGCCTTAGTCTTGGCTGGAACGTTACTCTTTGCCGATAGCTGCACGGTAAATTTACGGTGCAGTACACAGTAAATTTACCGTGCTCTAGGAAACTGAAATAACGGAAATTAACAATCAAAACAATTAGCTGATTGCTGCAAACCGACGTTTAATGCAATAGTTTTACCGGTCTAGTAACGTAGTGTACTATTTGATTATGAGTGAATAGCAAAAGTATACACTCATTGTCTAATATTATGTGTATGAAATGATTTAAATTAAGAGCCTTTTAACTTTTAAATCCCGTTTCCCTTAAGCGGATTATCGAAACGGTTCATTCGATTCAGGGTCGTTCAAAGGACAAACATATACCCAGCTAAACAAGGAATTAAACAGTCATTAAACGATTTATCAAGAAACTGAACAAGGAAATATAACAAATTCGTTATTGTTGATTTAAACAATTTTCCCTTTGTTTATTTAAACAATTTAAATAAAGGGACATTTATTGCAACAGCTATGATTTATTTATCTATCGCTATGATTTATTGCGATTTTACTACTCTCTCAATGAAACAATAGCTAGGCTATATAGTAAAGTGGTTTTATTTGATTGTTGTAGTCAGATGGTGTTGTGGTATAATTTGATGGATATATAAACGTTTCATTCATTCATTCATTCATTCATTCATTCATTCATTTATCGATTTATAGACGGAGCGCCAATTTTCGCCTCTTTACTATACATCTTTAAGTCACTCTTATTAATATGAAAAAAGTATTATTCAAAAGTGAAAAAAAAACAGATTTCAATCACCATAGTCTACGACTCTGATGCAATGTACAGGCAGCGCTGTCAGCAGTATCAAATGTTTGTTTTATTTTTGAAGGATTGAGAAACGTACTGGTTTATGCAAGGAATACGTTATAAGTATCGTAAAGTATCGTAAAGTAAAGTAAAGTATCGTATGTTACTCCGTCGGAAAATTACACGACCGAACAAAACAAAACAAAAACAAAAACAAACGAAAAAACAAAAGTTATTTAACACGAATGAAAAATTACATTTAATATTTGCAAAAGTGTGATTTATTTAAGGCTTCTGGAAATGCATTGCACGAATTGAAAATGCAAGTTGAAACGTCTGTATACCTACAGACCATTAATTTTGACCGGTTTATCGACAAAGCTATACGAGCCTCTTCTGATATTAAGTAATCAAATTACTCTTCACTCGAGATCGCATGTCGAGCTCTTACCAACCAATAAATCACACGTATAGTAAGATGATAGCTAGTCCATCATACTCTGGGGTTTACTAAAACAATTCGCCATACCTGACCTACACTCATCCTTCACTCATATTCAGGGTAACGTCCTCCATGAGGCACCTGTCTTATTAAGAATGATTAAGAATGGTTTAGAAACATTTTAGTCATTTTTATCTCCCCCTAAATTAGGTTGACTGATGAAATCAAATATTGCAGTGGAATTCATACAACTATGAAGCGGGAGAGGGAGGGTAATTTTATATACTTATTATTTGCCAACCCCACTAAAGCAGACGAAAACACTAGGGATCCTGAAAGCTCGAAAATGCTTTTGTCTAAGTATCACTATCTAGCGGACAATCAATAAACAATTAGAACAAGATAAAAGCAACAACAAACAAAATGATTCATCTAGTAGGAAACAACGTCGAGAAAGAAAAACAAAATACTCCAACAAATGTTAATTTAGCGGGATATTGCTAACTATACTCGTTGGTTTTAGTGAGGGACATGCCTGTCGTTGACGAATGACAAGTGAAATTCACCTCCCTCTCCTGCTTCATAGTTGAATTACGAGGTACAGTCAAAAATTTCCCAGAATGAAATTTTGTAGACATATAGCGCGATCGCCAGCGGTAAATTTGTCTTGCAGTAGTTGGTTCGACTCCTTGGGAGGGCATATCAGTAGTGGTAGTAAAGCTGACTTGCCGTAGTGCAGCATTGGAAAGCGCTTTTCGTGTACCTGCAAGTCGACGTTGTCGGATTTTTAAATAGTGACATTTCATGAACAGCGCGCTGGGTGATGCTGATAAAGAAAATATTGGGGGATTTATTCATCGCCTCTTCTCCATAAGCTTGAATTAACAACTCAAGAGTCTCAATGGGTGACTTTTAAAGTAAAATAAGAACAATGTTCGTGTGCTGTTCATGAAATGTCATTTTTCAAAAATCCGACAACGTAGGCTTCCAGGTACACGAAGAGCGCTTTCCAATGCTGCACTACGCACCACTACCGATATGCCCTCCCAAGGAGTCGTACCAACTACTGCAAGACAAATTTACCGCTGGCAATCGCGCTATATGTCTACAAAAATTCATTCCGGGAACTTTTTGACTGTACCTCGTACTTCTAGTTTACGAAAAAAAGTTTATTTATTTAAATAAACTATATTTTTGTGGAAAGACTGTCGATCTATAGTATTGGTACTATAGAGAAGTTTAAGCCCTAAACTACGTCTTAACTGATGAAGGGGGCTGAGCAATAACTCACCAACACGGCGAAACAAGAGGGGCGCTGCGTCGGAGCGACAACTTGGCAACTCGAGGCAAACTTGTCAATGGGAGAGGGTTCTCGACTTGCGCCGCGCGTGCTGTGTTTAACGGTATAATGAATATAACTTTATAACTATTCAAAACTTTCAAAAATTGAAAATGGATAGCAGGGGCAAACATGGAACACGACTTTATTTATATATTACGTAAATTATAGTGAAGTAAGATTTTTAACTGATTTTAGTATAAAAAATATAGTTTTGATTGAAAAAATTTACTAACATTGGTGCTAAATCTAAACCAAATCCCCATTTTAATTAAGATTTTTAACGGATGAACTGTATACCTAAGCAAAATCAACAATCATATATTTAATTTCGTAAGGTGATTCTTTGCTTCAAAATTGTGGGCGTCTGGGAAGTCGTAGAAAGATGGGAGAGGGCTCAAATTAAAGGTCTCTATTCAGTGATGGCGGGAAAAATACTTAAATTGCTTGAGATCCACCAGAAAATGAGAAATTACGTAAAATAACTGCCATTTAAAAAGCATTGGGATCTCAAAAATGTCTGCTTTGTTTACATAGCTGTTGATACTTGATTGAAAACCGTGTGCTGGATATTAACATATGGTAGACCAAAAGGCCAGTTTGTTATGAACGTGTTTTGTACTGTAATAAATAGGCTAAGGATTGTTTGAATTTTCCTTTTGAGGGGCTTTCAGCCCCTTCAAGCCACTAGTAAAAATTAAATAATGAATAATGTAGATATTCTTCGTTTACTCTATTTACCCGACAGGTAAAAAAATGATGAAGCAATCATCAATGTTCATTCTCGAAAGAAATTATATAAGATTTGAATGAACGAGCACTCTGCTACCAAACCATCAATGAATTCGTAACAAAAAATACTACTTTCAGAGCTGATTAAGAGAATAGTCAGCGCCCCCTTGAAACTTCTTGGCTTTTTCATGTTTTAAATTAGGCTAATTTTTCACTTTCTTTCAGATAAAATTCTTGCCCAAGTGCAGAGAAAAAAGTACACTTACTCTTGCCAACTCATTCAGTATGAAACTTCAAATCTGGTAATCTTTCATCCTTTCAGTGGGATTCTTTACTCTTTAAATAATTTAGTATCTGGTGGACCGATCCTTGCTCGGTATTATTTCATGTTAACCTACCAGTTCATATAATTATTACAAAACATTTCAGTGTCGTAATTTTTATAAACATACTGTTTCATTGCTTCATGCAATCCTTTATCCCACACGCTGTATTTTTCCAATATGGCTGTAGTTTGTAATGATTACTTTATTTGTTTACATTTTATTGTTTATTTCGTTGCAAGCATAGCAACTCATAAGTTTCAATGTTAATTTTTTCTACTATAACATTAATTTGATTACGTTTTTTGATTTTTCTCTGGCCAAGTAGCCTCATGAAACTTGTTTTAAGTCAGAAAATAGTCAATTTTGACCTGCCAAGAAAATCCTCGGAGCCGTTTTTGTGATAATTGTGCAAACACGCAAACATTGCTCATATTGTATAAGATAGCACATAAAACTTAGGAGAAACAATAAATATTGTATAAAAAACCTTGCATCAATTTTACCTAAAAATTTAAGCATATCGCAAGGTCTCGCGATATGCCCAATTATGCATGTTTATTCCCTCATGTTCGCGCTGGGCCGCCCACTCTCGCACCTCACCTTTCGTAACGTTAATGAGGGCATTGTGCTTCGTCCCTCGTCATTTCGACACCTCTACATTCACGATGCAGCAATTCCCGGCTGTAAAATGTTTCAAGTACATTACTTTATTGCAGTGAGTAAAATATTTTCTAAATGTAAATTGCAGTTCAGCCCTTTGGGGCAAGTAGGTGAGTAAATGCGAGTGAATAGCCCATATTACGATATTTTAAGATATGTAAAGGAGGGTTTTGATAAAATGTAGAATTTACTGGATGTTAATTAAGTTCGGCATGTAAGAATAGTACAGTTAAATTAATTTTTTCCCACTTTTGATCCAATAATGTGAATCTGATTCTAATTCTTCCTCGCTCCATTCCTTTCCTTTTATTTACAGTTTATTTTTCTCCAGTTCGCTGTAGAAAAAAACAAACAAACAAAAAAAGCTACCAAGTATTATTGCTGTAGTTACAGTTTCTAGCAATTTTATCTTCCAAGTTACCATGCAATTAGACATGATAAATTATTCACGGTTTCCCTGCTCGACCAGCTCTACCAAAGATGATAGTAGCTACGATGCAACATTGACTAGTAAAGCAGTACTTAAGAATGTTTAACTGTCCAACAGAACTAATTACCCTTACAATAATTCCGTTAACTGTCTAAGTCGTCTTCAATGGAAACACTCTCCAGGAAGCCAAACGTTTCCTCATTACTCACTGGCGTCTACTGCGACACCATGAAAGACTTCTCACTGGCGTCGGCGGCGACTGCAACACCGTGAAAGACTTCTCACTGGCGTCGGCGTCGACTGCGACACCGTGAAAGACTTCCTTGTTCCACATCAGCAAGACACATTGCATAACTTTTCAGTGTGTACCTGCCTACCTGCCACTAAACACTGTCAGAGGTGCAAGTCCGAGGACCCCTTTTCACTACAACTATACCCTTTTCAGCCAAGGAGTGCGCCTGAAGATCATTTAGCGATATGAACACAGCCGCACTAATAGGCTCACAGGAGGAGCCTATAGATAGGCTCAGGGCTTAATTTGTACGGGAAAAAGTACCGGAGCTATAGCTCACCGGGGGGTCTGGGGGGTATGGAATACCCCGCATAGGACGGGGGGTCCGGGGGTCCTCCCCCGGAAAATGTTTGTAAATTGCAATTAAATTTGGTGACTTTTTAACGTTTCTGACCATTGTGTAATCAAAATAAGAGTAAGTGTCTGGTAAGTGTCCAGAACAGAGGTTAAAAAAGCTACAGTTCATAACCGTATTTGTAACTATTTTAAGGAAAAAGAGTTGTAAAGCCGACTTAGGTAATTTCCAAGTTGGAAAGAGTTGTACCACTTTTCCAAAAATCGTTTTCTCGACAGTATTAATAAAATACGTTGCCAAAATAAAAGGTTGGGAGCCGTACCGATGTCCTAAGTATAAGTAGTAACCGGAGCTGCGCTCCGGTTAGCTCCCGTGTCCAAAAAAGTACCGGAGCTGCGCTCCGGTGTGCTCCGGCTGGAATTAACTCCTGGATAGACTTACCATATATTTTCAGAGCCAACCTTGGACACCAAAGGGAGAAGAGGGGGACAAGGAAATTAAATGCCGTGGTAAAGTTTGGTCCGGTGTAATTCTAAGGGTCTCGGCATTTCGGGCTACTTTGCTGCCGTTTTTGCGAGGCACCATCGTTTCTTGGGTACTGATTGGCTAAAACAATGAAGCAGAACTCGTGACCAAGCAGAAGACGCAGCTGAGCAATCGCCGGCCGAGATGCTTTTGGTGCAATACCTGGTGAAACCATAGAATATACCTTCGTTTCGTTTAAAATTTCTTTTTTTATGTATAAAATTTCTTGAAAACTTCTCAAAACTAATTAACAATTCATTCATTTTGTGAGTTTTCCTCTCTTTTTCACGCAGGCTGACTAAAACCCCGGACAAAATTCAACCCCGGACGTTTCCCCGGACGCAAGCCTGAAACCCGGACTGTCCGGAGAAATCCCTGTCGTCCGGTAAGCCTACCTATAGACACTTTGCCGAAGGTCCATGCCGATGACCCTTTTTTCTGCAACTAGACCCATCGATGGCTATACCTCTGTCAGCTAATGAGTGCGGCTGAAGGTCACTCCTCGCCACTAGCTCCGGCCGCGGCCACTACAGCCACACTCCCTGGCTGACCCGAGTGTAGCCACCGCGAGGCTGCCCCAAGGCCGGGTTCGTCGGATCCCCAGGGTCACAGGAAGTGTTCCACGTCCACGGCAAAGCAATTCCGAGGGTAACACGTAACATTCAAATCAGTTTTTTACCGAGTGAATTGCCCTGTTCTGGTTACGCAAACAAATTTACTTGCAGCAAACTCTATAATTGCAGAAGGCGTACTAATATGGATCCAATAACAGCTTCTCGTTATTTTTAAAACTGTTGGAAAAATTTTAAATTACGCAAATTCCATATTCCTTAGTCATACGTTAAGTATGATATTTGAATAACAGGCTTCGTGTGTTGATTGGAATACGGATAAACTCTGAGAGTAGAATCATTGACAATACACCTATACATAACTAAGACGTTAATCAATTGTAGAATGTGCGAATTAGGCTCACTGAGTAGCTTGGATATTGGAAAGAATGGCCGAAGTGGAGAAAGGCAACAATTCAAAAGAATAAACCATTAACTACAAGACTATCTAAGCCAGTCCACCTCCAAACCTGTTAACAGATCTTAATCTTGAACGACTGAAATGTATAAATACTGTGACTGAGTGGTTATGGCGCCCACCTACAAATTTGAAGATCGCCACATCGGTCGTCCTAATCCAAGTTACTAGGCCTATACTTTTAGTGGATTCATCCTGAACTAGCGGCCGTTGGTAATTGGGTGTTTAATGGGCTAAACTTTATAATCCATCTCCACCGAAAAAATCGAAATTAAAATTAATCGATATTTTTAGATTAGATATAAATAATCTATTCCCTTTGGAAACATATGTTTTATTGTTATCAATGTGAAACTTATTTGAAATAAAAAATTTATCAGCAACACGCGTTATATGGTTCAACAATCCAGTTTTTAATTTGTTCTACGATATAATAGAGGGAAGGACATGTTCGACTTGTACCTCGGCAATTTTATGCATCAGTACCGAAGATTCGTGCAGTGTCTTTTTTCAACGTTAAGAAGGTGCAGCTCAAGTTTATGGACACAGTAATTGTAACACTATCATGCAGATAAACATCTATGCTTTGAATAATCGGTTCGATGATTATATAGAAATATTGTTTTCGTTAAAATTTTCGCAATTGTAAATATCGAAAACATCGATTTTTAACTTCGATTTTAACGGTGGAGGTGAATTCTAAAGTTACGCCATTTAATGATCCATGTCAGTCAATAGAAAATCCACTCCTCACCCATCCCACACATTTAACATTTCCCCCACAAAATTCAACACCGTCTCAACCACAGATTACCCGATAATTCTGACAGATCGCGAACCACACTCTCGTCATAAGAAGTTCGGGTTTTACACATAATGGCGACGGCCGGCATTGTGTGGTACAATAGCCCGGTGTCAACACGGCTTTCTCCTGCAGGGAATTTCCCCTCCACCGCTTGTAGGCTTGTTTGCTTTTACCCAACTCTTGGGTTATTTATAAACGCGTCGACGCCGCGTCTACTTCCGAGTCGCGAGGAGAGATGAGAACATATCGAAATCGATTACTCATATCGATTTCATTATCGACCGATTACTAATCGATTAATTTCGAACATCGACTAGTCTAGTCGTTCACACTAGTCGACTAATGACCGTATCAAACATCAACTAGTTTAGTCGATTTAACTAGTCGAACGAGCAAAAACCGATAAAATACCACAAAATCTAATCGGTTAAGTGGCCGAATAGTCGGTTGAAAACGATAAAATATCGACTAGTTAAAATAATCGAATAGTCGAAAAGATCACCGATTAATCGATAAAACCACTAGTCGACTAACGCAACACTAGTTGGGGCGATGTTTTTTGAATCGTGAAACAATCGGAAATATCGGGAGACCCTTGTTCGGCTGTTGTTGTTGTAACATTCTTTGAGTTATTAATTAGATTAAAAACTATTTTCCCCCACCTGCTATGTTTGGACGTTTTTTACTCCATGTAATGAGAGAGAAAAATATTTTTTCTCTCAGCGGGAGTAAAAAGATTACTTTGTCTCCCGGCGGGAGACAAAGTAAACCCATAAGAATAACGTTGAAATCAATAAGTCAAAAATCTAGCCTTCAAATTTCTACGCAGAAATGCAAATATGTCGAGGTTCAACAGATTGCATGCGCTAACAGCTGATTTAGTGGCAGGAATAATCACATATAACACTGACAACAATCAGTTGTAAAAAAGTCAACGAATTAAACATGTTAGAATGTTGTAACAATCAGCTGATCGCTGGTGTAGGAATGGTTTCAGCTAGATGCAGGCACGGCATTAATCGCAGATTTAAACAAAATGGATATTGTTTGTTAATTATTAAGCTATTGAAATATACTTTTAGAATGTTGTAACAATCAACTGATCGCTGGTGTAGGAATGGTTTCAGCTAGATGCAGGCACTAATCGCAGATTTTAACAAAATGGATATTGTTTGTTAGTAATTAAGCTAATGGAAATACGTTTACAGATTGGGCATTTATTATTGCAGGTGGGGGAAAAAATGTTGTGTGTATTTCAGAGCAAAGCACATTTTCTCCCTCGTAAGACGATGTTGAACTTAACTAACTCAACACACAAATATCCAATAGTTAACGGAAATGTTGCGGGAACAAGTTCAGGGCTTGTAACAGTTCTTGAGGTTGAAAAAATAACTCAAATAAGAAAAAAAATAACCAAACAATAACCTTTTGTACACAAAAAATGCTGCTAAAAATTAGAAAACCGGTGTTATACTGGGGATAATACATTCTTAACCTTGGTAAAAAAGAAAATCTCGACAGAGTAATCACAAATCTGCCTAGATTTGACGGCGAGACTTGGTTTTTACGCAACGAGACTTAGTTTTCACGCATTTTAGGATGATGAGATTCGTCTGCCGCGATGCTGCTACGAGATCGTCTGACAAACGAATACTGTAAACAGAGCTTGTAGCAGTTCTTGAGGTTGAAAAAAAATAAAAAAATAACCAAAAATAACAAAAATAACAAAATTCAAAAAAAAAATAAAAAAAACCTGTTACAAGCCCTGCAAGTTAGATAATATCTGTGATCCAAAACGATGAATTGCCAATAAAACGACAGTTCATGTTACTTGCTATCTTAAACGATGGACTGGCCAACGTGTGTTTTCGCTTATTCGTGAACGTCGGCGTCGTTCAGAAACAGAAAAATAACCCCGATGACGAAGCACTTCGAGAGGAATTTTCCTCACTTATCTCAGATGACCATCACAACCTGTCGTCACGAAACGAGACCATCGATGTACAAATAAATACCACTGGATAGCTCACTCCCTGTAAGGCTCGCGTAGTGATTTCCGAGCCAACACAGCTGTGCGTTGGGTTTGCAGCCGGGCTGAATTGAAGGGGCGTTGGGGGAAAAAGCGCGAAACTGTTTTGTTAAACGTATTGAAACCGCACGGATTTGGGAGCGGTTTTACGGGTAAAGCTTGCTATAATAGATGTGTTGCTATAACTATAAAGTAATTACAATTAATTTTCAACTAGACGGTCAGTACAAGTTTGCCGGCAAAAGATCCGTTCCCCCATCGCCCCTGCAAAATCTTAAACGCAACCACTGCCGGCGGCTCGCGTTGCGGGGCCTGAGTTACCAATCCAGTGTACTTATTTACATCGATGAACGAAACCCGGTTGGGTATCATAGGTGCGACAATCTACTACAAAACTTTGCTGTCAACTTTCTTCAGGTTCGAGTTTAATTCTAAAAATAAGAGGTGTTGACGATTACTATTGTAAACAATCGACCTGGCAGCATGTCGACTTGACAAGATCCAAACCTGATTACAACTTAGGATAGCAAATTCGATTCATGTAACGGGTTCATAATATAGTGAGTTACACTTAACATAATAGTAGTTTATGAAACGAGTATTATGAACGCCTTTAAGCTACGAGTGACTTAAAAAGCCGAATACAATTGTTGCATGCACTAGCTATTCCACCTACGAACAACAAAATATAACAAAACTTCCTAAGGAGCTAAAAAGTCATCGCTTTCGCTCATGATGCATTAGAAGTCAACTCCAATCTACGCGGCGCTTAATTTATAACATGACACTTCTTTTCTCAAATGTTAACCTTTCACTGGTTCTTTAGAGTCTGTATCATAAAGTCCACTTCATACTACTAGTTTTTGTTTGTTTAATAATGTATTTCTTTAAGGCGTTACGCGTAATATCACTATTGGTACTTATTGAAACTGTCGTAGATAAAGCATTTCCTAAGTAACGAGTTCCTTAACATGAACTTAAGTCATACAAATAGTAATCACACGTCTAAACATATTTACGTTCTTTGTTTAAAATGAAATGTTGGATATGATGAGTTTATGTTTTGAATTTGATTGTTGCGTACATTTTCCAACACTGTATAGTAGAAACAACTTTCACGACGTTTCGGGATCTGGATTCTGTTTCCGTCTTCAGGTGGAAAAATAACCTAGAACAAAACAAAATCATTGTGTTACTGGCTGAGCGTTGCTAATCCTGTTATATTCTATATTCTTTTTCCACCTGAAGACGGGACCAGAATCCAGATCTCGAAACGTCGCGAATCTTGCCTTTACAAATTGATATAGAAATGTCCGCAAAAATCAAAATTAAAACAGATTCACGATCAGTAAACTTTTCAGCCGCTCTGTCGGGTACGACGTAGAAGCCGCCTATCCAATTAGTAATTAGCAGAAGCACTCAAGATCTCCCGCACATCAGGCATTTCTGGTATCTACCGAGACAGTGACTGTCGAGCGCTGCTGCCCAGACCCGCTCCACAAGTGGCTGAACTCAGAAATAGTGATTGATGGAACTATCTGATAAACATAAACGATTCATCCGGTTGTTGCCTGCCAACCGATTCATCCGATGGTTACTTTAATTTTCATCCGGATGAACTATCCATTCATTCGCATGCGAATCATCTGAACGGCATTATCCATTTATCTGAAAACCATCCGTTCCATGTTTTCATTCTGTAAATCAATTCGTCCCATTTTTTCATTCGTTTGAAAACTATGAGTTAGTTATTTAGTTACTGAAACTGTTGTTAAATGATTAGTGGAAAATCCGAGTATTTGTGCCAAAGATAAAAACATCCTATGCTTGCACCGATAGGTTAAGCTTTCACCTCATTTAATTACCTCGATCTAAATACAAAATGTTTAAGGTATACAAAATTATTTATTAATCCATTTGTAGGTGAATCGTCTGCTCAGAGGCTCGACCCTATTTGTATCCGAATAGATGCGCCGCAAAACCAACGAAAATTATCCATCTGAATCAGGCTCGCGAACAGATAGTTTATCCATCCATCCACTAGTCGGATAGTTCCACCCATCTACGCACACAGCGCGGGCCAAACCGCTCCCCACCCCACTACACAGGAAAAACATCGGATGAACCATCCATCTGAAAACTATCGGATGAAAGAAAAACCATCGGATGAACCATCGGATGGTTGAAATCAGTCGTTTGTCCCAGCACTCCTCTCCTGATCTCCCCGCATATCAGACATTCTACAGAGACAGACTGTCAGGCACTGCAGTCTAGACCGCTCCACAAGTGGCTGAACTCGACAAGAAACTAATGAAGAACTAAATTCCGTGTCATATTCCCGTCTGGTTCATCCTGTCACACAAGACGATATCATTCCTGTCTGGTATGTCCATCTGTCTCACTTGAAGATACCATTCCTATAGTAAGTCCGTCTGTTTCACATGACTACATGCTACAATATAAGTAAAACTATTTCCCAATTCTACACTCTATAGATAAGCAAGCATTCCTTTAAGAATTGATAAAGGTCCCGAGGAAAAAAGGATGTTGGAAAATTTACGTTTGCGGCTGTAACTACGAAAACGACCGAAAATCCTTGACGACTTTAAGCGCGCTTTTCAATTACCTGCAGCAAAAAATCAGTGGACACCCTCCCATCCAGACACCCCGGGACCGAGACCCTTCTAGATAACTGTTTTTTCCGATTAAACCGACGTTCTTATAAACTCGTAGACTATAACTCTGATGTATACTGTGTAAGCCAATACTTTGATTTATGGTTGTGTTTACTGGTCTACATGTATAATCTTTCCCACAAAAATTATTATCGTTACAGTATTGTCGAGTCCATATCCTACTAGGGTTCTCAATCCCGGGATTCGGGATCCCGGCCGCTTTTTAGTACTTGATAATCCCGGGATTAGAGTCTCTGAATCCCGGGATTGACGGGATTACAAACGAATCATGGTTTTCAATTTTGCGTGATCTGAATGTATTAACTACTGCAAAAGTCGTGTTTACAAATATATCTGTATATTAATACGCAAGCGGTTTTCTTTTCACAGTCCAACCGCAATAACGGCTGGACGGATTTTAACGTTTGAGGTGTCAAATTAAAGGGATTGTTATGTAGATTTGTCATCAAGTCTCAGAATTTTAAAAAAAGGGCGTCACTAAAGTACAGTAAAGGGCTGAAGTTTCGGAACAGTAGCGCTATTCATGGACATTGAAGCAAGCTCAGTTTACTTTGTTTACTAACTGAACATATGGCCAAGCTCTGAAATAGTTCTACAGGTAAACCACAGATAGCAGCAATGAATTGCAATTAATTTTTCGAAGAGAGCAGTTTTTATTTGTTCAGCTGGTTTTGGCTTTGTTTTCAACAGTTTTCTTTTTTTAAGATTTATTATGTAATTTAGGTTATGTTATGAAGTTTTTAAAGCTCTTATACATTGCAGTTACCAGTTTTACAATGTAGTTTACGATATTTCATAGTGTTTTTTGAAGTTATATTAACCTGAGGAAATCTATCTTTGGATTTGGTGCATTTATATCAAAATTATAAATCCCACCGATAAGAAGAATATCCCACCGATAAGAAGAAGACGAACATAGACCGGTCGGAAGAGTCGGAAAGAACACGATCGCAACCGCTGGCATCACCCTCCCGATGTAACATTTTATGCTCCTTCCAACCTCAGACCAAGGAACTAAAAATGTTTTTATTGCGGTGGGTTACATTTCAAGAATGAAAAGACTGGTAGAGTAATTTACGCGTTTATACCACAAAGGAAATGTTGCCTATAAAGGCAGCCGTTCCCTATAATATCTGTTTTGGCGATAATTATCAATAAACTGCAGCGGCAATCCCTAAACAAAGGAAGTCATTGCTCACGGCGCCAGTGTTTGCTCTTGGAAAGCTACATGTTGCTGTAAGCAGAGCGTGATCTTTTGCCGGTGTTAAAATATACATTTTAGAAAAAAAGAGGACATGGGGAAATGAAGGTGTTCCCTAAAAAATCGAAACTCCTGCGGTAGATCAAATTAACTTTAATAGTTTCAGTTGTTAAGCCATAATATTGTTAATGAAGTTAGCCCTTTGATTAAACTTTAAAAGTATATAACTAGGCTGATTATTCTTCATTATTTTACCACATGATTTTTGCTCGATTTCGAGCTACGTGTTATCTAGTAGAAATAAAATGTTTTAGGAAATTAGTATTTAAGTATCCATAAATAATAGCAAAGTAGTTTTTCTTTTAATTTATGCATCTTTAGTTGGCTGTTAATCACCATTCCCAAAGTTTACTTTATCCACACCAAAATTCAATTCAACAATAACAATTTATTTCTGAAATGTAATGGGACAGTACTCAATAGTTTCCTTATCGCTCCTTAGTTTTGTCGTCTTGGACAAAAGGACGGGAAAACGGTGCAATGTAAGATTCGCAAGTTTGTTTTAAAACCATTAGGCGGTTCTACGAATGGACTGTACACTCATTTGTCAAGCGCACACGGCATAAAAGTCATTCAAAAATTTGGAACAACAGGTAATTAGACGTCAACAAGCACGATTTAACGTTTTTGTAAAATAAAATTATAGTTAGTTTTAATAAAAAAATCTATAAGCGTTGTTATCACGCAACAACTTAATATTCTACGTAGGCCTGTGTAGAAATCGGGAATTCCGGGATCCCGGGATCGGCTTTTGTCAATCCTGAAATCCCGGGATCGGAATTTAGGTCCGGGATTGAGACCCCTATATCCTACCTACCACGTCCGGTTAAACCGATGTGTGGATAAAAAATCGCCAGGTTAAGAATATGTAACTTCGGTGGAATGTTGTCCTGTTAAGTCGATGTCCGGTCATAGGGTGTCAGGAAAAGAGATCATTTGTACCAAAAAAACCGAAATGCGTAGTTTGCATTAACGAAATAATTACATTTAGCAAAACCGAGGAAATAAACCGGTATTATCGAAGTCGCATCGATTTCGATCTACAAGAGCGCGAGCTCAGCGGCGATAAATAATCGATTCACCGAGACGGTCTTCACTGAACAATCTCTCGTTGCGCCGCCCGCACCTCCCACCGCTTCATATTTCAAACGGCCATTCAGCCTCTAACTGGGCCTGTTCAAACAAGTGTTTCATTCAAAAAACAATCAGCGGCCGCGAACAAAGACTAAATTGGATAGCTTGTCGGTTACAACTGGCTACCGTTGGATAGCTTATCGGTAATGATTGGATATTGTCGCGCTGTTGTATGGCTTATCGGTTACGGCTGGCTACTGTCGCGCTGTTGGGTGGCTTATCGGTTTTGGTTGGCTACTGTCGCGCTGTTGGGTGGCTTATCGGTTACGGCTGGCTACTGTCGTGCTGTTGGACGGCTTATCGGTTTTGGTTGGCTACTGTCGAGCTGTTGGGTGGCTTATCGGTTACGGCTGGCTACTGTCGTGCTGTTGGGTGGCTTATCGGTTTTGGTTGGCTACTGTCGTGCTGTTGGGTGGCTTATCGGTTTTGGTTGGCTACTGTCGTGCTGTTGGGTGGCTTATCGGTTACGGCTGGCTACTGTCGTGCTGTTGGGTGGCTTATCGGTTACGGCTGGCTACTGTCGTGCTGTTGGGTGGCTTATCGGTTTTGGTTGGCTACTGTCGCGCTGTTGGATGGCTTATCAGTTACATCTGGATACTGTCACGCTGTTGGACGGCTTATCGGTTTTGGTTGGCTACTGTCGAGCTTTTGGATGGCTTATCGGTTACGACTGGCTACTGTCGAGCTTTGGATAGCTTATCGGTTACGACTGGCTACTGTCGCGCTGTTGGATGGCTTATCGGTTTTGGTTGGCTACTGTCGCGCTGTTGTACGGCTTATCGGTTACGACTGGCTACTGTCGCGTTGTTGTACGGCTTATCGGTTACGACTGGCTACTGTCGCGCTGTTGGACGGCTTTATCAGTTATATCTGGATACTGTCGCGCTGTTGTACGGCTTATCGGTTACGACTGGCTACTGTCGCGCTGTTGGATGGCTTATCGGTTACGACTGGCTACTGTCGCGCTGTTGTACGGCTTATCGGTTACGACTGGCTACTGTCGCGCTGTTGGACGGCTTTATCAGTTATATCTGGATACTGTCACGCTGTTGGACGGCTTATCGGTTACGACTGGCTACTGTCGCGCTGTTGGATGGCTTATCGGTTACGACTGGCGACTGTCGCGCTGTTGTACGGCTTATCGGTTACGACTGGCTACTGTCGCGCTGTTGGATGGCTTATCGGTTACGACTGGCTACTGTCGCGCTGTTGGACGGCTTATCGGTTACGACTGGCTACTGTCGCGCTGTTGTACGGCTTTATCAGTTATATCTGGATACTGTCGCGCTGTTGTACGGCTTATCGGTTAGGACTGGCTACTGTCGCGCTGTTGGACGGCTTATCGGTTACGACTGGCTACTGTCGCGCTGTTGGACGGCTTATCGGTTACGACTGGCTACTGTCGCGCTGTTGGACGGCTTTATCAGTTATATCTGGATACTGTCGCGCTGTTGTACGGCTTATCGGTTAGGACTGGCTACTGTCGCGCTGTTGGACGGCTTATCGGTTACAGATGGCTACTGTTGCGCTGTTTGGATGGCTTATCGGTCATGTCTGACTACTGTTGCGCTGTTATATACCTTGATGATCTTCTACAGCAACAGTCACGCTGTGACAGATGACTTGCTTACTGCGTCCGACCAAGTAGCGCTGTTAAATGGCTTATCGGTCACGGCTGGCTGTGTCGCGGCTGCTGCAAGGACAAGCCGAGGTCATCGCTCGGGGCCCGTGTCAACAGATCCGATCGCGCCTCCGCCTGCTTCCTCTTGTTTCTCGTCGATCATCTTAACCAGAGCTTCAAAGGGAAATGTTTTATCATAACAACAAACTGCTATGACAAATTGCTCAATCTTCAAGTTGCTATGATCTTTGCTATGACAAATTAAACAATCTTTGCTAATGAGTCTTTTAAATGTTTTAAAAATCGTATCGAACGAAAACAACCGTAGAAAAATGTCACATGTATAAAAATAACCGAAGATAAATTACCTTTACTAATATACTAGATAAACCTGTATACTTTTTTAATTGATTCACAGCATTTCAATTACGTCCATCGATTTAAGTTTGCAGTAAACACAATTAATTACAGGAGCCTAACAAATGACTAGAAAGCGAAGTGAACGCTTTTCCTCGTGATTAACGGACAAGGAAATAATGAAGTGCGGTCAATTACCGGTCTTGAGAAACAAACATTTAATGAAAAACCGACAATAAGTTAGTCAAACAACCTATTAAAGCTAACGCGAATCAAAACAATCAATCTACTACAGTATCCCGTTGATCCGGCAACAAAACCCACAACCAAACTAAAAAACTTTCCAAATCGGTCCAAATCACTCCAATCCGACAGACCGAAGCGACAAAAAGTGGAGCGGAAGACACGACTCACGACTCACTTCCTTGAGGTTATCCTTAAATCCCGTAGAGCGCCGGAGCGGTGCGAGGGGGCCGTCGATAATCCAAAAGGCACTCACACCACACCACACTGGTCACTCGGTCGAACCACGCTCGAATTCGCGCACCACACGCTTCGCTCCACAGCAGGACCGAGATATCCGAGAGATAAACAAAGGAGACGGCTCGCCACGGTGTACGAGCGACGTGCGAGTGGCGGCGGGGAGCGGTGCGCCGGCGCGGCCGGGGGGGGGGGTGAATAATGGCATTCAACGCTCCAGTGTATGGCACGCCGCTATCGACTCTCGCCGTCCGCCGCGGGCGACGGAGCCGGGCGCTGAATGGCGGCAAACTACAGATGGGTAGACGACTAGTGTATCGACTAGATAGATAGATAACAACAATAATAATACATATCTATATTCTATATATACTTATTTAATACACGAGCAGTTTTTTTTGTTACAAAGACTCCTCCTAAACTACCGAACCGATTTTTAGCGAATTTCCTTAAAGGAATAAGCTATTACCGTAGGTCTCATGGTAAGACCTAAGCCCGAGACCATGTTAACTTTTCATATTGGGGCCCCCAGAAGCAAAAAACACCATTCGTTCGAATTTTTATATACATACATATATATATATATATATATGTCTGTTAACACGATAGCGGCCGTAAATATTGTCCGATCTAAATGAAATTTGGTACAGACATGTAACGTGGTTATCACTCGGACGAGTTCGTAAACCAGCATGATCGGACCACCGGAAGGGGGGGTAAAGGGGGGTAAACCCCCCAAAAAATGGGGTTTTTGAGTTTTTTATATAGAAAGATAAAAATAATCCAATTTTTGTTACTACCATTGAATTCAGCTCAAAAAAACAAATAATTTAGTATTTTGAATCACTGCTCTATGTCCATTGGTAACCGAGATATTGAAAGTGGTAAACACAGTACGTTGTCCCTATGTTAACCTTATGGGAAATAAGTAAAATTTTATATCTCGCTTATTTCTCAACATATCTTGATACAACTTGGTAAATGTCTTCTTCTAGTTGAGATCTACTAAATATTGAACTAAAATCACCCAGTTATAAAATACCTGTAGCAGCAAACCTGCATACTCATTCCCCATGTTATTCTTATGGAGCTTACAAAAACATGTTAAATCTCGCCACGTTGGATTGAAACATGTTGTTTTGCATTTGAAATTCGCTGAGTATGCAGGTCTGCTGCAACGGGGGTATTCATGTTTTTAGTGTCATTGGAAAGAGCTTGGTGTGAAGTTTTGCAGGAAATAAAATTTAAAAAGGTTTGTCTAAAGGGAAGATCCCTAGACGCCCTTAAAGTTTCGTATTAGTCCATAAGATTTAACATGAGAATAGAAATTTCAAATAAAGCAGCTGATTGGAGCAAACAAAGTTTTTCAGCAAAGCCATATGATGTTAATGGAATTGAAACCATCGCATGTAGAGCTGGAGGCATTTCAGTTGATGGAAGATGTAAATAAATAAACTATTATCCTAATGCATACTTAAGGTCAGAATTCAGTTTTAAAAACATTTATTTTGAATCACATGTGTGAAGATCTTAATATTTACATATGTTTATATTCCAAAGAAAAAAACTAAAAGGAGAAATAAATGTAATAACTTAATAACTTAAAGATGTCTGAGTATTCATAAAAAATTTAGTTTTAAAAAGCTTTTGTAAAAAATTTCAGTATTACAGGAAGTTTGACCATATAATTAATTAAATAGTTCTAGAATACTGAACCATAATTATTTTTATTTTGAAATCAATACATAACAATTGCTCGATTTCGAGCAACAGGTATACTAGTATTGATATAAACGACTTCAAGTTGTGTATCGATGTTAACAATACATAAATTTTGAAAAATCAAATAAATACATTTCTAATAATACAATTATAAATTTATAATGGGTAAAATACAAGTGCAAGTCTTAAAAATTCCACAGCATAATTAATAAAATGACTTGATTATTGTTTTATTGGTAATTTAGTTTTATATGTAATATATTTAAAATTTAGAGAAGTCCATAAACTCAGAAACTTTATAAAAAGTGTTATTTATTAAAAATTGTTTCAACTCGTTTATATTTTTTAAAATTCATTTGATTATTGAAATAATTTAATAATTTATTCGTTAATGTTATAGCTGCACATGCTGGAAGTTTAGAAAATACTTTCAATCTATGTTGTTGTGGCCTAAAGTTGTAACAGTTTGATAGATGGATAGATTTTATTATACCTAGTTCAACAAAACAATTACCGAACCTGAAGAAATTTAAGTTTGTGTTAAAAGAAAACTAATACGAAAATATATAAATAAAATTGAAGATTTTTAAATTAAAATTTTAAATACAAGACTATATATTTTATGGATACAATTAATTTAAATTATATTTTGTAATGTATCATTTATTAACCATATTTATATGACAATTAAGACAAATCTGAAATAAATAAATAGATTTATTTGTATCATTGAACATAATGCAGGTACAGTATTAGATCGTGACATACTAGTACATGACATCGTGGCATACTAGTTGACTAGTCGATTACTTTCACTAGTCGATATTTCTAGTCATTTTAACTATTCGATAATTTATCGCCTTTAACCGACTAGTCGGCAACTTAACCGATTAGATGTTGTTGTTTTTTACCAGTTTTTGCTCGTTCGAATGGTTAGACTAGACTAGTCGATGTTTTAAAGGTGACTAATCGTCTAGTGGTATAGTGTGAACAAGACTAGACGATGTTTTAAAGGTGAGTAATCGTCTAGTGGTCTAGTGTGAACGACAAGACTAGTCGATGTTAAAAAGGTGACTAATCGTCTAGTGGTCTAGTGTGAACGGCAAGACTAGTCGATGTTAAAAAGGTGACTAATCGTCTAGTGGTCTAGTGTGAACGACAAGACTAGTCGATGTTAAAAAGGTGACTAATCGTCTGGTGGTCTAGTGTGAACGACAAGACTAGTCGATGTTAAAAAGGTGACTAATCGTCTGGTGGTCTAGTGTGAACGACAAGACTAGTCGATGTTAAAAAGTAATCGACTAGTCACTAGTCGATGTCCCCGTTACTATACGGCAAACGGTCTAAGAGGACGTGAAGTTGTAAAGTTGACACGGATTGTGTGGTGGGGTCACGCCACTATCTCGTGTTCAACTTGTTTTAGAGTAAGTAAATCGTTTCTGAAAAGATTAAAGAGTTGTAAGGTGGTTTACAAGTTTAAAAGGCGAGGAGCCGCGTAAGATGGTACAGAAATGTATGGTTATTCCGAGAGCTAGAAGACGTATTTAAGATTACAGTTGCGTCTACACAGTGAGTGATAGAGTTTTTAGTTATAATATGAGATCTACCGAGTTGGACGGTACAATTCCATTGAATTAGGAACGGGAGACCAAGATTTTCTCGGATAAAATACAAACTTGATTATTATCAGCTGTTTTGGTTGAAAACATCCATAACGATAACATGGGCGCTTTGATGGGCTGTAGAATGGAAATTGGATTTTCCCAGTGTTATTACCAGATCCAATTAATTCATCGTGGTCGAAAACCCTGTACAGATACGTAAAAAATCCAAATCATTGGACGGAAAAACTTTTGCTCGTACGGACATTACTTATTTTGGAGAAAGTATTATTCGATTGTTATTAATCCCAAATTACTGTTCAAATTCGTCAAATAAAAATATTTTGACACAATAAACAAACGTTAATAATGTACAGAAATGCTACGATTCGAGTCTATATGCTCCAAATCGTAAAAAAAACGAAATACTGAACAAATGTCATTTTAATAAAATCACACTACCATCACGGGTTTGGAATTGGCATTAGACTCAAGTCAACTTGTACACCTGGTTGGTTGAGAGCACGTGCGCGCCACACGTGTATAGCCACACACGTTACACACTACTGTAGTTGTAGTGGATGATTCTTTCTCTGCGGTACGACACGCGCCTATCGCCGCATGTATCACCGCCGCACACACGGCGACGTCACCACAACACAGCTATCGGTGACGTCACACACCAGTTGCAGTACGACCGCGACACGCGCCTATCTCCGCATGTATCACCGCCGCACACACGGTGACGTCACCACAACACAACACAGCCATCGGTGACGTCACACACCAGTTGCAGTACGACCGCGACACGCGCCTATCGCCGCATGTATCACCGCCGCACACACGGCGACGTCACCACAACACAGCTATCGGTGACGTCACACACCAGTTGCAGTACGACCGCGACACGCGCCTATCTCCGCATGTATCACCGCCGCACACACGGCGACGTCACCACAACACAACACAGCCATCGGTGACGTCACACACCAGTTGCAGTACGACCGCGACACGCGCCTGTCTCCGCATGTGCCACCGCCGCACACACGGCGACGTCACCACAACACAGCCATCGGTGACGTCACACACCAGTTGCAGTACGACCGCGACACGCGCCTATCTCCGCATGTATCACCGCCGCACACACGGCGACGTCACCACAACACAACACAGCCATCGGTGACGTCACACACCAGTTGCAGTACGACCGCGACACGCGCCTATCTCCGCATGTGTCACCGCCGCACACACGGCGACGTCACCACAACACAGCCATCGGTGACGTCACACACCAGTTGCAGTACGACCGCGACACGCGCCTACCTCCGCATGTATCACCGCCGCACACACGGCGACGTCACCACAACACAACACAGCCATCGGTGACGTCACACACCAGTTGCAGTACGACCGCGACACGCGCCTATCTCCGCATGTATCACCGCCGCACACACGGCGACGTCACCACAACACAACACAGCCATCGGTGACGTAACACACCAGTTGCAGTACGACCGCGACACGCGCCTATCGCCGCATGTGTCACCGCCGCACACACGGTGACGTCACCACAACACAACACAGCCATCGGTGACGTCACACACCAGTTGCAGTACGACCGCGACACGCGCCTATCGCCGTATGTATCACCGCCGCACACACGGTGACGTCACCACAACACAGCCATCGGTGACGTCACACACCAGTTGCAGTACGACCGCGACACGCGCCTATCTCCGCATGTGTCACCGCCGCACACACGGCGACGTCACCACAACACAGCCATCGGTGACGTCACACACCAGTTGCAGTACGACTGCGACACGCGCCTATCTCCGCATGTGTCACCGCCGCACACACGGTGACGTCACACACCAGTTGCAGTACGACCGCGACACGCGCCTATCGCCGCATGTGTCATCGCCGCACACACGGCGACGTCACCACAACACAGCCATCGGTGACGTCACACAAAAGTACAGTACGACCGCGACACGCGCCTATCTCCGCATGTGTCACCGCCGCACACACGGCGACGTCACCACAACACAACACAGCCATCGGTGACGTCACACACCAGTTGCAGTACGACCGCGACACGCGCCTATCTCCGCATGTGTCACCGCACACACGGCGACGTCACCACAACACAACACAGCCATCGGTGACGTCACACACCAGTTGCAGTACGACCGCGACACGCGCCTATCTCCGCATGTGTCACCGCACACACGGCGACGTCACCACAACACAACACAGCCATCGGTGACGTCACACACCAGTTGCAGTACGACCGCGACACGCGCCTATCTCCGCATGTGTCACCGCACACACGGCGACGTCACCACAACACAGCCATCGGTGACGTCACACACCAGTTGCAGTACGACCGCGACACGCGCCTATCGCCGCATGTGTCATCGCCGCACACACGGCGACGTCACCACAACACAGCCATCGGTGACGTCACACACCAGTTGCAGTACGACCGCGACACGCGCCTATCTCCGCATGTGTCACCGCCGCACACACGGCGACGTCACCACAACACAGCCATCGGTGACGTCACACACCAGTTGCAGTACGACCGCGACACGCGTCTATCTCCGCATGTATCACCGCCGCACACACGGCGACGTCACCACAACACAGCCATCGGTGACGTCACACACCAGTTGCAGTACGACCGCGACACGCGCCTATCGCCGCATGTGTCACCGCC
Source organism: Flexamia atlantica (assembly GCA_035578135.1). NCBI lineage: Eukaryota > Metazoa > Arthropoda > Insecta > Hemiptera > Cicadellidae > Flexamia > Flexamia atlantica. The sequence goes on from JAQJVK010000020.1 coordinate 633,367, forward strand.
GCACACACGGTGACGTCACCACAACACAACACAGCCATCGGTGACGTCACACACCAGTTGCAGTACGACCGCGACACGCGCCTATCTCCGCATGTGTCACCGCCGCACACACGGCGACGTCACCACAACACAGCCATCGGTGACGTCACACACCAGTTGCAGTACGACCGCGACACGCGCCTATCGCCGCATGTATCACCGCCGCACACACGGCGACGTCACCACAACACAACACAGCCATCGGTGACGTCACACACCAGTTGCAGTACGACCGCGACACGCGCCTATCGCCGCATGTGTCACCGCCGCACACACGGTGACGTCACCACAACACAACACAGCCATCGGTGACGTCACACACCAGTTGCAGTACGACCGCGACACGCGCCTATCTCCGCATGTGTCACCGCACACACGGCGACGTCACCACAACACAGCCATCGGTGACGTCACACACCAGTTGCAGTACGACCGCGACACGCGCCTATCGCCGCATGTGTCATCGCCGCACACACGGCGACGTCACCACAACACAGCCATCGGTGACGTCACACACCAGTTGCAGTACGACCGCGACACGCGCCTATCTCCGCATGTGTCACCGCCGCACACACGGCGACGTCACCACAACACAGCCATCGGTGACGTCACACACCAGTTGCAGTACGACCGCGACACGCGTCTATCTCCGCATGTATCACCGCCGCACACACGGCGACGTCACCACAACACAGCCATCGGTGACGTCACACACCAGTTGCAGTACGACCGCGACACGCGCCTATCGCCGCATGTGTCACCGCCGCACACACGGTGACGTCACCACAACACAACACAGCCATCGGTGACGTCACACACCAGTTGCAGTACGACCGCGACACGCGCCTATCTCCGCATGTGTCACCGCCGCACACACGGCGACGTCACCACAACACAGCCATCGGTGACGTCACACACCAGTTGCAGTACGACCGCGACACGCGCCTATCGCCGCATGTGTCACCGCCGCACACACGGCGACGTCACCACAACACAACACAGCCATCGGTGACGTCACACGGGCTCTAGCTCTAGTCACCACCTGTGACGTCACACTCCACAACAAACCGGGGCGACTCGCAGCGTTGCGCTGTGGTGGTGGGGGGAAGTGAAGTAGGCGCGAATGGGCATAGGCCCAATGACCTTTATATAACATTTTCCAGTTTAATTTGATACAGTATCAGTTGTTCCAACTCCGGCTACAAGTTTATCTATAAGTTATTACTATTACCGAATCCTGTCGGTCCTTAATGTTGGATATAGAGGCCTACAGTACTGACATTTGATAGATACCGCCACACTCCCACAAGATATTTTATTATCCACCCACGTCACATCTAAATTCAACACACATCTTATGGGCACTTAACATAGACCCCTACATGAATGTAAACGAGGCAAATTATTGCTTTGCATAGTGGTGGAGAGGAAGTGGACATAACTATTTGGGCTGTAGCATTGTAATGCCAAATACTGTAGCAGAAGAAATTTATAATCAAACAGTAGGCTATATGAGTTAACAAGCTGTCCCTCTGGCATAAAATAGTAGTTTATGCAACGATTGTATAATGAACAATACAATACTCGTGAGATACTCGTGAGATATTTAGAACACTCGCTTCGCTCGTGTTCTAACTTACATCTCACTCGTGGCTTAAAGGCATAATACAATCGTTGCATACACTATTTTATCTACGACCAACAATATACGACAAAATTTCCGCCGAAGTTAAACAAAACTCATGACTTTTACTAATGATGGAATAGGTAAACTAAAATTTGAGGTTAGGTAAATAAGCAGACTGAACCATGAATCGTGGAACAATCAGCTGATGGGATAAGTAAACTCAAACATGAATCGTAATGCAACAATCAGCTGATGTGCGAATTCCGTAATTGTTATTACGACACTACTTCCGTCAAATGCCGAGCTCTCATTGGTCTAGAACCAGTACTCTAAAGTGACTCCAGTACTCTAAAGTCGTCATTAGAGTACTGCTTGGTTTTTGGTGTTTTAATGTATATCATTATAATGTTTATTGTAATACCATAATTGGTGCTTATTGCAATGGTCGTAGATAAAAGTACATTTCGAAATTTGGTATAAGTGAAATGAAGTGCTACCTCTTAGAACAGATGATATAAGTGTGTTAATTAGAAGGCTTAATATTTATATAGAGAAAATAAGTGGTTATCGAGCGTATCTCCAAACCTTGAAGTACCATACTGTTAATTATCGGATTAAATATTATCTCAATTAATACTACTGTAAGGAATTAAATAAATCTATAAACTTCCTTCCAGTACAGCTAGCGTTTAAAACCCTCTAGATATGTTTAGCCAGAACGGTTGTTTGGTAAGACTAAGGCCACTGCCAATGACAAGAGACTTGAATAAGGACAATAACAATAACAATGACGGTTGAATAAAGGACAATGACAACTGAATAAAACCCAAATATCAGAATTTGATTAAAAGTTATATAAATTCAAAAACAGTTCGTCCGAGATTAATAATATATAATATCGATAGTCAATATAAGTACGGTACTAAATTTACAACCGATTGATAAAAGGATTTAATTAGTAGGCTGCATTTTTATCTCATTACCATGAAAACAATGAGATAGATAGATAGATTCTCATTACCATGAAAAGGCTGGTTAAATCGTCTCTCCATAACCCTTACTGTAAGGATTTAAAAAATCAACTTCCTTCCAGTAAGGGTAACAAGGTGCAAAAAGGCGACAGGAGCGATGTCAATAACTACCGGCCAATAGCGCTTCTGCCGGCATACTGGAAATGGAGACACATAAAATACATTTGATAAATCTATACTATTACCTATAAAGAAGAGGTGGTTTCTGTATGTGTCAATGTATGTATGGGATAAGTAAACTCGAAAAATACTAAACTGACTGGGTTGAAATTTCACACAGAGGTAGATCTTGAACCTGGAAAACATATAGGCCTATTCACTTCCTTAAAATCCCCTCGGGCTACGCCCCGTGAACGTCCTTAGCTTCAATGTTTACATTTTATAAGGATGTAAACATTCTAATACCGAAATGTAAACAGCTGTGAATGCTGTAATTTGACATTTCAAAGAGCAGAATTAAGATCAGGTGAAATTTTTATCGTGAGCGAAGCCACGGGCAACTGCTAGTTAGCTATAAAAAGAAGAATTTAATTTTAAGTATGACTTTTGTAATACAATTGTATAATTGTCCTCTACAATAAAATACTATGATTTAATTTGATTTGAGTTAAGACAGTGTTCAACTCTCAAGAACCGACTTGCCACAGCGGTCGTGATGCGAGACAAGTGGCTTTGCACGGCGCGCGATGACGGAGGCGCGGCTGACGCGATAAACTATGAACGAGCGATCGATGAGTGACTCATCCGGTCCACCGGGTCACCGGCTCATCCGGTCATTGCGTCATCCGGTCGTCGCGTCATCCGGACGATCGATAGTGCCACCGGACGGCCCGGGGCTACACACTTCTATGTCTACACACAACGCGACGTACTGTGGAGCTGGCTGCCGCAACGCACAAAAGGGGTGATGTCAATAACTACCGGCCGATAGCGCTTCTGCCGGCACGCTCGAAAATGAAGATAAAAATCCACCAAACCACGTAGAGTGGGTCGGCAATACAAGTTACCTAAGATTGTCCTTGCAGTGAAAGGGGGATATGAGCGACGTCAATAACTGCTGGCCAATTGCGCTTCTGCCGGCAAGATCGAAAATCTCGAAAAAATCACCCAATCACGTGGAGCAGTGCGGCAATACTGTAATAGTTTAGGTAAAGTTACCTAATATTACACTTAATCATTAAATTTTATGACTAAAAGCAAATATAATTTTCTTTATGGAGCTTCTGGTAACACTGTGATCAAAAGTGTCATAGATTATTAACAGTATATAAATCAAGTCTGAAAGGACCATAAGTGATAAAATTAAAACAGATTTGGAAGGTTATTCAATAATGATAACAATTTTTGAAATAGATAAAAAAAATTATTAACCTAGCTTGACGAAAAAATTAAAACCAGGATTGGAGAGTTGAAAAGCATATTAAACCAAAGGTTTCGATTCTGAAAATCAAACTTTATTTTTTTAAGCTTTTGGGAACTAAATTGCCAAAGGAGCTATTAATTATGGCATATAAAAATAATAAATTGTTTGTTTGAAAATAAGTCGGTCTTTGTTGTAGCTCGTTTCTTCTACCTTTCGTGTTTGACGTAAAGGACAATTTTTTGTGAAGTGCTGACGCTAAAATGTACAAATGTTTGTTGCCACTGCAGTCTTGCAACATCAGTAAACAAACCGCGACCACGTGGTCTCCGCGGCCGTTGCCGCGGGCGCGGGGAGTTGCGCGGTCGGCGCGGCGCGGCGGAGGGGACCTGAAAGAAAACCGGGGACAATGCGACCGCGGGACAAAGAAGCGGGGAAGTTCCGAAGTTCACTTACCGAGCGCGAGCTCTGAGCAGAAGGAGGCGAAAGCGGTGAGCGCGTCGACCCCCGAGTGGAGCAGGGCGGCCATGGCGCTACATGGGTGACGGGAGCGGCGACTGAGCGTGACAACTGCCGGCCGATCGCGCTTCTGCCGGCCAAGTCGAAAATGTTGAAAATCCACCAATCCACGTGGAGCAGACTACACAGCCATGGGTGATGGTCTAGGAGCGATGAAAAAAACTACCGGCCAATAGAGCTTCTACTATCGCACTCGAAAATGTCGTAAAACCACTAAAACCGAATGTCAGGTGAAATAACCGAGCACGTCAATTACAGGCCGATAGCACTTCTGCCGCCACACTCGAAAAATCACAAAACCACACCAAACACTGTGTAACACCTCACTAACGCTTTACCACACCACTTTGCAGACACGTTTTAACACTCTTTTATCCATTCGTGAGCACGTCGATTGTAATATTTCGTATTTATCGTTTCACAAAACCCGCGCACATCGCCGCGGCGGTATCCAAGGTGTGGACGTGTGCCGTACGCGCCACTCACTCACTCACTACGCACCGCGCTCGCCGAACTGACGACGGGCGACGTGACGAGCCGCCGGCCGCGGAGGGGAGGGGAGGGGAGGGGGGCAGTCCGCTACGCACTACCCCTACCTCGCCAGCGCACCCCTGGTGCCGACGCTTGATCGTTCACCACGCTATAGACCGAACCATAGGGATGAGCATAGGGAAAACATCGATGTTAACATCGGACGTTACCATCGATATGTAAAAAACATCGAACTACAAACATCCATGTTTTTTACTGAAATACATCGATGTTTTAATGGAAAACATCGACAGTCAAATAAAATATCGTGTCGGCAGACACTGCTGTTTCGTTTCGCATACGGTAATTGTTACCTTCTCATGGGACCTCTCTAACATTAATTTTTCTCAAAATGTAGAAAATATTGCCCTGAGTCTGAAAATAATAGTTTTTTCGCGGAAAACGGCGAAAAACCCCGGGAAATCGGAAAAACGAAAACATCGTAAACGGAGAAAACATCGATTACCGATAAGAGGGGAAAACATCGATGTTCTAAAATCATCGATGTTTTCAAAACATCGACTATCGATGCTCATCCCTACCGAAAAATCAAAATTTTATCAACGTGTTAATTAAAATGCCGTCAAGATTATACACTTCATTCCAAAAAATTATCAATAATTAATTATAATCTATTCCAATGTCACAATAATTTTTTTAATTTTAAAAACGAAATTATTTTAAAGACTTAAACATCATAATCTGTTAGTTTACGGTAAAAAGAAAAAATACACAGAAGAAAAATAAATAATAAAACACATAACTAAAAAATCCAAAATCAAGAGAAAAATACCTCTGAAAGAATGTATACATTTCAATCAACGTTAAGAAATTATAACAGTCGAACGAAAATATTTTAAAAATGAATTACACAGCTTTAGAGTTCTAATCCTCACATAAAGCAAAGAATTAATTTCGAAATCAAACTACATTTATAATTCCTTGTTTACAAGAAGCGTGGACTATGCACTGTGGCACTGGCGAGGTGAAGCAACTCTGGAGTGCGTCGGCAGCAAACGATAACTCACAATATTGTTCCCGCGATACCGCGACAGAGCGGAAGCACTCACTACAACACTTACAACTCGGTATCAACTAATGCTGAAATACTATCGATAGTCCGACTATCGATAGTTTTCGATATTTTTTAAAAACCCTATCGATACTATCGATAGTCCTATCGATAGTTTTTGTGATTATTAATTTGTGTTTTTTTTAGTTTAAGGTGATTTAAAAACTGCAAACTGCAATCTCAAATTCGAATTATACCAAATATATTTTATTAACATAAAAATATTATAATTGTTAGATAAAAATAAAAAATTTAGCTTAAAAAAGCATGAACAAATTAATACAATATTAACGTGTAAATACTAGGGTATGGGTGAACTAAAACACTCAAACGTACCTCAACGTTAAAATAATAAGATATAATCGAATAATGAAAAGAAAGGAAGAATAATAATTTGATAATGTGGTATCGTCTGCAGCGTTCCAACGTGACCGGTAAGATCTAAAGTAGGTTATGGTAGCTAGTGAATTCAAACTGAGATAATAAATAAATGATCACTTCAAAGAAATGTTATGATCATCGTAGGGTTGTATCATGGACATATTCTTTACAATTTTATTAATTTATGTCATTGTTATGGATAAAATTGTATTATTTTGAACAATAATTCAGCTTGCTAAACTATCGATAGTTTAATACCGATAGTCTCGCTATCGGAAAACTATCGATTGTAACAAACTATCGATATATTGATAGTACTATCGATAGTATTTCACCACCAGTATCAACTCTCGGCTCTCTACTCGGTGCGAAGCTTCTCACTCGATCCCAGTCACGGACAAAAATAACTTAAGCATCATTTTATCTTGCTCTTATCTTGGAGTTAACGTTTTATACTCACGCTGGTCGTGCCTTCTAGCTTTTATTTTCATGGAAGAATATTTAGTGTTATGAACACAAATGTCACCGTAATACCATCTAACCTAGAAGTTCCTTATATTTATGTTTTTTTTCTGGCAAATTTGAAGCCTAATGATTGATGAAGGCAGTGTGATTTTGCAGAGAATTCACGCTTGTATATGTAGACTCTAGACTGTTGCCGATATGAACTACCTCTATAATAAGACTCTCAAGGAGATTACGGAAACAGTATTTTTTTAGAGGGCTCTTCTTATTGAGATTCGTGTTAACAATACATTAAGTGTAATCATTACAGTTACACTCTATGTCAAGGGGACTCAAATGTGCACTTGTTAACGAGATTTTGGTATTTTCGAGTGTCTTCTTATCGAGATTCTACTGTATTTTTTATTTCTCAAATCATTATCTTCTATAGTAATAGAGATGGCTAAGGTCAAATTATTTAATGCATGAATGCATGCGATAGTAATAAGGCGCGGAATATTCTTTGATCGATATAAATTGAAGTCGAATAACATTTGTTATTTTAACCTCCCTTACTTTCCTTGCCTTCACAGCCGTAGATGTAATTTTCGTTTGTAAACCTGCAGGTTACACTGAGATAATAATAATAATAATAATTCTTTATTGTATATGGCACTATTTGGTGCAATTACAATGTTTTACAAAATATTAATTATATATATTATATAACATTATTAAAATTTTAGCTTAAAAAATTCATTTGTTTCATAAATACAATGATTTGTTAAGAATGTCTTCATGTACTTTTTTAATTTGCCGTCACGTAATTTTTTTATATTTGATGGTAGCTTATTGTATAGCTTTATATTTGTGTATGTAAATGCTCTTTGTGTTTTAGTGTATCTTGTTCGTTGTAACTTCAATTTATCCATATTTCTTGTCCCATGGTCATGGGTAGTGTTATTTTCTTCATACAAACTGTAATTTTTTCTTGAATATAGTAATGATTGCAAGACGTAAATCGATTTAAGTTAAAAAGTAAAAATGACAAAAAAAAATAACATAAAATGTTATCTGATAAGAATTTGAATTTTTTTGCTGACTGGCTATTAGTAGTAGCGTAGTGTAGTAGTAGTAATGGGGGGAAACAGTAAACGACCCCCCCCCCAATTACAATCTATCTCGAAAAATTAAATCTATCTCGCAGATCACAGCGATAAAACTTCCCACACACATTTCCCTTTTCACAAAACCGAATTAAAAAAAAACCGTAACCGTAACCCCGCAAGAGAGTTTAAAATTTAAAAACAAAAACCCCAAAATCTGATAACCTCGGGCGAACAGATGTCGACCGTAGCGACGTCGCTTCGTGTCGTGAAGGGAGCAATTCCATTAGGGGAAAACGGAGGCGGCGGAGTTGTAGTTACAAGGGGGCGGGGGGGAGGGAGGGGGGAGTTACCCCTCACCACCCCCACCCACCCCGTGGAGAAGCTGCGTGTAGTCGTCGCCATGGCAACGCAGCGTGCAGTGAGTGGGTCACCGCTCATTCATCATTACATCTTGCGACTCGCAACAATGAGTGATTGAGCGATTGAGTGAATGAATCAACATTGCGTATGGGATTTGTCCGTAATCATTGGTTGCGAACGGTGTTTCAACGGGGTTCGGTACTGTTTAATGGTGAAAGTTGAAATGATATGTATTTTAACATGGCTAGCTTGCAAGATCGGTTTATTTTTAAAGGGATTGCATTTTACCATTGAATTAATGTTTCAATCAAAATCATTAAAATATTTATAGAAAGCTAAAAAAATTATTGAAATTCCTCTCTTTTTATAATAATTTTTAAACACATTAATATACAATTTCATATATTTTATATGATTTTAATTATATTTTTATAATATTTTATCATATTATATTTAATATTTTTATGTAAATCTGTGGTCTAACATCCAGAGACCGATACATTTTTTAGACAATGAATAATTTTCGCTACAAGAAAAAATAATGAACCGTTATGAGACCATATTTTTCACCGAGAAATCTTTTAATCTCCATTCAATATAACATTGTCTGGGTTTTAAGAAATATTGTATATCAGTATGGTTTTGTCATTTTTTACAAAGCCGCCTTCAAACTATTATTTCTTTTCATTTACTTTTAATTTATCAGCCCGAAGCAAGGCAACACATCCTTATTCCCAAAGCAACAAAACCTTTGCCAAGACCAAGTTCGCACTTCCGCACCAACAAACGTCACAAACAAATCTAAACAACCACTGCCAACACTGAGCTCTGACGTTCAGTTCGAAGCCATTAATTATGTCAACAACTCGGCTGATAGTTGTAAAACGTTCCTTCCAATTCCCTAAGGTGTAAAGCCACAAAAATCTCTAGTTTTATGTAACAAATAAATAAATACAACCACTGCCAACATAGAGCTATGACGATCGGTTCGAAATCATTAAATATGTCAACAGCTCAGCAGGTTGTAAAACGCCTCTTCCAAGTCTCTTAGTTGTAAAGCCACAAAATATCTAGTTTTATGTAACAAAGAAATCAATACAATCATCGTCAACACTGAGCTCTGACGTTCAGTTCGAAGCCACTAATTATGTCAACAACTCGTAGTTGTAAAACGCCCCTTCCAAGTCTCATAAAGCTCCGATAAAGCTCTAGTTTTATCTCTACTTCTCGGACTTGACGACCCGCTACTTTCTTTCCAGTCGCCAACCGATTTGATGAATCATTTCACCTGGAACTACTTTCATTTCCTAGTTGAAAATGAATGTAAAGCCGTCATTGTTTTCCACTCGGTGGTTTTTATCTGTGGATTGTAAGCCTCCGGATACCAATAAAATACTATAATGGTTTAAATACCTGTTTTATGGCATCCAATGTTGTAATATTGTGCAACTAGTTTCGACTTGATCAACAAATCATCTTCAGGCAAACAAGGATGTTAACACCTATCTGTCATCTTTGTTTGCCTGAAGATGATTTGTTGATCAAGTCGAAACTAGTTGCACAATAGTACAACATTGGATGCCATAAAACAGGTATTTAAACCATTATGGTTTTTATCTGATAACAGGTCGCGGCAAATGAAGCGGCTCCGTAGCTCTTAAGCCTGATGCTAAAATTAACATTTACGAGGCGGACTGGGCCTAGTCATTTAACTCGATCTATAATGTGAACAGGATTGCAAGGTTTGAAGGTTGAAGATTGAGCAGAAAGACAGAAAGACAGGTACTGTCAAATGAAACAAAAGCCTACTTTTTTACGCTATTTATTTTTTACAACAGTTGTTATAAGTTGCAATTTTCATTAATCACCTAACACCGTTTTCTCAGAAAACGGGTTAGAATTTTTTTATTTATTAGAATTTTTTCTGAGATGTACTTTTTAAAAATCCGGATAATCCAAAACCTGGATTTTTATTTTGAATGCATAAACATTATCACTAGAAAATCGTGGTCGCCGGTCACACAAGAAAGTGTAAAAATAAAATAAAAGCTTGCGTTTTTTTCTCCTATTTTAATCAACCGCTAAGTTTATATTAGCGGCTTTATATTAACATAAAGCCCAGGCTACCCTGACCAAAGGCAATAATCATAAACATAATTTTACTTTCGTTTTTTAAATATTAAACATAAATTTGATTAAAATACAACAGTTGAGAAAATTTTGTTTACATTATTATTAGACAAACTGATAATATATTTTTAACACACCTTCAGCTAAATAATAGCCAAAAAATGTGGGGGAATGTCCAGAGTATGAACAACGGGGAAAAGACCCTCCCCCTTAACATAGACTTTAAATCTGTACTTTCGACTTTTAAACGTTAGGTCTTCTGAAATCATCAACGCTATTCACTCTCTTCCAGTCCAAAATCCACAAAAATACCGAACGTCAACCGAGAAAATTGACACAAACTGTCTGACTTTACAGGCAAATATCACAAAAATACGGTTATTTGAAAAAAATGAATTTGCGATGCTAAAATAGAATATGCTTCGTTGCAGTAGTATACAACTGTTACGTTGTGTACAGCAAACGATAGTTAACAGTTAAAAAGCAATAATTTTACTACAATAACAGGTTTATAACTTAACAAACGCTCAGGAGAAATCGTGAATAACAAATAAAAGAGGGTACAAGCATGACTCATTAGAGGAATGAGCAATACAGTTGCCAGTCAGAAGATGAATGCTCACCAAGCGTTATGTTGTTGCCGTTAAATAACAAATTACGAAACGAGTTGTGAATAATAAAAGTTGCATTAAAATTTATTGGCAGGTAGGTTGCATCACTTACTTGATTCAATATAATGAGTAATTATTGACGCTGCATGGTCGTCGTTTATTTTTAAATGAGTCAGGATTGTAACGATTTGTAACAATTTTTTACTCTAATTTCTTCAAAGAATTTCGGATTTTCCCTCAAAACCTTTAATTAACCTTCTTAGTTCTCGAGTTAAAGGTTTTATCTTAAGCCAAGGAAAGTTATCTCCCAATAATCGTCTTAACCTTAAAGCTCACAGAGTGTTTACAAGAAGATAAATGTCATGAATATTTCTCCCAAATTAATATCATCCTAATCCGGCAATAAAATAGTAACGAAGACTTCCTCCCTACGACACCAAACAGACTGCGTAGCCTGTACCTCTACGCAAATCTGCGTTGCCCAAATTACCAAACTAACGAGCAAATCAAAAGTTAGTCACGATTTCCTCCACCATAATTACAATCTCCCCATTTGCCCTCCGTTTCTCTGACCCCGCCACCACACACTATTCACCGTTTCCAGTCACAAAAACCACTCGGCCTCCAAATTTTACACCACAACATTTATTTCCAAACATAACCCCCTTAGTTTCTACTCCTTTTCCCCATCAAGCTTTCAGCCACCCTATACAACTTTTCTCCCATTTTAATGAAAATAGTTATTACTGCAATAGGACGAAAAAGTGCCCTTTTGCTGATGCAATCGAGAAAAATAAATGGTCCGAGTAAGATGAAATGGCCCTAATCGTCTAAGAAACTAATGTTAATTTTAGCATTGCACTTATGAACAATCTGGTCCATGTTATTTGACATGGATAATAATATCAAAATACATTTACAAAATAATTTCTCGCATGCGGCAGAGACACTTGCACACGTGCGTAATTTTGTTTTAGTCTAGTAAACATTCGATAAATGTCCCCTGAATTCCCGGTGGTGGTTTTGCAGGCGAGAAAAATTCATGTTCGGTCGTGTTATTCACCATCAAGAACATGAGTCCAGTCTGGAGAACCATTAATCATCATTCTGATCGGATCATACATTCATTTTTAGTGTTGCATTTTGATTGCATGCATAAACAACATTTTCTGGCAATTATATAAATGCATACTGTTTATGGCCATTTCGTGTTCTTAAAGTTAAAAACACTGGCATACAGAGGAAATCGAGAGTGCGCAAAGTAAAACGGATAATCATCTGTTTTGCGACGCATTTTGCGTGTGAAAACACCCATTTTCCGGGCAGACATAAAAGAAAAATCCCCCTTTTCATGCCAGGTTCCCCCCACCACTCTTTCCCGCACACCCTGGCTCTGTACCAGTAGCAGGTGGACGATCAAATTATACACCGCACGCCAACAGTCGCAGCAGACAGCAGACAGCAGACAGCAGATACCGGGCAGCAGACCTCCCTCGCACACCTGTACTGCCAGCCACCTGTCTGACTACGCCACATGCTGATTATCTACCAGCGGCGCCGTAAGAGTTATTAAAATTCGAGAAGATAGAATGCAAAGGAACGAAAGCCCCAGCAATGTCGGCTATGGGCACATCTCCCTTTGGAATATTGAGCAGCCAACGAAAGGAAGGGAATAGTTGATACAGTAGAACCTCGCTAGTCCGACCTCCGATAGTCCGACTCCTCGGTTAATCCGACCATGCCGCCGGGGAAATAGGCCTCCGCTTGTTCGCCCTCAGCGGGGTTTTCTCATCGGTTAGTCTGACCACACAATTGGAAATTTATGTTTGTTTACATTTCCGGTGCATTCCTCCGTTCAGGTTGGCTCCTGTCGATGACGTATTACTCATTGGGAGTGCGTATATCGTTCAGTAGAGCAATAACATTTGGTTCGGTTAGTTTTTTTGGTCCTAATGTCGTTTTTACAGTACAGTAGCTTGTTAAACACTCTTAATGCAATTTTTTCTGATCGAAATGCAGTTTTTGTACGTTTTCATGTCAATAAAATGAGTTCATCCGATAATCCGACCTTTTTGCTGTTCCGACCATGCCCCCGGTCCCATAGGTGACGGATTACCGAGGTTCTACTGTATAGGAAAGGGGATGACGGGATGACGAAAGTGGCTGCGACATATACGGCACTCGCCAGAAGTCGGAAGAAGACAAGCAGACCTCCCTTTTACACACCTGTCCTGCCTGTACCGCGCGTTAATTAACTGCCAGGAGGCGCCTCAAGGGATACAAAGTCCTGAATACGGTTTATCTTACCCTGTACCGTTTTTATTCTCCACCTGTCGATAGTAAATTAGCGTCGTGCTGAGGCTTTAGTCAACAGGTGAACGGTGGGCGAAGGAAGAAAAAAGGGACGCTTTCAACTAAACATATGCCACTATATAGGTCTATAGACGGCCGAGTTACCCTTCGATAGATATTTGAACGTCTGAAATTAACTGTCACTTCGAAGAAACGTTTCCACTACGAATACCGTCCTCTGTAGGCAAAATGACGGAAAAATTGTTCACTTCAAAAAGAACCAAACCATATGAAGACATCTTTTTTTGCAATGAAGGTTGTTACAATTAATGAATTAAATTATTTCTTAATGACGAAAAGAGCTGTGGATTTAGTAAATTCAGTTCAAGTATACAAACTTTAAAGTTGAATTTTAATTATTATATTTTTGGTTTCTCTAGATAAAATTGAAACTTAAGGAGGTTCTACACGTATTTATTTATTTAATCTTTGCAATTAGGTTACGTCCCATTCCATTCATAACGCAGTTTATCCCATTCCACAGTGGCCCTCATAATCGCCTATCTCTCTCTCTCTACCTGCGCCTTGTTTTCTTTTCGTACGCGGCGGTGGGGCAACTCCTCTTCTAAACAACACCCAAAGGTGGGTGGGGCTACCCCTTTTACCAGAAGCCCTGAACAAATATATATTGGACAAGTGTACTTAGGTTAAGGAAGATGGCGGGAGCGGCGATGCTTCGTCTCCACAGATGATATTAAACAAGTGAGTAAAACTCCCAACGCAAGCACAGAGTAGGGGTTATAGGAGTGACCCTGAAATTCGGATGAGATTAGACTAATTTTGCCTCGGGTGAATTGGGTCTCAGATGAAACAGGAACACACGCCAAAATTCGAAAGGTACGTTCTTCGTTGTAAGTATCAATGGCTCAATGGACGACCGTTTTACAGCAACACATGCATTTTGATGTGTCGTGAATACACTTTGATTACAATTTGAAGGCTTGATAAGCATTGTCCATCGACTGGACAAGTAAATCGAAGCTAAGCCTGCGAGTTATTGCCAAAGCAGGCGCGGAAGGCAAGGTCTTTCGTCGGAAGAGGCGGTGTTTCACGGGCTCCGTCGACCGCGACAGGGGGAGCGCCGTGAGCGACGGACAATGGCGGTCTTTCACGGTAGAGCGACCGCGGCGACGAGTCACCGGTTAGCAGACTGTCTCAAACAACATCTACATCTGAAACATTTGGCACCGGAGTTGTCACGTTGTTGATATTTAGTTGTCAGACAACATCCTTTACTCTCGTTCGCTTGCTAGCTCGATCGATTAACTGATTGATTAATTGCACAATAATCCCTAAAACGGCTCCGATGATTTCTTTTCAAGTTTGGAAATAACTAATTTATGGCTAAAAACGTGTTATGTACACGTTGCCCCATCCCATACACGGTCCCATTGCTGGTAAAAATCCAACTATACGTAAAAAGTGAATTAAAAGATAGTTGCAAAATTGTGTCTTATGAGTTGCTATGGTATAGAATCAAAGTAAATAATAAAAATTATAAACAATGTAATCACAACAGCTAGTTGCAAACTCAGCCATCTTTTAAGGTGTAGAGCAATTATAGCCCAGCGTGCTGAATGATGATTGCATGGTAAAAAATAAAATGGTAAAAAATGAGATGAACTGGTAAAAAATATATATTACCGAGCAAGGTTTCGTCCACCAGGTGCTATTTGTAAAAGAATCTGGATGGACAAATTTTTTTGGGCAGCGCAGTAGCAACGTGCTCGGCGAAATTTGAAAATTATGAGCTTGATCAAGAGGAAATGCTCGTGACAAATACACGCTCGAGTCTAAAAGAATCTGTTAAGGACGTTGAGTCCTGTGCTTGGCGATTTAATCCTGATCCCATTTAATTTATTTGTCCTTTTGGCTATAGAAAAAGATTGAAAGATCACAACGTAACTAGTTAAGAGCTAGTGGAGATTTTAACGCTTTGAAATCCTTCCATCCTGAATATGTTGTCATCTAACGACTGATATAATACATCAAGAACAAGTATAAGCAAGGATGCAGTAAGGACAGCAGTAGGGGCAGGTCCTTATCAAAATAATAACCAGGACCGACATCTAGTCCACAAAATCTCCTGGTCATTTCCGATGGACCAAGCAATCTTCGACTTTCAACACTCGCACGTCCTGCCGCGCCGGCACAGCAGTAGCCAATCACGGTCTCCTATGTCCTTGCAGCCTCGCACCACAAAGACTGCCTGGTGATCGTGAAGTGACCGGTCATTAACTAGCCTAGCCGCACACTGGCGTTCCCACGCCTTCCTTTCCTCTCTCTTTCTCTATCCCTGCCTTTCTTCCTCTCTTACTCTGTCACTCCCTCTCTCTCTTTCTCCTTCTTTTTCTATGTCACTCCCTCTCTCTTTCTCATTCAATCGTACCTCTACGTGGAGAAGTGATTTCATCACGGTTTCAATCCCCTCCTTGAGATTTTCAGATGTCAATCTCCAAGGACGACTTCGTGAATTGCACCCCGTCAATTTCAAAGGCTGTATATGTCAAAACTCGCAGCATGTCTCACCACATTGGCGTAGAGCTAAAATTTATTCAAAATCTCTACTTTTACACTTTTCGGCCATCTTTTTCAAATGGACATTTATGAGTAACCTTTTTTCTGTTGACTACCTCAAAAATGGAATCATTTTATAGTTAATAATTTAGTAAGTGGAATGGCTGATGATTCAGTTAATAAGGAAGTGGAGGTGAAAGATTATGCAGTTTTAATTGGGTGGAAAGGGAATTTCGTAACTCACATCTTAGGCAGCCACATATTTTTCTCGCCCCCATTTTGACGCAGAAGAGGTATAAAGGGATTTTACATCCACAAAGGCATTTTATTCCCGTATAAAATCCCCGACAGCCTCACATTCTCTCCCCCCCCCCCCCCCCACCTTGTAACGCAAACAAGGGACAGAGTTATTTTTTACATCTCAGAGGGATTTTTCCCCAAACGAAATCCCCACAACAACATCTTTCCCACCCACCTTTCAACACAAACGAGGACGAGGGTTTTTTGTACATCCCCAGAGGGATTTTTCCCCACACGGAATCCCCAACATCTCTCCCACCCACCTGGGTTTTTTTACATCCCAGAGGGGATTTTCCCACAAGAAGTCCCCGACAACACCTCTCCCACACACCTGGGATTTTTGTACATCCTAGAGGGATTTTTCCCCACACGGAATCTCCGACAACATCATCTTTCCCACCCACCTGGGATTTTTGTACATCCCAGAGGGATTTTTCCCCACACGGAATCCCCGCCAATAACATTTTCCCCACCCAACTGGGATTTTTGCACATCCCAGAGGGATTTTTCCCCAAACGAAATCCCCACAACAACATCTTTCCCGCCCACCTTTCAACACAAACGAGGACTAGAGGTTTTTTGTACATCCCCAGAGGGATATTTCCCACACGGAATCCCCGACAATCACATCTCCCAGCACCGTGAAGGCCGCCGAACTCGGTTCCATTCCATTTCCGCCGTCCATCCGTTCCACCGTCCCACCGTTCCTCCGCCACGTGTCTCCGATGTTCCCGTCGACCCTCCTTGACCCCCCTCCCCCTCCCCCCTCCCCCCCTCTTCGCAGCGAGTCAATTAGGAAAATAATGAAGTATTATCTCCGTCAATTATTCGTTCCCATTTCCCATACGGCAGCCGCGCCTGCGGCCTCTCGGAACGTGCAGGATTCTGTTGGTGTTGCGGAGGAGTGTCTTTCCATGTTTAAAAACTGTCCGACCGCAGGAATTTATTTTTATGTCGAACGGCACAACTCCGACAGTCAGAACTCTGAATGGCACTGCTCCGAAAGTCATTACTCCGAATGGCACTGCTCCAAACGTCATTTCTCCGAAATGCACTGATCCCGAAATTGATTACTCAAAATGGTATTGCTCCGAAAGCCACAACTCCGAAATGCACTGTTCCGAATTTTATAACTTCGAAAGCACTGTTTCGATAGGCATATCTCCGACACTTTCGGAACAGTGTATTTCGGAGTTACTGGCGGAGCAGTGCCTTTCGGAGTTATGAATTTCGGAACAGTGCAATTCGATGTTATGACTTTCAGAGCAGTGCCATTTACAATTGTGACTGTCCGAGATTTAATTTGATATTTTCCTCCGTTGTGAAACTTTCGAGGACAATATTGTCGGAGATATGCCTGTCGGAACAGTGCCTTTCGGATTTATGCATTTCGGAGAAGTGCCATTCGGAGGTCTGACTATCGGAGTTGTGCCGTTCGACATTATAAGTCTCTCAAGATAGAAATTCGCTTCGAAAATTTTTATAATAATCACAATTTACAAGACGAAATTAATTTACAACTTTGAGAGGCACGGTTCTGAGAGTGTCGGAGATGCCTGATGGAACGGTGCGTTTCGGAGTTATGCCTGTCGGAGCAGTGCCATTCGGAGTTATAACTTTCGGAGGAATGCATGGATCTCCATTTCCCATACGGCAGCCGCGCCTGCGGTCTCTCGGTACGTGCAGCACTCTGTTGATGTTGCGGAGTGTCTTTCGATGTTTAAAAACTGTTCGACCGCAGGAATTTATAATTTTTTACTTTCTAGAGAAGCGTTGTAGTTCTGGACATAACACCAGGGTACAAGAAAAGGGAAGATTCTAATTTTTCTGTGGTTTAATCCCCCCAAAACTTTCTCTTGATTGCCGTTAAGGACGCGGACGTTAAACAGGCATATAATAAGGCGAATAAGAGACAATACTCATATTTACTATAGTTTACTATATACTTTATTTTACCTTTACTTGAAATGGATCTTTTCCGTTATACGAAGAGATCCCTTGAGATGGTATTGACTGGGCGATGATAATTTAACTTTTATACCCACATTACTGACAAAAATACTGGATGCTAATAATCAATGAAGACACAATACTTAATTTCAGGGCTTGTAACAGTTCTTGAGGTTGAAAAAAAAATAAAAAAATTACTCAAATAAGAAAAAAACAACCAAAAAATAACCTTTAGTACAAAAAAATGCTGCTAAAAATTAGAAAACCGGCGTTATATTGGGGATTCTTTATTCTTCATTCTTAACCTTGGTAAAAAAGAAAATCTCGACAGAGTAATCACAAATCTGCCTAGATTTTACGGCGAGACTTGGTTTTCACGCAACGAGACTAGTTTTCACGCATTTTAGGATGATGAGATTCGTCTGCCGTGATGCTGCTACAAGATCGTCTGACAGACGAATACTGTAAACAGGGCTTGTAGCAGTTCTTGAGGTTGAAAAAAATATAAAAAATAACCAAAATTCCAAAAAATAACAAAAATAACAGAATTCCAAAAAAAACAAGAGCAAAAAATAAAAAAATAACCTGTTACAAGCCTTCAATTATATCTAGGTCCAGTCTCGAACCTTCAAAAATTTAATCACCCTGAAATTTTGAAGGTAACTTTTTCACTTTGATGGAAAAAATTATTCTATAACGGTATAAAGTTACCTTAATTCCTTCAAGGATCCAGTACAGTAGACTACTTTAATCCACACAGGTAAATTGTTACCTGTGTTACAAATTATTTAAATATTATTTATTTTATTATTGTTATTTATTTGAAAAGTTTATATAATTGTTACATGTTCTCTATTGAATATTTATCATATATTTTGTATTTAGGGTTGCACATTGAACACACCTAGACTGAAAAAATGTATATCTACTTGGCAATTATGTATATTAATCTAGTAATTTATATTAATTTGCTCACCACAAAAGTTGATTATTTCGCATGTTATTTATTTTTATTATTAGTTCGTTTTATTGAACTTAATATATAAATAGTTGATCAGTGAGTTTTGAAGTGAAGATCTCCAAGATGGACTTTATAATATTTTTGAACTGCTTCAATGTAATTGGTATTGTATAATGTATTGGAGCATGCAAATAAATAAATAAATAAATAAATTAGTCTACTTTACTAGATCCTAGTCGAATTAAGGTAACTTTACACCATTATAAAATGCAATAACTGATTCTGGGCCAAATAATAGCAAAATGAAAAAAAAGTTGTTTGGTAAATTTAGGTCCACCTTCAAAACTAATTCCTCATATTAATAATTGACCTCAGGCTAATTTCAACAGTTCGCCTGCCCTCTATGACGGCCGCTCGGTTATGTTTGTGCGTTGATCGTTTTATTTGCCACAGCCACTGCGGACTTTCACCTCATTAAGGACCTGCTCCACATCCTGCGATGACGTCCGGGAAACACAAGGACCGCGCCGCCAATTGTTCTAAATTTACATGTTCAGTTTAAGAAAATATACTGGGTGTTTTCTTTTTAAACGCAACCCATTTTTAAGATTGAATAATGCACATATAAAGATGAGATGAGCATTGTTTTGTTACATGTTATACAACCTATTATTTAAGTTTTATCACGCTTAGCTTAAATTACGCGTTCAAACAGTCCGCCGTTGAAATTTATACAAAGCTGTGCTCTCTCCATCAAATTCCTGAACACATTTTGCAAAGAACCTCTTTGAATTTCTTTAATTAAATTTGTTATGTTTGTTTTGAGGTGCTGAATATCCTGTGAATTGTTTTAGTAGGCATTACCTTTATTTGTTTGCCCAAAGAAAATAATATAATGGGGTCAAATCTGGGTATCTTGTAAGGGAGTTATCCTTCACTGATAAAATACAGTTTTGGGTTACGTTTAAAAAAAACACCCTGTATTTTAAAATTAAGCTATTGGTGAGAGGATTAAATTTTGGGTGTGCGAGTGCTCAAGTATTGAGCTTTTTCGAAACGATTTTATAATACTGGATTCGTGTGACTCAAGTCAAAGGTTTGCAAAAATATCAAAAGTTCCAGTAATGTAGTTACTTCCTCCATTTACCCGGAATTGGCAAGCGCGATCGAATTTCACGGCCGTTTTTCTATCTTAAAACCTCCACTTTATTTTTGTTTTGTTTTCCTCAAATTACGTGGTATTTTTAATATTAATATCGATAAATTTAAGTCACTTTACTTCTTTCAAAAATTTGAGTTTCTAACGAACTCGTTCTCATTTGAGACTGATTTTTTTTTGGTATCGAATCTTAGAAAGTTTATTATTTAAGTATAAATGTAGCTATGTGAGGGTAATTACATCAGAGGAATGAGATTTTATTCAAATATTGTGTAAAGACGGCCTGAATCATCGTAAATCCATTTGAAAACAAGTTTGCTTTTAAACCAGGAACACTTCAAAGTAGAATAAATTTAAAATAATAGGTTGTATTTTTTAATAGTTAATACTAATAGGCTAATAATTTTTTACGACGGTAATGTAGAAGTAATAATAACTGTTAACTTCTACTCTTCATATTGTACTAGACTCAAAAAAGCTCAAAACTCGCAGCTAAATTACATTTTAGTTTGCAAAAACATATTTTAAATTCATATTACTTATAAGATTAAATGATCGACCTATAACTGTGTATTGTGTAATAAACTTACAAAATCATTAGTGCAGGCGCGAACGAATTGATAAACAAGCGGTTAAAACGTCAGTCGTCACCGCATATAATAGTGGGTACTACAGAGCCCATAATGTGTGGCGGTGTCATTAAATTTATACTAAGCACGGTAACAAACCGTCGTATTTGATAAATTCATAAACAGTTCGAATGTAGTTACTTTGTCCCTTGCTTTTTGATTACATAATTTGAGGACAGCCATTCACTTAGTCGTGTTACTTCTAATCAATGTAGCGGTTCTCCTTCTATTATTTATTGATAATTTTGTAGTTATTTTTTATATTGGATTAAATTCTTCACTGAAGTTTGTTGCAAAATGTTGTTGCTACCTATTAACGTGTATTTGATATTAAATTAGTATTGGTGACAAAGTGAATTCAAATTCTACTTTCTCGTGTATTACATTATCAGGGGTTCCATGATTCTTAAGTGAAAAACGATCGATTTTTTAAAGGGAAAAGAGTTCTTAATTTGATATACTGTTTTGGCCAATTGAATTAGTAGAATTCAAAGAATACCTATCAGCAGCCAAAAAATCATTCGAATGATGTGTACCCTAAAAATCGGCTTAGCACAATACAAAGCCCATACTGTGCCAAACGCATCAGACACAACTCTGACGATTTTCAATAGAAAGCACGTATCGAATGAGTTTTCTAACAAATATTCTACCATCAACTTCACCACAGGAGCAGGAAACCACACACGGTGTTCGCTCCGATCCTTATCGTCACCCGATGCGATAATCGAGATTAAAAAGAATCGATTCTTTTCATTCGATTACTTCGAGGACCGATTAAATAATATTTCAAATTATTAGATTGTTTTCGTTTCCCTCTTAGATTCTCACGGTTCTTTGAAGTTAAGTATTTTTTCCTCCTTGCAAGTCCTTTCCAGTTTGTGGTTAATGAATCGGCGGATCGCAATCACCCGTAACCCGCTCTCATACAGGGTGTCTACTGACTTCTGGTTTAGAATTCCAGTATATTTCCAGTACTTCCAGTACATTTTCGTACAAAATTCCAGTATCGTATTCACATGGGAACTACTGACATAGCAAGGGAGTGCCATTGATGACCTTGTTTATTTTAACCATATTTTTACTATTGAGATAAAACTATTCTTTTACAACACACAAATATACTTGATAAATACTTTCCAAGAATATAATAACATTTGCGATTTAAATTAATCTTATTAATTTGTAGAGTCCTCTCGCTGCTGCTAACTCGCCTCATAGCCCTCTTACTTGAATTTCATTTTGCAAACTCAAAAATTATTAATAATATTGGTTACTCACGAAAAAGCATAATAATATATTAGATTAAAGCTAAAAAAATAGCACAGTATATATGTTATGACAAAAATTGGATGTTCGTCTTTAGCCACAGTTTATTTTGATATTTTTCACCTCCACTAAATTTTAATTTTTTACCTAAAATTCAACCAAAGGTGACATTTTTCTTTATCTTTAAAATTGTCCTGACGTTCAAGTAACTAAAGAAAACAAGAGGAGTATAATTCTGGTTCGTAAACATGAAAAAAACTTATCAAATTTTACATATGCATATTTATTGAATCACTGACAAACTGAATTTTACAGACTAACTCATTTCATAAAATTTAAGCACATAATTTGAAATTCAAGTATAATTATTCCAGTATTTCCCGTATGTATTTCCAGTATTTACTTTCTTGTTTTTGTTTTCAACTTGAACAAGGAACTTGCAGGGCTGCGATGCAACGTTTGATGACAAATTTGAAATGTATTATTACAGAATTCGTTGGTTTTTACACTCCTTTTGTGTGATAAAAATAACTTAAAAGTTACATTCTACCTCTTCCTCTAAATATTCAACGAATTAGGATCGCATAAAAGTACCAAAACTCAATATTTTTGTAAAACCGGAATTTCAAATCGAATAACGATGAATGTTTTATGTTACTGTCGCAGTTTCACTTGAAACTAATCACTTTTAATATTAGAATTCCACTGCCTTCCCCGGAAATATTCCCAATTCCAGCAATCTACGTTCTATGGATATTGAATAGAATCATACATTCGGCAAAACCACGAAATCACTCTAGACACACAAAAGTATAAAATTAAACGCAGTTTCCAGCAAGTCAACTAAGACAGATAAGAACACTGTTTGCACTTTTCCCCAATTAATATTATTAGACGCTTCCAAGGAGTACATTCCTGAATTAAAAGTCGGTAGAAAGTTTTTTAATTTCATCAAACTTTGGATCAATTACAATTTTGAATAATAAGATTAGTCAATAATTAACTCTCCAACTCCAGTATTTTATATATAAAAACTGGGTTAGGCCTTGAAGGATTTTAAAAATAATTCCAATACAGTTGACACAATTCAGTGATATAAATGTCAAACCTTAGAAATGGGGTGCTCTAGTTAGCTTTTAATTTGAATGAAAGATCCAATTTTAATTGGATCATTTTAAGCTCTCTATTTCTGTGAAAGAGGTAAGTTCATTCAAATAAAAACTATCTCTGAAAGTGCTAGGAATTACTCAAACAATTTTATCCAACAAATTTCTAATCATCTTTCAAAATATTTATTAATGATTCTTTTCTTTCAATTATAGTTTAAATAATAGGTTTTTATAATTAATAATGTAAATAATTTAACAAAAAACTCGTATTTGGTTGAAATTTCTTTTGAAGATTCCCCCAAGAGAAGCACCTTACTTTATTTAAACTTTATAAATAATAGGTTTTTATAATTAATAATGTAAATTATTTTACAAAAAAACTTGTATTTGGTTGAAATTTTTTCTTTTGAAGATTCCCCCAAGAGAAGCACCTTACTGTATTTATAACCATTCTTTTTACATTTTTACGTCAGTTAATATAACCTAATGTTTTTGTAGTTTGCCTCTCAATTTTAAGGACTACTGTACGTGTACTAAGTGGTTAATTCTGAACATTCAATCACCTCATGTTACTTTGTACACAGTTTAAATTGTTCATAACATAGAAGAAAATAATGAACGCAACATTTCACGTAAGTTTACAATAATACTCTTAATAGTGACATTTTTATTTAAAATGAGTTTTCAAGATCAATTTGCTTATTGCTCAACATCAGAGTTTTTGTTTCCTCGATTAAGATTAGATTATAAATTGAATAATCGCGTTGTTTTCAAACTCCACAAAGCATTTATTTAAGCGGACACTTTCTTAAAAGAAACGCAAATTTAACAATACTATTTGTGATTAATGTCGTGCTAATAATTAGTGGCCAAAATAATTTAGAAATTAACGACTTTATTTTAAAGAATTATTATTATTATCATGATGTAATTTCAAAATAAACTACAACACCAGCTAATGTATTTACATTTTCAGTTGTACTGTTGTACTTCACAAATAAAACCTTTTCCCTGCATCAATTTTCAACAAACAAAAAAAACCCACGAAACTTTTCCGACGACGCGACGCCAAACCCAAAAACTGAAATCCAGTTAGCTAAGAAGACTTGAGAATGATTATTAATTTCAAAATAAAGTAGAACACCAACTAAAGAATTTACATTTTTAGTTGTATTTCACAAACAAAAACCTCTTCCCTACATCCATTTTCAACAATAAAATATCCCCATGAAAATTTTTCCAAAGACACGACGCCAAAACAGAAAATCAATACTCGTAAGTTTACATACTCTTTAATACATCCATTTTCAAAGATAAACAAACCCCTCGGAAACTTTTCTAACAACGCAACGCCAAAACCGACAACGGCGAAAACCAGTTCGCACAGAAGACGACGCGCGACGAAGGGAGGGTAAGGTCGGATAATGCAGGGGCCGGACAAGACGTCGCCGGTTACGGGTTGTCGGTTGGAGGGGCAGATGTCTTTGTAAGAACACCTGCCCGACCGAGCTGCTAGCACGTGTCCCCGCATCTGGCCTACGTTACATCTACTGCGCCGCACACGCAGCTTTCTTGTTAACAACAATTACTATATTTAAAAAATATCTTTTGTAAATTTGTATTTAGTTATTATTTGTTATTAATTTATTTTATAAATAATTAATTGTATTTATAAAACTCTTAAAAATTTTCTAAAAATGTTATTTTTTATTTTATAAATAATTTAATTTTTAAAACTCTAAAAAATGTTGTATTTATTTAAATTGAAATAATTTTTTGTTTTTATTTTGAAGACATTAAAATAAAATCTAGTTAATCTGTGTTCTATTGTTTTATTTTGGCAAATTTCCCCCTATAGAGCTATTACTGTAGCTATTACCGTAGGCGACATGGTAAGACTTAAGCACGGGACCACCATAACTTGTCATTTTGATGTCCCTACACCTCAAAAACACCGTTCGTTCATTTTCATATATGTACCTGTCCGTAGGCACGATAACTTTTGTAAAAAAGGTCCAATCGCAATGAAATTTGGCACATACACATACGTGAAGAGTGACATTTATTACGTCGAGTTCGAAAACCAGCACAATTGGCTAAGGAGGATTTTTTAACAAAATAAAGTTTAATTTTAGAATTTAATGACTTTTTATTAATTTTATGTGATTTTAATGTTCAAAGTTGGATTCAGTTTAAAAAAATAAACAATTTAGCATTTTGAATTATTATTCTACGTCAAACCATTGCTTACTATCGAAGAAAAAAAATTACAATTAATTTTTTTAAATTATTAACTACAATTAGTAGCGTTTTTTCTTTACTGATAAAATATTTATTTACAGAAATATTAGTTGTTGTTTTGTAGATTAAAGAATACAGGTATTAACCATGACAGTATAATACCACCATACTGTTAACCATAGTTGTATAATAGGTGTATTGACCTTTAAACTCACTTTTTCAAATTTTCATAAAGGATCCAGAACTCGCTTACCATTACAATTTATATAAAAATTTATTCAAAATTTATGAATTAAACCGCAAGTCTTTTCAAAATTCAAAGATATTTTAGCAAATTTCCCCTATAGGGAAGAAGCTATTACCGTAGGTCTCATGGTAAGACCTAAGCCCGAGACCATGATAACTTTTCGTTTTGAGGCCCCCAGAAGCAAAAAACACCATTCGTTTGGATTTTTAGATATATATATATATATATATATATATATATATATATATATATATATATGTGTGTCTGTTAGCACGATAGCGGCCGTAAAAATGGTCCGATCTTTATGAAATTTGGTACTGACGTGTAAAGTGGTAATCAATTGGACGAGTTCGTAAACCAGCCGGATCGGACCACCGAAAGGGGGATAAACCCCCCCAAAAATGTTTTTTTTGCGTTTTTCATATGGAAAATTTAAAGTGATCCGATTTTGGATTCCACCATTGAATTCAGCTTGAAAAAACAAACAATTTAGTATATTTAATCATAGCTCTATGTCCATTGGTTACCGAGATATTGAAAGTGGTAAACACAGTACGTTGTCCCAATGTTAACCTTTTGGGAAATAAGTAAAATTCTATATCTCGCTTAATTCTCAACATATCTTGATAAAACTTGGTAAATGGCTTCTTCTAGTTCAGATCTACTAAATATTAAATTAAAACCACCCAGTTTTAATATACCAGTAGCAGCAAACCTGCATACTCATTCCCCATGTTATTCTTATGGAGCTTACAAAAACATGTCAAATCTCGCTATGTTGGATTGAAATATGTTGTTTTGGATTTGAAATTCGCTGAGTATGCAGGTCTGCTGCAAAGGGGTATTTATAATATGAAGATCGACAGCTGTATCATATATAATTAATCTCGCGATTGAAGTGATATCGACAGCGAGTCTCTGCGCTTGACAGTTCGACCGCGTTGTTTTCAATCTAATCGGCCTCACTCTGTTGAATAATTACAGGTTTTGTTGTTAGCAATCCCTTTCATAAAAATTAAATCTTTGAAAACATAATTTATAATTTATATTGTTAGTTTAAACATTTTTTATTATGAAAATGTCTAATTATAAAAAAAATACTGTAGATAACTGTATCAACATTTTTTCTTTTAAAAGTATTTTTAATTTAATGTTTCCTCTAAGAGGGAATAAATAGATTTTATTTTTTCAAGAAGAATCTTGAAAGTGAAACCAATAAAATTAACTTTGGATGAGGAAAACCTGGTAGAACATTTTAAATATCACACTAACGTTCAAAGAATACTTAAAAATATTGTAACATTAATTAAGAGTAATAATTAATGAGTTTGGAAGAGTTAATGGAAAGCTTCAGTAATTTGGAAATAATACTGTGTCAGTTTAATAACAATTATTGAGAGAACAAGATTCCCTTCAGTAAAGTCATAAATCTGTTTTAAGATTTTCCTTACATAGCAAAGAAATTTTAATTTGCAGTTATGATTAGTTTTTTGAAACTTTAAGGCTCCTAAAACTAGGTTATGCACCTGAATATCCATTTAATTACAATTTTTCGTGGGAGCCTACAATAATTTTAACAGTTCTCTTGATTCCAAAGTGTCAACTGTAATCATTGTTCTCAGTAAACACAAAGAGAAATAGGTATAGGTAATAATTAACTCATGAGAATTGTTTGAATACATATTAAATTGAATATTGATATGAGATTTTATCACCGTTTGTTTTACGCCCCATTCAATCTCATTTTAAAACAATTTTGGGTACTGAATTATTTTCCTTTTGGGGCCATCAGTAAATGATACCTGCTAACATGGAGGGGGGGGGAAGGTCCAAAATAAAAATGATAGGATGAAAAAAGGGAGAGGGTATTAGCTTAGGTGAGACTTTTCTAATTAGTTATTTAAAACTAATTTTATAGGAATAAAAATTGGAATTAAAAATCAATACTGTAAAAAATAAATAGTCAAAATCACATGAACCACATTTATTGGTTTTAAAATAATAACAGTCCTCTGTTAACCACGACAAAGGCAGCTAAAAGAAGGGCTTTACATTTATATAACTTTACAGAATTTTGGAGAACCCAGTAACATTTCTTGGTATCGAGATGTTTATGAAAAAAAAAATCATTGTAAATCAATAAAAGGCAATAATCTAAAGCAATTTAGTCATAATCTGACTAACCAATAAATATCTCTCAAGATTCCTTAAAAAATAAAGATAACAAACACATCATCAAAGTTTGTGGTTTATAGCGGTATATTTGTTTTAATTACTGCAGGACCCTCATGTTAAAAGAAAGACTTTTGGAAGACCGTTTTCCAAAATGAGGGTTTTTGGAGGACTGGTAGACTCCCTATTTCATTTACCTCTATTTTTTCTTAATGTGTTAAGGAAAAAATTTAATTCACGATTTCCGACCACAGTATTGTATACAAGACTGCACGAGTGTCAAGTTTTCACGGTACGACGGACCGCATTGTTACGGCGACACTAGGGACAACGGCTCGTATCCGTGACAGCCGTAATGCTGACTGATTGATACTCCTATCCATTATACATTATTGCCTCGGCGACCCCGCTTTCGTGATTCCAACTTTCAACATCCAAGATTCTGGGTTAGGAGTGTTTACAACATTGAAGGGTGTAAATGTATCTGTAGCAACTGATAAAAATACTTTATAATGCTAATTAGGAAAACATTTATATAACAAATGTTCTATTTGATGGATGGATCTCATTTAATTTGACGAAAAAGGGCGATTGTAATCTATAAAATCCTTTCCAGGATTTTAGGGTAGGGTCAGGAGGACCGGACAGTATGATGATTTTAGGAAGGCATCCAAAAATGACCAAAAAGGGATGATGTGATTTATTGACACAATACTATTCAGTACACCTCAGATTATCCGGATTAATGTGGCGGAACACCAATCCGGATACCAAAAAATCCGGATAATCCGAGGTCATTGCAATATAGCCTAAATAGCGATCGCTAACCTTATCCCCTGCTAAATTGATGCTGCAAACGTCTTATCAGGCCTGTTCAACATGTTAGTCTTTCAAATTTTAAGAGGGTTTAATTTTGAAACAAATTTAAGAACAAAACAATCATACAAATATAATGATAACTTTTACTGTACCTACGTTTTAGGTTTGGAATAAGACTCAAGATAAAAATATTTAATTTAATAAGTTTAAATAATCATATCTCAAAATAACTCAAGCTAGAAATAATTATGACGAAACTTAATGTGACTCAAAACTTACTATAGTAACTTTCCTTAAGTAACGTAACGCGTCAAATGACGGCAAGAAAAAAAATCGCAAAATTGCTGTAGGCTTCGCTTTTGTTGATTAATGCTAGCGCCCGAAGTACCAATGCAGAAAACTACGTTCACGAAAATGCTGTAATGTACTGTTGATTCCTTCAATTATTGTGATTCCAAATGCGTACATTAATGTATTACATTTGTATTTCACTTTTAGAAGGCACATTTCACCAGTAAACTTGTTAAAATTATGATTTTGCCGTGATTTTAATTTTTCAATTTCTCGGATGGACCGGTCCGGATAATCCGGGATCCGGATAATGTGAGGTCCGGATAATCCGAGGTGTAATGTATTACGCGACAATATTTCTGTTTTACACTGATTCAAAGAAGTAAGGAAAGGTACTCATACTTCATCCTGGTATTCTGAAGCAACCGAGGCATTTTTAATTTTTAAAGAATGTGTTGATTTTTTTGTTTCCAACTATTTTTAAAACTTATTCAATATTAAGATTTGTGGGCCTAATCTTGATACTTCAGCAGAAATAGTCAATCATATATTTTGTTGAGTTATTCCCAGCATTTCGTCACAATTAGTAAATACAATACAGTCAATAATAAATATTTTGGTATCAGTCTCCATTTAAGTAGGAACAACACATGTTAATTTTTATCGTTTCGTTGCAGAAAATCAGAAGAGGAATAATTACTAAATAGACCTAACTGGTCTCGAGTGCACTTCTACTCATCATGCTAATATAAAGTTGAGAATGTTTATAAACCATGACTGCAAAAAAATCAATTCATTTGTTTGAAGTTACCATTTTTAAATGACTGGTAAACAAGTATAACCAGTAGCAAACACTTAACTGGACTGAAAAGGAAAGTACAGCACCATCTTTGTTTTGGCAAGGGGAGTAACCTTAAGGATTATTACACAATCGTACAGTGGAGTTGTAATAATTTGAATTTCTCAAGTCCGAAATTCCGTTTCATCTGAAAAGCTATCAGGAAGAGAAGTTGTAAACGATCTCAAATCAATGTGAATATTACTTAGATTTCAATTTAGATTTAGATTGCGATAAGTATGTTTGCATATAAACACAAATACAGCAGGAGTAGCTTTTCAAAAGACTATTGCATGTGATTTAAAACATGTGAAATACAATTGCGGGTATATTAAACTAAGGATTTCATGTGAACAGTAGAAATAATTTGATCTAGGAAGTGAACGACCATGAATTATAACTGCGCTTATTTACTGATAGCAGTCATACCGCATGAGAACTCTACTGGATGTGCATCAAGAATATAGTTTCTTTGGCATTTTTTTTTTCTTTTGGTGGTGGCCTTTTTTGTTCTATTTGATGGATGGATCTCATTTAATTTGACGAAAAAAGGGCGATTGTAATCTATAAAATCCTTTCCACATGATGGAGGATTTTTTTTGCCTTTGCCTGGGCCACATAGACTATTTATCTGTGGGTGGATGTTATCAAGCAAAGACAAAAAGTGAGCCAGTACAGTACAAGGATGAACAGTACTGGTAAAAGTATGGGACAAGCTCGGGACTCGAACCTGTGATGCTTCGACGCCACAGTTCCGAGGCTGAATGCACTACCAAACGCGCCATCGACTCACTAAATTAGTTACTGATATTTATTCACACCTATAGTTTAAATTAATATCCAGGCGTTTTTCAAATAATTATCCTCTTTATCCATGCTCGCAAAGCAATTCTCTCCCGATAAGAATCCCGGTTTCACAAACCTCTTGAAATTCTTTAACCATCAATGTAATCACTCACATAATTAAACTCATTAAATGGATTACACAATACATTAGTAATTTTCATCAAACCACTGTAACATTACCTTAAAAATCCAAAATAACCTTAAACAATAGGGAAAAACACACACTTTTTTCACAGGAAATCGTAACAATCGTTCACAAATCTTTTTCTGAATATCAAACTCCTTCCTGCGACAAAATGCACTTTCACAATCTTGTTCATCCCCTTTTGATTGCAGCGCTGCTTTTAAAGAGCGAGGAAACATAAACCAGAAGCAGCACATAACCATGCAGACTACAGAGAGGAAGAGAATGACCTCACACATTCCTGTCTGACATTTACAGCACTGCATCACACATACACCAACTGGACGCTACTCTCCCGACAGAGCAACAACATGGTTCTCTTTCACATTCTGTAAGACTATTAAAGTCAGCATTAACGAAAACTAAGGTTCTTCTTGTGTCATCTATTGCTGACAAAAGCGGTCGCAAGTGGCAAGTCATCAGAAAAGTGCACAACAATAAACTTCAGCATTCAAAAGTATGCAAACAATAGTGGCTCCGAATTTTTCTACAGTTCTATTTTCATACTTTTTTTCAATGAGAACTTCAATACTTCAATAAAAAATAAGTTTGAAATTGTAGAATTAAAGAATGAATGCTGTGTTTTTTATGTCTGGGGAACTAAAAACAAAAACTAACAGGTATGTTCATTTTAGGTTCTGTGCAAGCATGGCACAGTGCCGTGCAATAAGTCAACGAAACGCTTGTATTGTACCTTATAGAAGGAGAGCGTATCTTCAATAAGATAACATGCATGAATCACACTGCACTTGTCTAACTTTCACCACATTCTAATAGAGTTGACTATCAATAACTTACTATCTTTGAAAACTCAATTTATTTTAGATTCCTGAGAAAAATCTGTCTAAATCTAAATAAAAACCACGAGTAACTCAAAATAAGTTTATAGCCAAGATATAATTTACCTCTGCAAGTCGAAGCAACACAAAAATTACATCTTTGACTCAAGGTTCAGTAGATAAGTAGAATTTAATATACACTTCACGTCCTTAAGTCAAAGTTTACCTATATATCTTGAAGTTTATTTTATGTACCTCTATAATTCAAAACTGCAGTGTACAGATCGCGACGTGTCAGTGTACCTCTGTAACTTGGATTTTTCAATTTGTTTAACTCTATCTCGAATTTAGGTCAAGTTAATTTTGATTTGGATTTTTGCGGACATTTGCCATCACTGATTAGTAAAAAAAAAGTTTCACTCAATTAAACTCAAGTGAAACTTGTTTTTTACTAATCATTGATGGCAAATGTTCGCAAAAATCCAAATCTAGTACCTCTGTAAGTTGGAATTAAGAAAGAAATAACTCTATAACTCAAACTATATCTAATTCAAATTTTATGGAACTTTCAGAAAAGTTATAGTCTCGTGGCAGCAAGGGTCAACTGTATACGTCCTTCAACCTTAAGGGGCAAAATAAAAGTTTCTAAAGTTTGTTCAGAAACTGCTAATCTTTCTTTAACGCTCTTTTTAGCATACACAAAGACGGCAGCACATTCTAGGTGACAACAAAAGACCAACTTTGAAAATTGGATTCATAAAAGCATAGGGGCAAGAGGTTTTTTGAAGCCTTGGTAGTAGGAAATTTGTAAAAGATGGAATGAAAACCTAACACGTTTTAGATTGTTGTTTGATATGATTGAGAATGACACCTTATTCTCTTAAGATTGTTTAACTGCCTTCTAAATAAGCTTGTAATACTGAATTTTTGAATTATTAAAATGTATCAATGCTTGTCTCATGATATACAGTGGTAATGACAAAGAAATTACCTGACTTGTACAGAGCTTTCAACGAGCTAGAGGCCTATAAGCATGATCATATCATCATAAGAGTGGTAGGGGTGCTTGATAGTCATTGTTCATGGTGGTGAGTATTTTTTGCCCCTACCACTTGCAGTCAAGATGTTGACACATTTGATTTTGGTGGAGTACTTAAAAAAAGCTTCACAACAGTACTATAGAAAACTGAAAATATGTGCAAATAGAGACCGAACCTAGTTTGGATTTCTTATATGTTTGGATTAATCGAGTATGGCAAAGTTAGTAAATTAATGTAAGAGTCAATTATGCAAATTCTGCGGCAAAAAGACTTCTGGCAATCAACCGTGAGCGACCTTTCAAGGCAAATTTACTTTCGGTCACACAAGAATGTCTCTGCAGCAAAAATATTTTCACCGATCACATATGATTGTTATAATACAGAAAAGTTGTGCCAACCAATCACGGACGGTAGCCTTTTTCCAAAGACATTTTCTTCATTTCTGCATATTTTAACTGTTTAAGCTTCTTTCTTTTGTCATTTACAGGTTATTCTTGTTTTATTTTAAATGTTTATTCCTGTATGTCTAGTTCATATTAGTTCATATTTCGTCAGAAATTTGAATTACTGGGGAATAGATTAGCGAGGTTCTACTGCATAAGCTAGTCATGACAGGAGCTTTTTCCAATATCGAGCTCTTGAATTCTAAGCTCAAGAGTACCTTCCCCATTTTTATCAGGTAGTCAATGTTTTTGCCAGTATATTCTTTGGAATGATAGCTGTACAGTAGAACCTCGCTAATCCATCATCTATGGGACTGGGGGCATGGTCGGAACAGCAAAAAGGTCGGATTATCGGATGAACTGATTTTATTGACATGAAAACGTACAAAAACTGTATTTCGATCAGAAAAAATTGCATTAAGAGTGTTTCACAAGCTACTGTACTGTAAAAAACGACATTAGGACAAAAAAACTAACCGCACCAAATGTTATTGCTCTACTGAACGATATACACAATCCCAATGAGTAATACGTCATCGACAGGAGCCAACCTCCTCCTCCAGGAACCACCGGAAATATAAACAAACATCAATTTCCAATTGCGTGGTCGGACTAACCGATGAGAAAACCCCGCTGAGGGTGAACTAGCGGAGGCCTATTTCCCCGGCGGCATGGTCGGATTAACCGAGGAGTCGGACTATCGGAGGTCGGACTAGCGAGGTTCTACTGTACTGCGTTTCTGGAACTAAAATTTACCTAAATTCACCGCTTTGAGAGGAACAAGCTTCCTGACACCTTTGTTCAACATTTCTTCCCTCCATTTAGTAAACCTGAGGACTCACTACTAACAGTATTGTGCTTCTCCCTATTGGTGACTTTTTCATCTACATTTTATCACATTTCAAAGGCAGTAAAACAACGGTCTGTGCCACAACCATACCTTCTACTGGAAATTCACGACTAAACCATTCATTTCGTTCTTTGTTTGAAATTCATTGTTAGTGATGGTGATTTGATATTTTGATTTTGATTTTTGCGGACATTTGCCATCACTGATTAGTAAAAAAAAATTTTTTGCATATCCAGGTGTTCCAGGTTTTTGCCACCAGTAGCGCGCTGTGTTTTGGCTGGCTGTGGCCGCCGCCATTTCCTTTCCTCCCACCAGTCACCAGTCTCAGCTCAGCTCTGATTGGGTGTGGATGTGCTCTCTCCTGTCTGGTGGTTCTTGATACTTGTGATTTCTTTTTTATTTTGTGTTATTGTTTTTGTATTTTCAGCATAGTATTTTTGTACCTGCTTTTACACTTCTCTGTTTTAGCTGTGTTTTTGCCCAGGTTTTCCTGGCTATGTGTTACTAATCTTGTTATGCTCTAGGTTTTCTTCCACCTGAAGACGAGATCAGATTCCAGATCCCGAAACGTCGTGAAACTTGTTTTTTACTAATCAGTGATGGCAAATGTCCGCAAAAATTCAAATCAAAACATTTATTTCGTATTGATTTCAGCTCAAGGGAATGCTCACTATTCAACACATTCGCTGCTGGCAGCGTTATGTGGCGCTCAGGGAGACCGCCGGGAACAGAAGATCGAAGTATGGCACTGCATACATCATTCATATCAATGTATACAGTACCCTCTAAGTAGGTTCACCTTATGGAAAAATGTAGTTCCCACTGCCGAAAAAGAGATAGCGCCTCTCAGTCCGATTGGAATTGTTGTAGAAGTTTACGGGATCAAGCTGACTTTCCAAAGTCAAGCAGCTGATTATAATATTTTGACAGTTGTATGTTATTGTTTTTATGGTTGTGTCTTTTACCATAATGTTGACCTGTTTTTGTTTACAAACATTATCTTTTTGACATTTTGGATAGTGAATAGAAGCGCCGACTATACGGGGCGAGCTTGAACTATTCCATGCATCAGCGCTAATTTCTGCTCTGCTTTTCGGCGGTGGAACTAAACAAATTAACATTGGATGTCCCTACTAAGAGGGTTCTGTACACATTATTCATATACTGTGAGCACCACACCTGAGTAGTTGGGAAATATTTTGTCCCTGTTTTGGATACCTGAGGTACTTGTACACTGTTTAGGTTCGTACTAAAATGTCCTGTGATTTACCTGTCAAAAGAGGCTTTCAAAATGCAAGTTGGTCAATCATTATCCCCCCATTGGTAAAACTGATGGCCTGAAACGTCTGAGTGGTGCTGCTACCTATCGGTGACCAGTGGTACTACAGTAGAACCTCAGTTAATTGTCACTCTTTTATCTGTTACTTTCTATTATCCGTCACTGATTCTGGGCTCGCAATACATGTTGTAAATTGGCGTCACGCAAAGCACGGAAGAAAGTGAAAGTGCCAATGTGAATGAACGTGACTGTCCGCGGCTAATGACCTTGAGTTTCCGCCTAAAATCACCTCTCCCACGCAAGGAGTGGTATGGGGGTGAGCGAGTTATTTATTACTCATTGGCATGTTGATTTTTTTGGTTATATGGCACACTGCGGTTAATCAACTGCAATACAGGAAATGTTGATTGTTAACGATGGCTGAAAAATGAAAACGAGTCGTACTAGGGCTTGATTAAAAGATCAAAATTATTAAACGTTTAACCTCTTGAAATCCACGCCCGCACATAGCGGGATGACCCCCAGCCCGCCGCGCCGCTGGTCCACGCCCGCTTATAGGTGGGATCAGACATCGTTCGGTTTCAGCGGTCCTTGCCTTCACAGACTAACAAACTCTTGGTCACAAGTTATATGTTTTTTTTTTCGTCAGAAAACAAGCTTTCTAATGGTATATTTGGTTTTGTTACTTCCCAGGTGGGAACACTGGGAAACGAAATGAATTGCAAATTTAGTTGCGTCGTCAGCTGTTGCTCGGTGCGTAAACAAAACGAAATGGCTTCGCATGACCGGCGTTTTCTTCGCGATTGCGAAATAGCGGAATTTATAACTAATGATAGATTTAGTGATGAATCTGAGTGTAGTGAAAGTGATCACGAATATGAAGTGCTATTTTCACCAATTGACAATCTCCAAAAACCTCCAAAATAACCCGGACCGGGCATGTATATGGTAGTAAAAATACCCGGATTTTAAGAGGTTAAGGAAGGGCAAAAGAGCTACAAGTATCGCGCTGATTTATGGTGTTGGCTGAGTCATTTAAAAGATGACAGACTATCTTTTAATGTGAGGTTATATAATTCACTTACGAACACTGAATGAGCACAACATACAGTTTAGAAGGTCTGTAATTACCATTGTATGAATTTAATTTCAATATAAATATGTATTATCCACTTTTACAGGGTTTAATTTCTTCCAAAGTATTTTAGATCTATGTATAGAACAGGTTTATAGCTAAATTTCTGTTATTTGTCTATTCTCTTAACTGTCACACTCCCGGTCCCGAGAGTGACGGTTAATCGAGTTTCTACTGTACCTCAAACTGCATTCCGAAGCAGTACAAAGCAGTAAAATGTTTCTTTTATACATGAGGCCAAAATTTTAATTATTTGCCGTTTGTTGATGTGATTCGCGTTGGCCGCGCTTGTATCCACCGCATTGAACTTCCATAAGCGCCGCAGCGAACACGTTCCAACTACACTACCATGCAAGCGTGCAAAGTGGCGGGGGTACTCACTGATCTTGTGCACCGGCGGGGCAGGCAGCGAGGCTAGCGAGGCGGGGCTGATGGGGCGTGTCGGCGGCGGGGGCACTATCTCCGAGATCTGCAACACATTACGTCACAATACATTACCATGTAAGATGCCAACCATCAGTGAGGAGTATTTCAAGGCAAACATGATTTGTTAATGGAGTGTTAGAAGATTGTGACGCGATCTTGTAGTCTAGAGACTATGGCCGCCATGTTCCTTAGGACTGTTAATTAATAGCCCTACAGCCAATGGTGACTGAAGGAACTACATTTTAATGTCAAATCAGAACCACAATTTTGCCTGGTTTACAATTTACAAACTAGTCTAGTTATGAGGATGACCTTATGGATGAACGTAGTATTCACCAGTGTGGACCTTAATCCCCACAAAAAAATACTGCATCCACAAGCCATCACTAAATAACTATCCACAATTTCGTAACCTCCAAATAGCTGGATTATAGGACATGCCACCATCCCAGTTGGTTATACAGACAACGGTGTGGCTTTGTTACAGACAGAGAGAGACAAGTCGATTTATTTGTCAGGATGATCAATTAAATGGTCAATGATAGTCAATTTACCAGTCAAATCTTCAAGAGCTACAGTCTACTCCCAGGATGGGCTTTTTTATAAAAATAAAATCCAACTAGCAAAATGCAAAACTAATGATGAGTTTATTTCAAATTCAAAAAACAAGGGCATGGCAGCTTGGAGTGTAGTTAAAAATGAAATTAATGAACCTAGAAAAAGCAATTCTTTCCAGTCAATATAAATCTTTAACAATCATTTTGTCAATGCTTGTGTAAGCATAATTCAAAGCAATAAGTATGATCCAATGGCTTTTCTCTCTTCTACAAATACAAAAATTGATTCAAAATATCAGTGGTCAACTGTAACGCAGCTCAACATTATCGAGTCAATCAACAATCTAAGTAGTTCTAAAGTAGTTACTACGTAGTAGTTCTAAGAAAACTACTACGGGCTGTCAAATTTCGTAATAAAAAAGGCAGGCCCTTTCATAATAGAACCACTACATTTTTTATTTAATAAGATGACTGAACAATCATTTTTTCCCGGATGTCTCAAAATAACAGTTACAGTCCCGTTATTTAAAAAGGGTGAAAAAACTGATCCGAATAATTACAGGCCTATTCCTCTCATACCGATCTTCTAAAAAATCGTTGAGCGTTGTATTCATCAGCAGATATATTCATATTTTGAGCACCACCATCTCCTCAGTGAAAGTCAGTATGGTTTTAGATCGAAATTATCATCAGTAAAGGCTTTGGAAAATCTCATTTCAGATGTTTTTGATCAATTTGATGGTAAAATTGATACATGCACAAAACTAATTGACTTATCAAAAGCTTTTGATTCTATTTTTCATCAAATCTTGATAAATAAATTAGCTCACTATGGGGTGGTTGATAAATCTCTGAAACTTTTAGAGTCATATTTAAACAGATTCCAACTAGTACAAGCAAATGGCGAAAGGTCTGGCATGTTGAAAATTAAGAATGGAATACCCCAGGGATCTGTTATGGGCCCTTTTCTTTCATTGTCTTCATAAATGATTTACCTCAATGCATTCCATGTAAAACAACTCTTATGCTGATGATACAACATTTCTCACAATAGGTTCAAATTTAAATGAAGCCTTAGAGAGAAGTACTGCCATAATTCAAATGGCAGAAGAATGGTTTGAGAACAATAAATTGAAAATAAATCATTCGAAAACTGGAAAACTCATTTTTGACCTTAGGGTAACTGCACAAGAAAACAAATCAGTTAAGCTTTTAGGGGTTTATATTGACCAAAGGCTAGATTGGAATGAACATACCCAATTTCTTTGCAACAAATTGGCACAATCATTATTCCTTTTGAAAAAATTAAAAAACAATTTTAGCAATAAATTAATTCTTTTTTCATATTTTGCATTTTTTTATTCTCATCTGCAGTACGGTATTCTTTTATGGGGCAACTCAGTGGGATCAAACACAAAAAAAGTCTTTAAATGGCAAAAAAGGCTATCAGATGTATACTGGGTTTAGAGCCTTGGATCTCTTGTAAAGATCATTTTAAAACCCTTAAAATTTTAATTCTCCCAAGTATGGATATTTTCAGTTGTTTAATGCATGTAAAATAAAACATCAATCAATTCATCCATAGCTCAGAAATTCATAGCCATAATACAAGAAATAATCATTCCCTTAATTTGCCCCGGCAAGACTTACACTTACACACAATTATTTACACTTACACTGAGGTTTGTATACCTCAGTGTACAATTTTTTAACAAATTACCCCCATCTGCATCAACCTCGCCCATGAATAAATTTGAAGCAGTTATTAACAATTGGTTAAAATGCAAAGCATTTTATTCCATAGAAGAATTTTTAAATAGTGATTCTAGTGACTTGATTTTCTAATTTTAGAAAGTTACATATTTAGTTTTAAGATTTACTGTACTTTTTGACAATGTCGATTGCTTTGTGCTTAAAGACAATAAAGAAATTATTACAATAATAATAATTATTATTATTTGACCCTGTACAATACACCTTGGACTGTCCACATTAATGAGATATTGAGGTTTGGTCCCAATAAACAAAAATCTGCATTGTATGAAATTACCATATGAAAACAGTGATCAAAAAGTCTCTGATACAGTTATCGTTTTGGATTGCAACAGATGACTCTTGCTTAGGGTTCTCAATCCCGGGATTCGGGATCCCCGTCGCTTATGAATACCTGACAATCCCGGGATCAGTCTCTCAATCCCGGGATTGACAGGATTGCAAAAGAATATTTTTTTCTAAATTTTTGTGTAATTTTAACTATTGCAAAAGTTGTCCTTTCAAACATATAAACATAAAAATGTTTTAGGAAATTAATATTCTAATACTAAAAATTAATATCAACTTTTTTTAATATTTTTAACTCACGCCCCTTTAGACTGTTACCTACCATTCCCAAAGTTCACTTTGTCCAAAATCAAAATGCAATTCAACAATAACCTTATTCCTGGAATATAATGGGACAGTACTCAATAGTTTTCTTATCGCTCCGAACTTCCTTTGCAGTTAATTCCTACGATTCAATGTATCCTAAAAGCCACACCGACTTAATTTTGCCAGGGGACTTAATTTTGATATTTTTTATCCTACATTTTTATATCTATCTGATCACCAACACTTTCAGTTGCTATCGGGGTTTCGTTTAGTGAACATCTGAGCAGTCAGAATGATTTTGTGTAGTGAGCAGTGAGTTTCAACAATATGTTGTTTTAGTAATAACCTCCCGTGATCTGTGAATTATTTGTAAATAGTGACCAAAAAATGTTCTTGTGGCCCATAAGAAAGATTGTGATGTTTCATTCGTTTTTATCATCGTCTTACACAAAAGGACAGAAAAACAGCGCAATGAAAGATTTTCAAATTTGTTTAAAAAACATTTAGCGGCTCTACGAAAGGACTGCCCACTCATATGTCAAGCACACACAGCATAAAAGCTATTAAAAAATTTTTAACAACAGGTAATTAGCCGTCAACAAGCTCATAAAATTGACGAGTTAGTAATACAGAATTATTGGTATTTTTAATAAAAAATGCCATAAGCGTTGTTCTCACACAGCGATATATTCTAGATAGGCCTATATATAGATAACGGGAATCCCGGGACTGATCCCGGGATCGGCTTTTGTCAATCCCGAAATCCCGAGATTGGAATTTAGGACCGGGATTGAGACCCCTACTGCTATA
Source organism: Flexamia atlantica (assembly GCA_035578135.1). Lineage (NCBI taxonomy): Eukaryota > Metazoa > Arthropoda > Insecta > Hemiptera > Cicadellidae > Flexamia > Flexamia atlantica. The sequence goes on from JAQJVK010000020.1 coordinate 674,151, forward strand.
AACTTTGTGTGAGATAGGCCTATCCGCTTTAATGTGGTTGAAAAATCATTATTTATTGTGACAAAAGAATATCGTATTGCTTTCTTCTAATGGTACACCGTCAATTCACAAAACACAATTTTTCTACCAGATGATCTCGTGATCTGGACAAATTTGGTAGATTGAATCAGTTCTTAGTTTTGATACAATACTGCTGTGTCACAGTTATCACAAATTTACTTGCATTTTAGTAGAAACCTTTATTTTGAAAATGCAAAATTTAAGAGCAAAATCTCATTCAAACTGTGACTTAATTATATTTCTCAACCTCATCTGGATAGTTCAGGATCTGGATAGTTTGGGTCCAGGTAATCAAAGGTGTACTGTGCTTTAGACCAAGAGCTTAAATGTTTGATGACGCAGCTGACACTAAAAACCTAGACACTCTGATTCTACTGACATTGGCTTTGAAAGCTTTCCAATGAAAACAAATTCAGTTCTCCGGTTCAAAAAGAGATCCTTAATCTTAAGTTATTTTAACTAATTATATGTGTTGTTGGTACTAAGTTAATAGAGACCACTCATAGAAAGGTACCACAACTGCCAACATCACTGCACGAGATCATGGCTAAATCGCAGGGCAAAATCTAACTCGGATCTACGAAAGGTATGCAAGTATGATTCTTTAATTCTGTCACTAAGCGTTCTGATAACTTTACAGGCTTAAATCTTCATAGATTTTAATTTCATTTACTGTTTGGCATAGTAGAACAATATAATTTTATATCGTGATTAGGAAAGGGGCTCGCCTTGCTTAAACTGGTTTTGCTAAAAAGCCTTATACACAGGGTTTAAGCTGCGGTCGCATTTGTCGCAAAATGCTACATGCTCCACGAAAATGCGACAATATTCAGACTGGCTGTCGCCTTTTTGCTACAAAGTAAAGAGTGGAAATTATTTAACTTTATTGCAAAAATGAAGTTAACCAATAACAAAGTTAACCAATACAAATCTCAATAAAAGTCCATTTACTTCCACAAATTACTTTGTATGACTTTAAAATAAAATAAGAGTTAATTATAGAATGTAGTCCTCAACGTAAACCTCGATCAGATGCCGCGTCATTAAGATCCACAGTCAAAAAGAAGACTATAGATAGACACAGAGTAAGTTCTCTGTGCTAAAGAGCAGTTGGGGCGCACTCTGTAGTGGCCGAGTCACCAAATCTAGCCGAGCGGTGGCGAATGCGAGAATGTGGGGGGCTAGTTCGCCACCACTTGGAATGATATGGAGTCGAATAATCAATATAGTCATTCGATAATTTCAGTTTCAAGTCATGATTATACTATTTAAGGGGCAAGAAACGGTGCCGTGGATTATGCGGGGATTTTTAAAGAAACTGCAGTGTAAAAGCGGTGATTTTCGAAACTCACGGTGGGTAAAATCTCATGGCCAGTCTGGCAACACTGGCGAAAACAGACGTCTCGAAAATGGTGATGCTAAATATAGTTTGAGGTTATGTCGTTCGATTAAGTTGTTTTGGTATGATGGCATGTGCTATAACTTAATGACATGCGATAAAAATGCTAAAAGGAAAATAATTTTGCTACAAGTCTCAAAGAGCTTGTAGCATTTTTGCTCAAAGAATTTTTTCCCCAGCTTAAACCCTGCTTATACAAGTACGTAACCAGGGTACATAATGTCGGCAATACATTCACACTGAAGCACACTGCCGGGATGTTCATTGACTGAGAATAGTTAAGCTCTCGGCATAACACTGCACGGCGGAATGAGATGATGAGTACTATAAAACAGAATGTAAAACACATGTCATCTTTCAAGAAGGTACTTGAAAAAACCCTTAAGCCATGATGAAACGATTTCTTTACTTTGTTTTCTGTTGGGCACTACCCACTTTCAGGTAAATGGTGTTTTCCAATTTTTGCGAAGACTGAAGAGATGTATCCAGTCCACTTGTCACATTTTAAAGACGAAAAACACACACAAAAACACGTAATAAAACGTTTTCCATGGTTTTCCGAAATGTCAAGATATTCGTGTGTGGCGTATTATATGTTTTTGAGTGAAAACATAGGGAGTGGAAATAAACGTTATGATAATTTTATTCTAAAAGGTGCATTTAAGTTTTATAAAATCTTTATACCTGGTTTTCCGAGACGTCAAGATATTCGTGTGTGGCGTATTATATGTTTTTGAGTGAAAAAATAGGGAGTGGAAATAAACGTTATGACAATTTTATTCAAAAGGTGCATTTAAGTTTTATAAAATCTTTATACAACTTTTACTTTATGACAAAATATTTGGCCGCACGACCTCAATGTATGACTGACAGCAGTTGAACCACAGATAAAGATTTGACTACCAGCGAGTCAAATAAGTTCACAAGACTTTTTAGACCCATGTTAACTTGTTCGGTTCAACAGATGTAGCAGACGAATACAACCAACTCACCTTATCTAACACAGGATTGAAGGTGAACTTGTCCACTTCCTTGCGAGGCGTAGCGGCGATGGCAGTGATCGGAGTCATAGGAAGTTTCATTTCCTAAAAAAATAACAAGTTTACAACAAACAATTTTGTTTAAATTATTGAAAAAAATAAATAAATACCTGCCGGGCAAAGACAGAACAAGAGAAAACAATTAATGAAAAGAGGGCTTCAAAGAAGAAAGAAAATGGCTGTAGAAGCTTTAATTCTTTCAGTTTCCATAAAAGAATCGTGCTGAATTGATTTCACTAGACATTCTCACATATTCACATTCTCACATGAAGTTAACTTTGCATTAAAAGACTTTATGATGCTCTTTACAAAAATAGCTGATATCCATAAGTGTAACAAAAGATATTCTTTAGACACTTTTATGAAATAGCGCCTTGGTAGGTATTTTAAGCCATGAATGAGTGATGAGTGTAGGATGATTGCAGCATGATCCTGCAGTCTTGTTAAGGGGGCGGTCTACCTCAAGTTCCGAGCACTAAAACAGGGTTTTGTATCTTATTCATTGATCACTGTATTTTCATATGATTTCCAATATTTTGGTGTCATTTTAAAAAGGATGTTTTTGTAGGTCGCTAAAGGGCATAGCCGGATAAGATAGTCAAAATGGCCCCAGTGGAATTTCATAGTGAAAAAATTTCATAGTGAAACAAAAATTTTTTTGTTTCTCATCCCAAAAAATAAAGATCCCCCAGTTTTTAGGTCAAAATGTGCAAAAGTACCCTCAAAATTAAATAAAACGTAAATATACGTGTTTTCTTCATAACTTCCTTATTAGTTGACGAAAAATTGTTTTCTTTTTTTTAAAGAAATGTAATTTTAAGCCCTACAACATTATGTGAGCAAAAGATTTTTTAGGAAAAAACTGTAATTTTGAGAAACGTTTCTTATTTTAAAAAATTCATAAAAACATAACAAAAAATATGGATTCCTTGAACAAAATAAATATGGTGCTGAAACTGTTTTTCTATGACTATGACAATTTTCAGATTTTTAAAACTGGTAGAACACATTACAAAAAAATAAAATCTGATATTTTGCTTGTTTTTGGCCGCTTTTTCTCATTTTTTCTTACATCTATATTTCTTACACAGTAGTTTACTTCTTTAGTGACCTACAAAAAAATGTTTAAAATAATAAGTTCAGAGAGTCGCGTCTGTAATACAACATAGGATGTAAATTAATTAAATATGTATTGCCAATAGTGTTACATGACGCCCTAACTTATAACTCTCACAGCACGGGGAAAAATATACATTCCTGGGAAAATACCTACTGTTGCTAAAATTTTCGGTAAGCTGCTAAAATAAAAATAAAAATAATTTATTTACTACCATGATTTTTAATTTTTTTAAGTGAAACAAATAAAAAAATAATAAAAGTTTTAGGCACACTTTGCCAATTTTCTATTAGCTTTTTTTATGTATTACGACCTATAGAGTTATCTTTGTAGTAACGTATAAAAATAATAAGTTAAATTTTTTTTTAACTTAAGTCTTAATTTGATTTCCTTTAATAATTATATTCATTTGATTTTGTGTATAAAAATGTTGCAGGTATTGTAGGCCTACCCTTTTACATGAATCTGTTTGAAATGCAGGCAATGCTACTTAAAGCTGTTGAATTAATATGTTACAAAATACCTAAATATTTGTCCCTTTGTATTTTAACAGATCTTAATTGTTATATTGTATGTCTCTTTTTTGTCAGTTGGTTAATAAATGCAACTATGCTGCTTCCTAAAAATACCTCATACTGCTGATTGGCGTCTTATCTGGTGCTTGATAATGATACAAAATATTATTTTAAGGTAAAACTAAAATAGATAAAAATCAAACGACATTACTTTTACTTACAGGTTATTACATTCAGTTCTCTAAAAACATTTCTTTCTTTATTTAATTACTTCTTAATCTTCATCGCTGTCTTCAGCAATCACCGGTGTAAAATTATTTAGTAAGTAATTTGTAGTAAATAATTACAAACATCATCTTTACCTTACTCAGAATTAATGTAACAGGGACTTTGTTTGTACTTTTTCTCTTTTTTTAAATGTTACGCAAGTAAAAATCAGCAACGTAAAATGCACGGGAAATATGAACAAAAATTCATTTCTTTTAAAATAATGAAAATCGTTAAATTCTCAGACAACGAAGAAATTCATGTTTTAGTCATTGAAGTTTTCTCAATTTTCCTATAGCTTTGATTAATTGAGTTTTAATTAATGACGGTGGTAAAAACACCTAAAATGATGTTACAAGTTAAAAAAGAAATACAATTGCATGCCATTAATTGTAGGCTTAACTGTTTTCTTAGCAAGGATTTAGTTCATGCCTGTTTGAATTGCTGCATTCAAACTGATTAAAATGCAGCCTCTAGATACTAATATGAGGAGCCTCCACAGATTGTCGATGAATAAGGGTATCTCCGCTATTGCGATACAAGTCATTTGTCTCTTGTTTTGTCAGGGCGGGCTTATATGTAAGCAATGGTTATTATTCATTAGTTAAGGAATATTCACATATTGTTATAAGAATTGGTCGTCCGAGTCGCTTATATAACCATTAATAGTTAACTAAGACTCGAGTCGCTTGATCGAGTACAGCGGCAAGGGCACTAAACCAACATGTGGACGTGGTTTTATAATATTTTAAAAGTAATACGTATTTACACAGGAATAAAACAGTAGTTTTCATTACTAGAAACAAAAGTATGGGTTTTGGGTACTGTACGCAATTGTGTTTAACAAGTAAGGTGCAGCCAAGCTTGGAAAAACAATTGTACCTCCACGACGATGAAGTATTAATTATTTAATCCTTGAGGTTAGAGAACCAAAAAAACCACCACCTGCTTTTTTCAGTTCTACATTTCAAGGTACTCGAAAAGGCCGATTTTACCGTCGATTTAGAGAACTTAAATCAGCTGTTACCTTTATTACTTTGACAAAGGTGATGATTTTTCATTACTCAGTATAATAATTATGAAGTTTATCTAATCAAAATTATTTTTATTAAATCTACTACAATCAGCAGGTCAATACAAAAGGCTTTGTCCTAAATCCTTTTGTCAGACAAGGTATAATTTACGATTCAAAATAATGACCAACAAAACATCGGTGAAAAAGCTGAAACTAAAATCAGCTTATAAAGTTAATAAAATTGACCCTAACAGTATATATATAAAGGGTTTCATTTTTAGTTCCGTATCCAACTGAAATATGTTAAAACATTATTCTAGTAGTTATGGGATTTCAAATAAAATATTATTCATCGCCAAGTGACAAAACAGTTCGCTTGCTGGCTGTAGTTACTTGCTTATAAGAATGGATTTGTTATGGGAATAAAGGTTTCATTTTTTACGTTTATTTACTCAGAACAGCCTTGACACATTTTCATTATGACAAGTGTCATCAATTTTAAAAATCGTCAAGTGGAGGAAATATATGAGAATTTTCTTTAAGTCTGTGTCAGATATTGGTATTGGGTATTAAAGTTTTAAAATTAATACTTATTGTGCTAACTACATTTTAAATGTTTTGGATTCTATAGAATTAAATACCAGCAATAAATTAGTTTTATGGATTATCATTTAGATTTGACAATTATAAAAAAGTAATATAAAAAATTGAATTTGTCTATGGATGTATTAACAAATAGAAAATAAACTTTCAAGGTACTTACCTCAAAATTGCAAAACTGTCTTGGGGACAATTGAATAGACTTCAACAAATAATCAATAAATTACAAATAAAATACACATACTTTTCTAAAGATCTATTTCACTTTTGTTCAATATGAATAAAGGGCTTGCCTTTAGATTATGACACTAAGACGTAGTTCGGTAACATTGCCTATTCTCTCAATGAGCACTGACTTTTTAATAGTTACAAGACCACTCCAAATTGTAAGAGGCTTGAAAATTCAAGCCTCTTACAATTTAAAATAAAAAAATACATAAATGTATTTTGTTACATGTTTGTTAAATATTTTAGTTGCTCTATCTATTTATTTTAAATACATTAATTTGAGGCGAGGCTTTGTCTTAATTAATAATTTAAGAATTTGTTTGCTAAGTGAGCAGGTCTGCTGCACAGATTGTGATTAGAAAGTGGTAAGTTACAAGGCGACCTGTAAGACTATTGGCAATACACATTTAATTAATTTACATCCTATGTTGTATTACAGACGTGACTCTCTGAACTTATTATTTTAAACATTTTTTTTGTATATTTAGGTCACTAAAGAAGTAAACTACTGCGTAAGAAATATAGATGCAAGAAAAAATGAGAAAAAGCGGCCAAAAACAAGCAAAATATCAGATTTTATTTTTTGTAATGTGTTCTACCAATTTTAAAAATCTGAAAATTGTCATAGTCATAGAAAAACAGTTTCAGCACCATATTTATTTTTTTCTAGGAATCCATATTTTTTGTTATGTTTTTATGAATTTTTTAAAATAAGAAACGTTTCTCAAAATTACAGTTTTTTCCTAAAAATTCTTTTGCTCACATAATGTTGTAGGGCTTAAAATTACCTTTCTTAAAAAAAAAAGAAAACAATTTTTCGTCAACTAATAAGGAAGTTATGAAGAAAACACGTATATTTACGTTTTATTTAATTTTGAGGGTACTTTTGCACATTTTGACCTAAAAACTGGGGGATCTTTATTTTTTGGGATGAGAAACATCCTGAAATTTTTTCACTATGAAATTCCACTGGGGCCATTTTGACTATCTTATCCGGCTATGCCCTTTTTAGAATTTTTGATTTAATCCCCGTTCATTTACAGGAATTGTGAAAACCTTAAAAAAAGGTAGTTTTTTGTTAGATTTTAAAGTCTCATAACTAACCTCAGAAACGCTTTATAGAAAAATAAAAATGTAGAGCCCTATAAAATATTCTGAAGAACGTGAACCCACTCTCATTTGTATTAAATCTAAAAAATAAAGCTTTTGTCGTCCAGATATGTCTGCAAGCGTACTTCAGCGTGCTTTAGCCCTATCTTTACCATGTTATTTCGCTCTGTGATGCAGATTTTGCTGTCAAGGTAGACCGCCCCCTTAAGCCAGACATGTTCCTTAGACAGGACTGTTACTTAATAGCCCAACAGCCAATGGCAACTAGGGGACAACCTTCAGTTTAACCTGGGAACCGAAACCACAATTTCACCAATGAATTACAAATTGGTCTAATTATGAGGATGGTTTTATGGATGAACGTCGTATTCCCTGGTGCAGACGTTAATCCCCAGCAGGGAATATCGCACCCACAAGCTGCAAATCCCCACTTCTCATTGCCCATCGCTTATCACTATCCACAATCTCTGACCTCCAATTAGGTGGATCACAGGACTTGCTACAGTTTAAAGTTAGCATAATATCTACAAGGTGGGCAATCTCTGCAACTCAGGACAGTTTTGGAGACCAAGATGTTAAATGTACTGCTTGCTGGCAGTAAGGGTTTGTCAAAGCAAGGTTTTTTAATGTCCTTTGGCTGTAATCGAGATATCCCCTATTAAAGGCTTGCTTGAACTTTCATGGAGAATTCTTCAATAGTTTATTTTCAGTTGAATATAAGAACATGGAGGATTCTTCGATAGTTTATTCAAGTTGAATATAAGAAAACAGTAGGTACTCGATAGTTTTGACACAGTGGACTTTGGAGGTGTCCAAGTATTGTAATGTCGAAATAGAGAGTACAAGCAATTTTAGAATAATAAGAACATTTGAAACGCAGGTTGAACTCCTAAACCAGTTTAAAAAGGGTTTTTGCAGCCTTCATAAGACAGGGATTTTATTTAAAGTGTCTAGAGCGCACCCTATGTATTGACATCAAACCTCCTGTGATCTACAAGCAATTATGAAAACATCAAACAGATCGAGTGAATACTTTGACCAGTGGCATTTTTTAAGAATGTTACTATAACAGTTAGTAAATTGGCTGTGCAATTGTTCAGGTTTATGGCATATAGGAAATATACACATTTAGGCATTTAGGAATATTTTTAATGCTTCTACTGGTGTTAAATCACACACGCTCCCTATGGTTCGACATTTCATAACTTCCATATCCTTGAAGTACACTGAGTGTCAAACCATTGAAGTCTGCTGCAACTCAGCTGGTAGTACTAGTGACAGTGACACTCATTGCAGAGGTGAAACACTTATGTAAACATACTGTTATCAAGTTGCCTGCACCGACTATCGACTTATTTGCGTTGTCTGCACCAAGTTACAATGCATTCGGTCAGCTCAATTTTTTATAAAGATAATAAGATGGTAAAATTTTGTCAGTGTTCACTGAAATTATCTTGCAATCAGCTGTTTAACATGATAACTGTAAGCAGTTAAAAATCCAATCCTTTCTAGAGTCTCAACAACTATTTGCCACATTCACTCAACAATCATCTATTAACCTCTTAAAGTCCACGCCTGCATATACACGGGGTTACCCAAAACACCGCTGCTGGGCCAAACCCGCGTATACACAGGACCCAAACCGCTTGATTCAAACTTGGCGCTCTTTCCACCAGATGGAAAACAGATGGAATGCTTTGTTTTACTTCGGTTACGTTTGGGGATAGTCTCTGGGATATTTTATTTTACATATTAGCAGAATACATCACTGAAATTCTACAAGTTGCTTTGTTTTCAGCTGGCCCGTGTTTGTAAATATTGCATAATGACGAACTGAAAACTTTTGAGTGACTGTGAAATTGGCGAATACTCTGAAATTAGTGGCCTAAGTGTTTTTCTGGGTAACATAGATTGTGAAAATGACGATGAAATAGATCGGGGAAATTGTAAGTTGAGTGTTAGTTTGTGAATACTGCAAGGTAATTCTTCAAAAATAACCCGGACTGGGGGTTCACAGGGGTCCCAAATTACTTGGTCTTTAAGATGTTAACCCTCGAGGGGACGCTAAGCGGAAGAATCCTCCGGGTTAATTTTTGTTGTAGTGGGAAATATTTATCTTGGGGTTGGCAGCGCTGTCCTTTTGTGTAGCTGTTGCCCGTCCCTCCTAAAGCATTTGACCGCCCTGCCCTCCAATTTTACCGATTCAGGTCAGTTTGGTGAGCAATATCCTGAGTTTCCAGAGGATTCCACCATGAGCGTTTTCGATCGATACCTTCAGGAAACCTCCGTTACAATGTGTTTTATAATAATAGTTACATTGTTATACTAACTTTGCAATTTTCACTCCTTTTTTGCAGAGATAGTTAATTTTTGTTGTAGTGGGAAATATTTATCTTGGGGTTGGCAGCGCTGTCCTTTTGTGTAGCTGTTGCCCGTCCCTCCTAAAGCATTTGACCGCCCTGCCCTCCAATTTTACCGACTCAGGTCAGTTTGGTGAGCAATATCCTGAGTTTCCAGAGGATTCCACCATGAGCGTTTTCGATCGATACCTTCAGGAAACCTCCGTTACAATGTGTTTTATAATAATAGTTACATTGTTATACTAACTTTGCAATTTTCACTCCTTTTTTGCAGAGATATAGCGTGAAAACTATTTTTTCTCTTATTCAATTTTATTTCAAACAATTTAAGTATTTAGAATACATTTTGTGCATTATTTAAAACCCGGACGAAACCTCCTTGAGCGAGATACGACGTTTATAATTTTAAGCGACCTCTAGAGGGTTAAAACTTTGTGATGTTTAGTTTCAAATAATTTTAAGGAGCCTCCTTGTACTAATGTTTTAAAGAAATAAAGATGTTTTGATTTGATTTCTCTACCCAAGAACCTATCAGAGGGGGAATTCTAATTCTTTTTATAACTCCCCGCCAGTATCAAGCCTCGTGCCCCAGGTGCTCAATGTCTTCTACTTGCCAGCTGGCAGCGACTGGTCTGTTACTCTATCAAACACCTCATTGCACTAGGTAAATAACGGTAAAATATTCTGCTTTGGGGACTTTTATGTTTTTGTTTAGCACTTCCTTTGTTTTAAGAATATTTTATGCGGGTGATTTGGAAAATTTATAACGAGGAAGAAAATAATTGGAATGAATGGATCTTTACAACTTATTAAAATTATTAACCCTTTACCTGCTGTGCACGAGTTAGCTCATGGTAGTATTCTGTAACCCGCGACTGCTACACACGAGATATATTGTGCAACATCCATGTTTCGATAACTGCTACACTCACTGCTACTGCTACTGCTGCTGTATACTCGGATTTGACGTCCCCACTGCTGCATAACTCTACGTTTATGCATAACCATTTATGCATCTTCTACTGCTGATTTATGCTGGTACAAGTGTTCTGCTAGGCCTAGATTTTTTCCCATTCTACGACTGTACAGTTGACCCAGACCATATGGTGCTGCACTCTAGTGGATTTTTCTGGAACTACGTCCATGCCACCCAGTTCAGCAGTATCGCGTTTGTCGCGTTGAGACAAAAACCCCGCAATGTGGTGTTGATCGTGTAATTAAACGGTGCACTACTGATCACGTAAAAAACCAAGGGGGGCAAATTATTCCGCAGTTAAGGAGTTAATCAAGTGATGGATTTGAAATCTAAGTTATAAACACATGTCAAAGAACTGATAATTAGTATGGAACATGATTTGAACTTCTGTCAAATCCCTTCTACTCCCTGTAGTTCAACATTTTGATACTTAGACACTCTCAAAGTCCACTAGGTGTCGAACTATGGAGAATCTACAGTAACAGGTTCTAGGTTGGATCGATAACAGTTTAACTGGCTGGATTGATATCTGGACGATCAACAAATTAGTTCCAAGGTGGCTTGATATGAGCAGGTCTACTTTGTCCCACTGTTTGCCTTTATGCCCTAGTGTTTTCCATATATGCCCTACTGTTTCCCATGTGTACCCTGACTTTGGCCATGTATGCCCTACCGTTCGTTGTATGCCCCACCATTTGCCGAGTATGCCCAACTGATTGCCAAGTATACCCCCCTGTATGACCCGGCATTTGCCATGTTTGCCCTGCTACTTGCAAGGAATGCTCTACTGAATGCCCCGCCTTTGCCATGTATGACCTGCTGTTTCCCTTACAAGCCGGCTTGTAAGTTGTGATTTGCCGTGTGTTTGCTGTTTGTCGTTCTCTGAGCTACGTACCTTGAGGATGTTCTCCACCTCTGCGGCCCCACTCCCGTTGAGGCTGCTGTTGCCCGGGGCCCGCGCCAGGCTCTGACCCTGCAACATCACACCAATTGATAAAAGTCTACAACATTACACCAGCTTATCCCGACCTAAACGTATTACAATGCATTACTGATTATAGGTACGAAAGTACATTGACATTTCATTTCCTCTGTAAGAGTAGGCTATTTCTATTTTTATTTTTGTGTTCAACAAGATTGAAAGAGTATGCATAAAACTTTGTTTTTTTATTTTAAGGCTCATATGCTGATATAAATGATCAGACCAAAGGCTGATCTAGGAAGGGTAATACATATTTACCACCCTTATAATAACTCCCACATTCGCAAAAGTAAGAGCGCTGTACAAATTAGAGATATCCTACTATTTCAATAGACATTGGTTAGTAAAGAATTGGCATTATGTCTTTGCTTATAACAGTTTTTTTCTCTTAATTTGATTAAACTACTATCTCACAACTGCCAAAAAAGTGCAATCACCTATATATAAGCATTTAGAGCAGACCTCCAGCAAAGAGACCGCTCATTCAAGTGGCTTAGATAGACCTTTGTCGAGGGAGCGGGATATCTGTCACCTATATACAACCTTGTTTTGGGGGAGAGGAGGGGTATGCATATTAAACTGTGTACTTCTTAAAGTTACCTGAGGGTGAATATCTGAAGGATAGATCACAACTAGTGAAGGCTAGGAAGGAAAGTCCGAGAGTAATCCGCCTGAGAATGTTTTGAATATGAGAAGCATAAACTCTCAAAGCAATCTAAAGATATAAATTCACCATGGAACCTCATAAATCAAACTTAATAAATTAGGGCTAAACCCTACTGGATAAGGTATATTTTCTGCTTCCTTTCTTTTCAACAGTCAGAAAACGACAAATAAAATTGTCTACCATCGCCAGCAATTAATTTGTAGGCTGAGTTGGTCTCACAGGATTTTCCGCCAGGTGATTGACAGCACCGTAGCTTAGTTGGTAGCGTACTGAGTTCTCACTCAGCCGGCCCGGGTTCAACTCCCGGCTGTGGCTCTAAGCAATTTTATCGTACGGAAGTGCTGTGAGAACGAAGTAAACTTCCTCAAGAAGATCTCAAGGTTCATTAAGGACCTTCGGATTTGACGGTGAATGAAGAAACCTGTGAGTGGAGGGTGCACAATAAGCTAATTCTGCTGCATTGTAACACCATGGTCAAGTGAAGCCATGGCCCTCTTTTTTTTTAAAAAAAAAAGGTGATATAGGCCCGTTTTTACACTAGACCACTGTTACCTGTAACGGCTGGCCAGCCACTGTCTAACAGCCACTCGTGAACCATTGTCGCTTATGGACCTTTCTTCGCTCTTATCGATAACATAGGGTGAACATGAATTTCGACCCTTTCTTCTTACTTTTTTCTTAATTAGAAGAGTGAAAAGAATGCACTAATCATCTCTCGATCGTAGAAAAGAGTTGGCGGGAAACAGTGTCTGCTACAGTTGCCGGTAACACCGGCTAGTATCTGTGGGGGGTAACGGTGGCCTAGTCTAAAAGGGGCCTAAGGCCTCCGTAGAATGAAACAACTCACCGTGGTGTCGACCGACAGGCGGGGCAGGGGCCGGGGGTGTTGGTGGCTGGTTCTGTAGGGGTTGCTGGCGGGGGGCCCCTTGGCGGGGACCAGGTTGGTGCGGTGGTCCCCCCCGCTGCCCCCGCTGCTGCCGTGCTTCACTGGCTGCCCTGGGTAGAAGCCCCGCCCCCCGTAGGCTGGCTTCCCGTCCGCCGGCTTCACGAAGCCGCCCCTGAGCAACACATACTATTTAGAAAAACAATCTATCGATTAAAAAACAATAAGGTGAAAATTAAGAATTACTAAATATCCTATTGAAGCGTTTACTCAGACGTACGCTTCTATTTTTTTCATGTGTTCTATCTTGAACATTCTATAGGGGAACGCTATTATCTTGGTTCCAAATAAGCTGGTTCATGTGACATCTATCCATTCCTATACAAGAAGAAACAAGAAGAACAAATTAATCTAGCAGCAGCTTGTTTCCAAAAAATTTCCTCAAAATGTGATTAGTGTGCAAAACCTTCAAAGTCATTATTACCCAAAACTCTATTTTGTAATTGAATGCCTCTAGTTTTAGCCCTTTTATCATCTCATTGATTTAATGGAATACACAGTTAAAACCTCTCATTTAGGGGTGTTAAAAGGGAGAATCTAATTGACAATGGGTTGGCTCAAATTATTTTGCCCCTCCTTTCCCACCCCAGAAACAGGCAAGCTGCCCTCCAAAATTGGAAGTTAAAACATCCAACACAAACTTAATTTCACTTCCAATTTAGGTAACACCTTAATACTTTAACTTGAAATGGCGACCTACCCTGGTAGGTATTTTTAGACAGGTATGAATGAGAGACGAGTATAGGATAGGTCAATTTTAATTCAAGATTGATTTGATTAATTGACAATCAGATCTCAACAAATGGGAAAGAGACAGTCAAGGAGAGAGACGGTACAGTAGACAGTGAAGGTTAGCCGCTCGCACACAAGGCAAGCCACTTTGCGACGGCGGCTGTCGCGATACGCGTGCCAGCGACTGGTCGCGACTACATCACAATCACACTCCTATGGAACTGCAGACACTCCATGTCAAGGTCGCTCTGGTCTGACTACAACTCTTGACTTTTGATAGTCAACGACTCTGATGAGTTTTGGGTCTTTACAGTGATTTTTGTAACTGTTTGTAGTATATTTATTTGTGATTAGATGTGCAAGATGTCTAAACTTCAAATGATAAAATTGAATGAAAAAAAACAAGAATTATAATAGTTTTTAACATTTAATAGCTTGGTTTATTATTTATTATAAGGTTTTCAATATATTTCCATTATTGTTTTTAGTAAAATTGATTTCACAAAAAACTTCAAATAATGTAAAATGAACATTTGTTTTACAATTTCACTAGCACGTGATAAATAACACCTTTTAAAATTACTAAATGCGATAAAGTAAAGCAAAATGTCAGCTAATAAATATTTTTAATTTTAATTTAAAGAACATTTTTTAGGAACAGACTGTATATTTCAACAATAAATATTGGCGCCAAACTGAGTATTGCGGACAGTGCCTCACAGACCCACAAGAAAGTATCTAGCTAGCTGCTTGGCAGTGCTGCCAATCGAATAAAAATTAAGAGCGAAATAAGATTGTGGGGTCTTTTAGGTCTGAGCTCACACTCGAGGGTTACATTACATTTGACTTTAAAATTGTGACCTGACATTGACACCTGTCAAGGCTACAAAGGTCTGAGTGCGAAGTGGGGGTTCCTTGATGGAATTCTAGATTTTCTGGTCAGCAGTGCTTGTTTGCAGATGTAACTTGGCCCATTATATTACTATCGAAGATGATACGAGTAATATAGTCATTATTTATAATTCTGCTGCTGTTATTAAAACAACAGAAGTAAAAGTAATCTATAAAATTCTAAAAAGTAATCTATAAAACTAAAACAAAGAGAATTATCTACAGTAACAGTAAATCAAATAATTGTGTATAGGTCAAGATAATCTGACACTGCTAGAGTAACTCCAAAGACCTAATCACTGGAAGGGTCTCAATTATTTAAGGTTTTAATTTCTTTGGGGTAAAATTTACAAAGATTGACAAATGGGAAGGATTTGCTTTAAATTACTGTAATCATATAAACTTTATTTTACTTCGGTAAATATGATCTTTTTCGACCTTCAACACAACTTTTATATAAGTTTTGCTCGTATACTATACAAACATGCATTTTCTTTCTTCATAGATAACTGTAAAATTAGTTTGAAAATAATTTAGAATTAAAACTTCATAAATGTGTATGAAATATTGGTGAAGTTTAAATTTTAAATTATATGCATTCTCTGTGTCTGTAAAACTTATCCTATAAATTATGTAATCTGGTACTTAACAGCTGTAGATAAGCATTACCTGTAATCAATTTAAACAAGGATATTATCAGTCACAATTTCACAAACCAATCAAGTACAAGGTTCTTCAAAAACCCTCAATAATAAATTAAATACTGATGTTTTTTCTTCCACTAAATGTTTTGAAATTGTTTAATTTTATAATGTAGTTTTAAGACACACCAATCAATATATATTATGTAATAATGTCGAATAAAGAATATGTTGAATTCAATTGAAAATATTAAAATATTCTTTGTCTTCCACAAAAGATTGTAGACAAACAGTTTGACATAAAAAGACAAAACCAAACCTTTCCACAGTAATTCATACCCTAGGAACAATGTAAGCATATTTTAAACATGTTTTAAAAACAGGATATTCCTAAAACCGGAGGTTATGGGTTTCAATAGAATTTTTAAAAGAAATCATAAGTCTTGTTATGCACCATTTTAAAGCTCTAAACAATATGAGCAATTTGGTAAAAACAGAATTCACTTATCTTGATTTATTTCAATATTGCGGCCATTTTTTTTTAAATATTGGGTTTTTTAAAAATACCCTGTATCTCAAGATCCACAAAACATATTTTTGTTCTGAGGGGTTTTCAGTAAAATACCTATGTTTTCCATAAAAATGGCTGCCATTTTGAGATAAATCAAGACTACTGAACTCTGTTTCAATTAAATTGTTTGTCTTACTTAAAAGCTTTAAAATTATGCATAACATACGTTTGCATTCAAAAATTCTGAGACTCGAACTCATGACCTCCGGGGTTTTTGGAATACCCTGTATTTAAAGAAGGTTAAAAATATTTTTATGTTGTTCCTTGGGTATGCATTATTGGGGGAATGGTTTTGTTTTGTCTTTGTGTGTCAAGCCATTCGTCTACAGTCTGTTGTGGATGGCTTAGAAGATTAACCTGTATAAAAGGTTAAAACATTTATGAAAATCTGAGTAATTGGTAGAGTTGTCAGCAAATAGTGGAAAAACATTGGATAAGTTGAGTTAGTTCGACTATTAGGTTGGTTAATGGAACCTTAGCATTGGCCTTGATGTGAAACTTTGCAGAGGTCAACCTGCCAGCATGGCCATACGTTCATTAAACAGTACTACCAACTGATAATAATTATTAATGCTTCCATATTGTGAAACCCACACTTTATTAATTATTGTAATTACCAGATGATTTAATTAGATTTTTGATTACCAGTTAATTTAATTTAGCTTTATTAATTGGTCTGCAGGGTGGGTAAAATTGACTTTATTTAATGGAGATAACATTATCATCAATTAATTAACTTCATATTCAGATTTTATATATATGATTAGCAGAAAATTTGCTCAGTTAACGAATAATTGTAGAGAAATGTTTATCAAGTTGTTGATACTAATGATGAAGTCAGCATTTCGTAGTTTATCAAATTTATATAAAGTACTTTCCTAATAACATAGCCCACAACCAGACAATTAATTAATAATTATTATTCATTATTATTAATTATTACTATAGGCCTACTGTCTTATTAGTGTTTTTGATTAAAGCATTCTGAACGCAGGGATATGATGGTTTCTTCTGAGTTACGAAGCAATCAAATATTGGCTGAACTATTTAATACCTGTGGGACCTTTTCCGATAATTTAAACTTCAGTTCTACTTTTTGGCTGTTTAACCTGTTTAAATTCCACAAATGAAAAGATTATTTACTATGAAAAAATTCTGGTAACACCATGCTTCCTCAGTTCCATGTTTTTTAACGTTTTCATCAATGTCAAGGATCAATGTCAGTCAAACTGTTTATGGATGAAAGTATAAAGTTGAAAGGCTTTTGAGAGGAATGGTCCAGTATTCATGAATCACAAACTTTTGCTATTTTCACAACTCTAAGAAAAGTCTCGATCTAAAACGTGGAGGTGTAACCACAATAGTGGCTTTTTTCACCAAAAATCTTGAGGTGCTAGAGGCACCCCTTTCCCCCCCCCCCCCTTTTCCCTTCAGGTTCTAGAGGCTGTAGCCTTTTTATGTCTTGACTCTGACCTAAGATGTCATTGATTATGCGGCTTTTAATCCATACTGGCTAAAGAACTAGCTTAATTTAGTCCTAATAATGGTTTAAATACCTGCTTCAAAGTAATCCAAATAAGTTGCCGTGGCGACTAGTTTCGGTTCTGGTGAACCATCATCGGGCCATACAAGGTGTCTTCATTTACACCTTGTAAATGAAGGTGTCTTCATTCAATTGAAGGTCGTCATGTTTCTTTAAAAAATACACAATCACACACGGACACGGACACATTATTACGATACGAAAAATATTTAAAAACATTAAACAACGAGTTCACAGACAGGAGCGACACGACCAGGCGGAAGTAAGTTCGCCTGGTTTAATGTTTTAATGAACTCGTGAACTCGTTGTTTAATGTTTTTAAATATTTTTTTGTATCGTAATAATGTGTCCGTGTCCGAGTGTGATTGTGTATTTTTTAAAGAAACATGATGATCTTCAATTGAAGTAAATGAAGACACCTTGTATGGCTTGATGATGGTTCACCAGAACCGAAACTAGTCGCCAAGGCAACTTATTTGGATTACTTTGAAGCAGGTATTTAAACCATTATTAGTATTCTACAGTAATCCGGAGGCTAAACAAATGAAAATGAATTTAGTCCCTAATAAACAATGGTGTAGTACTGACATCCGCTGTGCCAGAGCGGTAAACAGCGCCAATACGGCCTTAAAATCTCAGATGAGGTGATAAGAGTGGTTGGAAAGGGCCGAGGCCCAGGGGTGGGGCACTTCGCCCATTTTATCTGTTACAAACGAACAACTATATTAGTAATGCGTCGGACCCGAAACTCCAATCTCAAAATTGCTGAAGAAACATGACGCGGACGCGACGCCAGTCCACAACACAACGGCGAGTGAGCTGCGTCAGTATCTTGTGAAGGCTCGAGCTGAAGTCAAAGGTTTACCAAAACTTCATTTAGACTATATTTACATCAGTGATGTGGCAAGTTGCTTCGTTAACCGCAACACAATTATAAGTTTGTTTACTGCAACATGACCATGAGCTTGTTTTAAGGCTTGCTTTCCTAGACAACGTCGAACAAATTGTACCGGACTAATATTGCAAAGTTGTCATCAAAACCGACTCCAGCATCTCAAGTGATCAGGGAGAGTGGCTCCTAAACTTTGCAGGCGCGAATATCGCTCTGCCTTGACGCTAAGTAAAGACGAATTTTTTACTGTAACATGACAACGATTTGGTTTACCACAATCTGACAAAATTATACCATTGATACAAGTACCAAGTTTACCTATAATGATGCTTTTTGGCCTCGATTTTTTACTGCTAAGACAAAGTCGTGGCGGAGCTGTCTCAGGCTCTAAACGGTATGCCAGAGTGCCGCATTGGCCACATTACACAATTGTTAACAAAGCTAAGCTAATCAAAGTTTACACCCATTCTACATTCATCTTGCCCTCACAATCTCCTTAAAATACAAGGTGGTCAGTGCCTTACCATACCAATTTATTTCAACAGTTTTAACGGACGACTGTGAATTATCGGAAAAGGTCCCAAATTTCTATAATTACTGCAATAAGCCTAGCTACGCTACATCTTAACCCCAACAAACTCCCTGACCCACCTCTGAGTGGCGGAGTGTCCGTGGTGGTGGCCAGAGTGCTGGGCGTGCGCGGTCTTGGGCTTCTTGAACTCCTGCTGGGGCGGGGGCGGCGGTGGGGGGGCGGCGCGAGGGCTGGGGGCGGGGGCGGGCGCAGGGCTGGGCGGGGGCACCCCGTCGTACCCCAGCAGCCGCCCCGGCTCCTCCAGCAGATGCTTCACGCTCTCGTACTCGCCGAGTGTCCCCCGCACCTGCTGCGACACCTTGTCGTTGTAGCTGGGGTTCACCTGCGAACGGACGACGGAGATGAGTCAAATAATCGGTGAAAAATTTAATTCCGTTGAGTGATTCTAAGGATAGAAGAAGCTGAAGGAAATAAGAAATGAGGTAGAAATCTCATTGGATTTAACAACATGTTTAATACCAGTATTTTGTTTTTCAGTTGTCTTTTACCGTGCCTTAGGTCACTGATAAAATCCGGCTCAAAGGACCAAATATTCTGTCTTATGACCCATAAGATTCTGGGGTTCACGTGAAAAACAGATCATGGTCTTCTTACTGACAAATAAAAGCTGAAGAATTACCAGAAATACCAGTGAATACCCCAAATTATCAGAAAAAAAACCCACTAATCAATGGTAGCTCAATCCATATTAGTATCTTCGCAGAATTCTTCCAAGATGGGATCGATAGGTGACCTTTGTTTTATGAAGTGATCACGTTATCTCTTAGCCACCCGAATTGCTGCAATGAGTACATAACTACCAATGGTAGAAAGTTTTAACCATTAGTTCTTCACCCCCCCATTAATAAGTAAATAGATCATTTTGTTAATAATTGACGTTAGTGTGGCACATTCCTAATATGTTCTATTCATAACAATGCCTTTATTTGATTTTGCCAATTCTATATATGTATATTTTGACAAACCGAGTGTAGTGAATGGATTCGATGATTGGCTACCAATGAATTATTGATTACGTTCACTGCAAATGTTTACACCGTTGGCGCAATTCTACTTAGATGACTCTCAACAACAATGTAATATTTTATTGCAACAGCAACAGGTGGGGTACATAGCAAATAATATAACTTTCCTGGCATTTTTAACAAACTTTGTTTCTGTAAACACTGTTTTGGTTCGAGGCTATCGACGGTGGCTTGTATGGCGCAATCACTGAGATATAAGATTACTTTTTCCTTTTATATTACATGGTATGATTTCAACTTTGTACAGGAAACGTGTTTTCTTCATTTTCACGTCTTCTAAGTATTTCGGCTGAGATTAATGTTTTTTAAGTGTGTACTGCATTCAATTTGCTATCAGTTTTATTTCTGTGGACGTAACGATCATGCACATCTACTATAGAAGATACGGATATTACATCTCTAAGATTGAAAAATATATATTATGTAATAACTCCAGCTGACAATAATTGAGATTTGCTGAAACATTGTTACTGAGTATTAAATTTTTAAATTCGTAATAGCTAAGGATTAGTAACTATTGATTAGTTTACAAATTCAGTTAGCAGAAATCAAAATGATGGCGTGATTGTGTTTGTGAATGAATGTTTCGATGTAAGCTGTGAGGAAGTGTATTTGAGCGGCGCCACAAGTATTAAAATTAATCTGGCGCTTGGCAGGGAGAGGTTCACTATCCTGGCTGTGTACCGCAGTCCGGGGTACGGCCGTGACCTTGAGCGGTTTATCGCCGACCTTGTTGGGTACTGTGATGGCCGGAGTAGGGGGGGTGTGCACTGCATCATTGGGGATATCAATTGTTGTATCTTGCCGAGTACTACTGAACCTTTGGCGCATCAGTATTTAGACACTTTATATGAGGCAGGTTTTATTAGCTGTATTGATGTTCCGACAAGGGTGACAGGATTTACAAAGAGCTGCATTGACCATATTTTTGTTGATGTAAAAGACGCGTCTATAGTCAAATCTGGGGTTATAAAATCAGAAATGACGGATCACTACATCGTTGTTGTGGGGTTTGAGCTGAAATCTGAGGTTGTAACGTTTAAGCCACTTATTTCACACCTTGATTATAATTTAGCTTCACAGCACATTAATAACCTGGATTGGTCAGATGTTTATCTTGCTAACGATGTAGACTCTAGTTGTAATATTCTGGTTAATACATTGCATGATATAATTGGCAAATCTTCTAGATCAAAATGTGTTCCCTCAAAACTATTTAAAATTAAACCTTGGATTACTAGTGGGTTATTAAAATCAATTAGGCACCGGGACAAATTACACAAACAAGTTAAGCAACAACCTTTCAATATTAATTTAATCAATAACTTTAAGACATATAGAAACCATTTAAATACGCTCTTAAAAAATGCTAAAGAATCATACTATCGAAATAAAATTTTGGATTGTCGGGGCAATCCTAGGGACTTGTGGAAACAATTAGGGGAGCTTACAGGGGTGAAAAAGAAGGATAATTTCCCAATTAACCATTTTTTAAACAATGCAGTTAGTGGTGAGGAAATCAATGTCCAACTTATTGCTAACTCCTTCAATGATTATTATGTCAGGGTAGGGGCCAATTTGGCCAGTGCTGTCCCCCCTGCGACAGAGTGCATTGTCGACGACGCGGGCTGCCGCGTGGGCTCCTCCTTCCGACTGCGGCCCGTCACTGGGGACGAGCTGGCGTCGGTTGTTCATGGCTTAAGGGGGGGCTCTGCCCCTGGTGCGGATCAAATACCTGGTTCATTGATTAAACGTTGTTTTCAAAATTTAAAGAACCCCATTCTTCATATAATAAACAACAGTATCACTCTGGGCACGTATCCATCAGTATTTAAAACGGGAAAAGTAATTCCTATTTATAAAGGAGGTGTTAAAAATGAATTTGTTAGTTACAGACCGATTACTTTAGCCAGTGTCCTTGCAAAACTCTTAGATAAATGTGTGAAAATTCAATTTGAAAAATATATTTTTGACAATAACATTTTATCAGCGCAACAATTTGGTTTTAGACGTGATAAAAATATTAATGACGATTTGTTTTTGCTTACAAAAAATATTCATGATCTAATTGGCCGTAACAAAAAAGTTCTTCTTATCTTTATTGATCTCGCTAAAGCTTTTGACACGGTTGATCGAGACATATTAGTGAAAAAACTGGAATTTTTGGGGGTCGAGGGATCCTCACTTGACTGGTTTAAAAGCTATTTAAGTGATAGGTATCAATTAGTTTCGATTTTGGGGAAGTATAGTTCTAGGAAAAAGATAGACTTCGGGGTTATTCAGGGCAGCACTCTTGGGCCTTCTTTGTTTTTGACATATATTAATAATTTGGGAAAAGTCCAATTGGACCAGGGACAGCTGTATATGTACGCGGATGACACGGCCCTCCTGTTTGAGGGCGGCAGTTGGGAGGAGGTGTACGAGGTGGCTGAGCGGGGCCTGCTCCGTGTCAAGCGCTGGTTTGACCATAATAGACTTTCCGTGAATGTTCAGAAAACTAAGTACTTAGCGATTTCATTAAGGGCGGACGGGGATCCCCAGCATTTACATTTAAAACTCCATACTTGTGGCTGCCTGAATGAGTGTGTATCGTGTGTAACTGTTGAAAGAGTGTCAAATTACAAGTACTTGGGTGTTACGTTCGATAACCGTCTCAATTGGAGTGTCCACATCAACAATCTTAGACTAAAATTAAGAAGGTTTATATTTGTATTTAATTCACTTAGTAAAATTTTATCGCCAGACCTCCTCCGTAATGTTTACTGCGCTTATGTACAATCAGTCTTACAGTATGGCATATTGGCGTGGGGAGGAGCATACGTCTCCAATTTACAACCACTTCACGTTACTCAAAAATCTATAATTAAGGCGGCTTTCCAAAAACCCAGACTTTACTCTTCTGATTTACTCTTTGATGATTTTAAAGTTTTTAATATCACACAGTTGTTTGTTAGGACTCTCATTATTTTCATGTATAAAAACAGATTAGATATATTTACTGAAATTGGTCATGAACACTTTACCCGTGCATCTGCAAACTCGGGTATTGTTTTACCCAGACTGTATAAATCAATAAATAGAACAAGCCCTTTTTACGTTGCCAACATTCTTTTTCAAAGTTTGCCCCATCACTTAAAATTTCCTCCGCCGTGTAGCCTTACCACGTACAAATTCAAAGTTAATAAGTGGCTGCACCATATTGGGCGTGTTGAGATAGAGCGTTTGATCAAATCTCGATATGTACAATGACACTGTAGGAGGGGCGTCTGTTGAGTAATGTGCGTGCGTGCGTAGTGTGTGTGTGTGTGGGTGTGTGTGTGTGTGGGGGGGCGCGCATGTGGGTGGGCATGCGTGCGTGCGTGCGTGCGTGTGTGCGTGCGTGCAGGTGGTATGGTGGAGCGTGTGCTAGCTAGGTGAGAGGGGGGGGGTTTGTTTTGTGCGAATGAGCCAGGTCTCACTCTTGTTCTTTGGCTGAGTTTTGTAACGCTTTCATTTATAAATATGTTTATTAATATTAAGTGTTTTTATGGTTGGATAAAAAAGTAAAGTTTATACTTATTGTTCTCCGTGGTAGGCTTAATTAGTATTGTGTGTTTTTTTTTTAGTCTTAACTGATTGTGAAGTGATTGAACTCTGCTTCTGAAGTGATATATTAATTTGTTTTTTAATTTAATACAGACTGTCTGATTTTGGCTCGGTCCCTGCGCTCAAGCGTAGCTTTGCAGGGACCCATTTTTCACTCATATTAGTTTTTTATTACTCAATGTATCCAATTATGTGAAAATAAACGAATGATTGATTGATTGATTGATTGAGTACTATTGAATTTGTTGCCCTTTTCCTTTCGCTTCTAGTGTTTGAACAACACTATATTTCTAGAGGTAATAAAAATCCTCTTGTTTTCAAGTGACCCTACTTAAAGTTAAATTAAATTTTTATTTCTATTAACCTAAGTTTTTTGTATACAAAAAACAAAACCCAGAAAATGTAGGTTAAATAGAAATAAGTAGGTAACATTAAGTAAGGTCACTTGAAAACGAGAGGAGTTTCATTTCCTCTCTAAATGTGCTATAGTTTAAACATTACAAGCAAAACTCACTCCTCAAGCCGGCTCACTCCTTGGGTTTGCTTGATAACTTCCACGCACAGGCCTGAGGCCCATGTGGGGGGGCAAATGCAAGGCAAAAAGAGGCCGCCACCCTCTTTAAAAAAAAAAAAAAACGAAAAGTCCAAGAAATTAAATAGTGATGAGTAGTACAATTTCATTTTTTTATTTATTTTAATATAAAATATAAATATTTCTTGTGCTGAACGAGTTAATCTTGACACAATATCAACATGACACCACGTGTTCACATGTTATCTTGTTACATGGAATTAATTAACAATTTAAACTCTGAATTCTCTGTAACTACTGAACAGATCTCCCCTATTTATGTGTTTGATTAAATGCAATAATGTGTAGGTTTCACAAATTCCCTCATGTTTTTTCTAAGGGCTATCCCCTTCAGGACTTCAAAAGTTGAGTCAATACAATTTTAATGGAAGGATGAAACTCAGATAAATAACATGTTTTTACTTTGAAGAAGTAGTTTTGACAAAACATCAATAACTATAATCTCAAAATCAGCACTTTCAGGTTTTGTTATAAATTATTAATTATCTCTCAGCTACAAAAAAGTGCTCTAACAATAATTAAAGACAACTGGCTCATGCAAAATGTACATTGGCCGTATTGGAAGGCATCCAGGTACTCGAAACTTGGCTTCAACCCGAAACATAAAGGTACACTTGAAATTCCCCTAAGAGGAAATTATACAGCCATACACCAACTGAGTAGTAGAACGCCTTTTTCCTTTAATTTATGGATATTAAATAACATGTAATGCAGAGAAAAGATTCTGAAATCAGTACATATATGTCTTGAAATTTTACTGTTAATCCAGTTTGACTCTAAAATTGATAATGGTTTATATATTATGCAATAAATTCAAAGCTGATTTTCTAAGTAAGCATGAAAAAAATTTACATGAACCATTATTGAGAAACCTGTTGCTCCAAACTAATTTCAACCAAGCCTTATTCGGATTCCCGAATTGTTAAGGTCAACCAAATCCTTGATTTTGAGAAGAAATATACCAACCACATTCTTGCATAAGTCCGACCAATCATTTGCTATCGCCTGTTATGACAAAAATATTCACGCCAACCAAAAAAAAAGAATTTTTGAAATGTTTTTTTCTTAATGGCTAAGCCTTTTGCTTATATTAATGTTCCATTTTATGCTTAAAATAATTTTTTCTCTTACTTAAAAATTTTAATCCTGCACCTTTAGACAGAGTAACCACAATTTTAGATTACCAGGGTTTGCATTAACATACTTCCACTGTAAAGGCCAAACTAAGTTAACAAAACATCCAAAGAAATCTCAACCAAATCATTCCATTTTCAAAAAAAAATTGAACTATTAAATAAATGAAAACATAAATAAATTGCTTGGATTAAAGGAAGCAAAGAAATATTTAACTCATTACAGTACAAAGATATGTTCTAGATTGGAAAAAAAACGTTGCTTTTATCAACAACCACAATTTAATATCACTGGTTTCTGAATAAATTTCTTTTAAATTAATAAAGTAAAATAAATAAATAACATAAATGAGCTTTTTTAGACCATGAAGTCATCTATGTACAGGCTTTAACTGATTAAAAAATATCTTAGGAAAAAGAAATTTTTTAAAACTGTACACCAAACTTATAATTTCTGGAAAACGTCGTTGAACTAATTATGAATGGCAAATTTAAATTTAATGAATGATAAAATAAGAACGGAAAACCATACAAACTAAGAGGTAACGGAAAACTGTTTATTGAGGATTATGCACTGGTGCCGATGTAATCGCAGAATAACTCAATTAAAAAAATTTAGATCACAAAAACACCCTCCCACGATTATCCAGCGAGTGTTGGTGTAGGAGTGGGCAGTGAAACTCTGCTTCGCCACCCACTGCCACTGCGAAGCTCGGTTTCACTGGAAATGTCATGTCTCTGTGCGCGGCCTCGCCAATTAATTACCCCTGGACAACATGATCTTACCTCTCACTTGACTAATGAGTTTCAGTTTCAGTACGTCTCGATTTATACAAGTTACAGTTTACATATACAAGGAATAAATAAGTTTATATAATTTACGAATGCTGTTAAAACGCTACTGAAACAACCCATCATGTTTATTAACTTGTGCGTTTTTTATTGTATTCGCAGGACTTCTTTCCGTGTAATCTGTGATTTTAAAATCCTGAGGAAGATTTGAAAAACTGCCAAAAAGTGACATTTTTTGTTCATAAATGAATCTTGCCGTGGTTGGAAATGCTCTTATAAACACCATAGGTGTGTTAAAACTACCAATCTATTTCCCAATTATTGCATCATGTTTCAAAACTTCACCCAAAATTTTTAATTAAAAAAAAAGAAACTTAGTAAAGTGAGTTTTAATAATTTGTTGATAAAATTATTTGCTATAATTAAGACATTTCACATATCTATGATTTACCAAGCCAGAGTAAAATCTTCTAAACTGACAAAAGATAACACTTTCAGTTCATACAGTTTAAAAGTTAATTATAGAAAAGTTAAATTACAGAAAAGTTAATCTTTCTATAATTTACGATTTGGAAAATGTTATTAAAAAAGACAACCACATGTGCCATGTACCATATGTGTGTGTGACTGGTACGTTACCAATCTATTTTCTACCACAACTTTATGCAAACAAACTTTTAAAGACAAACTCAAGTTTCTGACAAAATAATTTGTCATAATAAAGATATTTTACTAAAATCCAACCTTTTTCACATGTGAAACTCAATGAATTAAAACAAAAATTTTAAATGCCCATTTTAAAAACCAACTGTGTGGTAATCTAAAGCCTACTTTCCACTATGACGGGTACAGTGACAGTAAAACCTTTACATAAATGGGACCAAAGGTTTTTTTTACTGTCCTGTCATCATGAAACCAGGCTAAAGCCATGTAACGTAGTTTGACTGCGTGTAAATTTCAGAATCTCTGAGAACGTGGGTTGAGGTGACCGATTGCAGAGAAGTGGTAATGCATGCAGATGGCTGGCACTTAACAAGGCAGCATGATATTCACCATATATCACCATACAAGCACCTCTGTATCACCAGATACGAAGCCAAGTACATGTGTGATCCCAAAAGTGCTGCTCTCTACAACAATGACATGACAATGAATTTGCTACCAACATTAGAAGCAAACCTACAACTTCCCACCTTCTGTGAAAGAGGGTGATAGATTACAGTGAGGGAAAACAGTTCAGGAATACCTAACCTAGACTTATTGTTGAAAACCATTTCTCTAATCTAAACCTGAAAAAAACAACTACGATATATACTTGTGATTTAATAAGAAAGCGCAATATGGTTTTGTGTGGGTGGAAAATGACAATAACTTATACATTTCATTATACTTTAGGTTTTAGGGCTTCTTCAATTATTGGAAAGGGAAAGAGTTCATAAATAACAAGTATCAAAAGTCAGTAAGTATTAATTAAAAACAATTTTCTCCGAGATAAAAATGCATTTATTTTAAAATAAAAATATTTATATGGACAATTCTTGAATATAAATTCAAGTTCATATTTTTTTTTCTTAATCATTTCTTAATCATTCTTTGGTGAGACAGGTACCTCATGGAGGACGTTACCTTGAATATGAGTGAATGATGAGTGTGATGATCGTGATGATAGTGGCGCGATCTTGTAGCCTTGTAACTGACTAAGGTCGGCACGTTCCTTAGTCAGGACTGTTAATTAATAGTCCAACAGCCAATGGCAGCTGGCTCCAGAAACAACCCTTCGAAAAGCTACTAACTTTTCTCGGGATCGATCCGGCTACCTACAAGTTTGTAGGCGGGCACTATAACCACTACACCAACCAACCAATTTTCGAATTTGACCTACTTTTATAAGCAGATTTTCCTCTTTTCTTTGCTTCTGAGGTAAAATGGTTTGATTTCAGAAGAATGTCCCAGTTTGTGTTAATTGCCCTAATTGGTTTCTTTTAAAAATATTTTTACGGGACACAGACAGCAGAAAAAATGTTTACGACAAAATCCATTTCTTAGAATATTTTAATAGCTGAGTCTCAACTTATTTAGTACATCAACCGCATTAATTACAAGACTTGTCAGGCACAAATGAGAATTCCTTTTCCCCAAACATAAAATAATAACTCAATTTTTTTATTTATATGAAATACAACACGCTTTCATGAGATGTGACCATGATCAATAACAACACAATTATAAAAAAAATTGTATGATAATAATAAGTCATCAAAGATAATTAAAATAGTGTATATGATTAACACAGCAGATAAAAGAGAGAAGTAGTGTTTAATTTTTTTTAACAGAGTAGCGTTGAGTGAAGATTGCAGACGGAAACACACAGTGACAGCTTCAATATTGATCCCAGTGTTATAAGGTTAAGGCACCGCTTGCCGACACAACAGATAAAACGACAGTCAAAACTGCAGTCTTTCACGGTCTGTCCATGTATTTAACAAATTAAACGACAGTCAAAACTGCAGTCTTTCACGGTCCATCCATGTATTTAACAAATTAAACGACAGTCAAAACTACAGTCTTTCACGGTCTGTCCATGTATTTAACAAATTAAACGACAGTCAAAACTACAGTCTTTCACGGTCTGCCCATGTATTTAACTGTATTCATGGTAAACTACTTCATTCAGATACACCTCACTTAATAATTCAAAAATGAATGTTATCATTTGTTTCCCAAGAATTCTAAAAAAAACATTGTTGACTGCTTAGTAACAATTTATTTGAATCTTGTGTTTGTTCAGTGTTACATGTTCACTGACAGTAAATGAAATAAACTGGAGATATCTGTTGATCCTTAAGCTATCAACTGATCAAAAATAGTAATCGTAGACATCGTGGTCCAATGACTTTCAAAGTAAATCAGAAAAGTTAACATGTAATTGTTACCATTGTTTACATATCACAAAAAAGAGTTTACATGTATTATATGAGAGCTTTGACTATAAATTATTTATTTATTTCATTATTATTTAATTTATTTTAAATAAATAAATTTAAAAAAATAAATTGAATAAATAATTTTATTTATTTATTAATTATTTAAATGTTATTATTATTTAATTATAAATTAATTATTGAACCTGACTTCAGATTCAAAATCAATGACGAGAGTTAAGAGTAATTCCGAAAATTCAAATAATATATTATATTATTAATATTATAAATATTAAATATTATATTATTTGTATTATAAATATTATATTATTATTTATATTATTATTTATATTTAATTATATTATTATTTTAAAAAGAGTAATGCCTGTAAGTCCAAGTTCAAATTTAAAATTGCCACCACCTTTCAAGTAATATGAAAAAACTACATTTACATAAAACGTCATGCATCGTCTAAAACGTTCAAACTTACAATCGAACAATAAAGTAATTAAAACCGAGAAAAACGGAGACGAAGTGAGATGAAGTGGCATTGTGTAAAAACAAACAGCTTTGACGAGGTAGCCAATCAGACTGCTTGATTGGAATCCCCAAGTGACGGAGGACAAAGGCCCGGACATCATTGGCTGCATCAAACATTCACATTGCACCGACCAGTGTCGCTTCCAGGAAACCGCGCCGGCTATGCTGGTACAAATAAGTTTAATCTCTTCTGCAAAAAGCTAAAATCTAGCATCGGGATGAAATAAAAATCCTTCTTCCTACAAATTGTTACCGTATGTTGCATATGTTGCTTTGTGTTGTTTAAAGTGGGTTAATTTAATTGTTTAAATTAATGTTAACTAGTTGCTTGAAGGGACTAAAAGCCCCTTATGAGGGAACATTCAAACAATCCTTATTTATTATTGTACAAAATAACTTAATAGCAAACTGAATCTACCTTATACAGGGTGTTTTTTTTAAAACGCAACCCATTTTTAAGATTAAATAATGCACATATAAATATGAAATGAGTATTGTTTTATTGATATTTACATTCTACACAACCTATTATTTAAGTTTGAACACATTTAGTTTACATCACATGCTCAAACAGTCGGCCATTGGCATTTATATAAAGTTATGTCCTTTCCATCAAATTCCCAAACCCGTGTTGCAAGGTACCGCTTTGAATTTCTTGCATTAAATTTGTTTTTTGTTTTGAGGTGCTGAATATCCTGTGATTTGTTTTAGTAAGCCTTATTATGTATCCCCAAAAAATGAAATAATATATTGGGGTCAAATCCGGGATCTTGGGGGAAATAATCCTTCACCGATAAAATCAAGTTTTGGGTTGCGTTTTTAATGTGTATGTCTTTAAGCACGATATCTCACGTAAAAGTGGTCCGATCTGAATGAAATTTGCCACAGACATGTAAAGTAGTATTACTCTACGAAATAAATTCACAAGATTTTGTAGCACCTCAAAACAAACAACAAATTTAATGCAAGAAATTCAAAGCGGTACCTTGCAACACGCGTTTGGGAATTTGATGGAAAGAACATAACTTTGTATAAATGCCAATGGCGGACTGTTTATTCGTAGTGTAAACTAAATGTGATCAAACTTAAATAATAGGTTGTATAAAATGTAAAGATCAATAAAACAATACTCGTTACATGTTTATATACGGATTATTCAATCTTAAAAATGGGTTGCGTTTAAAAAAAAACACCCTGTAGATATCTAGCCTACCACATGGTTTTAAATCAAGTATCAACATCACATATTTTATGTAAACAAAGCAGAAGCTTTTAGATCCCAATTTTTTTTAAATGGCAGATATTTTACGTTGTTTCTCGTTTTCTTGCGAATTTTGAGCAATTTCATTATTTTTCCCGCCATCACGGAATAGAGATCTTTAATTTGAGCCCTCTCCCATCTTTCTACGATTTGCTATACGCTCACAATTTTTACGCAAAGAATCGCCTTACGAAATTAAATATATGATTCCTTGCATCGTATATTTACTTGGAATAAATATTTAATTCTTTCGTTCATTCCTTTCCTAAGCTCAAGTTGCAACGATGAGTAAAAGTTCCCTATGTTATAGAACTAATAAGGTAATATAGTACATCTTTCCTACCTACCCACAGAATATCTCCGTAGCTCTGTAGCAATCTACAGCTCGAATACAACATGAGATAATATCAACAATAATATTAACAACTGTAGTTTTTTTATTAACTAGGTTAACAATGTTTAATGGAACTATGTTTCTAGTTTTGTATTGCAAATTACATTATATATTTATGATGTTCTCCTGCATAGATATGTATTCCTTGCATGTTATCAATCTTATATTTTCTTAGAATAGATATTGAATGAATGAATGAATGAATGAATGAATAAATGAATGAATGAATGAATTCATCCATCCATCCATCCATCCATCCATCCATCCATCCATCCATCCATCCATCCATCGATCCATCCATCCATCCATCCATTCATTCATTCATTCCCTAAGCTCACGTTGCAACAAAGAGTAAAAGTTCTGGGAAAGTAAGTTGAAGTTAGGGATATAGTGTTAAATATAGGTACATGTAACATTTTCTGTTTTTAAAAATGATAAAAATTTCGCAACAGAACTAAAATGCTAATACTGAATAAGTTCACGAATTCACTTCCATAAGTGAGAATTGTGTTCGGGAAAGTCGGTCAGCATTGCAAAACAAGATATTTTAATCTTAATATTCCAATATTGTAATGTTTTTAGTGCATTAATCTATTGTTTAAAAACGAACTATTAAAATACTTCATTTATAACTTATCTGCTAACACAAGACAGTAAAGACGAAGCTAATTTATTTCTGCACTTAGTATTGAAACTTAATTACATCGTAAAATGCTACAGATACGATTTTAACGATCAATTCCTAATGCATTCAGACTTAATGCCTCAAAGCTGAAGAGAACTGTCCATAATTTAAGATCACAATATTAACTTTAGTTACCGCACTTAAAAAACCAATAAAAACAATCTTGTACAAATGGAAAAACAAAATATATAAGGGGTTATTATTTTATATACGTACACAAATTAATAATATTGTTTTTGAAGCTACTTAAAGCATTAAAATAATTGAAAAAATAAAAAATAAATTACTTTGTGGTAAAAATTGTTTATCGATTCTCGGACTTCAAAAGATTTATCAAATCTTAATTTCGATTTTATAAATTATCGAAATTATTCTATGTATTTTCAACAGTTGGATAAACTACGAATTCAATAAACATGTTGGCATTAAAAAATCATAATTACGACTGAATTAATCTTGTACATTGGAATAAACTACACTTTTTTAACACCCAGTTAATAAAAGGATTCACAAGATCGTAAAATTATCGTAATATCGATGGATTTGGCTTCAACTAATTAGGAGGTAAAAGGGCGAATCCATCCACTGCCTTTGTGGCCGGGAATTAATCCCGTGCCTTTCTGGCGAAGACGGCAATATCGACAGCCACTGCCTCCCGCAGAGTAACCCGACCTCTAATCTATTTACTTTATCTGAAATACTAATTTGAGAGGTTTTTAGTTTAACATACTCTTCATTTACAAACATTTTATATTAAATATTTAAACTGTCAAACTGCTGTCAGAATTAACAAGTATAATTTTAGAAATGTTAATCTTGCACCAGTTCCTAGGCCAAAGCTCACCTTTTATAGGCATTTGTATAAATTCAATGCTCCACGAATACATAACATTTTTATCCTCCAAAATTTATCAGGAGTTGAACCTCTTTTTAAGTACCTCAGCTGTTTAAAGAATTGGTTGTTTAGAACTGAAAAAGTGGAATGTTTGTTTCAAATCTTAGCTTGATATTACTGTCACTTTACTTGCTTATTTCTTACATATTAGTTTTTGTGTATTTTCATAACTGTGGTATTAGTTTATAAGTCTGTAAATTACTCACTAATCTATTTGTTTGTTTATTAATTATCTTTTAACTGTGTTAAATTGTAACACGAAGTATTCTACATGCAATGTCAATGGTAATTTCCAAACAATGGTCCTTGTTCAAAGCATAGTTGAACCTTGTATTAAGTAAAATTGATTGTATATGTCCTATTAATACTCTGTTTTGTTTAGTCATAGTCACTCAGCCGTTATAATAATGCTATGTGAAGGAGGCCTCAAAACTGGCATTTCATGCCTAGGAGGTCCCTAGATTTGTCCATCACTTTGATATTGTCATTACCAACCGTCATTTCAATTTATATATTATGTAATGTACATTTTTGTATTGGATTGTATTGTATTATGTATTATGTAATTTGATGAATAAATAATTGTTTCATTCATTCATTCATTCATTCGTTCATTCATTCATTTTTGCACCCGTCTTGTGACATGTTTGTAATTTATTTTCTTAAAAGTATTTTATTATAGTTGGTAGTAAAATATACGGAATGAAATCAAAAACTTATGGTTTCATATCTTACATGCAAAAAAAATATAACTTTAGCAAATTTAATTATTCATCTCGAATACAACCTGATAAAAAGTTACACAAAAATTCTTCAAATAAAATGTTGATGATTAATTTAAGGTTTTGATACCTAGAGCTGTTGAGTTCAGTTAACAATTCATTTAATCGCCATTGAAATCAGGTGAACACAGTTTAAGGTAAACTCTTCAAAGGATACAATAAAAACTGCTTACATAAAATAGGTCGACCGCAAATAAATAAAGAGGGCAAATCTTTCAGGGACAGAATTCAAAAATTTCATGTAAAAACATTTTTGGTACTTTTTTTTATGTTTCATAAACTGAAATTTAAGTACCGAACTGTATTTGTATACGAATCAATCAACCATAATCTTCCTCCAATTTTTAATCCAGAAATATTTTTATATTCAAAAAATTATTCTAATTTAAAAATGTTCTGCTACCTACTCAACAGAAGCAGAGTTAAAATGAGATAGACCTTAATGATTAAATGTATCTGTAATACTTTTTAACGGATAGTTAACAAAAGAATTCACAAAATCGTGAAATTATTATCTTTGCATTTGGGTTAAACTGATTAGGAGTTAAAAGGGTGAACGCATCCACTTTGGTAGCCGGGGATTGATCCGCTGTCTTTCTGTCGAAGACACGGTGATACTGACAGCAAACTTCCTCCCGCCGCTCATTTAACCCACCCTCTGACCAATTTACTTTAACTGAAATTCTAATTTGGGGAGGCATTATAGTTTAACATGCTCTTTATTTTTGCACTCTTCTTGTAGCGTATTTGTAATTTATTTTTATGTATAAAATTGCGTTGTTTATAGGAAAATATACGGGATGAGATCAAACCCCTAATAATGTTACACAAAAAATACTTCAAAAAACTTTTGAGATTGAATTTATAATGAGAAAGTATGATTTTGGTAACTCCGAGGTGAAGAGTACAGGTGCAAATTATCACGATTAAAGTCAGGTTAACAATGTTTAATGGGAACTTTTCAGAAGATACAGAAGAAACTGCTACAAGAAAAATAAGTAAACCACAATAATTGGAGAGGATGAATATTTTAGCGACAGTAAATATGTAAAACTCATCGTAACATTTTATTATATGTGTAGTAAGGGGATTCTCTACTGAAAATGCTAAATTTGTTAATATTCTTCTTTTTGGTTCTGAAGAAAGGTTTCCTAGTTTGTACTTGTCACAAAAAGAAACTTTTGGGGTCAAAATTTTTAATTTGCAGTTTTAGGTATTTTTTAGGTATAAATATACCTAAATGTAATGGTAATATAAAAATTGATATAACTCTGGTTCTACTGGCTATAACTTCATGATCAAAGTGTCATTTTGTAGGGTTATTAGTCTTCTAAAAAGTTAGGAAAAATTAGATTAGTATATGTTTAGAAAAAAAATTATAAGAAAAAAACGAAAATGAAATTTAAAAATATTTTTTACTAAACACAAAAAAATTTTTGTTTCAATTTCTAGTTGTGTTACAGGCATAATTTTTCCTAACTTTTTAGATATACTGATAAGGAATATCTGGTAAAAATTTCAACTTTGTACTACAAGTACTTTATGAGTTATATCAATTTTAGTGTTGAAAAACACAGAAAAACCAAACTTGCGGGAATCGCGCATTGAAAGTTCGCGAGCGTTATCCTGGCTAGGCTATTTTTTGGAGCGGCGGCATGCAGAGCCTAATATAATTTTTTCTTTTTCATATATAAAACCATTTGTACCTTGTTATGCATGGTTTTTCTGAAAGAGGACATATCAAAGAACAAAAATATGTAAAAAAATGTTTTTGAAAAAATGATTTTTTTTTCATTTTCAGTAGAGAGTAAGTAAGTGTAAGTCTAACAAACTGTGATGAAAACCAATTATACAATTACATAATCTTGCACCAATCTTTAATATTCAGGTATTCTGATAATCAAAATATTATTTCAATTCCAAAATTGTCTTCTACCTGTTCAATAGAAGTGTTACAACGAGAGATAATGTTACTTGAACTCTTTTTAACTGAAGTTAACAAAATAATTTAACGATCTTACAATGATTGTAATATCGATGGATTTAAGTTCGTCTAACAAGATGTTAAAAGGGCGAATGCTTTACTGCCTTTGTAGCCGGGGACTGATCCACTGTCTTTCAGGCGAAGACACGGTGGCACTGACAGCAAACTTCCTCCCGCCGCGACGCCCACTCAACCTGACCTCCAATCATTTAATCGTTAATTTACGTTATCTGAAATACTTATTGGAGAGTTATTATAGTTGGACGAGTAGATAATTTTTGCATTTTTATGGTTTGTGTTTAGTTATAAATCACGACAAATATTAGTAAAATCGCTTTTTACTCATTTTCCTGAGTTGTTTAAGGTTCTAGTTGGTTAATTTCTAATTTTACAGCCGTTTTTCACACAATTATTCCTCATCCTTAAGCAACACTTTACAACTATTGTTATGTTGGCAATAATATCAGCTTTTTGCAAAATACATGCGTCTAGAAAAAATACAGCGAGTGTGACAAAAATTGCAAGGAGTAATAAAAAAATTAAAAATATTATGACACTGAAATGTTTTAGTACAGTAAGTGGATGAATTTGGCAAACACAAAATATGTGCAAAGCTCGGTCCACCAGGTACGTTCCTCGAAACGCACACAGCTTGTGTAAATATCGAGCGTGTTCCGTCAAGCGGCTGAGGTCGCGTTATCAAGAGATTGATGCGCCGTTGAGCCCGCGTCAGA
The DNA here is from genome assembly GCA_035578135.1 of Flexamia atlantica. Lineage (NCBI taxonomy): Eukaryota > Metazoa > Arthropoda > Insecta > Hemiptera > Cicadellidae > Flexamia > Flexamia atlantica. The sequence continues at coordinate 710,615 of JAQJVK010000020.1, forward strand.
GCAACACGCCGACATGTTGGTTCAATCTCTTATTTATGTCCCTCCAGTTTCACCTGCGGAGTCAAGGTACACATCGACGGATTTATCGAATAATATTGGGGACAGAACTTTGCTCTGAGAGAGTAAGTTGATCTGAGGTTTGGTAAGTTTTGAGTAATTCCTGTATTCACTTGGTAATACACGGGTTCGATACTCAAGTAAGCGATTTTTACGGGTTTAATTGGAGGTTTTAGTCCGACATAATTTACACATTAATACCGCTATGCACAGATATTCGTGCAATGATTCAGAGAAAGGTTTTTTAGCCAATACTAACATAAACTGGATTCTAAATGAACTTTTCAGTTTATATATTGTTACTCTTATACGAGCATTGTGTGCTTGCTTGCTTGCACAACTGTCTCAAAAACGGCTCAGAGGATTTTCTTCAAATGCTAGAAATAGCTATTTCTTGCTCAAGAACTTTTTCTCTGCAATTACTTGGCCAGGAAATAATCTAATTTAAGAACCAAAACATTTAACATTGGATCTTACGAGTAGTTCCATGTTACTAACGGCAGTAAGAACTAAAACATATACAAAATAATCACGGTAGCTGTTTCCAAAACTATTGTCTTGTGTCGAAAGAAATTCTATTTCGGTGGTAGACGGAATCGACATTGCGTCAAAATGTAGGCTAGTATCGATAAAAGAGTATAAACCTAAAGACACTAAAATATTTTATAGTAGTTTTGTTTCTGATTAGTGAATTCTAACTGAAATGCATTTTCGAAACCGACGAATTCAATATTTTAGTTAGGCCTAGTACTTTGTGGGGATACCAAAAAACTTAAAGGCAAGCAACAAAAACCTCACTTCTTGCATGTGTTTTTATTATTCTGTCACCACTTTCAATAATGAAAAACATTATCTATGACCTTAAATGTCGTATAAACCTACTTTGCATTCCTCTAGATTATTACCTGATAGTGAATTGCCGTGACCACGTCACATTACGGCCTGCCTTCATACATTTCACTGTCTATTTTCCATCGTAACTCGCGAAAATACCACTTTTTTACCAAACGAAACTTGTTTACGTTTACTTGATATAAATCGTCCAGTGTTACCAGTTTCAATATTAGACAAATACAAACAAAACAACGACTTAAACATTCAATTTTAACTATATCAAAGTATAGAAATTTTAAATACGTACATAATCTATAAGGAACAAAACAAAGTATCACAGCTCTAAGACTCTATTTTTAAATCATTGCCATACTGATTAAAACTCCGAGGATGTTGTCTAGCGTATAATATTGCTACCAAACTCCTATAATTCATTCCCTAGTTTTCCTGGTAACATTTTAATACTTTCACATTTTTCCTGATCAAGTTTCTTAATCACATTACAATTTTCTCGGATTGTTTGATTCATTCAAAGAAATAATATTTCAGGTCAGCCAAAGTTCTCCGTAATCTTTGATACTCCAAGATTATATTTTGTGAGACATGAAAGTATAGTTTCCAACTAAGTATTTTTCCGACAAAAGACTACTAAAATGTTATCAAAGTTCATACTTTAAACCCTTCTTCGATTCTCGGACTGAAAAATACCTATTCCGGCGCGCACGCCCGCAGTACAAACTTGAAATTAAAATCAATTCCGATCCACAAGAGAAGTAATACACCAGTTTTTTTTGTGTCTAGATCGAACAAATATTCAAAAATAAAATATTTTGCAAACGTTATATTTTTCCACCCATATAAAAGCAAGAACCCTGTTGTGCGAGCAGACGTATAGGTAGAGTCAAATTACATGACACTGTTAACCCATACGACTAACGTTGATTTTATAATTGGGCTAACGGGCGGGTAGGGTCACGTCATTTGACACGAACTATACATCGTCTGCAGCCAGGGCCACGTCGTTCAACGCGTCCTCTAACATCGTCTGCAGCCAGGGCCACGTCGTTCAACGCGTGCTCTAACATCGTCTGCAGCGGGGCGTCACGCCGGCACAGCTCCTAAAGTCAAAACTCCGAATGACTGCTCCGACACTTTTTTCGGAACAGTGCATTTCGGAGTTACGCCTGCCGGAGCAGTGCAATTCGAAATTATGACTTTTCGTAACAGCGCCTTCCGAAGTTATATATCAATTTCGTCTGATGAATGGTGATTATTCTTAAATTTTTCAAAGCGAATTTCTGTCTAGCGAGACTTACAATGTCGAATGGCACAACTCCGATAGTCATATAACTCCGAAATGCACTGTTCCGACAATCCTAACTCCGTAATGCACTGTTCCGAAAGTGTCGGAGATATGCCTGTCGGGGCAATGTCATTCGGAGTAATGACTTTCGGAACAGTGCATTTCGGAGTTGTGCCTTTAAGACACGTAATATGTGTCGGAGTTGTGCCTTTCGGAGTTATTACTTTCGGAACAATGCACGGATCTCGTCTACGCAAGTAGCGCGCGACACGTGTCCCACCCGCATAACCTCGCCACAGGTGGCTGGGACTGGGACTGGGACCATGGGACATCTGCCGCACCCTCCGAGGGCAGACCCATTCATACCGTCACCTCCCAGCCACTTCGGGCGCACCGGAATTGCGCACTAAAATTCAGGTAGTCACCGGAATAGCGCACTTGGTCGAGAGACAGCCCCTGGACACTCACCGGTATTGCGCACTTATTCTTCCGAGAAATCTCTCGGTTAATTAAGCAAGGGTGAAAATTAATAACAACAAGTTCATCAACAAACCTAAAAATAGTGGGTACATTTTTATAACCAACTCAATTTGTAAAATTTAGTTGGTTAATTTCATTTTGACTCAGCTTATGAATTTTGTTTATAATAAAGGCTCTTCTCTCATACGTTTTCTTTCTGCTCTTGAGGGCATCGCAGGTGTTGAGCCGGACATTTAAGGTTTTTTTTTTTTAAATATGCATGTATTTGGATGGGGCGAAGGGCACTCCTTGTTGAATAGAGAGTGAAAACTACCACTAACAATCCTAACAAATAATCACTCAACTAAATAGATTCGAGACAGAAGGTACCGTGGGCTGACTGTGCTTATAGTTAGCCTCTTCAACTAAAACTGAACAGTAAAGAATGCTCTCCCGCATATTCCCCGGTTACTGGTCCAAGGGGGTGGGTAGTATGGAAGGGTGCAAAGTACAAATTTTGGAAGTCCCAGATCATTGCCACATACAAGAGTGACATGAGTCACACATTCCAGAGCTATTACGGCGGCCACTGAGAACTCAGGTACCTGCCGGACCAAGTGCGCAATTCCGGTGCATAGATGGAGAGCCCTTTTAGGGATTATAACTTGGTGCGCAATTCCGGTGCACCGGCCACTTCCCTACGCGTGTGTCTCTTTTGCTCCACGGTTAAGGGTTATTATGGATACATCGCTTTTGCTCCACGAGAGAGGGACCTGCGCTTCCTCTCACCAAAATTCTCTCTTTCTCTCACCTACAAGCTCCAAGTTATTTCTTGAATACTGCCATTTAAACTTAATATGCAACTTTGCTTTTTTGGCCTGAATGAAAATATTTATAACTGAAAGAATGTTAAACTACTTCAATTGTAACAGTAACGACAAGTAAACAATAATGTTTAAGAGCAATAGCCTACAAAATTAAATAGTATTACTATGTTTTATCCATCTTTCATTTATTTTATACAATAAATCACGATTAGAAACACGGAAGCTTTCTAACACAACATCAAGCTTTTAGGCACGAACATGACATTGTAGGTCACTACAATAGATTAATTGTAGATTTATTCAATTGTGTAGCTTTAAATTTTATTGAAATAAAGATGTTTTGAATTGAAATTGAAATAGAGTTTTTGCAGATTGCTTCGTTTTTAATAAACCATGTAGCTTTAAAATAATGTGACCTTGAACCTTCAATTGATTTCAACTTTACTTTTTATAGGTACCAATATTGGTCTCAAAACAGCTTTATAAATTAAATATAATACAGAGTAGCAACAGATCGAGATGGATGACTGGGTACTGTACTAGGGAGAAAGACTGAACTATTCTAAGCTTGAATTTTGTGAAATAAGGTTATTTAAGTAGTGTTTAATGCCCGTCGAAAATATACTCTTTCGGCTCAAAAGTGGTTTTCTGCTTCATGCTCATGCCTAAAATCTCTATCTTTTGTCAGAAGGCTTCTCTGTTTCTAGTGAATTATTGTAAAAAATATATGAAATGTGGATAAGTATTAAATAGCAACACATTTTATTATGTAAGTTATTTCATATACACAATATAGTTTACTTACTCCTACTCTTACAATTTAAGTATTTAATGTTCTTTCAAAAATCAATATTTTCGATCAGACAAAAAAAAGCGATGTTTCGGGCGGTTCTGCAATCTACCTGCTGACCCGTGGAGCAAAAGCGATGTTTCCAAAACGACTCTTAACCGTGGAGCAAACGCGATGCAGTCTTCCCTACACTTCCTACTGTAGGGGGCCATTCATAAGGCGGTAGCGAACCGGATAGGAATCGCAAGATTTCAATAGTATCGATATATCGTACATTCGATTTATCAAAACCCTATTATCGATACATTCGATATAACTGATCCAAAACATCGATATGGTTTCAGCGATGTCGGATATAAAATATCGGTACTGTACTTCCGAATGTGTCTTGTCATTTTGCCATCCCTATAGGGAAGTATAGGCTTAAATATTTATTTATTTATTTATTTAAATATTATTTTACTTAAATATTTTTATTTCATTTATTTCTTTATTTTCTTTATTTATTTATTTAAATATTATTTTATTAAATATATAAATAAGAAAATAAATATATTTTATTTAAATATTAAATAAAAAAGAAAAGGCTTAAAATATTGAAAATTGCTTTTTCTACGTAGCCTATTGGGTATTGAGACCTTTTCGATGCATACGATAAATTGGAACCTCATTACTGGTATGATTGTTGCGATGTATCTCAACCTCATACCAATTTCGATTTTTTTACATCCCTGGAACCAGATTTTAAAAAATGATCAAGTTAATATCCGGCGTTTAAGTTTCTCGCTGCTTCTTCTGTAAAGCAAATAAGGTAAGCTTGTTTGATGTAATCAACTCATCTTTTCATGACTGCTAATCGAAAAAAAATCTATTTATCGGAGATAAAATGTAACACTGTAATTGCTTCGGAGATTATGACACAAAGTCGTAAGACCTAAAAACCCCGCTGCCTAATTTTTAATATTACTTCATTATTGATAATTTCTTTACTGTCGGTCATATTAAAATTTACTTAATTTATACCTTCCATAGTGTTTTGGTGAGTAACAATCGGTCGAAATGACAAAGTTATGTCCACGTCTTAAAACTGTCTTTAATCTAAATTAAGTCATCGGATAATGAAGAAGATCGTTTTAAACAAAAGTTTCTTTTAGACACGTAAAAAGTATGTTTAGGCTTTGAGGTCAGATTTTATTTTGGCACTGTACGTTTAAAAATTACATCGCGAAAATAATTCGCGCCTTCTGCCTCAATCAGCTTTAAGAACCAAAGCCCCATTGCCCCATTAAATTGATAGACTCGAGTATCGCTTTTACTGCACCGTAAACTACCCGAGACAACAACGTGGTAACATCGCGGATCACACGTCATCCGACGTGCTTGTTTTATGAAACCGACCGAGTTCGAATGATCTTGGTCGGAACACTGCCGTCGATAAACTTTCAAACGTATTCTTTCATCGAAAATTACGATTACAATATACAACAGTTGAGACCCATCTCTAGATTTTTAGATGAACATAACTACGCACAGATGAACTCACACAATAAAGTCAATGTATACAGAACCCTCTAAGTAGGGACACGTTATGGAAAAATGAAATTCGGCGCGCCGAAAGAGAGATGGCGCCACTTTCATTTTTCAGTCCGATTGGAATTGTTGTGGGAGTTTACGGATCAAGCTGACTTTCCAAAGTCAAGCAGCTGGTTGTAATATTTTGACGGTTAGTTGTATGTTATTGTTTTGTATTGTATCTTTTAGGGCCGCTTTCTCCAAACTTGGTTAACCTAAAATTTTGGTTTAACCTTGGGTTAACCCTCTTTTTTAGGTTAACCAAATTTGGAGAAAGCGGCCCTTAACATAATGTTTACCTTTTTTGTTTACAAACATTCTCATTTTGACATTTTGGATAGTGAGTAGAAGCGCGGACTATACGGAACCAGCTTGAACTATTCCATGCATCAGCGCCAATTCCTCCTCTGCTTTTCAGCGGCAGAAATAAAAAAATTAACATTGGATGTCCCTACTTAGAGGGTTCTGTATACATTGATCAAGTTCCGGCCACAGCATCAGGCGGGCGAGTGGGTGCGCTGCCGACGTTCAAAATATTAGTTGCTTGGCTAATTATTTACCCATCTGACGTTATAGACAGTTATGTTCTTTGTTTATGTTCTCCAAAATTAGCTGATCATTGAAATATGATGGTTAAATTTGTGCTTCTATCAGTTGGAAATACGTTCAACCACTTAAATATGTAGAAAAGCGGGGGTGTCTCTAACATAAAGTCATCTACACAGCCGGGGTTTCCATTTTTCACCACCCGCCTAATGCTGTGGCCAGAACTTTAGTGGAAAATTAATTCCACATTTCTAAATAAAACTGTGTACTTCATTTATAAATATAGTTTTAATAACAGTATTACGTTCCGTTTTAAGTACCTGGTGGACCGAGCATTGCTCGATATTATTTGATATCTAACAGTTCATCCAATTAATTCAAAACAATTCGACGATATTAATTTATAAATATACTGTTTATTACTCCATGCAATATTTATCCCACACACTGTATTTTTCTTATATGCCTATAATTTGCAAACAGCGGTTATGATTACTTTAATTACTTATTTTGTTGCTATAATAGCAACTCATAAAGCCAATGTTAAAGTCTTACAACTATAAAATTCATTTTATTCTGTATTACATTTTGTCTGTTCAAGTAATCCACATATAACACGTTTTTGAGCCATGAATTACTTTTACCAGGCTTTGGAGGAAATCCTTGGAGCCTTTTTTAGATAATTGCGTAAGCAAACAAGATTACATTGTCCATAAAAATATAGGATATAGCTTTCCAAGTAACGTGTGTTCTGTAGATGCGATTAATTAAACTGTTTATATTCCTTTGTAAGAGATGTCCAGCGCAAGGGCTATCGCTTACATCCTTAGATATAAGACATAACTTATAGCCTACATTAATGACAGTTTACAATTACTAATGATTCTACGATCAAGAAATTATTTATCGTTTACTTTTCCTCACTCCAAAAAAGGCTATCTTAAAATGAACCATTACGGATTGTTTTAATTACACAAACTTAAATTCGCAAGAAAATCACAAGTTTGTACCACCCAATACAATCCTCAATCACCAGCAAGCAGCGTGGCTTTCATTGTCCGCGTGAAACAAAGAACATCGTCCATTGTTGCTCATCTAATGTTTCAATGAGATGAAGATGAAACCTTCGTGAAGGTTCTGAAAATAAAAATAAAATCCAACCGGGGGCAATGAGTCAAGACCGTTACCATAAAGGGACAAACGCCCTCAACCAAACACGGGAAACGTAAACTGTGGTGGGATAAACAAAGAGAGTAACGGGGTCAAACTAGTAGCAGTTACGGGGAGCGGTTACGGTGTGGTCGCAACCTATTACTATTGATAACCTAGTTTACACATACACAACCGCCCTGCATGAATCACTGATCCCATCGGTCAGTTCTCGGTATTGCGTTGTTGGTTACAGAAACCAGCGTGACGTCATGTCTCACATGCTAGTCGCTTACATAATATAGTACTTCGTTTATAAGTTTTAGATTATAATCCGCTTCAAATAACGTGGCCTAAGCTGTCTGTAAGCCTGTAAACATTTATTTGCTTATTCGTCTGCACTGGCCAAAAAAACAGGTTTCCAATACAAATACAGTAGCTAGGGCACTGTTCCTAAACGGGTTTCTCAATTACTAGCTACAAAATACTAATTAATGTGCAATCTATCAGTTGTACCTTATCGGTTCTAAAACGAAATCGTAGCATTACTAAATACAAAGACAACATTATTTATTTACCAACATCGTTTGGAAACAGGCCTCAGGAGACAGTGGCTTACAACAATTATTATTACGTTTATGACAACATCGTATTTGTTTATGTCTATTTGATTAACTTGCGTAAAACATGATATACTCCAAGGATACTCCCCTTGAAGTATTAGTCGTCGCAAGAGTATGGAATCGTCCAATTCTCTCAGTGGTAATCTATTTTCAAAAAATCTTTGCAAATGGACATTTTTATTTTTCGTTTTTACTCTGTTTAACGACGCGGCGTTTCCGACAAAAAAACTAATTGTTCTAGAATCAAAACGTTATTTCTTTCAACTTTAACTAAAAACAATTGTACATTTACAACTGTCATGTACTCTAAATAATTACCGTCAATTTCGTAAACACTTTGTGTTGCGTTGTTGGTTACAGAAACCAGCGTGACGTCATGTCTCACATGCTAGTCGCTTACATATAGTACTTCGTTTATAAGTTTTAGATTATAATCCGCTTCAAATAACGTGATCTAGGCTGCGTGTAAATAAGACAAATACAGTATCCAGGGGGCTGTTTCTAAAAGGATATTACAATTACTAGCTACAAAATACTATTACTAAGTACAATCTATTAGTTGTGTCTTATCGGTTTTAAAACGAAATCGTAGCATTACTAAATACAAAGACAACATTATTTATTTACCAACATCGTTTGGAAACAGGCCTCAGGTGACAGTGACTTACAACTATTATTATTACGTTTATAACAACAATGTATTTGTTTACGTCTATTTGATTAACTGGCGTAAGACAATAATACTCCACGGATACTCCCCTTTAAGTATTAGTCGTCGCAAGAGTATGGAATCGTCCAATTCTCTCCGTGTAATTTTAGCTAAAACCAATTTCATGTACTCTAAATAATTACCGGTCGATGATACTTTGGAAAGCCTGTTATCCTGTTCTAGGAATTCTCAAACAAACTTTCGTTGCTAGTCATTGTAAAAAATTTGCCCAATGAGTCAAGACAGTTATAGACAGTTACGGGTAAGGGACAGTTACCCGTGTCCCTTAACCGAACACGGGAAACGTCAACTGTGGTCGGATTAAGAAAGAGAGTAACGGGGTCAAACTAGTAGCAGTTACGGGGAGCGGTTACGGTGTGGTCGCAACCTATTACTATTGATAACCTAGTTTACACAAACACAACCACCATGCATGAATCACTGATCCCATCGGTCAGTTCTCGGTATTGCGTTGTTGGTTACAGAAACCAGCGTGACGTCATGTCTCACATGCTAGTCGCTTACATAATATAGTACTTCGTTTTAGCGAATTCCCTTAAAGAAATAAGCTATTACCGTAGGTCTCATGGTAAGACTTAAGCCCGAGACCATGTTAACTTTTTATTTTGGGGCCCCCAGAAGCAAAAAACATCATTAGTTCGAATTTATATGTATATAAATTCGAACGAATATATAGTCATAAATTCGAATATTTATGACTGACGATCGATAATTTCAGCAGGATGCAACACGAATGACAGGTCGTTGACTTTGAAGATAAATTACGTATTTGCAAAACAATTTCGTTATATTGAGGTTTCCGGCCAAAACTTCGATGTATAGAGGTGGTTGGTTCGATATATTATGTTTCCCATCCAAAACTTCGATATATAGAGGTGAAAAGTGCGCACCCAGAAACCATGAAAATTCGTTATATCAAGGTTTTCAAGGTGAGTACTTCGATATAAAAAGGAATTCCATATATTGAGGTTCGATATATCGAGGTTCCACTGAATTACTATTGATAACCTAGTTTACACAACCGCCATGCTTGACTCTGATCCCATCGGTCAGTTCTCGGTATTGCGTTGTTATCAATGCATTCATTGGTTGTATGCAACAGAAACCAGTGACGTATCACGTCAGCCAATCGTTTACGTGCGATATTTTGTTTGTCTGTTTTAGACAGAACGTTGCTGTTCTATGTAACATTCAATCCGCCCCTCTATTCTACGAAAAAAGTCTTTTGTAGAATTATACGTAACAAATCGCATTATTCAACAGAAATAAGAGGTGTGATTTAATAGGATATGTTCTTATACTTGACGTAATTTCTACGATATTTGAAATACAAAATTATATCGAACAATCTGTCAAGTTATTAAAAGCTAAATAAACTCAGTTAAATGCTAAAATTTAGATAATTATTAAAAAAAAACGAAAGAAAATTTTATAATGACAATGTTATCGTGAATGTTATGTTGAATGTTATCGTGAATGACAATGTTATGTTGCATCGTGAAAAGTAATTATTTTTACAAGACAAGTACTGTCTCGACCAATTGATAGGTGATTATTTAGAATGCCTGTTTGTTATCCTGTTCCAGAAATTTTGAAATTCATTTTCTTTCCAAGTCATTAAAAAAATTCATCCTTTAAATGTCATCTCTCACATAACAGGGCTTGTAACAGTTCTTGAGGATGAAAAAAATAAAATAAATAACTAAAATAAGAAAAAAATAACCAAAAAATAACCTTTTGTAAACCAAAAATGTTGCTAAAAATTGGAAAACCGGCGTTACATAGAGGATAAAACATCCTTGATAAAAAAAAATCTCGATAGACTAATCACTAATCTGTCTAGATTTGGCGATGAGACTTGGTTTTCACGCAATGAGACTTGGTTTTCACGTAATGTAAGCTGACGAGATTCGTCTGCCGCGATGCTGCTACGAGATGGTCTGACAGACGAATAGTGTGAACAGGGCTTGTAGCCGTTCTTGAGGTTGAAAAAAATAAAAAATAACCAAAATTCCAAAAAAAATTACAAAAATAACCGAATTCCAAAACAAATAACAAAAAATAACCAAGAGGAAAAAAAATAAAAAATACGGGATCCATGCATTTGACCGATTCGGCGTTTGACCAACTGGGCCGACTGGGGTTCCCCATCACGGCGTGATCTATCGCCCTTAGACGCTAGTACAGAGCGTTTGGCCAACAGACTCTCTCCATCACTGTGACGCAGCGCTTGACCAATCAGAGCACACCGCTCGACACTATCGTCGAACGTCGAACGCTATTGGTTGTTGTTTATTTCATTCATTCATCACCATCTAAACGATAAACGAACTCACTCACGACGTTGTTGTTGCCAACTCGATGACATAATAGAATTGACACGATGGAAACCTTCGATTCGGCTTATACATAAATCCAAGTTTAATTGTAATAAAATGTTATGTTTCGTAATCCAAGTTTTTTGTTTAATAAAATGTGATAAAATTCGGAGAATCGTTAGAAAAGATAGCTAATTATTGAAATAGTCGGCGTATCTATAAACTTATAATTCTGTTATTTTGTATCTTGCTGTAGTAGTTCTGTTTAAATACGCATCCCCGAGCTTCGTCTCGATTTTAAAGGCATTTGTAGGCACTCTGAACCATAATAAGCCATGTAGACTTTGGTTTTGAGGAATGATATTAATGGATTAATGAATGTCTTAATACTATCAATCCAATTAAGTTAGGCTCACCGGGTTTTTGGCGGTGAATGATAACATTTTGACTTAGGCCTATAATTATTAACGTTATAATCAATAGATAAATGTTTTGAATTAGGGTAATTGAGATTTTCGAAGGCAATAAGGAATCTGTATTCGGTTAAGTTAACGGTTACATAATCATCAATATATTCTCTTGAAAAATATTTCTTTGTTAATAAAATCACCAAAATATTTCTTAGATTTAGTTGTTTTATGTACAAGGGTTTACTGAATTAATAAGGTAATATAAGGCCTACAGTTTTTCTTGATGCCTGAAGTTAATGGATGTTTTAAATTCTTAAGTAGGCCTACCGGCTTTTCAGCGTTCACTTACTCAAATCGTATGACTTCAATAATGTAGGTTTGAAATTCATTTATGGAATTTTAATGTAATAATTAGTTGATAAATTAATTGAAAGGAAAGTAAAAATTATAGAGGCTTCAACGAATCTAAATAAGGTTGAATTTTAAGTTCAATTTAATTTATTGTGGAGTCATTTACTTACACCCAAAAAAATTCTTTGTGCCGATTACTATGTAAAAATCTCGTGGTATGGCGGGATTCGATCCCGGGACCTCGTAACAAGTGGCCCAAAGCGTTGTCCACTGAACCACCGCGTATTCATGTATGATAAAGCACAGATTTCAACTTTAGTGCGGGAACAAGATTTTTGAATCTTCACAGCTTCAATTTGCTACCGTATGGTTAATCTACCCGTAGAAAGGAAAATTTACTTTGTATTAAAACCATCGAAAAGTTACTGAGGTCTGGTCACTGTATTTTTATAACTAGGCCTTCTGTGATCATAAGTTGATAATATACTGTTGGTTAGACTTAAAATTAATTGAAAAGCAGAAGTACTTTTGCTAGTACCTAACACCTTAATTACCCTGAGGCAATTATTTGCGATAAAAAATAGCCTACTTAAAGCTAACACTTTACAATAATCTTTCTGGATCTATTTTTATAACTCAAATGCGAGGGACTTCTATGAGGGTTTCCAACAGTTCCAATTATCTTTAGGCCTATTGAACTGCCCTTATGGGACCATTGCATTGTGTGTTATGACCTGGGGGAAAATATAAAAGTATATCATAGGATGTTGTTTATAGTATTTCTTGGTAGAGTAACCTTTTGTTCATTAAATTTTCTCTTTAACCAAAAACAATAACTGTTTCCAGTGAAACATTGCAATCAAATTTGTTCCTTGACCATAAGAACACATCTAAAATTGCCCCTCAGCTGACAATAACAAAACTGCCACTTCACCACCTTCGATAGAAATAAATAATTCTCGTATAAAATAAATATGGAATGCAAAGTTTGTAATATTTTGTTTTTTCCGTCGCTATCTTCTTTTTTGTGATCATTAATTCCTTGTTTCCCCTTTTGTCTACACAACTTTAAATTTTAAAATAATCATTAGGCCCTAAATAACGATCGTAAAAAATCAGATAAGATTATCGTTTTTTATTACTGTAATTGTATCTTTTTCGAATTAAATATTAACATCAAACCGCTTAAACCATAACATTATCATTCAGAAATTACAATAATTATTACTCATGAATATTCTGAAGAGGTCGGCACACCTGATGCTGTTCAGTCCATAAGTCTCCCGTGTGCCCAGCGGGTCATCATAGCGATCCACAAGTCTCCCGTGTGCCGGAGCCTGTCTGACAGCTGTGATCAAACGGCGTCTATGGAGCTAGCCGTCCCTACGTGATGGGGAACCCAGTTGGTCAAATGCCGAGTTGGTCATTTGTCTTGTCCCCAAAAAGAACCTGTTACAAGCCCTGACATAACTAAAAATCCCTAGAAATGGGTAGGAATCCTTTAAAAACCGCCAAACAGCTATTCATGTATGTACTCTGGCGTAGAAAGTAACAAGCAATATTAATCGAACAACAAATGTATGATTTAATTAACACGTTTTACACGCCGTAACCGAGTGTAAAAAAATAAACCTGTCCCATTCCAATCCAATTCAGCGAATCAATTAACCAATTATCAATCAACCAATTATCACCAATTAATATACAATCAGCGCTGCAGTTCCACCGTTGCAGTACACACGGTTAAGCTGCTGTGATGCAACAATCCGCCGCGGCCTCTGATATCGACGATGTGCACTGATAACACTAATAACACTGATAACACTGATAAGACGTCTGCAGTAAACAACCTCTTTGTCTGGCCTACAGCGCGGTTCTTACAACTTGGGGTCAATTGATAGCTGTTTAGGCAACGTGATCTTACTGTATATGAAGTGAGATTATCGCGAAAACGCATTTTTACCAGCAAAAATCACGATTTGTTGCAAAATTAAACAGGGGCTATATGGGTAATAGTATTTTAATTTTTGGAGTGTCCGTTAACACGATATCTCTCGTAAAAATCGTCCGATCGTGACAAAATTTAGTGCAGACATGTAAAACTAGGTTCTCTTGAACGAGTTCGTAAACTGGCCAGATTGACATATCCAAAGTTGGTTAACGGCTGTTTTTACTTTATTTAGTTTAAAGTATTCCATAAAAAGTTATCAACTCTTGAAATCTTGTTAAAATACACGAAATAGGTTCCTTTCTGCTGAAAAACTACGGACAATTTTAAATTCGCGGACATTTTACGACAGCAAACATTTTCGCCGACAAGTATTAAAAGAGGACTGTCCTCAGTAATCGCGGACGTCTGGTAAGCCTACAATATGGTTAAGCCGCTGTGATGAAACAATCCGCCGCGGCCTCAGATATCGACGATGTGCACTGATAACACTGATAACACTGATAAGACGTCTGCAGTAAACAACCTCTTTGTCTGGCCTACAGTGCGGTTCTTACGACTTTCAGTTGGGGTCATCTAACGCCGTTTTAGCGAATTTCCCCTATATGGAAGAAGCTGTTACCGCAGTACTCATGGTAAGACCTACGCCCGAGACCATGATAACTTCAGTTCTTAAACCAGCTCGGGGGATAGCCCCCCAAAAATGTGCTTTTTTAGTGTTTTCAAAAAACATAACCTAACTTTTCTTAGCACCACTGAATTCAGCTCGAAAAAACAAACAGTTTAGTATTTTGAATCATTGCTCTATGTCCATTGGTTCCCGAGTTATTGTTAAGTGGTAAAAACAGTTCGTTGCCCCAATGTTAACCTTATGGGGAATAAGTAAAATTCTATATCTCGCTTATGTCTCAACATATCTCAATAAAACTCGGTATATGGCTTCTTTTACTTCAGAAATACAAGACATTGGAATAAAAACACCCAGTTTTAACAGACCTGTTGCAGCAAACCTGCATACTCATTCCCACGTTATTCTTATGGAGCTTACAAAAACATGTCATATCTCGCTATGATGGATTGAAATATGTTGTTTTGAATTTGAAATTCGTTGAGTATGCAGATCTGGTGCAACGGGGATATTTGGCTTTCGTGCAGGGCATTCGAGTTTAACGAAAATGTTTACTCCTAAAGTTTTTTTTGTACAATTTATATAGAAAACGGCTCCGAGGATTTTTTTGCTAAATATTGGAAATACGTCATATTTGGCTCAAAAACAAGTATGCAGAATACTTGGCCAGAAAAAACCTAATAACATATTAAAATAAATTTTAAAGTCGAAAAATTCTACATTTTTTCTACATTTCTACAATTATCAGTTGCCATGCTATCAACCAAATAAACAACAAAAATTTACAAAAGAAGTAATCATAACAGGTGTTTTTAAACTACTGTACAATAATCTAGGAGAAATACAGCGTGTAGATTGAAGATTGCATAGAGTAATAATAAAGTGTACTTGTAAATATTACTCTTCTTGAAATGTTTTATAGTAACAGAATGAACAGTAAACACGAATTAACACCAAATATTTATTTACATTGGTTTACATGTACATAAATAACAAAAAGTACCTTTACAACTCCACTAACATTTTCTAACGAACCCCCGATGACAAATAAAGTTGTCAACATTTCAGAAATGTCACCCCTTTCTGTCTGGATGAAACACATTCCCGGAAAAAAATAATATGATTTCGCGACGAGAAGCTCACTTTAGTGACCTTTGGAAATATGACAAATGGATCTCCCACTGTCAATTTCAATTTTTACATTACACCTCCCAGATGTAGAGTTTTTCAACCCCCGCTCGTCGTGTACTTGTTACTGTACATCTCGCTTTTGGTAACTAAGTAGCAATTAGGGAATCGAATCCCGGGATCACGCATGATTTTAGGGCATATTCAATCCCGGGATTCTCAGGCTCGATCCCGGGATTTTCGGGATTATCAAGTTTGTGTGTAAAATCGATGTTGATTAGGTTCTCATCACTTTTAACTACGTTTATAACCAAGAGAACCTTGTAAAATGACCTTTTCAATCAAGTAAATAATGGTTTAAATTTATGATGTGTTATTGCAGTCTAACTATGGAAGTGATGTTTTTCAATTAGATTTTCAAGCCTTGAAAAATTAATTGTACAAAATAATTTTAATCTGTTTCTGGTACAGTATACTAAGATTCATTAAGATTCATTATGATGCTCTTATAATAATTTAAGTTATTTTTTCGTGGTTTCCTTTAATTCATTTACTTTACATCTTTCCAAGCGAGGTTTTACTTTTAGTTCTAATATTATTTGGCCAAGTGAATAAATCTATTCATATTGTGTATGCGACTTTCTTTAACTTATGTTTAATTCGTAGTCAGTAAAATATGTCTATAATTATTTTGCATATTTTATGTTATTTTTATGATAATGTGTTCCGTTTTGACCTGACGTCTTTATTATTCAGCGTTCCATGATGAGGCCCAACCATATTTTAATTTCTAATTGTACATTTTTGTATTTTATAAATTTTAAACGTTTACAACTTTAAACTGATTGAAAGTAAATTATATTCGTGCATTGCCCTATAATTACGGTACCATGGTATATATGCGAAATTAGTATACATTTTTTTCTATCGATAAATACTATGTAAGTTCAATCCCGGGATTAACATTTTCAATTCGGCGATCCCGGGATTGGATTCCCTAGTAGCAATTGATCTCCCTTCGTAGTCAATGCGACAAAACATCTCCGTTTATAAAAAAAAAATACTACGCTATTGCTTCACAGTTACCACTCAAATCTTTACACCGGTCTCAACGCATCCCCTGTCATCCACTCCATCACTATACACATGTTTGCCAGCATATCGATATTTTGGTTTCGATATTATCGTGTATCGATTTTTATATCCGATATATCGCTTTA
This sequence comes from Flexamia atlantica, assembly GCA_035578135.1. Lineage (NCBI taxonomy): Eukaryota > Metazoa > Arthropoda > Insecta > Hemiptera > Cicadellidae > Flexamia > Flexamia atlantica. The sequence continues at coordinate 727,508 of JAQJVK010000020.1, forward strand.
AGGGAATTAAAGTTTTTGATTTCTTAAATTAGCATCCAAATTAAAAGTTAAACAAAATCTATAGAAATCTATAGAAGCAGGTGGCGGCTTTTTTTTAATGAGTATGACACACTATTTTGAATATTCACAGTGGACAAATATGTCCTGGTGAGCTTAAGGAAAATTGATTTTTTAAGTTTCATAGAGATGAACCTTCCCGAGTAAATTTATGGAAAATTTATCACGTTCCTTAGGAATGACCCTTCCCCATTGAGTTTATGGAAAATTGATCCTGTTACATGGAGATGACCCATCAGTATCATACAACTTTAAAATTGCGAAATTCTTTTTATTTTCCACGAAAATCGTTTCATTTTAAATATTGGATTTATAAATATTACGGTTCCTTTATGTATAGATATTCGGGTTCCGATTCAACGAAGTAGGATACAGCGATATTTTATAAGGTCTTAAATAGGGCCACACCCCTACTAACTCTCCACAGGGGAGCGTAGTTTAATTAGGTTTAAGATGAGTTTATGGTATGATTTTGATTTTTACAGAAATTCACCATTGCTTGAAATTAGTAAAAAAATCAAGTTTCCCAACGGTTCGGGATCTGGAATCTGATTTCGTCTTCAGGTGGAAAAGAACCTAGAACATAGTAAGATTAGCAATTCAGCCAGGTTATTCCTGATTGTGTGTTACTAATCTTGTTATGTTCAGGTTTCTTTTCCACCTGAAGAGGGGATATGATATAAGATCCCAGATCCCGAAACGTCGTGAAACTAGTTTTTACTAATCAGCGATGGAAAATGTCCTCAAAAATCAAAATCAAAACATAGAAGTGTATTCAGTTCTTCGGGAGGCGCTATCGCCAAGGGGTCACATGATCGACTCCCAGTCGGCGTTACAGTTTCGCGAGGCGGGGGGGGGGAGGGAGGGGGGGCGTGGGAACCCCCGGCGCGGCGTCGAGGTGCGAGCGGCCACTGACCCTGCGTCCTGCGTCTGTTTACATCTTCCGCCAGCGGCGGCGGGATTGCTGGAAACTGGGAACTACTAGATTGGGGATTAAAACCCTTAAGTACTGGCGCGGTTTTTTGTGACACTACTAGGTACTGGCGCGGGGGTCTGCTGAACCCCCATTTTAAAATTTTTGTAAAAAAAATTTTTAAACACATTTTTTTACAAAACCTTTGATTTCCTTATAGTTTGGAATGTTTTAACCCGTTATTTATCACTTACAAGTAGATTTACTCAAATTTAATTATATTAAAAAGTAAAATTTTAAATTACGAAAGTTTTGGTTGGAAAAGTAAGGGTTTTGTTCAGTTTGCATGAAAATTTTAAAGTGCAATTTAAAATGTTTTAAACCTTATATTCTTGTCAATTAGTGTTGGAGACATAAAAAAATTTATATTTTTAGGATATTAATAATAGATTGCTTATTTTTTGAACCTAAACTTACACATGTAAAATTTTACTAAAATATGGCAATTTTTGGTGAGAAAACAAAACAATCGCCATATATATCCTCAAAAATTGTTTAAAGTTTATATTTTGAATAAATTTAATAAAATCTTGAAAAATACAAGGAATCCTGTAAATTTTTGGTTACAAGAAACAGGTTTTGGAATCTTAAGTCCATACTACTCTGAAGCATCTTGGAGTTCCAATACTTTTGGCAAACAGTTTTCATGTGGCTCACACACATCGGATTATAATTATTCATGTTTGAAAATTACTAAGAATGAACAAAAATTAAAAATAAGCTTAACTTTACTTTCTAATGATAAATAATACATGTAAAAATCACCGCCGTGCTAGAATGCAACCACTGGCGCGGGGATCTACTAGTTAGTTTTGTTAGTTCATCACATTCTGTTGTGGGTGAAACTTGCCCTGGGGTGCACCAGCGACCACATAGTAGAAAACTAGTACGTGCACCTAGGTGCACCCCAAGGCAAGTTTCACCCACAACAGAATGTGAGGAACTAACAAAAACTGTACCAACAGGTGAGGGGGGATGTAACTTGAAGGTACTAGGACGCACAGCATTGCTGATAATTTAATTCAGCTTCCAGAGCGAAATTTCCAGACCTGGGGGGTCTTAAAACACCCCGCGCCAGTACTTAAGGGTTAAAGAAATAGTATATTTGGTTACTAGGGCCTTAAGTGACGCTTTTCGTATACGAGGACATTTTTTAAAAGAACTATCGACACTGTACTTTACATATAAATTGTTGTTTCACTCGATTTTCTTGGTTATAAATTAAAATAATAACGCGTCACAATATTTTATAAGCATTTGGTAATATCGGTGTCATTCGATTGGATCTGAAGTGGTGAGTCGTGGACACATATTCGCTAAACTGCGCTGCAATTGGTTCTCAACGCTCGGGCGCGAATATGCGGTTTTGTTGACCGCATTCGAGCATAGATTGGTTTAATTTGTACCAAACTGCACTTGTTTGGAACTAACAGCGATAGTGATTGTGGTGAGTGACTCGATACTTTGACTTTCTGTACAGTTCGACACGGTCTGACACTCAACAAAGATTATCGAATATTTATTCTATTGATATTTATTGGGATCTATATTGAAATAAAAGTTAATAAACTTCCTGTAGAGTGGTTTAGGATGGTGGTACTTCTACATTAAGGAATTTAAATGAACAACCTTTCTTAAAGCGAAAAAGCGAAGATATTTTGGGATCACTGTAAAATTCCATATATACAGTTCGACATTTCGATAGTTCGACACCCCCATAGTTCATTAACAATCGAATTTTAATTTTTTCTGTATAAAAAAACTAATAGAAAACATTTTGCGGGGTTGATCTCCCCTTCCTGTGGTCCGATCGGGCTTCTTTGAACTCGTCCGAGTGATTACCATGTTACACGTCTGCACCAAATCACTTTAAGATCCGAAAGTTTTACGGGTGGTATCGTTCGAAAGAAAGGTTATCACTACCTCGCGCATAATATACGGTAATAATTTCTTCCCTGTAAGCGAAATTCACTAAATAAAATCTCACCACCTTTTGAGGTTTACCAAAGTGACACATAAATTCAAACAAAGTATGATTTTCGAGGAATCAGTAATGCCGCTAGCAAAAACAAATGAGAATCACTTGAGAACTAAGCTGTCGGTGTGTTCGTTTCGTGGAGATTTTTAAAGCAAATCCCCAGAATTAATCGCTTTTCAGAAGTGTTAGTGACACAAAGGTTCCTTTTCAAGCCAATCCGTCCCAGTCTTTTTCATCGGTTTCATTATTTAGTATTTTCGCTAAATTAATTCCAGTTTATTGGTTTTCAATTTGTTAAAAGTATGTAATTTCCTTAATCCAAGTTCCCTCCATTTTTTTATTTAGTTGATTAGCCCTTAATTTTTTATTCATACAACACCCAAAACTTTGAACTGAGATTGTCTATTATTGATCTATAACAAATTCAAATGTTATTATTAAAATCCAAACAAAATACAACTAACTTATGAATTCTAACCAAGCAAAATACAATAAGACTTACTGCTTAAAATACTTCCCCAATTCATTTCCCATAATTAAAAAACTGCGCTGAAGTACTTTATAGATTTATTTTCAATTATTAAAAAACTTGTTTCACTTAATCACTTTAATAAGACAGGTACCTCATGGAGGACGTTACCCTGAATATGAGTGAAGGATGAGTGTGATGATCGTGATGATAGTGGCGCGATCTTGTAGCCTTGTTACTGACTAAGGTTGGCATGTTCCTTAGGCAGGATTGTTAATTCAATATCATCTGCGCAATTTACTTAAATATTGGCCAATGTCGGAACAAGCAGGAACAGGGTTGTGCGCAATCACCAAAGAGCGTTAAAATAATTTGATTTTACTAAATAATTTTCCAATTATTTCAATATTGTCTGATAAAAACGTAAGTACTTCGTCGAAAATCAGAAGAACTAAAAACATTTTTCAAATTCTGGAGGCTTTTTTGTATTAGAATATTAATAAAGCAAGAAATTACTGAACACTATGAGTGTCGTCCATTTAACCCAACGTTTCTGACCTAACTTTTTACCGATAACGATTTAAAAGTGATCAAACCACCAATATGACGTCCTTTCAGAACAAGTCGTGTGCGCGAATTTACTGGTTTAACTTGACCTTTACAAGAATCACGTTTTAAATCGGTAATTACTTATTTTCAACGAGCTTTCAAAATCAAACTCAAACCAATTCATATTCCTAGAACTGAAGGTTCAAGCATTTTCCAAACACGCCGTGAAGAACAATAAAGGCTCTTCATCTCCTTTCTGCGAATCTCCTGTGGTTTTATTCGGTTTTTTCTTTACCGTCAATTATAAATATGATGGTTTATAAAGAATGAATATTTATTTTATTTAAACATCGAGGAGCTGATAAAAATGTCCTGAAATTGTGGGATTGACACAAAAGGAAGAATTATTTAGAACCATCACCTTTCAAATCTAGTCATACGAAACAATTTACAAATTAGTACATATTTACCATTTATTTACGATTATATCGACTGTCTTAAAAAATGTCATCCAGGAAATTAAACAAAAAATGTATAGAATAATTTATAATTTCCGGAAAATAATTTTTCTGTTTGATTTAAAATGTTTCAGCCAATAATTATCGTTAATTAACAGACCGGTAAATACAATATTAGCACCCAAAATATTAAATTTTAACCAAAACTTTATCCTGTGAATAAGAACAAACATATAGAACTTGGCCGTAAGGCAACCTGCATTCAACAATAGAATGCTGGCCAGTACGTTCATAGTACCTCACATCTCATTCACATCAATAATACAAATTTGAGGGAAAAAACATGAGACTGCTCTGCTGCATAGGGGAATAGTTTGTCCTTAAGCTTGTGCGGCCAAAAATTAATTTCCGATTTTTATGTCAGAATGTGTTTTTTTGCCAGCCATGTATTAAAATAAACACATGAATGAGGTTTGAAAAATTAAAAACAATTAATAATTTCAAGGGGTTAAAGGGCCAATATTAGGTATTTTTGTACCAACCACCAAGCTTAAGACGTAGAAAGCCCAAACTATACACAACCCCGCTGTAGGCTCAATACTGTAGAGTTATGACAAGTTAGAAGGTGTAAGGGATGAGGCAGATGTTAACTAAGCCCTTAAGCCCGCCTTCTTTGTCCAATTTGTTTAGGCACGTCTCGGCCAAATTGACTCCGGCTTGGCGACCGTGCCACGCTATTGACAGCCTCCCGCTCTTAATTGGAACTGTTTTACACGACGCGACTTTAGACAAGATCACTTAACACAGGTGTTAAAATACGCTTTAAAATTTATATTTACCGCCCCTTTCACTGGAACTGTTTTGTAAGACGCGTTTGGGACAATATTATTTTACACATTTTACAAACATTTTTTACACAGTTCAATCATTACAAATATTCCCATTCAGATATTTATTTGTTTTCAGGGTTCTTAGAATTTTATATGTTAAGGCAGGCCATTTAATGGGAAACATACGGGTTTATTCTGATAGGTTAAGGTCTAGAAACTTTGGAATTACTACTCAGCCGAGTTTTATAAACATTTCAAATATTGTGCCCCACAACGTTTAAATTTACCAGGACCATATAGCAGCTATATGGTCCTGAAATTTACTTCCAACAGAATTTGTTTGAGTCAAAACATTAAATCTTTTTTAATTAAACTGAAAAATTGGTTGTTAACTGTCCCGGATATTGAAGCGTTCTTTTTATAACATTTTTAATTCCTCTGTTTTTTTTGTTGAAAATTTTTTTGTTTGTGATATTTGGCTTACCTCAACACGAAAATGAGATACCTAGATATTCATTCTTCCATTTTATACTGTCTATGTTTCATATTACAAGAAGATTGTGACTGGAATGTAATTTTAAATGTTATGTTGTACTGTTTTTTTAATAAATAAAGAATTTTTGATATTTTTTTAAATTTTTGACATAAGGGATTAATGTGAGCTCTAAATTGACAGCTACCGTCTTAATTGGAACTGTTTTGCACGACAAGACTTTAGACAAGGCCATTTTACACAGGTGTTAAAAATTTACTTTAAAATTGACAGGTACTGTCCTCATATTTGGAACTATTTTGGACAACGCGGCTTTTACACAGATGTTAAAAAGTGTTTTAAAGCATCTTAATTGGAACTGTTATGTACGACGCAACCACTGACACGACAATTTTACACAGATGTTGATATGTGCTTCAAAATTGGCAGCTACCGTCCTCTTAATTGGAACTATTTTGGACAACGCGGATTTTAACAAGATCATTTTACACCTGTGTTAAAAATATGACACGCTTTTAAATTGACGGCTGTCGCCATTTTAATTGGAAGTGCTTATCACGAAGTGACCTTGGCCAGGATAATTTTATACAGGTTTGATAAAAATACGCTTTGAAAGTGACAGCTTTGCATGTCGCGGCTTTTAACAAGATAATTTTGCACAGGTGTTAAAAATATCGTTATCCTACCACTGCTTGGAAATAATCTCATTGCCACACCTGTCAACTGTACGCAAAACTGTTCATTTCCGCTTTCATTTCATTCTCGCTCGCTAAATCAGGATTACTTATTAGGTTAAGGTGGCACGAAAGAGAAATAACTATGACGTCAAACACAAAAGAACAGTTTCTATTGGTCAGAATTCCCTTGTCACTCACCGTATTCTAAATTCTAGTTGCCTTGCTCTAAATCAGCTGATTTCACTGTCGGCGTTTCTACACACTAACTTCCGGTTCGTTCCAATAAAATAAGCAATCATAATCTCAATGAACCTTTGTGTACAGGTTAGTTAATAAGTTAAATTGTTTAAATAATGGTGGTAGGAAAAATATTGTGTGTATTACGAGCACAAATAGTCGTTGCCGCTCTCGAAATGTTTGGCCGCACTCAGCTAAAGCTTCGTGCGGCCATCTACAATTCTCGAGCGGCAATGACGCACTTCGCGCTCTTAATACACAAATAGCTATTAATATCACTTTTGTGCCTGACGATTCTGATTGATTGCGTATTAAAACTTGAAAATGTTGAATTTTGCAGATATATTGTTGTGTCCCTTTAAATAAAACAGTGAAAAACGAAAACCTAGGAAAAAACCTTCAGGCACTGATTATGACAGAAATCAGCCCGACCACAATAGTATATATTTCAAACGCCCGCACCACTGAATAGACGACCCACAGAAAAGCGTTATTAATTGATTTCCCGTGACAAATTACATGTGGAGCGGCGGAGAATGTATTTCGACCACGCACTCATACAACAAATGGGCCGGCGAGAGAAGGAATCACTGTCTGAACACTTCACCGATTTATTTGTTTTTATTTAGTTTCCCCGTAGAAAAACGGTAAAGGGTATTTTCACCGTTAATGTTACGAGTAATTTAGAGTATTTAATATCAATTGATTAAATATTCAAAGCGGACGGATTGTAGATTGTATTCATGCAACAGCAGTTTGCCTCTTTAAGCTTACTATTCTATACAATTAAAAGTTGAAAATGTGTTAAATGCTCTGTGTGATATTATTCAGTTTACATCTAGTTTGATAAGTATTTCCTGTTTTCAAAATTTACTGTGGCGATGGTGAAATCTGCCATCGCTGATAAGTCGTCGTCCTTGTTAATACTAATCAGTAACGTAAAATGTTCGAAAAAAAAAACAAAATAAAAACATGTCTCTTATTAGTTGTGTTCACGTTAAAATTCATGAAAGCTAGTGAGGACGAATATTTTTCCATATTTATCTATATAGGCAAACTTTTCGTTCGAAATATAGTTTACGTATCCCAAAATTGGGGTTTCTTAAAATTTGTGAACTCGCCGGCAGATTACATAAAAGTCAAGTGATTATTCTGAAGTGGGCTGACCAGTAAAAAAACCAGAATCGTACGGAAAATCAAATGACAAGCGGTGGCTTTGTAGTGACAAAAGTAGAAGATGCAGCTCTTATCAGACGAGTGATAAGCACAATCAAATGACGCAGCTCTTATCAGTCGAGTGATAAGCACAATCAAATGACGAGCAGCTCTTATCAGACCAGCGATATGCACAAATGACGAGTAGCTCTTATCAGCCGAGTGATAAGCACAATCAAATGACGAGCAGCACTTATCAGTCGAGAGTGATAAGCACAATCAAATGACGAGCAGCTCTTATCAGTCGAGTGAAAAGCACAATCACATGACGAGCACCTCTTATCAGTCAAGTGAAAAGCACAATCAAACGACGAGCAGCCATTATCAGTCGAGTAATAAGTATAACCAAATGACGAAGAGCTCTTATCAGTCAAGTGAAAAGTACAATCAAATGACGAGCACCTCTTATCAGTCGAGTGATAAGCACAATCAAATTACGCACCTCTTATCAGTCGAGTGATAAGCACAATCAAATGACGAAAAGCTCTTATCAAACGAGTGATAAGCACAATCAAATGACGAGCGGTGACTTTGTAGATCAGCGAGTGGCTGCGGACGCGTTTGCCAGAGGTGCATATTGATCGTATCTCCGTCTCTGTCGCACCGAGGGGGGGCGGTATCTCTCTCTCTCCCTCTCTCTCTCTCTCACGGGGGCGGCCGCCACCTTCTCCCTCGCTCTTTCATTACAACAAGGTCTACACATCGCGCACTTTATGCAGTAATCTGTCAAATCCGCCGGCGTCGACGTCCCGCATATTGCCGTTGTGAAAACTTTGTATCTGTGTTTCTGCTACATCTGGACCATGAGTGTTTTCTTTAAGACATTTGTTATAAAGGGAAACCAAGTTGGCATAACATGGTGTTTCTTGTCGTTTATGAACGTTAAGTCATTAAGTCAATTATCCGAGTTGAGGACTAATACGGAAACGTTAATTTTCTCTGTAGTCAAGTTGCCAACCATCCAATTGTTTCAAATTAATTAAAAAATAAGTCGGACCATTGACTCATACTGGTGTGCCCATAGTCAATGGATGTAAAAAACCAAAATCGATTTAATTATTCCATCTCCTTAGCGAAGCTTGTAGCTTTCAATATTTAAGCCGGTACTTTAAAAAGCCAGCAAGTTCCTTTAAGTGCCTTAACTTGGCTATTTTAGTGATCGCCTCGGCAAAATAAACACTAAAACCGAGGAGCTCTAATCTTTTATATAATTACAATTATTATTTTTTATTTTTCAACTGACTGGTACACTTTCATATAATTATGTTCTTTTGAGATTATTATACGTTTTACATACATGTTATTGTTACCCTGTTACATTCTTGTCACTGAAAGCAACGCAGTTTTCGAAAGATGCTCTGTAGGGATTAGAAGATTAAAAAATACACTATTAGCTCACGGTTTCCCCAAACAAAAACTAAAATTCCTTTACCCTCCCCCATTAAATCCCGCACCCTGTTCCCATCTGCACCTTCTCTACTGACGTGCAATCCGCCATTGAACCCCACCCTTGGCTCAGAGGTGGGTTTCCAGTCGGGTTTACAAAGACACTTGTTGACTGTGGCTGGCATTGCTGCCACCCGCGGCTCGGCACAACAAAGACGCTGATATTAACGCCGCCGGCGACTCAGCAGCAGCAGCAAGGCTTCCTCTCTAGCAGCGGACAGAATACTCGAAACTTGGGTTTTATGGTTTTATTTTGAGGCGTTCGTGAATTTTAATGGGTAAAAAGTTAGGAGGTTAAACGTTGGAGAAAGAATGGCTGAAATTGGATTTATGACAGCACTGGCTGATCAACACGGTTTTACCAGTGGGGAAAACAGAAAACTTCCTTAGGTTTCAGATTTAATGTTAAGGTTGCCATGACAACTACATGAGCGTCCCTATACTTTAACATTGAAAATTTGATGTATCATAGGGCGTAGCCCTGAGGGAATTTTTTTAAAATCCATTCTTAGTAGGTGCCTATACTCTGAGAGGAACGTTCATGCAAAGTTTCAAGGTTCTATGTCAAGTAGTTTGGGCTGTGCGATGATAGGTCAGCGGTATTTGACAAATATATAGTACTAGCTGATCAACACGGTTTTACCCGTGGAAAAACAGAAACACTTCCTTGGATTCATGATTTCATGTTAAGGTTGCCATGACAACTATATGAGCTTCCCTATGCTTTAACATTGAAACTATGATGTATCATAGGGCGTAGCCCTGAGGGTATTTTTAGAAATCCGTTCTTAGTGGATGCCTATGCCCTGAGAGGAACGTTCATGCAAAGTTTCAAGGTTCTAGGTCAAGTAGTTTGGGCTGTGCGATGATAGGTGAGTGGTATTTGACAAATATATAGTAGGTAGATAAGATTAGAGTCAGGGTGTCTCAGTACCAAATCAAAGTCAGCAAACTATAGACTTTTTGAGGGCACTTTGGAGGACGCTTGGAGAATTTCAGAGGACACAGCGAAATTTATATGTATAGTGTTGAGAACAAAAATATTGTTCAAAATTAAAAACTAAGAAAATAAATTTATTTTTTTATACCTCTCTTCCTAAAAAACTAGTTTAGTTCACATAAATCCTTACACATAATGTGCAAACATTATGTTGTATGGTAAAATATCTATTATTAAATATTAATAAAACATCAAAATTGTTTATTGAATAAAAAAGTTGGAGGACCTAGTGTGCCTTAAGAGTTAAGAGGAGGACTTTCGGAGGTCAGGTAGACACCCTGGGACTGGGAGTAGTTTATTTATTGCATATCAAGTATAGTGGCACCTCACAAAATCTACACCCTGGAAACGATGATCTTTTTATACGGCTATAAATTTTAGTCCGATGACAGTCAGCATTTATGTTATGGGTGTGTATTGATTTGTGGTTTTTACTACATCAGCCCTAGAGCAGTTTTTAAAAATGTCGGTGAATTAATCCAGATGCTTTACGATGCAAATCCTATACAAGCCGTACAATCAGTAATCAACGATTTTGTAACGTGTAAAGCGAAAGGGTATAGAATATTATGTTCCATCACTTCGACGTTCGTACTAATACAAGATAAGAAAATACTTTCGTACCAGAGAAAAATGTTTAAATAAAAATTTAAGCTGAATGAGGAAAACACGTCAGCGATCACGTACGACAGCTCGGCCCGGGACTGTTGTGATGTGTTGATGCCTCGTGTACAAATTAGATGCAAATTGGATCGCTTGGTCGACGATTGCACTTCCCCACCGAATCGGCTACTATTCATGGCTTAAACTGGGAAAACTATACAATAACTACTCAATCAATTGGGGCTTAGTATTTTTCGAGAGCGATAGTTTATTTACTGTATTTCTTTGATAAATTCACATACTCCGACGGTGTAGATAAAATTATTCCTATTAATCTATAATGTATACATAATGCTACAGCACAGATTGCAGATTATTATTAATGTAGGCATATTTACAGCCTTGATTTTTCTTTGTTTACATATGTCTCGGCTTTAAGCCATCTTCAGCACATATCTTCCATTTACATGCTAGGCTAGGGTATGCCACCTTGTGAATATTGTTTCCTTGGCTGTTTAGGGACGCGTAAATTTCCACACGAACGATAACAATCTGTACATAATGTGCACTGTCAAAAATGAATGTAATTTTTTATGTAAATTATTAATAACTTAATAAAGTATTATTCTCTTCACGTGGTCAAAAATATATTGCATTTTAGTTTTATTGTTTTTCTATTTTATTTTTAATGGAAAACAGACGTTGCAAAGATGCCCACATCTTTATAAAACTGATCATTAATAAACAACTGCCATTAGGAGTTATAAATAAAAATATTAAGTTACTGTATTCCTCGTTGAATACAAGTAAAGAATTAATTTCAATTGCGAAAAGGCCATGATCTTTTCTTCATATTATTTCAATGTCAAAGAATAGATCACTGGAAGCGGCAACGCCATTTTCCAGTATTATAAAAAGATTTGTTATAGCAAAATGAATTTCCTCTACGATGTAACTACAACCCACGCGGTTCTGACACAAATCAAATAAGAGCACCTTATATGAATGTAATATGTGAAGATCCCACGTCGCAACGTCTAGTTCAAAGTGGACTTAGACTAATTTTAGACCGTGAATTCTACATGTCTTTTTCCGTAAATTACGGACCTAAAATGGTTAATATTTCGTAATTTTAACATTAACATTCGAGTTAAGTTTATCATCGAACTGTCGACAACTTTTAACTTTTTATTCTATAAAATGCTGGGGACCGGAAGAAAAATGTAATGATAGAATAAAAGAAAATTTTGATATAGAACTTTTTTATTCGAAGGTTCTTGCTGTATTCGAAAACTTAACAGATTCAATTGCAAACAAAACCCTATCGTTTGTTTATGTGCATGAAACACCAAAAAACCTACAATTCGACACGCAAAACCGCTATGCTCATGTTCAATAACCTATGCTAATTAATATGAAAAGCATCGCAAACGAACTGTTGGCTCCACAGCCATTGAACTCAACAGATGACCGGGAGTACACAATGATAGGGGGGAATAAACATATGTTCGCAATATTATCCTGTATTCTTACATGAGCAATGTTATCTTGCGTGCTTGCTTGCTTGCAAAACTATCTCAAAAACGGCTCCGAGGATTTCCTTTAAAGTCTGGAAACTAATTTTTGACGCAAAAAAGTGCTCAATGCAGACTACTCGGCCGGAGTACTAATAACGTGAAAAATGAATTTAAAGATGAAAAAATGTAACATTGGACTAATGAGTTGCCATGATAGCAATGAAATAAAGAAAAAATATAAACAAATAATGTAATCATAACAGCTGTTTGCAAACTACAGTCATCTAGGAAAAATACAGCTTGTGGGATGAAATGCAAGGGTTTTATTTATCAATTTCATGACTCTGAAATATTTTATATTAATTGGATGAACTGGTAAACATGAAAAAATACCGCGCAAGGCTCGGTCGACCAGGTATAGGATTATAAGATGATTGCAGCAAAAAGGTTTCAAACATCCAAAGTCGTCCGCTATTCTTACGCAGTTCAACCTTGGTAAACTATGATATCGACAACATTTCCAGCGGTAAAGACGCTTTCATTATTTAGTTTGTTAAGGACAGCATTACAATTTGAACATTTTCGAATGAAAATCAAGACAAATTTAAAGACTAAATCGAATGTAAATACTACATATTGTATTTATTTTACATGAAATTGCGTGCTTTATTCATATTGCCCTACGAAAAAATTAAAAATTAATAAGAGTGCTATACTTTTCCGCTTGGACAATAATCTATTTTATCGTGAAATAAAATGTTAACAATACGCGCCCATATTCCCTTATTTAAAACACATCACAGTTAGTACATAGATTTAATTTCCAACAAATATTATACGACAAAATACCCCCGTTGCAGCAGACCTGCATACTCAGCGAATTTCAAATGCAAAACAACACATTTCAATCAAACATAGCAATATTTGACATGTTTTGGTAAGCTCCATAAGAATAACATGGGAAATGAGTATGCAGGTTTGCTGCTACAGGTGTATTAAAACTGGGTGGTTTTAATTCAATATATAGTAGATCTGAACTAGAAGAAGCTATTTAGCACGTTTTAACAAGATATGTTGAGAAATAACCGAGATATAGCATTTTACTTATTTCCCATAAGGTTAACATTGGGACAACGATAAATTATATTCTTCTATGTAAAAAAACTCAAAAAAACCCATTTTGGAGGGGGTTTATACCCCTTTTCCCCCCCTTCCTATGGTCCGATCGGGCTGGTTCACGAACTCGTCCAATTGATTACCACTTTACATGTCCGTACCAAATTTCATAAAGATCGGACCATTTTTGCGGCCGCTATCGTGCTAACAGACACACAAATATATATATACAGGGTGATTGATATAAGTGTCTCACCTATGTTTTATGGAAAATCATAAAGTTATCAAAAAAAGTTAAACGGTAACCCCCCTGGATTATTTGTCCTAAATTATATGGCTATTTTCATTTTTTCATATTTGCCGCCATTTTCCCAATATGGCGGCCAACTTGGAAATTTTAAATAGATACACTATAATTTTTGGTAATTTTTTGGTAGATTGGACTGTATTAAGACATTTTCGTCTATTGCAATTTTTCTCTAAACCAAACCGTTTTCGAGATATATGCGTTTTAATGTTTGAGTTATCTGCATGACCCTGCCCAGGAGGACCACAATTAATTGGTAAAAATCCTTACACCTACGATTAAATACAGAAATGAATTCAAATTACAACAAATTTTTCATCAACAATGGTAATTTTCATAAAAAACACAACAAAGGTAAGATAAAAATTAAAATAATAGTTTAATAATAAGTCCATTGAAAGTATTTTCACGGTAGGTATAATGATATATGACAATACTTTCAATTGAATTATTAATTATTATTGAACATTTAATTTTTATTTGTCTTATCTTTCTTGTGTTTTTATTAAAATGATTGTTGGTGCTGAGAAATTTGTTGTAATTTTAATTCATTGCTGAATTTAACTGTAGCAAAGACACATGAACACATGATCATTGGTATAATGATTGTTACCAATTAATTGGGGTCCTCCTGGGCAGGGTCATAACTCACACATTAAAAACGAGTATATCTAGAAAACGGTTCGGTTTAGAGAAAAATTGCAAAGAACAAAAATGTCTTTAAATGGTCCATTCTATCTAAAAATGACAAAAAACATAGTGTATCTATTTAAAATTTTCAAGTTGGCCGCCATATTGGGAAAATGGCGGCAAATATGAAAAAATGAAAAACACCATATAATTTAGGACAAATAATCCAGGGGGGTTACCATTTAACTTTTTTTGATAACTTTCATAATTTTCCATAAACCATAGGTGAGACACTTATATCAATCACCCTGTATATATATATATATATATATATATATATATATATATATATATATATACAGGGTGTCCCGAAATTATGGTAAAATATTTCAGTATATGATAGTGCAGGTAAAAATAAGAAAAAAAGTTCATATAAACATAGGTCCAAAAGTGCTTCGTTTTCCGTCTGTGTGTCTGTTTGAGATTTTACATATTTAATCATATCTCATGAACCTCTTAACGTATAAACTTCAAACTTGGTACATGGATGACCACCATTAAGACCTATTATTGTATGTAGTATCAAATTCCTACTTTGTACCATTTCAAAATGGCGACTGTTTTTTGTTTTCAAAGCTAAATATCTTAAAACCCGTAAATTTTAGAAAAATTATACAAGAGACAAAAAAGCTGTGAAATTTAATCAAATTAACGCTGATGTGAAGATTATGATGATCGGATAAATAATAACAGAGAGATTTTAATTTTTCCAAATAAAAACATGGAAATTTCTGACATGTTTGTTCTAAAGGACTATGTTTTTATTCAGAAAGGTTACTATTTCTCCGTTATTAGTAGTCCGATCATCATAATCTTAATATCAGCGTTAATTGGATTAAATTTCACAACTTTTTTGTCTCTTGTATAATTTTTCTAAAATTTACGGTTTTTTAAAGATATTTTTCTTTGAAAACAAAAAACAGTCGCCATTTTGAAATGGTAAAAAGTAGGAATTTGATACTATATAAAAAATAGGTCTTTATGGTTGTTATCCATGCAGTTTGAAGTTTATACGTTAAGAGGTTCATGATATATGATTAAATATGTAAAAATCACAAACAGACACACAGACGGAAAACGAAGCACTTTTGGACCTATGTTTATATGAACTTTTTTTCTTATTTTTACCTGTACTACCATATACTAAAATATTTTACCATAATTTCGGGACACCCTGTATATATATATATATATATATATATATAAATTCGAACGAATAGTGTTTTTTGCTTCTGGGGGCCCCAAAACGAAAAGTTATAGTGGTCCTGAGCTTAGGTCTTACCATGAGACCTACGGTAATAGCTTCTTCCTTATAGGGGAAATTCGCTAAAATTAAAAGTGTAGCCAACATAATCCAACAAGATATTTATTATATCATTCGTTAGGTAATAAAACATCATTCTATTCGCTTAATCACGCTGTCTTTAAAACGTAACCATCGAGGAAAAAGATATTTATGTTACCAATAATTTTATACTTATCTAGCAATGGCATAAAACCCAGTTCATTTTATTTTCTGCAAAAGCTTTACTGCTTCAATGAATTCAGAAAAATCAAAACTAGAAATAATGGAAAGAAAAAGTAATGAATTCACTAACTAAACAAAACCAGACCAAGCCTTACGTAGGGGAAATAATAATGAATGATCGTATAATTATCGTTAAACCACGAGCTTAATTAATAACGCCGGGTCAGCTAGGAATCGGCAGAGAACGCTGAAGAGCGCTTAACAATTCGTTTAGTTTTATGGTTTACAAAAACTCATTAGAACTGTTCAAGTACTCGTTAAAAACAATCATTTTCAACCATTCTAAAAAGTTCATCCTCATGTTCGGGAAATTTTCACAGTTGCAGAATTTAAAAAATCTGGTAATATTTTATTAGGTTATTGACAGACCTGCAACCCCTTTTTATAGCAATTTATCCTTGTACGTGAATGAAATTCTCATCCATGTCGAACCACGAACGACTCCACAAAGTACGGTTTCTACACAGTTACCAGCTAAGAAACACAATTTTATCACGTTCACCGGCTTGCACTGTACAAAACAGGAATTTACTGTACTATTTTAAGTGTAATAATGTAGAAGTAAAGCTGTATATTAAACTCCATGTAAACCTCAAGATTCAACAATAAATCAGCGGCTTCAGAGCTTCCTTTCACTATCTCCGTTTAGTCGGACTTACTACTCCGTTGATGATTATTTGAACGATTAGTCAAAGAATGTCATTTATTATTGCAAGCATTAATTATGTTGTCATATCTTAGTTATTTACACTTGCAGACAAATTAAATGTTCACCTCAGCATTGGCTGAAAAATAATAAACCTGAAAAAATTTTAATTTAAATTCAAACAAAGTTTAACACACATTGCGTCCGTGAATTTAAAAAAATGGATAACGCACAAGTCCAATTAATTAGTCAGAGATGATCAATTAGGTGCTCTGACTTTCACTACTGTAATGATTGACTTATTCTGTTCTTTCAATACAGAAGAAGACCTTCCATCTTTATGGTCCAATTAAGTGCCTCTTTTGTATTAGCCAGGATTTCAAGAGATCGTACAGTTTGGCAATATCACGAATAGATACGGCTGTAAAAATTTGTTTATTTCACCCATCAATTTAAGTTTCATGCAAAAACTAATTATGCCAGAAAACGATAGTACTTTACTGACACAAAAATACTGAAATTTCTCCTTCCGAAAGCATAATTAATACAACAACACACTCTGAAGGAGAATCCCGCAATACCGTAAGTCCTCTTTCAAATCCTGTCTGACACAAAAGACGATACACCTTTTTCAATAGCAATGAAAAATGTCCTACCGTGTTTATGTCTAATGCTAAAAATACTCGAAAGCCAAGCATACTCGACTGTTAGCCGCATATTTTCGCTGTCACTGATGAGATTCGACCATCGTCATGGCGACGTCACGACGCGGACGCCTTCATTGTCCCCGGCTTATCGTCAATATCCTAAAAACCTTTATCCTACCACTGCATGGAAATAATCACATTGCTAAACCTGAAAACATTACGCAAAACGGTTCATTTCCGCTTTCATTTCATTCCCGCTCGCTAAATCAGGGTTACTTATTAGTTTGGCACAGAAGAGAAATAACTATGACGTCATACACCAAAGACTACTTTCTATTGGTCAGAAATCCCATGACACTCACCGTATTCTAAATTCTAGTTGTATTGCTCTAAATCAGCAGATTTCACAGTCGGCGTTTCTATCTTAACTTCAGGTTTGTTCCGATAGGATAAGCAAACATAACCTCAATGAACTTAAGTGTACAGGTTAGTTATTAAGATAACTGTTTAAATAATGGTTGTAGGAAAAATATTGTGTGTACAATTCTACAACAATGGTACAATTCTCGAGCAGCAATGACGTACTTTGCGCTCTTAATACGCAAATAGCTAATGAACTACGACTATATTGGGCCTTCAATAAAACTATCCCTCTATATAACTATAAAAGTATATTGGGCCTTCAATCAAATTTAACACTGTCACAGTCCTTCTCTTTCTGTTTATGTCCCCTTTTTTTACCCGACTGTCCTCCCTAAAAAAAGTCTCCCTGATCACCCAGCTCAGAAGCCATGCAGACTTGACGCTAGCCGCATATTTTCGCTGTCACTGATGAGATTCGACCATCGTCATGGCGACGTCACGACGCGGACGCCTTCATTGTCCCCGACTTTGTCGGCTTATCGTCAATATTCTAAAAACCTTTTACAGTCCGATCTACAAGAGTTTGAAATTATCGCGAAATAATTATTTTCAAAGGAATATAAGTGTAAGAAAACATTCGCGGATGCAATGGATCAAGTAGTTGGTTACATTTACTATGATAAAAGTGAAGCTAAACTTGTACGTTAGATTATGAAATGCATTAAAATTTTTATGTTTTATTTAATATGATTTGTATGCTTTAAATAACAAAGACAAAAATGAATTTAAAATGTATAAGTTAAATTAAATTTACTACAATATATTACACATTTAGCATTCAATTTGTATATTTAATTTAAGTTGGTTAATTTGCATCCTATAAATAATATGCCAAAATTAAAAATGACACAATACGTACACAGTTATTAAATTCACTACTTTTAGCAGTTAATGTTTTCAATCCCTAAAACAAATTAGTTTGAGATTATAATGTCTCCTGATTGCTGATTTCCTGTGACTTTCGGCATTTTTTTCACAATTTTCACGGTTTTTACAGCGAAAATTCCACTAACCTCCGGGACCTTCGCATTACTATTTAAAGTGTCTCATATACACATTTCACTGACACATCGAGTAATAGTTTTATAAATCCTATCCTATACTTTTATATGAGTAATGTTATCGTGCGTGCGTGCTTGCTTGTATCTCTTGTATATTTCCTTGCTTGTTTGCACAACTATCTCAAAAACGGTTCCGAGGATTTCTTTCAAAGACCTAAAAATAAGTCATTTAAAAAACGTGTTCTTTGCAGATTACTTGGCCGGACAAAATCTAATAACGTAATGAAACGAATTTTAAAGTTGTAACATTTTAACACTGGCCTTATGAGTTGCCATGACAGCAACGAAAAAACAAGGAAAGTGTAAACAAATGAACAAATCATAACAGCTGTTTGGAATCAAGGAAAAATGCAGCGAATGGAATGAGGAGTCCATGGAGCAATAAAATGGGTCTCTATTTATCAATTTTATGACATTGAAATATTTTATAGTAATTGGATGATCTAGTAAACATGAAATAACACCGAGCAAGGCTCGGTCCACCAGGTACTATCATAAAATACAATATAATAATTTTTAAATGTTTTGATTATTATATGAAGCAAAATAATCAACTTTTGATTTAATTTGATTAGATTCCTTTCCAACCCAGCCGAGACCATTCCTAATTGGCGCGGCGCGGGTCAGCAGCAATGTACCTCGCTCGGTTTCAGTTTCGGCTTATTGCTGCACTGCTAATTAACCTCACCCCCGTGCTACCCTCCCCTCCACTCCCACCCACCCCCACCACCCCTCCACAACCCACGGCAGGCCTGAGTAATTAAGTAACGCGAGCCTCTGCGTAAACACACCTCCGCGTTCGTCAACAAATTTCAACTCAAAAGAACCTTCATTCAGTAAGAAAATACAATATATTTGACAAAAATGTAATTAATTCCTGCATAGGTAATGGAATGCCCTTGTGAATCGAGTTTGTATGCAACACGAAATACAATTTAAATTTGAGTTCACAACAAAATATGATTACCTAATACAAATAATTAACATCATATAAAGATTCTGATAAATGTATCTATCAACTTCAAAACCACCAGAAAATTCGCAGCTACAGATGTGTTAAGATTTGAAATTAAACTTGATTTATGTACTAGGTAGGGTGGCCAAGTATTATAAATACGCTCACTGCTAAGCGCGATCAAATAACACAGAAACATATGGGAGCAGGACGAATATACACGTCAGCCGCAGTGAGCGTGTTAACTGAAAAATGGTGAATAATAAAGAATGCACTCACCCTGATGGGGCTGCAGAAGAGGATAAGATTTGGAATTAAATTTGATTTAAAGACTAGGTGGGGCGGCCAAGTGTTATCGACAAGCTCGGTGCTAAGCGCGATCGAATAACACAGGAACATACGGGAGTAGGACTACTACACACGTACCCGCAGTGAGCGTGCTAACTGAATAATGAATAATGGTGAATAATGCACTCACCCTGATCGACACGCTCACTGCTAAGCACGATCGAATAACACAGGAACATGTGGGAGTAATACGAATATACACGTCAGCCGCAGTGAGCGAGTTGACTGAATAATGAATTCTTGTGAATACTGAATAATGCACTCACCCTGATAGAGCCGCCGAAGAGGATAAGATTTCCAATTAATTTTGATTTAGGGACTAGGTAGGGCGGCTAAGTATTATTGACACGCTCACTGCTAAGCGCGATTGAGTAACACAGGAACATATGGGTGCAGGACGAATATACACGTTAGCCGCAGTGAGCGTATTAACTGAATAATGAATACTGAATGATGCACTCACCCTGATGGGGCCGCCGAAGAGGATAAGACTTGTAATTAAATTTGACTTACGGACTAGGTAGGGCGGCTAAGTCCCAAGTTGACACGCTCACTGCTTAGCGCGATTGAATAACACAGGAACATATGGGTGTAGGACGAATATATACGTTAGCCGCAGTGAGCGTGTTCATTGAATAATGAATAATGGTGAATAATGCATTCACCCTGATTAAATTAATAATGGTGAACACTGAATAATGCACTCACCCTGATGGGGCCGCCGAAGAGCGGGCCGGCGGCGTCCTCCCTCTCCGCCGCCGAGGACATCTGCGCCCGCGCCTGCCGCTCCCTCTCCCGCAGACGGTCGCGGTCCACGCTGCAAACCAAACAGCATTCAGTACATGCACAAGTCAGACACATAGCGTACTGCAATATTAAAAACACAGAACAATGTAGCGAGTAAAAACTATGAACAAAGTAAGAACAAAATTTCTGTATCTTCCTATGTGGAATTTTTGTAAATCTGCAAGGTTTCCTCCAGTGCCGGATTTACCAGTAGGCTCACTAAGCTTAGAAGTTACCCCCAGTGGGATCCTAACAGGCTTTTGCTAGTTTAGGTTCCAATACTGGGTGCAGTAACGGAAATTGTCACTATTGGAGGCAGTGTTGTAACTTCAGTTCCCAACCAAGGGAGGCTGGGCTTGACGGCAGGGTACCAAAATGAGGGCCACCTGATCCCCTAAGGCCCTGTTCCACCATCCACTGGATAAAGGTATACCTTTGCCCACCCAGTCTAAGCGTGGCCGAACATACTCCATCTACCTATTCCTTTTTCCTTTTGCTTTCCTTGTATTTCTCTACTAAAGGCTTTGAGCCCAGGGGATAATCGAGGGAAACTTCCTTTCCTGTCCTGTAGCCGTACAAAAAGACAAAATAATGGATTTTCCTGTGGGATGGGGAAACCCAGACTTCCAAATCCCCCTACAAAAGAAAGCTTAAGAGCCGCAAGCCGATAAGGAGGAATAAGGCCGAGGGAGGTCTTATTTAGAGTGAGAGAGAATAATTAGGTTTTGGAACATAGCTTCTTTTGCCAACACCTTTCCGTCTCAGGGGGCCGTGCAAAATTCTGGCCTCACTAATACAGGGCCGCTGCGGCCATATACTTATACAGTCCGGCAGATTCGTGTCAGACGACGAATACCCTGAGAACCATTGAAAGGGGTCTAAGACACTCAATGCGACAAAATGGCGTGACATTGTCGTGGCATATGGCAAAGGGGGGAGGGGGTGTGAAAATGTCGAAAACACCGTGACGTAATGTAATATGTTAACGACCCAGAAGAACTAAGAAGGAAACCCCATGAGGTGATGGGTTAAATATGAATAAGGTTGAAGGCACTAAAAGGGGAATGGCTTTTCTACACAACCTGTCCTCCCAAAGGTTATGTAAGTAATAAAACAATTATAGTCTAAGTCAAATATCACGTGACCCAGTCCGTTCACACTACCGATGTTAATTTTAGCGTTGGACCATGTCAAATGACTTGGACTGTAAATACAGCTTCTACCGCCTGCGTAGTGTTTACCAACTACGCAAACATACATTAAATAGTTGTTTATATTGACTCAACCACAAGCGGTCTTGGGTTTTACACAAAGAAACCACCCATTAAGTCTTATTTAACTCTACCAATCATAAAAATACCGCACCGTAGAAAACATCTCTCCAACCATGCGCAGTTGCGGTCGACGAGAGTCGAGATTTTGCTTGGTTCTAACAACTAAGTTTAAAATTATTCGTAATTTCGTAATGAAGTGCTTCAAAACGATACCAGGATTCGAAAGAAAAGGAAGAAATACGAAAATTTAGAAAAAAATATTTGAATAAATTAGAAGATCGTGTTAATTTCCTTGCAATGAATTTGCGATAGTAACAATGCCTGTACAGACTTTCAAGGAATAATATCCTGGATTTACCCTTACGATTTGTTTAGTTCATGAGTGTGCCTTGTCCTCACAATTTGATTGTGCCAGAGGGCAACAGAACTTACATGTAAAGTAATGTTTAAGAAAATGTACTTATTTTCCGTAATTAGAACTTTATGGAACAATTTTTTAATATTTCCTTGCAAAAACATAATTCGTTGTTACCGTATTTATTAGTTACCGTATGTACTTATCAAAGACAGCCAAATCTAGCAGCAGTCAAAAAAAATTATTATGTCACATTTTCAACAGCCTAAAATACAAAAACCGCGTCGCATTCAATAACATCGCCATATTTCACCATCACAACGAGAATGGCTCTTCTAACCAAGATATATTACTGTCTAAAAATACAACCCGACATTGAACGATGCCGACTTATACGTGCGCGACTTTCCTCAAGACTCAAACTCAAACACACGTAAATCGAATGCGACAAGAAATATGAAAGAGCCGTCACGAAGAGGTTGCCGGTCGCCGGTTACGCAAGATGAGTTTCAACCAGGCACGAGCACGGGACATTGTTGTAGTTCTGGGAGGGGGGATAACATTATAAATAGACAAGACTTGTTTTCATCTTGTTACGACACTAACTTATTGAGTGAGGAAAAGAAAAACATTTCAAATTGTTGCGATTATGGATGAAACTGTAGGATATGATAATCGTCGTTTTATTTTAAATCCTTTACATTTCTATCGTCGCGTTAATACACAGAATCTCCTATTTTTCCTCAAATTATTCTTTCGACATGAAAACTGGCGGTTCAACGATTCAAAATTCCAAGATTTCATCAGACATAAAAATGCATTGCCATACAACAACTTTACGCAATTGTTAAATAAATATCTGTAAAACTAAAACGGCAATTATAACAGCTAGGAAAAACGTAAAGCTGCTAAAAACAAATCTAAATCGAATTCGAATGATTTCGAAATTAATTTAGTGCCGGGAATACCATCACTACCTGTAAAGATACATTTTTAGCGAATTTCCCCTATATGGAAAAATTAGCGAATTTCCCCTACAGGGAAGAAGCTATTACCGTAGGTCTCATGGTAAGACCTAAGCCCGAGACCATGATAACTTTTCGTTTTGGGGCCACCAGAAGCAAAAAACACTATTCGTTCATTTTCATACACACACGTGCGTGCGTGCGCGTGTGCGTGTGCGTGTGCGTGTGTGTGTGTGTGTGTGTGTGTGTGCGTGTGCGTGTGTGTGTGTGTGTGTGTGTGTGTGTGTGTGTGTGTGTGTGTGTGTGTGTGTCTCTGTCAGCACGATAGCGGCCGTAAATATGGACCGATCTTGATGAAATTTGGTACAGACATGTAAAGTGGTAATCAATTGGACGAGTTCGTAAGCCAGCCCGATCGGACTACCGGAAGGGGGGTAAAGGGGGGGTAAACCCCCCTAAAAATGTGTTTTTTGAGTTTTTTTACATAGAAAAACAAAATTTATCGAATTTTTGATGGCACCATTGAATTCAGCTCAAAAAAACAAACAATTTAGAATTTTGAATCACTGCTCTATGTCCATTGGTTACCGAGATATTGAAAGTGGTAAACACAGTACGTTGTCCCAATGTTAACCTTATGGGGAATAAGTAAAATTCTATATCTCGCTTATTTCTCAACATACCTTGATAAAACTTGGTAATTGGCTATACTTCTAGTTTAGATCTACTAAATAATGAATTCAAACCACCCAGTTTTAATATACCCATAGCAGCAAACCTGCATACTCTTTCCCCATGTTATTCTTATGGAGCTTTCAAAAACATGTCAAATCTCGCTTGTTGGATTGAAATATGTTGTTTTGCATTTGAAATTCGCTGAGTATGCAGGTCTGCTGCAACGGGGGTATTTTTATCTTGTTACGACACTAACTTATTAAGTGAGGGAAGGAAAACATTCCAAATTGTTGTGATTATGGATAAAATAGTAGGATATGATAATCGTCGTTTTATTTTAAATATTAGGATTTTGAACTTTACATTTCTATCGTCGCGGAATCTCCTATTTTTCCTCGAATTATTCATTCGACGTCAAAACTTCGACGGTTCAACGATTCAAAATTCCAAGATTTTATCAGTCATGAAAAATACATTGCATGAGCATCGTCGACGCCATACAACAACTTTACGCATTTGTTAAATAAATATCTGTAAAACTAAAACAGCAATTATAACAGCAAGGAAAAACGTAAAGCTGCTCAAAAACAAATCAAAATTGAATTCGAATTATTTCGAAATTAATTTAGTGCCGGGAATACCATCACTACCTGCAAAGTTACATTTTTGAGTTTACAATCTCAAGTTTACACATAATACGTGTAGTTTCGTTAATCTTACTTTTTATGCTAAGTGTGAACGTTTGTGAGTTTGTTTGTTGCCATATTATGTAAGTCAGCTGTAACAACGTATCCATTTGTTAAGCCAACAACCAGCTCCTTGATTCGAACAACTAAAAACTATTTCTTCATCAAAAATAATAAGAATATTTTACATGTTTATATAACGAATTTAAATAAAAGTGTAAAAATGACAATATCTTGCTATCATTTTGAACGTTATGGCGAAGCCACTGGGGCTCTCTTGTATTTTATAAATGCCAGCTTGCATTTAAATAAGAGGTGTCCACCGTCAGGCTTAAATGTTCTTAATCTGACTATTTCCTACAAATACCAAGGCAAGTATTACTCCATCATACTACAATCCCCAACCTGTAGGAGTAATCTTGATTGTTTTCAATCACTAAATGCAGTACAAAAAGACCCCCGTTGCAGCAGACCTGCATACTCAGCGAATTTCAAATGCAAAACAACATATTTCAATCCAACATACCGAGATTCAACATGTTTTTGTAAGCTCCATAAGAATAACATGGGGAATGAGTATGCAGGTTTGCTGCTACGGGTATATTGAAACTGGGTGGTTTTAATTCAATATTTAGTTGATCTGAACTAGAAGAAGCCATTTACCAAGATTTATCAAGATACACTGAGAAAAATATCTTAGCGGAAAAGCAGAGTTTTTGCCCCAAGTCTAGAATCTGTACTCGCAATACGTAAATAAGGACTTAGCTCACGTACAGGAGTGTTGTGTCTGGACCCAGCTCAAAGACTCAGCAGAGTTTTGGGCATTAGTACAGACGCAGGACTCGCAGTCCTTCTTTAAGAACTTTTTCTCTGCAATTACGCTCGAACTGCCGTATTTGCAAATAATCAGGGAATTTACCGTGATTTTAAGGAAAAAAAACATTAAAGTGACGTCATAGATGGTTTGTATACGTCACAAAACACGTCATAAGTTTTTCCATGACTACTTACTGCCTGCAGCCCATTGCATTTACGATAGGCGTATGGATGAGAACTTCAAATTATATCCATGTGATTTGGTAAAAGCAGTTAGTCTTTACCTTGTTTTAGTTTGCACTATCATCAAATATTTTATCTCAATGGAATAAATATTTGTTAACCAAATCTGAATAGATTTAAATCCGTTGTGTTAGTTTTATATTTGGGATTGAAAATTTACAAATGTGATGTAAGTTTGAATAACAACATTTGGTTTCTATAATACAAATTTTATTAATGTTTTTACAGATTTACTTACTATAGTACCATTACATATAAAAAAGTAAATACATATAAAGTAAATGGTAGTGAAACGTCTCAAAGAATATCAAATTTCCAATTTTTCAGAGAAAAAGCTTAGATTTTTGAAGAAAATTAAATCGTTTTATTTGTCAGCAGATACTTATGTTAAATATTTTTTTATTTTTAAATAAATAGTTGCAAGGACACATCAATCAGTTTTAGACCTAAGATTAATTTTATCTGCCCAAAGTTTACACGAACAAATTACCAAAAAAAGTAATTGCACTGTTTAAATCCTGCTTCGATTTTTAATAACTCAGGGATTTTTAGCAAAGTCTTAAACAAGATGAATTGTAAGAAATAGAATGCAGGTCGAATATAACCTTGAGCAGTGATTCAAGATACTAAATTGTTTGCTTTTTGAGCTGAATTCAATAATGCTAGTAAAAATTGAATAATTTTTAATTTTCTATGCGAAAAACTCAAAAAACCCATTTTTGGGGGGGTTTACCCCCCTTCCGGTGGTCCGATCGGGCTGGTTCACGAACTCGTCCGAGTGATTACCACTTTACACGTCTGTACCAAATTTCATTAAGATCGGCCCATATTTACGGCCGCTATCGTGTTAACAGACATGTATATATGTATGTTATATATATATAATATATACATAAATTTAAACGAATAGTGTTTTTTGCTTCTGGGGGCCCCAAAATAAAAAGTTAACATGGTCTTGGGCTTAGGTTCCATGAGACCTACGGTAATAGCTTATTTCTTTAAGGAAATTCGCTAAAACCTAAATATATTTTTTTCCAGAACTTCCCTTCCGAATATAAATCTTACTACGACAACAACAAAATATAATTTCCACTCTTTACACTAATAAAATATTTCCCCGCCATTATAACCTCGCCATTATCACCCATTACATTAGATCGAATCAATTCGCCGGGGTCCATCCTAGCGCGAGAATGTTACAAAGGAAGCGTCGCCAGCCTTGGTTCTCCGGCGGACGGACTGTACTTGGAAAGTTCTGCTCCATTGCTGCACTAACTGCCGATCTCCCAACAATGGCTCGTCAACTTGTTATGTCTCCCGAGACAACGCGGGCTTGGATTTCCAGAAAATAATCTTTACTGAATTGTAACTAGGTGCTCCGCGCTGGCACTGATTAGAAAATAATCTTTACTGAATTGCAAATAGGTGCTCCGCACAGCCACTGATTTCTAGAAAATAATCTTTACTGAATCGTAACTAGGTGTTCCGCACAGCCACTGATTAGAAAATAATCTTTACTGAACTGTAACTAAGGTGCTCAGACCAGGTACTGATTTCTAAAAATTTTTACAAAATTGCAACTAAGGTGCTCCGCACAGACATTGATTTCTAGAAAATCTTTACTGAATTGGGTAACTGAGGTTGTTCGCACAGTTATTAATTTCTAAAAAAAAAACATCTTTACTGAATTGTAACTAAGGTGCTTCATATAGACAAATTTCTAGAGTATTTTTCTCTCTTCATATAGACAAATTCCTAGAGTATTTTTCTCTTGTTATTTACTTCAGTATGTGTTGAAAACAGGAAAAGCACTTCAACTCGACTATTGGAGGGGGGGGGGGGGTTTACTAAGTACTAAGTGCAACTTGGTTTCGCAAAACATTCACGAAACCATGTTAAGTATATCTATATAAAAAATTTCGCGACATGTTTCGGAAAGAAATGAGAAATCATGGTCCCACTAAAATACATTGTTTCACAGTAAGTAATGGAAATGTTTGAGACGTTTTTGTGTTTCGCGTGAAACGTTCCGCGAAACCAAGTTGCACTAATGTCATACGACCTTAAACCTCAAACAAAGTCTTCCATCGCGAACTTTTTAAAATTATCTTGCCTCAGAATAAAACAGTTACTACGGTAACCTTTTGCAGGCATTATTAATTGGCATCTCTTTACCAATTATCAAAGAAGAATGTACGATAGCAAGGTTATGCTATAGTAACGTCCGTCGGTCCCTACATATAGGACGTAGATGCAACAATTGGTCAGCGTGGATGAATACAGTTAACATTAACTTTGTCATAAAACGTTAAGGCTGGTACATCTTTACACATTTGTGCAACCGTATATCCGTAAAGGTTGCCGTGACCAAAGGCCGAATTCGCTAATGGTCTGTAGGTTTAAAGAGTATGACTAGCTACATACAGCCTTGCACATACCACACAGCTTTTAACCTTGTACTGTATGTCTCAGTTTAAACTACCATTATATATTTCTCCACCGCCTGCTAAGCTTAGTCATTTATAACTCCTTTTGCAGAGGTATTATTACTATATCTTCAGGAGGAAGTAAAGTGATCTCTTTTTTCTCCCTCAGGGAGTAAAGCAAATCTATAAAAATTGCATTTAATTTAATATTTGATCGCCTTCAAATGTCAACGCAGACATGCAAATATGTTGCCGCTCAACGCTTTGCAAGCGGCAACGAGCCTAAAATAGCGACTGAACGGAACATGTGATGCTTTGCAGCAATTAAGGTCTTGAAGTTATGTCAATAAACACAACACAATCAACTTGTGTTTGTTTCAATCAACTTTTTCCTGTCAATACAATATTTATTTATACATTGCGTATTTACTTATTTGCTCAGGTGGAGGGAAAATGTTGTGGGCCACTGGATTAATGTAAATACATTGTCTCCCTAAGGAAGATTTCCCTCGGGAGAAAATCTTGCACTTTGCCCTATTTATACAAAAAGTACCTGGTGGACCGAGCTTTGCTCGGTGTTATTTCATGTTTACCAGTTCATCCAGTTACTATAAAATATTTCAATGTCATAAAATTGATAAATAGAAACCTTTTTTATTGCTCCATGGACTCTTCATCCCACTTACTGTATTTTCCCTTGATGGCTGTAAATTCCAAACAGCTGTTATGATTACTTCATTTGTTTACACTTTCCTTGTTTATTTTCGTTGCTATCACGGCAACCCATAAGGCCAATGTTAAAATTTTACAATTAAAAAATTAGATTTATTACGTAATTAGATTTTTTCTGGCCAAGTAATCTGCATACAAGACGTTATTAAGTCATAAATTACTTATTTACAGACTTTGAAGGAAATCCTCGGAGCCGTTTTTGAGATCGTTGTGCAAACAAGCAAGCAAGCACAATAACATTGCTCGTATTTGAGTATAGGATAGGATAAGCGAAACTTTAGAACCCATCTCCACAGTTAAATCTATGTTTAAATCGATATTTTTCAATTTGATAAAAATAATCTAATTCTTTAAAAACATACGTATTATATGTAAAACTTAAATGAAACAAAGTTAGTTATAAATTGTTATAACCAACCGTTTATCAAATTGCCAGTTCCATAAGTTTACTGTCCTATTAAATTAGTGAGACTAGTGATTCTACACTACAGTATATTCATAAATAGCAAAAATTTGGTTTCTTAGTCAATTTTAATTCATGTGAGACATGTGGTATTACGATGATTCTGGGAATGAAAGTTATGGAAGTAAGGAATATAGTTGGCAGTGAAACTGAAGTAGACATAAACTGCAAAATCACTTATATGATCAGCAACTTTCGTTACCTGGATTAACAATTTGTTCTTTATTTTCCCACGATGTAATAGAAGGGAGGACATAATCTACTCTTACCTATAGGTTATTTTATGCGTCGGTAGTACCGAAGTGACGTGCAAAGTAAATTTTCTAACGGTTTAAAACGTGCGCCTAAAGTTCATGTACCTACTCGGTATTTTCAATCATGTTTTTGTGATCTTTAATGTTTTCGCTTAAATCCGGTACACAGCGAAGTACGAAACGTTGCTGGAACATATCGCTCCTATATGGAACGTCGCTCGGCATATGGCTTCTTGTTTAATTTATTGTTTAATAAATAAATATAAATGCCAGTAACTGAACCGTAACTAAAAAATAAAAACGGAGACTCTCCGTAAACTCATGCGGATAAATATAAAAACTTTAAATTAACGTTTCTATCAAGATTCGTTTATATTTAAAACAAATCGCGATTGTATACATAAAAAAATATCGACATTAAAATCGATTTTAACGGTGGAGACAAATTCTCAAGTTCCGCCAAAAACAAAACTACATCAACTTCGAACTCTGCAATGCTCAGCAATGCGCAGTCAGGCAGCGCAACAGGCGCAAAGTTGAAATAATTCAACCATAGACAAGTGTCGCGGGCCTCCACGAGAGGATACGCTTGTGCTATTGACATTGGATTAACTCCCCTCTCCCCCTTCCAACCCCCCGCCCCCCCCCCCACCAACGTAGAGTCTCCACAAACCGCTTGCAAAGTTTATGCCTTGGTTTGTTGCGGTCCAATGTTATGTTGCAATGAGCCATTCAGTGATGAAACGTTATTACAATATACATTCTTTCTCCGTAATATTAGGTCTTGTGATTATTTCAATCGTGTTTTTCGTATCAATATGCTAATGAATTATCCTTTGCGCATTTATTTATTTACACGGGGGAGGAGAAATGTTAGGTGTATGGGGGGAGTAAAGTGGATTGTCTCCTTCAGGAATATTTCCCTCGGGAGACAATCATGCACTTTACCCCTTCTGTACAGAAATGACTAGATTAACTTAAACCCTGTTCAGCTATTTGCGGTGTTATGTTGCAATGAGTCATTGAGTGATGAAACGTTTTTGCATATTATATTCTTCCTCATCATATAATGAAGCTTCTCTACAAGTCATGTTTTTCAAGAGTGAAAAGTAGTCCAAAAGTTTTCAAATGTCTGAGCAGAGCAGTTTTGCATATATGTACTCAGAGCTACCAAATATATTTCCAATATATACATTTAATATTTAGGTAGGTATTTTGTTGTAGGCCCTACGCATTTGAGTAACAATGAAAAAAATGTCAATCGTGGAATCGTCAGTGAAACATTTTCAGGCTTAATTTATCATTATAATCATAATTTCATTGTTGGCAACAGACAAAACACTGTTTTTGTTGGTAGCATAATTTATTAATGTTAAATGGGTAGGTTATTTATTTTTTACCCCACCCCAGTATGACCAATCATGTGCATTACTTAGGAAACCAATCCAATTTGGAGAACATAAAAATAAACTAGGAAAAAAATCAGACCGACAACTGATTTTAACAATTTTATACGATAAAAATCAAACTAACCAAGATATACTGTATGAAGAGTTCCTGAAAGCCAGGAAGGGCGTTTTGTATAGGTTGAATGATCCAGAATACTGTGTCTTAGTTGTCATGTATCGAATCCATTAAACGATGACAATACACAGACAGGCCACGAGTACACGGGCACGCCATCTAGCAAGGTCATGGCTTCACCGGCACACGCCAACTACTGTGCACTGTGCACTGTCCTTGCTATGTGTCGTATGAAATTACGATCTTCAAAATCGTTCACTAAATCATCATCTCACAAAAAGGTATCCTTTAGGTATTATTAAAAATATTATTTAAAATATTACCACAACGAAACTTTTTCAGATCATCTATGCCTTTATTTGGAACCAATTCCGATGATTGAGGTGTCGAGTAGCTAGAATATTCATCAGGATTATTTTAACATAGTTAATTATTTTATAAGATCAAAGAGTTTTTCCCCAATGTCAATGTCTTCACCCAAATGTTATATGTATAGCTATTATGGCTGGTGTATTAGAAATGCGACATTTTAGAAAACTAAGAATATCGGCAGTTATTTTAAAAACTTCTTATACATGTTTATCCTCATTTTATTGGATATGTTGTCCTGCACCAAAACTTCATACATCTTTTTCTTTAGCTCTCATGGTTTTCATGTTAATTAAAAACGAAACATACAAACACTGACCTAATATGATTTTTTTTTTCAAAACGGCGGTTAAAGCGCAGTTTGAATTTTAGGGGAATTTTAATATTGTTATTATAAGGAAGGTAGGCATCATCTGTACCAAATTCCTAAGGTGTAATTTTTCTGGAATCAAGCCTAATTTTTACTTAACGATCAGTATTTTTATAAAGAACTTTTTAAAGTAATATTTTAAAGTTTTTCCAAGTTCAAATGTAGTAGGATGTACGTAGAATCGAATCCAGACTGTAAAAAATATTACGTTCACAGATTATAAGAAAAACTAAGTCTCCTTCTCATAATTAGACAAGAACTATCATTGCAAACTTGAGTTTTTTTCCACTGTTGCCAGGTCGTAAAATTTCAGAAGAATAAGACTGTTTTATAATATCGTAAATCAAACGGCAACCCCGTTTTGCAAAAACGTGTAGAGGTCGTGAGGTATATGTTGACGCTTGAGTTTGACGTCTCGGCAGAGGAGGGGAGGAAATCTTCGATGACGTGGAAGTAAACAGACCCAAATGATTATGCTATATACTAGTCTGGTAGCTAAAAAATCCTGAACCAAAACAAAGTGTGCTTTAATATTGGAAACAATGTTGCCCTTTGAATAAAAATCAATAAACGGGTGGAATGTTTTTACTTTAGTATGTAACAGATGATTGACACAACAAATTCAGTTTATTATCAGTTATTATTTATTTCCCCTCCTTTAAAAATCCAAATTCATCTATTTTTATTTGTAAACACCCAGGCTTCATCATGTCCCTCACTACCTCCAGGGGAAGAATAAACCAGCTGTTTAAGTAAAAAATCACCCTGAACCGTACCCCTCGCCGCCCCACGACCAGGAAGGCCCGCGGGTGGCGGGGGGGGGGGGGGGGCGGCCAGAAGGAGGTCGCGGAGATTTCACCTTGTGCCACTTGCGATACTTTCGACATCTCCGCTGCGAGCCCGCGCCGCGCTGGGTCCTGGGAACGCTACGGGCATTAAATACAACCGACTTTATATCGACTGTGACTTCTTGGTCATTCGATTTATCGACTTTTACGATTGAACTGGTTCCGGGACCTGGAAACGCTATGGGTAGAGCCTATTTAACGTAGGCTTAGATCGATTCAGTGCGATAACTAGTTCTTTCGATCCATCGAGTTTTACGATTTTTATATTTCCTCCATCGTTATCCATCAACTGATAACAATTAACTGATGTGTCGAAATTGATAAGTGGCCGAATTTGCCAGTGTGTCGGAACGGAATGTTTTAACCATTGAATGAAGTGCAACAGAGGCACTAAACTATATCGGAGCATGACCATATAGTTGATTGTTACATAGCCACCTCTGGTAATATTACTTGTTATAACAAAGTGAACCGAGTTTGATCCAATGTCGACGGTCAGAGCCACTGTTTCGAAAATTCAACCCTTCACTGTAGTTACTGAAGTGGTGCCCCACTCTCTTGAAGTTCTGAGACGTATTAGCAAGTCAAAATACAAATTCCTTTAATGTTAAAATTCATCCAGCCGATATTGAGTTATGACTGTGAAACGAAAACCCCAAGCGTATTAATTGATAGACGGACAGTACTGATATAGTTTAATTTTGATAAAGATTTTTCAGTGAAGATGCATGCGGTTACATTAAAATTCGCAAATTTGGTTATTACACAATAATATAGTATGTTTAGGTATCCTCATCGTAAATAAATATCGTTGTAAAATACGTGATACGTGTCAAATCAAATTATTTGAAGTCTTCAGTTACATAATTTTTAGAATTAATGATAAAATTTCACTGAAGGATAGATCATAAACCAAATATAAGAATATCAAATTTCAAAATTACGGAACAATGGGTATTAAATTAGGAGAATTAAATTATAAGCAGACAAGAGGCTCACTCTGGACAAAAACAAGTCAAAACAATACTTGACTCGTATGAGGGTCCACTGGGGCACTCGGATGTTCGTCACCAGTCGATGACATTGTACTAGTAAGTTATACGGACATCAGCCTATAACATCATCCGTCCCTAGCGACTATCCGGACAGTCCGGATTATGCCACTGTCCGGGTCGGCGGAGCCGGACGGTCCGGACACTCGCTACTTTCTCTCCCCAGGACGTCCCCGTGTGCCGACACTGCGCTGTGAAAGCCTCGTTCCCATACAACACCGGGGCCGTCGTACAGAGCGATAGTATCGTGCATTTTGAAAGTTTTCTTACATTGCGATAGATATCGTTAAGGGTGTGCGAGTACTCGAGTATCGAGATTTGTCGAGCCGTGTACTAGACTTGACTCGAAATTTCTAAAAATACTCAAAGTTCGAGCCAAGTAGTTACCCCCGCCGTTTATCTGAAATCGGCACGCGCGATTGGGTTTAGTGGTAATTTTTTACACCCACCTTTGACTGGCATCGGTAAAAAATCCTTAGTTTGAATTTAAATAAAGATTTTTTTTCAAGTAATTGTCATCGTTATCCCTCTTTATT
Source organism: Flexamia atlantica (assembly GCA_035578135.1). Taxonomy (NCBI): domain Eukaryota; kingdom Metazoa; phylum Arthropoda; class Insecta; order Hemiptera; family Cicadellidae; genus Flexamia; species Flexamia atlantica. Next base: position 762,105 of record JAQJVK010000020.1, read on the forward strand.
CCCTTCTAGAATTAAGTCATTTCTTGTTCCTTCCCTTGGTCAGCATAAGTAAACAAGTAAGCTTGTAAGCTGATATTTTAAGCAATCATTGTTATAGGCTTTATTAAGGCATATATTTAAGCAGAAGACCTGAGTTTTGGATATTTTATTTGAAAACACAAGTAAGACAAGTAAAGTTCAAGAGATTTTAAGTAAAATTTGTCTTGAGTTAGTTGATATCGTTTGACATACTTGCTCTTCTTAAGTCTGCAACTTTTAACAAGAAGTTGAATAGCATTAAAGTTTTAAATTGTATTTGAATTAATTCGGATTATTTTTCATGATGATTATTCTCATAGTGGTAGAAAAACTGCTATCTTGTTACCAAAATCACTCGACTCGAAAAAAGCTCGAAACTCGACGAATATTACTTGACTTGACTTGACTTCAAAAAATCACTACTCGCAAACCCCTTTACCGTGCAGAACGGTAGTTATCGTACTCTTCGAATGATTCGGACTGTCGCCGTAGCCAAGTATCGTATGTAACGGCCAAAATGGCATCAAGTTTGTACGCGTTAATTAATTTATTTTTAGACGCTCTGCAACAGACTGCAAATAGACTGCCGCTTTTGAAGACCATTTGTCTAGGACAAAGTAAATATAACAGTGATTCTGGTCACCAGTGTAATGTTTACATACCCAGATTATATTCTTGACTGTTCGTATGTAAATAACAATAGTAAAATGGTAAACTGGAATTATTTTCTGTTTATATAACTGTTTCTATTTAATTTAATTAGTTTTTAATACTGACCTACAACTAGGCAGTATTTTAATTTCATTTAGTTATCTATGTGTGTATTACTTAAACAGTATTGTAAGGGTGGAAACAAATAGTTTATTTATTTATCTATTCTTATTTTCTGCAGTTTTTTCTAAAGTTATTACTGAGACACTACCACGGAATATACAAAAATACCACACTAGCGGCCTATCTTGTAAACTTGAGGTTATATCTTATAACGCATTGGACATTCTCGAACTCCTTCTACGTAATTTCACAACTTAAACGGATGAAGTTTACTTAGGATACAATAAACCTACGTGAAGTTATGATAATTCCCCACCCTTTCACCATAATTATGGCAAGGAAGACCAACGGACAAAAGTACTCGTCCAAGATTTAAGCACATGCTATTTACTAATAACCATCACATTTGATATCTTTAGAGAAAGAAAAATTTAACTAAAATTACGTTAGTTTTTCCGTCCCTGTACTTAGTTATGTTTCTGCGGTGAAAGTCCCGCCATGTTTTCCGCTCAAGCTAGACTGATACACATCTGGTCTCCTCCGCATTCTGGTAATTAGTCTTGCTTTCCCCAGTCAACTTTCTTTGTACCCTTCTTTGACGTCCTCTGTTCGGCTCGGTCGCCATAACACTGTAGTAATAAGGAATTGGCTTTGGACGTTTCTCTAAAAGAAATTAGAATTATTCATATTCTTTGTGTGTGCGGCCAGTACTACGGCTTGAACTATTTGCTTGACGCATTCCCAACTGGGTCAATCCATATCAAGTGGTCCAGAGGTGGTTGCTTCAGCATTTTTATTATTTTAAATATTTTTACTATTTAAAGTACAATACTTTGGAAGTACAAAAACACTATTAGTTTATTTTTTGGATGTGTATATAACCAATGGCGGCCATTTTCTTATCGACAGAACGCTCATTTTCGGCTACTTTCGAGCTCTACATAAAATTCAATATCTCTGCACCACCTATTCATCTTACAACACTCAAACAATCTCTTCAGAAATAAATGAACTTTATTTAAGGTTCCAATGAGTTTGCACTAAAAACTAATAAGGGTCTAAAAATACCTTTAAAGTTCATAGAGGTAATTTTACGAAAATGGGTTTCTTTCAAATAGCACTTTTTCAAACAAGAAGACAAAAATGACTATTTGTAGGTAATTTTTGTATTTTAAAGGTATAGGTAGGTACTTCAAAATCACAACGTTTCAAACTGTTTACTTGCACAGCTTTTTAAAAAAATGTTTGAAAATTCAGAAATTTTTAAAATTTTATAAGTTAAAAGCTTTTTATTTTTGTTGGGCATGAAAATAAAAATTTCAGACTTGGCTCAAATGTAGTACTTAGTGAGGGATTGACCTATAAAAATTTCATTTTGTGGACTCAACTGCTTGCAAAGATATAATATTGAATCGTGCCCAAATAAGTATACAATCCTCTGCGATTTAGAAGCGTATATTATTTTCTTTTCAGTTTTTTTAGCCAACTACCCAGGATAAGATATAATTAAGAAGATTAAGATTTTTTCAAGAAAATAAGCGTACGACATTATGGATTGACGAATTGGTAATGTTTTATCACAATGAGTAAATTAATGTTTGAACTTATTAACGCATCTTCCAGGTACTATTTTGTATATATTACTGTAGATTAAAACCCACATTTTTTGTGGCCGTGTTTGTAAGATTGTATATTAAAAATGAATCTTTACTTAAAGGATATCAACAAGGGGTATGCGAATAGTGATTTTTGAAGTCGAGTCGAGTTTTCAAATACTCGTTCGAGTTTCGAGCTTTTTTCGAGTCGAGTTTATTTTAGTGAAAATATAGAAGTTTTCCTACAACTACGATATCATAATCATGTAAAAAAATCTAATTAATTCAAATACAATTTGAAATTGTAATGCTATTCAACTTAGGAGTGTTCCTGGGTTAAGAGCAAGTCAACGATATCAACTAAATTAAAACAACTTTTTAATTACAATTTCTTGAACTTGACTTCATTTACCTGTGTTTTCAAATAAGGTAACTGAAACTCAGGTCATCTGCTTAAATATATGCCTTCATAAAGCCTATAACTCAATGATTGATTAAAATGTCTGCTTAAATGCTTCGATATTTTCTTAAACTGACAAAGAGGAGGAACTAGATTAACTTCATATTCTAGAAAGGAATAAAGTGTATAAGTTAATTTTGGACAAAAATACGAAACTCTTTAATTAATTTCAAATAAATGATTTTTTACCGATGCCAATCAAAGATGGGTGTAAAAAGCCACCACAAAACCCAATCGCGCGTGCCAATTTCTAGTAAACGGCGGGAGTAATTACTCGGCTCGAATTCTGAGTTTTTTTTTTTAGAAAATTTGAATGGAGTCGAGTAGTACTGAGTAGTAGTAAACTCGGCTCGAAAAAACTGAATGTTCCAGTATTCGCACTCCGCTAATTTTAACCCATCCGTTTTGTCAATAATTATAAAAAATACATTGAACGTTATTGCAAGGGAGGTGTAGGCATATATAAGAATGTAGTTAAGTTAAAAATAAATTTAAACCAGAGATTTCTTAAGGATTTTAACTAACTCTTAGTCAAGGATAACTAAAAAAAAGGCAACTAAATTCTTTAATGTTATTACGTTTAAGAGAAGCTGTAAAAAGAAAAGCCATTACAAGTTTTAATAGCCGCAACACGTTGGAAGAGTTATATAGAATAACGATAAATTTTCCTTTAAGTGGGGACTTAAACTTAACAACTTTGTTTTATGTTTTTAGGTTTCCAAATACAGATTATACTCTTGTAAAGATTAGTCACAAATAACAATTGACTTATCTGAAAAAAATTTTTCTCTTAAATGTGAGATTTGTGTCCCACAAATATGTTCGGGTTCTTCATTTTTTTAGATGTTGATTAAGAAAGTTTACTGCTGCTTATAATGTCAATATGGGCAGAACGTTCTACAAAACAATTGCATTTATTTATTTATATTTATTTATAAATTCATTTTGCTGGCTCCACAAAACAACTTATCAAAGAATGTACGTAAGCTCAGAATCGTAGTTGGAGTCACAAGTTCCAAAACTCTAACTAACGATAACGATCCCATGGTTATTATTTACGAGTAGCGTATGGAAACGGCGGGCTGGATATCTAACCAGGCGAGATATAGTAAAACATGACTGTTACCAGACAGTACTTTTAAAGAAATCTTCGAAATTACAATAAATAAATACCCCCGTTGCAGCAGACCTGCATACTCAGCGAATTTCGAATGCAAAACAACATATTTCAATCCAACATAGCGGGATTTGACATGTTTTTGAAAACTCCATAAGAATAACATGGGAAATGAATATGCAGGTTTGCTGCTACGGGTATATTAAAACTAGGTGGTTTTAATTCAATATTTAGTAGAACTGAACTAGAAGAAGCCATTTACCAAGTTTTATCAAGATACGTTGAGAAATAACCGAGATGTAGAATTTTACTTACTTCCCATAGGTTAACATTGACAACGGACTGTGATTACCACTTTATCTCGGTAACTAATGGACGTAGAGCAATGATTCAGAATACTAAATTGTTTGCTTTTTATGAGCTGAATTCAATGATGCCAACAAAAATTCGATAAATTTTATTTTCCTATGTAAAAACCCCATTTTTGGGGGGTTTATCCCCCTTTACCCCCCCTTCCGGTGGTCCGATCGGGCTGGTTTACGAACTCATCCGAGGGATTACCACTTTACATGTCTGTACCAAATTTCATTGAGATCGGACCTTTTTTACGGCCGCTATCGTGCTGACAGACACATATATATATTCGTGTATGAAAATAGACCTTTTGACAGCCTGGTTTTAGGCACTCTAGGCCCTCGAAATGTCGTTTACCAGAGCGCTAAGCACTTGAAAGGTGACATACAAGTATTTATATATATATGTATTTATATATATTTTTATTTTTATTTATATGTATATATATTTATTTATATTTGTATTTATATGTATAACGAACAAGAATTTATATATATAAATTCGAACGAATGGTGTTTTCTGCTTCTGGTGGCCCCAAAACGAAAAGTTATCATGGTCTCGGGCTTAGGTCTTACCATGAGACCTACGGTAATAGCTTCCTCCCTATAGGGGAAATTCGCTAAAAAGTATTGCATCAGTCAACAATGAATTTTTAACCCTCTAAAGGAACAAGAGATCAAAATTGCTTCTCATCCGAGGAGTAACGAATTTCAATTTATCAAAATATCAGTCTAAAATGGCAATTTTTTTCAGCAAAGTCGAATACATATATGTTCCTGAGATGATGTTGAAGGATGAGCGAGTATGAGGCCAGAGGGGGGTGGGGGCTTCCGTGCATTAGGCCAGCTTTAATCATGCCGACATTGCTGATCAAAGGAGCCAATCAAATGGCTCTTTCACCCCGAAAAACCCTTGTTTGTTCATATTGCGATAAAATTCCGTTATTTGTAACTGTTTTATGTTCTTAATCCGTCAATATAAGTAACGCCTGTGTAAATCCTATTTAATAATATTATAAATGTGAAAGTATGGGTGTATGTAGGAATATCTGTCTTTCAACCACGTGAAAAATACTGGACCAACTGAGCTGAAATTTTGCAGGAATAGAGCCACTATAACAGAAAAGGACATAGGCCTATGCACTTCCTTAAAATCCCCTCGGGCTACGCCCTGTGTACGTCCTTAGCTTCAATGTTTACATTTTATAAGGATGTAAACACTCAAATAATGAATTGTAAACAGCTGTGAATACTAAAATTTGACAGTTCAAAGAGCAGAAGTAAGATCAGTTGTAATTTTTATCGTGAGCGAAGTCACGGGCAACTGCTAGTATTTGAATATTTGTTTAAATTGAACCCCAATACAAAATTGGTGGGATTATAAGTACGAGCAATTCTCACTAATGAAGAAAAAACCTAACATCACGACGTTTCGGGATGTGAAATCCGATAGCGTCTTCAGGTGGAAAACCACAAGGACATGACGATATCTGTGGCCGCAAAAACAAGACGAAACGACACAGAAACAATCTAAAAAATGGCAGTGCAGTGTTTCAAAGCTCGCCGATAGAGCTGTTTCCCTGCCACCACCTCTGAAATTCAAATCGACTCGACCGAATTAATTGTGAATTCTTTCCCCACTTCAATTCCAACGCCGACTGAACACGTCACGTTCTACTGTCCACTTCTCTTTAACTTGGCCGCCATTACTGGTTTTAGTTTTCCTAAACTGTCCGAGGTTGCAGTGCTACAACATAAGACGATGCAATGAGCTAGCTACACAAGAGGCAAATTCACACATGAACTACTGTACGATCCTGATTCGCTTGAACATAAAATGTAGTACAGTCGTTTACCGTGCACTGTGTTCTGAACAGAAAAATAACATAGATAAGTTAATCAGAAGTACCGATATTTTAGTTCAGATATATCGCATAGAACAAATCGATATTTTGTTCCGAGTTCTCGTATTTTAAAATAGATATTGTGTTCCAAGTTTTTTTTTTTATTTATTCGCAGGTACCGATACATTTAAATTGATTATTGATATTTAAAAATGCCATCTCTATGAATGGTAAAGTATCTTCGATATGTCAGAATTACCGGTATTTTGATACCGAAGTATCGCAAAAACAGAAATCGATGTTGTGGTTCCGATTCAACATACATATCGATATTTAGGTTCTAATACGTCAAAAAAAGACAATGGATATTTAAAATGACATCCCGAAGGATAGTAAATAACTTTTATACATCGGAACTATCAGTATTTTGGACCCGATATACTGCAAAAAAATCTACATTTTAGTTCCTTTATGTCGTATTCAACGATATTAACGAACCGTTAAATAACAAAATTATCATAGATATTTTGAAACATGCAATCTCAAGAAATGGTAAAATAACAGCAATAAATCGTAATTATCGATATTTTGGACCCGATATATCGCAAAAGCGAATCTATATCTTGAATCCGATACATTATATTATTGATATTTAGGTTCCGCTTCTTTGGAAAAATTATATAGCGATATTTTTAATTGAATGCATAGAAAAAATATGCATCGATATTTACAAAATCAATTGCCATCCCAGGGCACCGTTCACACGGCTGCAGCGGGGCCGGCGGACTTGCACACGTCATTTCGGCTATTTCCAACCGCATCCTTGGGTTGACGCCGAGCCGCGCTATGCAGACACAATCGGTTGATAAATTACGGTTCACTACATTCATTAGGCAGCTTACACATACTAACCTGACATCTATCGTGGGGTAATAGTAGTTTATGCAACGATTGTATAATGAATGTCTTTAAGCCACGAGTGAGATGTAAGTTAGAACACGAGCGAAGCGAGTGTTCTAAATATCTCACGAGTGGCTTAAAGGCATAATACAATCGTTGCATACACTATTTTATCTACGACCAACAATATACAACAAAATTTCCCCGAAGTTAAACAAAACTCATGACTTTTAATAATGATGGAATAGGTCAACTAAAATTTGAGGTTAGGCAAATAAGCAGACTGAACCATGAATCGTTGTGGAACAATCAGCTGATGGGATAAGTAAACTCAAACATGAATCGTAATGCAACAATCAGCTGATGTGCGAATTGCGTAATTGTTATTATGACACTACTTCCGTCAAATGCCGAGCTCTCATTGGTCTAGAACCAGTACTCTAAAGTGACTCCAGTACTCTAAAGTCGTCATTAGAGTACTGCTTGGTTTTTGGTGTTTTAATGTATATCATTATAATGTTTATTGTAATACCATAATTGGCGCTTATTGCAATGGTCGTAGATAAAAATTTAATTTGGTGATAATTTAATACCCTAAGGTGACAGGCTGTGGAAGTTTTTTTTAGTTTGTTTTAAAACCAGTCATTTAACTTCAAATGTTGTATTTTTAAAACCAGTCAAATTACTTCAAAGTTGAATTTTCGTAAATCAATTTTTTTGTTCGTTGAATCAAATGCTTAATTCGTTGAATTATTATAAATAATTTTTCAAAGTCAATCCTTCAGGACAAGAGATTCAAATTGAAACTAAATTAAAAGATTAGGTGTGTTTGTTTTTACTGATTTTGAATAAATAATTTATTTGTTTCATTAGTTGTGTCTATTAAACATTTCATGGAGTTAAATTATTGAGGCGATATTTATTAGATTGGTGTTTGAAACGATTGTCATGTATACTAATAGTAATTTAACTAATAAAATGCAGGTGACACCCTGAAAAGTACAATATGAAATACATTTTTTTGAATTTGCCACAGACACAGTATAACTATTACAGTTTAGATTTATACAAGCTACAAGGTCCCTAGTTTAATTCGAACTTGGCGTTTGTTGTTAGCTTCTCATGAATAAACCATATGACTTTGAAACAACGTGATCTTGAATGTTGACCTTAAAATAACTGATTCAAACTTTACCAGGCTGTAATAGTTTAATAACAGTTTGTTACAGTAACAGTTTATTACTGTATTTACAATACTTCATGACACCATTCTATTGATTATCAAAAATTACAAATGCAATTCTTAAGTTCTTCAACAAATTACACACAATTTTATCGTCCTTGGACCTTTCAACCAGTGAGCCTTAAACAATAAAAAATCATAACCCATAATCTATCTCTTGGGGCTAATACAACACCCACGTTACACAAACACGCATTACATGAAGGTTGCTGTATCTATACACCTAGTGGGGGGGAGTGGGGGGGAATCCTCGCGAGTGACCCGGAAGTTCCTACATTACCCCCCCTCCCCCCCTCCCCCCCCGCCTTGCACTAGTATATTGCAGCTTTGTTTACTGCTTTGCCAACCTTGATCGCCCAGCTCGCTAGCTAGATCCCTACTCTACCACTTCTACCAGGCTTAATTGTTGATGCGAAACTGTTTTGTTGCTTGTTTCACGCGCATTTCGCAATTAATGGACTGGCAGCAAGATGTTTAAAAATAGTAAGTTCAATCTTATATGAGCAAGTTATATCTTATAAGAGTATCTTACTTTTCTTTTAAGAGTAAGTTTACTCTTATATGAGCAATATTATCTTGCGTGTGTGCTTGCAATCGCAATATACATTGGTGCTTGTTTGCACAACGATCTTAAAAACGGCCTCTAGGATTTCCTTTAAAGTCTTAAAATATAAGAGGTTCATTACTAAAGAACGTGTTCTATACCGATTACTTGGCCAGCCGGTCCAAATCCAATACCGAGCCGGTCCACCACGACTTACTGCGGTACTACAACTCCTATACTACTTGTATAGGACAGTTATTTTTTGAACAGTTCTACAGTACTACTACTACAGTTTGAACAGTACTACTTGTTTTGAACAGTTATTTTTGACAGCTATATTCTGATTTTTCTAAAATCTAAAATATTCAACCACTTAAGGCCCCCGTGTTCAATTTCTCGACAATATCTAGTATTTGGACCGTCGTCTTTTACCACGTAAACAAAACAACTATGTACTCTATTTACGTAAAACACACATAAACTGAATTCAAGTATTCGGGTTTTCCCGTTAGAATATTCATCGAGCTGGGGTGTTGTTTAACACATGACAATTGCAAAGGTGGTGGAATAGCAGTCCAGTTTTCCTGATAGTCTGCAATATTATTCAACTAACGATTTGAAAAAAGCGCAATAATAAGTAATACTATTATATAATAGTTTTTCTAAAATACAGTGTGTACATATATGAAACCGCTTAGCGGGCCTAAAAGGCCAGCAAAATTATTGAGTATTAAACATTAATTTGAGCTGCTCTATTTCGTTTATTGAGGTAACCCTGTAATTTAGAGAAGTACTTAGGGTTATTCACTGAATAAATAAAATTATTATTATTATTAAGTAAGAACTAATACTAAATTGCAACAGATTTTAAGGTTCATTAATGGGATTTATAGACGTCAGCAACTTCTGCATCAATGACTCCATGCAGAAGTTAAGTGAGCTAAAACGCGTCATTTGACTTAGCCCAGTCCTAATTTAGAACCAAGTACCTGTGGACCGAGCCATGCTCGGTATTATTTTATATCCAACAGTTCATCCAATTACTATAAACATTTCAGTATCATAATATTTATAAATACACTTTTTTTTATTACTCAATGCAATCTTTATCATACACATTGTATTTTACCTGGATGACTTTTGTTTGCAAACAGCTGTTATGATTACTTTAATTATTTGTTTCCATATTTATTTTGTTGCTATCATGGCAACTCGTGAGGCCAATGTTAAAATTTCACACCTTTTAAATTCATTTTATTACGTTATTAGATTTTCTCTGGACAAGTAATCTGTAAAGAACACGTTTTTGAGTCATAACTACTTATTTCTAGATTTTGAAGGAAATCCTCGGGGCCGGTTTTGAGATCACTGTGCAAGCAAAGCAAGCAAGATAACATTGCTCATAACAGTATAGGTTAATAAAATTAAATTTACGAACTGGCTGGGCCAGGCTATTTAACTCGATCTATATTCTCCCTCGGTCAGCGCGGTTGGCAGCAGTGTTACCAGACAGAATTTGGCATTTTACCCGCTAACTACGCTAGAAATCCCCGCAATAATCCCCGCAAGTCCCACAAATCGGATACTTATCCGGAAAACCACCTACAATGACTTTCAAATACCCAAAACCGGGTAGTTTTTTGCAATTACTAGGTAAGGAGGGAAACCTTACATCAATAAACTGCACACTACATACCAAAATATGTCTATTTACTTCGAGTAGTGTTCTCAAAACCATGAAAACATTATTTTTCTAATCTTAAACGAACATTGGATATTTGCACAGCAAATCATAATCAAAAAATCCGTTTTTTTGTTGTAATCTTAATTAGGATGATCCCGGGTAAATCCCCGCAGCTCAAATCTAAAATCCCTGGTTTTACCTGACTTTTCACGGTCCTCTCAAGATCTTAGAACGGCCTTCAAAATTCCCGAAAACGGGCAAATACCCGGTTTCTGGTAACACTGAAATCAATTAAACCATACCAAATAAATATTACCGGAGTAAAAAATCTTATGTAGTTCGTACAAAATACCCGGTTTTAACCTTTCTCTTAAACATCCGGGTTTTTGAATAAATCCCCGCAGCCCAAATCTCAAATCCCCGGTTTTACCCGATTTTTCTTAATCCCCGCCAAATCCCCGCACGGCTTCCAAAATACCCGAACACCGGGCAAATACCCGGTTTTTGGCTAAACTAAATGGTAGGTTGGTAACGTCTGCTTCAGCGGAGAGGGAAGGAATTCGTGTGATTCACTCGGCTGGGCTATTCCAGCGTCCGTATCTCACAGTGCGGGGATTGCGCGGGGCTTGTGTCAACACTGTAGTGACTCACCGGACTTCATTGGTCACTTACTGGCTACGAGTGGGGGATAAGTAAACATGAGTGTGTGAGGGTATTTTCTAATTCAGTAGGCTCCCTATTATCCGGACCCCTCGGGGCCGAGGCCTGTCCGAATAACAGGTTTTCCGGTTAAACCGACGTTTCCTTAAGTTATAAAATCCAAAAAATAAAAACTAGATACTGTATACTAGAATAACTTGTCCACTAAATTTTTCCCGCGTGTATCGTCGACATCGTTTCTCAGTCCCTCAAAAACTAACTTATTTCACACAAAATTGAAGAGATCGTACTACAGTATTTAGACACGTCATTACTGGTCTCAAATATTTTCCCACAAGAATCGTCGGCACAATACCGTCCGATCAAGTCCGGTTAAACCGATGATATGATATAAATTGTTCGGTTAAAAAGACGTTACTACCTCCGAGGATAGTCTGGTTAAACTGATATCCGGTTAAAACGTGTCTGTATAAGAGGGAGTCTAATGTCCCTCCCCGCATTTCCAATTTTCATCAATAGGTACAAGAGTTAATTTTTATTATCCATTATTACTGAACGTGAATCAAATCTGTATTAGATAAAGCAGTAGTCGTATTTGTGTTAAGTTTTAGTATTCCTAAACTAATCTGCATTACACAAATGGTGCAATTAATAGTAAATTAGATCATGTTAAAGGCACACAAGTAATAATGAATAAAAATTAACATATAATGGCTACAGATAAAAATGAAGATGCCAGTGTTATTTTTTTATTAAATAAACACTTCATTAACTTTGTTATGGCATTATTTCCGAAAAACTAGCTTAAACTAACTTATGTTCCCCCTATAAACTACATTTGTAATTGAATAAACACTTGGTGGCTATAATATATAAAAACTTAAAAGCGGAGACATATTAGACAAGACCCTATAGAGTCACAGAAACCCGTTCCTTCATTTTTTTTAATTCAAATTTTGTGAAATACTGTTTCGACAGATATATCAGGTTTGTGTCAAATCCTTCACCACAGACAAATCTTAAGCATGTCACCGAGCAAAGATCTTGAATAGCATGTTTAATGTGTAAAGCGGATTTTTGGAACCACAACTGAACGTTTAATGAATTATGTTATTTTATCTATTGAGACAAATTCCACAAAACTATGAACATAGCCTTTTAAGTTTAATTTAGCTTTAAATAATTTTCAACTAACTACAGTAGTTACTCATCCAGACCCTTTTCTACGATTCGTTCCAGAAAAGATTATCAAAAAAAACAACGTGGGTGGGAAGCCAACTGGATTAGCAGGAACTGTCCGAACTAAGCATTACGGCATCACTGTGTAACAAATTTAGCAGAAAAGCCGTAGACCTTTGCAGTCAGCGATAGGGTTTGAATCGGTGAGTCATGACGCTTCCACGTCATCGCGGACTGACAAGGCGAGCATCAGTGTTTATGTTGTAAATAATCTTACTCACCCACTGATCACACTGCTGATATATAAAACTTATTTTAAACTTGCTTTTTAATCAATCGTTTAACATGTCTGAAGCAGGGAAGCTTGGAATAGTCGATAAGCTTTATCTTAACTTATCTCCACTTTAATGTAACTTTTTTTATTTGTTGTTATTAGTTCGTTAGATATATTTTTCAAACTAATAATATGCATCAGTGTTTATGTTGTAAATATTCTTACTCATGCACCCATTGATTTCACTGCTGATAAGTAAACAGGGTTTTAATTTGGCTTTAAAATTCCTTTTTATAAATAAATTTTATGTTCCTGAAGCAGGAAGGCTCGTATTAGTTGATAAGCTTTATCTTATATCTTTTTACTGAAATCTGACAGCATTTATTTTTAAATTTGTTATTAGTTTTTGAGATATTTTTCAAACCAATGACGTGCATCAGTGTTTCACCCACTGATCACACTGCTGATAAGTAAAAACTTATTTTTAACTGGCTTTAAACTTGCTTTTTAATCAATTATTTAGTTGCCCTGACGCGAGGAAGCTTGGAATTGTCTAGTCAATAAGCTTTATCCAACCACTTTTTACTATTATCTGATTGAGTTTTCTTTTTATATTTTTTATTATGAGAGTTCATGAGCATCACTCGCCCTAAGAAAAAAATTAAGAAAAGAATAAAGAATACTTCTTTATGTTGTGAGTATTTATTTTAAACCGGCTTTAAATTTGCTTTTTAGTCAATAATTTAGTTGACCCGATACAAGAAGGCTCGTAATAGAATAAACTTTATCTTATCACTAAATATTTTTCGACCTAATGGCGAGCATCCGATCAGTGTTTATGTTGTAAATAATCTTACTCATCCACTGATCACACTCCTGATAAATAAAACGTATTTTAAACGTGCTTTTTAATCAATCGTTTAACATGTATGAAGCAGGGAAGCTTGGAATAGTCGATAAGCTTTATCTTCACTCTTTTTACTGTAATCAGACTAAAAATAATTTGTTTACATTTGTGGCTATGATAGTTCATGATCAATTTTTAATCTAAGCGCGAGCAGCAGTGTTCATGTTGAAAGCATTATTTACTCATCCACCCACTGATTACACTGCTAATTGGTAAAAACTTATTTTAATCCAGCTTTAAATTTGGTTTTTATTTAATAATTTAGCTGACCCAATGCAAGGAAGCTCGGACTAATCAATAATAAGCTTATCACTTTTTACCATAATCTGATAGAAAATCAGTTTTTTCCTTGTTTACAACAGTTTATTATAAACAATTTTCAATCCAATGGTTGTAAACTCAGTATTATACTGACATTTTTACCCACAATTTTTTAAAAAAATCTTTTTGTGATTTTTTGGTGATACATAGCCTTCTTTAATTCAGAGGATGAAGAAAAAATACTTAAGCCCTTTTAACTTTATTGAAGACAACTTTCGCAATCAATCAACGCTAGTTTAATAATGGCGAAACTGAAGTAAACTAACTACTGTATTGAATTGGAAAGTTCTTCAGATTATTTCATTTAAAGTTTTTCATCTTTTACCCAAATAAGCACAAATTAAAAAACACAAACATTGTCCAAATACATTGTATTGCATTTTGTTGTGCATTGTATTGTTGTTGTCCAAACATTGTACAAATATTGTCTTTTTTTAATAAGTGTTATGACAAAAAAAAATTGATAACGGTTACATTAGCGTTACACAGTATAAATAGTTCTTCAAATTAATACAATCGCTATCGAAAATTTCTATTCGGAAAAGATTGTCTGGTAGCAAAAATCAATGGATTTCTCGCAGTTTTTTAATAGGTAAGTTTAAACTTTTTGTAAACGTATAAGGGGATTTATAGTTTCAACGGAATATCAGGAATAACAGGTTTCAATGACATTTTATGGCCATTCCTAAGTCCAATACGAAATAAATATTCACATCAAAATAAATGCTCATATAACTATGGTTTTAATCCTGAGTAAAAAAGTTTTAGTGAAAAAAACAAGTCCAACTACATCATGTTTCAATAAAACAAGCAGCGCCACAGTAACCTCACGGGCGCGTGAAATTATAGAGAATGCAATTATAGGACGCGTCAAAAAACATGGCACACGCCTCCAGTAACCGAATCACGTCATTTGAGACGCACTGTATCAGAATACCAGCGTTCATTTCCTCGTTCAGTCGACCAGAGCTCATCGGTTCTCGTGACGCAGAAGATTATATCGCCACCGTTTGTCCACTGATCGTTTATTTAGGAGGGAACTCAGGAAAACTGCCGACTGAAGACCGGCGAGCCAGATTTTTTCCTTTATTCATTCATTTTTCATTAGTTGTCAGACGAAAAACAATCAAGCTAACAAAAGAGTTCAATGGGCACCTCGATTGAATCGTCTTACGCAACAAGCTGTGACGTTCGTAAGTAAAACAGAAGGTTAGTGAGACCAGTTTTTTAATTTAAACCAACACGTCAACAACAGATTGTGAGGGGCACTACGAGTCTACGTAAATCTTTGTTTATCCAAAGAAAACTGCGTCATCAAGGGATAAATTTTGTTTTCCTAACCTTTAATTAACAATTTAATAAAAATGTAATACATTCAATATATGGAAATTATGTTGAATAACTGATTTCAGATACTGGTTAATAAAAGTTAATGATTTAAAGATTAACAAAACAAACTGGAACAAACTGGTTACTGAACAGTTGTGTTGTATGACGGGTAACACTACAATGAATGACAAAAAAGTAATAGCGTTCCTCCTCTTTTCTATTTTGGAAATTGAACAAAATACGTAAGATTGAAAGAATTCACAGCACACCGAAACTAGTATTAAGCGTGGATTTTAAATGTTACATATTTAACTTTGCATAAGTTACTAATGTTGCCAAAATAATATGGTTATATGAAAAAATTTAATCAACCGTAAAACAATTTTGACATTTAAAAGAAAATGAGGTATATAGTTTACATAATATATTTTAAGATTTAATCACATAGATCTACATTTACCATCTAAAATGAATATTTAACCTTAGGATAGAAAATAATAAAAAAAATCAAATACCACATACAAGTACCAACTCGATCAAAAATCCAACAACAGACTATTAAAAAGTAATAATTTTTCCAATCTGAAACCGACCACCTCAAACCATAAAAACACCGAGAAAAACGAACGGTACTTGAAACCACAATACAGAAAAACTCTTTTGAATAAGGTCTTACTTCCCTTTTAACGGTTAGTTATTAAACAGGAATGAACCACAAAGTAACACTAATCTAACTATAGGCCTATTGGGACTGTATGTGTGGGAGTCGTTGATTACCGTGGACTGTGTATAGTATAAGTTTAACGACTGCGCTATACAATGCCAAGAGTCGTTATAACACCCACGACAATCGGCGGCGAAAACTGACGTTTAAACTGCTTGTTTATCAATTCGTTCGAGTGTGTGCTCAATTTAGTTTAACGGGAGTCGTTTCAACCACTGCGACTGTCTTCATTAAATATTAGATCCATAATGTAATATCTGCGTTCAAAAGGTCCTAAGTATTTGTTAATCGTAATTTTTAGAATAGCAGGGCTGCATTGACTTTAAAGTTTTTAATTTAAAGATTTTTCATTTTAAAGCAGTATTATTTCACTTGGTTCCGGATAAAATAATTTTAAATACTTTAGCGGAAAATTCTTTTTAGCCGTACAGAATATTGTATTGAAAGTTCTTTGGGGGTATGGTTCATTAACATTTTTATTTATTTATTAAGCCCAATTGTAATTTTTGTGGTTGGGTTTATAACAATATAAAAAAGCTGTAAAATAAATAAAACGTCTGTTTCGATCTTAGATTTAGTCTTCATTTGTCAAACAATCTTAAAGATCTGTAATAACATTTTTCTTCGAGTATTTTTTATACTGAATTTGGAAACATCATTATTTCTTGATATTGTCTGGTAAATAATTGTATATATTTATTGACATGTATTCTGGACCTTTATTATGATATAATGATGTTTTGCATGTCGGTATGTTGATTTAGTTTTTGTTTCTTGTATTGTAGTTGTGGGTGTTTCCTTTGTAGTGGGAATTTTGACTTATTTTTGTGGAGAAAACAGACATTTTGCAGTAAGTATATAGATGCAAGAGTTAAAATTATTTTTTACAAAGAGGACGACATGAATTTATTTTTGGAATCTTAAAAAGGGTTCGTAGGGCTTTTTTAAGAATAAATATTTCGACGGGGAAAAGAAAAAAATCCTAAGCAGAGTTTACGGAAACAACTACATTAAAATTAAAAAATAACAACCCTAGAGTAAACACATTGTGATAGAATTTCAAGAAGCTGTAGCAAAAAGAACTGCAAACAAACTTTGCAATGTGAACTTAGATAAATCTCGACACACTCGAGCCACAGAATTCGCCTGATAATCTTAAAATACTTTCCCTGTTTTTCGCACAATAAAAGCTGCTAAGCAAGTACACAGAGTGGGCGGG
This sequence comes from Flexamia atlantica, assembly GCA_035578135.1. Classification (NCBI taxonomy): domain Eukaryota; kingdom Metazoa; phylum Arthropoda; class Insecta; order Hemiptera; family Cicadellidae; genus Flexamia; species Flexamia atlantica. The sequence continues at coordinate 779,250 of JAQJVK010000020.1, forward strand.
GGGGGGGGGGGGTAAGTGCTGGAACGACACTGGCTACAGACCCAATCAAATAACATGGCCCTGCTTGTCCTTCAGTCCAGTGGTAGAATTAACATTAATCTTGTTGACGGACAAGGCCTGTCCTTAGACTCGGATTTGCATCACTGACTTGCAGAAAAACAATAAAGCATTTCAAGTCAATTAAATAAACTGTAATACTTCGACCAATATAGGCCTAGTAACATTTAATGTTTAAATTCTATCTTAAATCCTTCCTATTCGTTCATTTAGACAAACTCACATTAGGCCTACAGTAAATTATAAAAATTTCCATTCCATGTGGAAAACAATATAAGTCTCTTAAAAGTGATTGTGTTACTGGAGTTTTACTTAAATCATTTTCCTAACACGCACAGACCTAATCTATAATTTATAGCCTAAATTAGCAACTGTCACCCATTTTCTACGCCGGCCACAGCCACGTGGAATTATTTAATAAAAATTATATTTGCAGAGATTACTGACGAAAGTGTCTCGCCTTGTTGGGATTTTCAACATTAAAAATAATATGAATTATTGAATTTAGTCAAAACAGGTGAAAAACCTGTTATATACTTCGAAGAGGTTTTCAGTAACACAACCAACCAATTCTTCACAAGAATCCTTGACTAAAAGCAAGCCAAATGTTCAATGTCAACTTTCTTTAAAAGGAAAATCGTTATAAATCAATTGAACGAAGAGATTATGGGTACATTAAAAAAAATATCTTTCAACCCCTAAACAATTTTGAGACTCTAGACCAACCTGTAACACATATAATCCATCATGTTGTAGGGAACACCACACAGGATACAGGATGTGCTGACAGTACATCCATATACAGCTGTAGACATCCATATACAGCGTGTGCCGATAGTACATTACAAGAAGATATTATGGGCTCAATTAAAAATCACCTTTCAACCCTAATCAAATTTGAGATTCGGGACTAACCTGTAACACATGTAATCCACCATGTTGTGGGGCACATGCTCCCCACATACACGGACATAACACCATACAGTGTGTGCCAAAAATGCAAATACATACACACACTTAGCACTATAATAGGGTGTACCGCCAGTACACTAAACACACAGGGATCATAAGGTTTGTTTAAAAATCATCTTGCAACCCCTAACAAATTTGAGACTCTCGACTAACCTGTAACACATGTAATCCACCATGCTGTAGGGCACATGCTTTCCACACACGGACAGCACTGCGCTTTACAGGGTGTACCAAAAGTACAACAGGCACACTGCTCAATCCAACAGGGTGTGAAGACCAAAACTACACTAGTGTGCCGACAGTAAACACGACACACACAACACTACACAGGGTGTGCCGACAGTACACGGACACACACAACACTACACAGGGTGTGCCGACACTGCTCGCGGACACGCTCCGCACTATACAGGGTGTTCAGACAGGCCGGGGTCAACGCTACAATGGCTGGGGCGCCGCGACCCTGCACCCCACACCGCACACCTGTGGGTCAGCTGTCCCACAACCGGATACCTCCACACTACACACTACAGACTACGGACTGCACACGGTCCACAGCTGTTTGGCTGCGGCTGCAAGGTCGAATCTCGGCCGAGCAGCAGTGTTGTTAGAAACTGGGCGACCTGGGGCGTTCGCCCGGTTTTCGGGTTTTTTGAAGGCCATTCCGGGGGATTTTGAGAGGATTAAGAAAAATCGGGTAAAACCGCGGATTTTAGACTTGAGCTGCGGGGATTTACTCGGAATCCTAGATACATACCTATGAAGCCGGGGATTTTTGAGCTATGATTTGCTTTACAAATATCATTTGTAAATGATGTAAATTGATGTAAGATTCTCCTCCCTACCGATCGCTAAAGTGAAAACTAGGTTCTTAATTCCCAAGGGGATTCGAGATTTAGCCGTAATGCACTTATATTTCCTACATGATTGAAAATCACTTGTGGAGGTAACTGAGCAGTGACTAAACTATAAAGTTTAAATTATTCTTTTATCATAGAGTTTGCCGTTTTGCCTCTCTTACGCAAACAGTAAAATGACCGAGATAATATTATAACTTATAATTTTTCTTTACCATATGTCTCTAAAAAGAAATTTTCAAGTAATTTCAAGGCCGCAATAAAAACACGTTTCTAACTGTGGTCTTGATATAAATATTTTTTGGCTACCATTGAGACTATCGAAAACGCATAATTTACCTAATTGTGCGGACAGATTTATTTAGTCTACCCATGTAAAATTGTACTTGTTTTAGCATAACTATCTTCTTGTTATATTTACAGATGAAGTTCTCACTTTATGCCAAATTATAAAGTACTGTACGAATTTATGTGATAAAGTATTCCTTATTCGATCTGATATGGTTTTATTTTGAATTTCCAGCTTTCTACCAGAACCATCCCTAAACTGCTTATCATTCGGTACATTACAGAAGGCACAGTAGAATATCGGTCGACTCAAACAAAATGGCCCTCAGTAGTCGAGTCGAATAACGTGGCCCGATCCGCCCATGACATATGTCGAATTGGACTGTTCCACAACATTTGAAGCGACCTATACAGTGTATGTAGTGTTTGCGAGCGGCGGCGCCGTGGTGTGATGGATGACAAGCCTGTCGCAGGGTCAAGGTCAGCAGATAACGAGATAACGACGCGACGCAAACACTGGACAAACAGTCGTTAACCACACGACGCGACGTCTTCGGTTTAGAATATGGGTTTACCCAATCATTCGCTTGTATTTTACCTAATCTTTTCCTCCCCTCTAGCAGGAGTGGTAAATTTCTTTCTTAATTTCTTAAAAATGTTCCGAGATTGAAATATATTCGATTTAATGCGTCGCAGCAAAGAATTGGATGTAACAGTCGAAAATAAAATTGCATACCCCCACAGTTTATCAGATCATGCCAAATGCCCATAAACAATCTTGCCTCCTATTTAGTTTTGTCACTTACCAAGACATACATACAACTCTCATACATTGTACTTTGTACATTCTTGAAATGGCGACCTACCCAGGTACGTATTTTGAGCCAAGTATGAATGAAAGATGAGTGAAGGATGATTGTGGTGCGATCTTGAAGTCTTGTTACTGACTAAGGCCGACATGTTCCTTAGACAGGACTGTCGATTAATAGCCCAACAGCCGATGTAACAAGCTCTTCGGTGCCTAATTTCGATCTGAATGTCTTTACATAGCCGTAACCGCTATCTTTAAATGCTTACATTAGGCACATTTCGAACTAATATTTACGCAACCGTGCAAAATTTGACGTTTCTACACAGATGTTATTAAAAAAATCGGTAAAAAGAAAATTATAGATTAAAAATTTAACGATAGACCAGAGACCCACATATTTATTACAGGATACTTTTCCCCATGGAAAAAACAAAACCACAAAGAGAGAACAAACTGTTTTATGAACAACAAAAAACAGGACACCCAATAGGGGCTTCACATTTCTACAAGGTATTAACAAACTCCCCTACTTAATTTTCCACCATCGTGCAAGATGCCAATTGTCTGCACTCGGTTATTCGAAAATGTACCAAGGTCGAAATATTATTCGATTGGAAAATCGGATGTCCCCTTTTATCTGACTCATTTCCTCATTAACTTTCGCCCACCCACTGTCTGTCTTCTGTCGCAGTCGCGACGTGGGGTAGTCTACTGGTCGATTGTTATGATGTTGATATTTCTATTCGATAGTCGATATTTAATTTTTAACCGACAAGTCGGCAATAAACACCGTTATGAAATTGGGGGTTTTCCACTGGGTTTTGCTTGTTCGACTACCTCGATCGACTAGACTAGTCGATGTTTTTGTCGCGGTAGGTAATCGACTGATGAACTAATCGAATATTCGATGTTCAAAACTATCGATAAGTCACAATCGATCATGAAAAGTAGTCGATCTCCCCATCACTAACAAAACAAGCCGATCGTCAGTAAATGTGTTTGTGGAGTGTTCGCTTACACAACACAGTCAAGAATGAGTCGTCAATTTGAGCTTACCTAGATCAAGCTTTATTGGATATGACTTAAGCGCATTTTCCCAACAGGAAAGAAGCTATTACGGTATGTCTCATGGTAAGACCTAAGCGCGGGGCCATCATAATTTTTGGTTTTGAGGCCCCCAGATGCAAAAAAACCATTCCTTCAAATTTCTAGATTTAAATATATCGCACGACTTCGAAAACCAGCACGATCGGACCATCGTAGAGGGTAAATGGGGATAGATAATACCCCCGAAAATGGTGTTTTTTGGAGTTCATACATATAAACTAGATTATTATTTAATAAATTAAAATAATCTAATTTTGGGTTACACCGTTAAATTCAGATCGAAAACTAAATAATTTGGTATGTTGAATCATTGCTCTACGTCCATTGGTTACCGAGATACTGGGGATGGTAAACAGAGTACAATGTCCCAATTTTAACCTTAATTCTATATCTTGTTTATTTCTCAACATATCTGAATGAAACTTGGTATGTGGCTTCACCTAGTCGATATATATATTCGATAATTGCAAAACAATCTCTGAATTTAACTTTTCCATGGCAGCAAACCTGCATACTCATTTCCCATGTTTTCTCATGGAAAAAGTAATGATTGCTAATTTAAGAATTTAAGTTTATTTTACTTTATTTCAGGTACCGTCCAAACGATATATTTACGTATTTGAAATTCGCTGAGTATGCAGGTCTGCTGTTAAGGGGGTATTCATGGACCAAGTTGACCAGTTACTCAACACCCACGAAGTATTTCAAACCCAAATTTGACATAAATAATTCTACTGAGGTTGGTTTTGAATGTTTATAAACTTATATTCCAAATTCTTTTAAACAAATACTAGAAAATTAACCATAAACCCCTCCTAATGAATAATAAGAAATTAGTTATTTATAATTAAACTGAACAAAATTTAGTGTAAGCTACCTATGACAACAGACAACAATCAACTGAAAAGGTGGCAGTTATTGCTTACGTTCAAATTATAATTTATGATGCAGTAAAAGACACAATGGCTTATTATTAATGATTTATACTGTTAATAACCAGGAGTGGTGGATCCAACGGCTTTCACATCCACAGACATAAACAGAGCCATTGATATAATCCCTTGTGATAAGAACTCGATTTCCAGCTCGTCATGGATACGATGAACTGGGGAAACGATAATTTAATTACCATTCAGCCGTCCTGTCCGTTATCTAGAAGAGCTTTTTAATTGCACACTGCTCCCCTGGACGTTTTCTATTTAAAAATTGGTAAATTTAACACCTAAGGATAGCGAGGTAAAAAAAATTGAAATTAGACGAATCGTCAATTTTACAAGGTGTAAAAGTATTTTTATTTTTCGGGTTTATCTCTTCCATCCCTGACATGTGTACCAAAGTTGTAACGGTACGTACTTGTTATAAATTTGCATAAACGGTTTATAATCCTTAAATAGGCCTAAGAAAACTTTTAATTTGCAAACTAGCTGATAACCCCGGCTTTGCCAAGGAGATTATTTTCTTCTTGTCGTATTCATGTTGTTTCTTGGGGCTGAATTCTGTTAGTAACCGTAGTAGCTATTTCAAATGGTAACCATAGTAACTATTAATAAAACTTCCAAAAACCTTAACATGGTTCCCTTTCGGACGATCCTGTGCCTAAGCCCTTAAAGATATCAAACCCAAACCACCATAGTGCAAATCATGAGATTCCAAGCTTTAATTTGATACCAAGATCAGGTATCTACGACCTGTAGTTTTGGCTGCAACCCGAAATAGGCCTATACCAACACACAACTCTCTTTTTATATATGTATATATATATTGATTAAAACTGTTACTCCAGTAAACTTTCAAAACAATGAATGTCAAAAATATCCTACCTCTTCAGTGTCGGTAAATGGCAAAGATAATTGCTCTACATCCTAGCATTTTATAGCTCACCCTAAACACTCAACATTGACATCTGAACACTGATCACCAACTACTAAACACCAACTACTAAGCACCAACCACAAAACTCCGAACCAGGCGTAAGCATTACACACGTATAACGCTCACAGATGCAGTTTTATTACGATCCACCCGGGATTCTGTGATACAACAGACACAGCGGACACAGCGGACACAGCGGACACGGACTCGGCGGACGTCGGTTCTGGGAAAACCAGCGACGGCGCTGGGTAACTTGTGAATCATTCCCCGCGTACGTCGTTATCGGATTGGTTAATCAAGGGTGCTGGACAATCCGATACCTTCTGTGGGTCCAGCGACCACACAGTACAAATAGACGGAGCATAGCTATCTTAATTGCATTTCAGCGAATGAAGCCTGGGCCGCCATATTGTCTAGGTAAAGAAACATAAAACGGCGCCTATAACCGCGTAATGTCACAGTGCTCATGTTTCAAATAACTCGTATTTGAAGGTTGAAATTTTGCATGTGAAGAGTCCTTTAGTTTAGAACAGAAATAATATCATTATATTTCCAAAATAATTTTCTTCCTATAAAAATTATAGTAAGTCACAAGTTTTTATCCAACTTTAAAACTTGACATAAAAAAGTACTGCTATACTACTTTTCTTATTTTTTGATCAGGTAAAATAAAAAACTGTAGAAATTGTTGCTAAAGAATTTTTTTTTAATTATAAACCCTATGGCTGGGACGGATGCGGGTACAGTGGCGGCTGCGGAGTCGAGTGCAGGATGGGTGACTGACCTTATGTAGTCATAAGGTCGGCCAATGACCCCATCACTGGCTGCGACGAGTTCAATCAATAGCCGGATCATTAATTGGTAGTCCAATGATCTGTATTGCTACAGACTACCGTTTCACGTACTCCGAGTCCTGCAGGGAACCATTAACTAATTAATAGTTAAAGGCTGTTTATAGGATCGAACCAGCGATCTTTCAATTACTATGCCAGCGCCAAAATCTCTCAGCTACCCAGTAAGTAAATATCAACAATACGTATAGCACAAGATACGATAACAACTAAAGTGCAGTTAGTTTTTTTAACTAGAGGCGGTCAAGGCGAGGTAGAATATCTTTGGAAATCAATTTTTTGTTGGTAATATAATCACGTGATTCTCCTTATCAAATGTTGAGGTTAGGTTTACTCAAAACAAACAATATTTTAAGCCATTTCATACAATTATTTTACTTTAACAAAAGAAGTGCATTTCCAAAGATATTCAACTTCGTCTTGACCGCTTCTTGTTAAAAAAATCTAACTATATCTACAAAGGGAAACCGAGCCTTGCTCGGTAATATTACGTGAATACCAGTTCATCTAATTACTTTAAAATATTTCAGTGTCATAAAATTGATTATATTAGGGCTATTAAAAACTAATTTTATTGCCCCATGCAATCTTTATTCCGCTAGCTGTATGTTTCTTACACGGCTTACATCTGCATAGTACACTTTTTTTAATAATTAATGACTTATTTCCTGACTTTGAAGGAAGTCCTCGGAGCCGTTTTTGAGATAGTTGTGCAAACAAGCAAGCACGCACGCAAGGTAACATTGCTCACATAAGAGTATAACATACCCATAATTTTTAACGCACTGCGAAACATGATTGAGGTTACGCCTTTCAAAATTGAGGTTAAGGAGAAACAGAGGAAATTTGAAGGAAATGAGGTAGCTCTGAGATATATGTTTGCAACAGGAAATCGAGTGAAGAAGGAAGACGACAACGACGAAACCTTCGGTAAGTGACTTGTTAGACCTGGTCCATAATTCATGGTGCATTGAATTTAAACTAACTCGGGGGGGGGGGGGGGCAGGGAAGGAGAGGGGAGGGGGGCGAAAGCTTCCGACACAGATACCAAATGGCGCGGCGCGACGTCAGACGACTGGAGCGATCGCAACATGGCAAGATGGATCCACAAGAGGAAATGAACCTCAAACTGACAGAAAATAAATCTTTACTTCCTTCATCATTGGATATTATGTCCCTTTCAACATCTATCTATTACTAAACGTAGTTACTAAATAAATTGACGTTATTTTCCTTCAAGAACTAATTAAAATACCCCCGTTGCAGCAGACCTGCATACTCAGCGAATTTCAAATGCAAAACAACGTATTTCAAGCAAACATAGCAAGATTTGACATGTTTTGTTAAGCTCCATAAGAATAACATGGGAAATGAGTATGCAGGTTTGCTGCTACAGGTATATTAAAACTGGATGGTTTTAATTCAATATTTAGTAGATCTGAACTAGAAGAAGCCATTTACCAAGTTTTATCAAGATATGTTGAGAAATAAGCGAGATATAGAATTTTACTTATTTCCCATAAGGTTAACATTGGGACAACGTACTGTGTTTACCACTTTCAATATCTCGGTAACCAATGGGCATAGAGCAGTGATTCAAAATACTAAATTATTTGTTTTTTTGAGCTGAATTCAATGGTGCCCACAAAAATTTGATAAGTTTTATTTTTCTATGTAAAAAACTCAAAAAACCCATTTTTGGGGGGGGTTTATCCCCCTTTACCCCCCCTTCCGGTGGTCCGATCGGGCTGGTTCACGAACTCGTCCAATTGATTACCACTTTACATGTCCGTACCAAATTTCATAAAGATCGGACCATTTTTGCGGCCGCTATCGTGCTAACAGACACATAGATATATATATATATATATATAGATATATATATATATATATATATATAGATATATATATATATATATATAAAAATTCGAACGAATAGTGTTTTTTGCTTCTGGGGGCCCCAAAACGAAAAGTCATAGTGGTCCCGAGCTTAGGTCTTACCATGAGACCTACGGTAATAGCTTCTTCCCTATAGGGGAAATTCGCTAAAAACCAACAATGTAACGAAAACAAGGTTGGTTCTGAATGTGGCATTCATTAGTTAAACTCAAAGCTTTCAAGTACTTACGAACGAAACTTTCCCATTTCCCTCGTAAAGTACACTAGTATCGATACCCTCAGCCCTTTTATTTTATGTTGTATTTTTCCTTAACGCATTTTTCGCGTTCTAAAACTAGACATCATTATACGTCACCAACCTTAAATTATATTTTATCTACTATATATTTGTCAAATACCACTCACCTATCATCGCACAGCCCAAACTACTTGACCTGCAACCTTGAAACTTTGCATGAACGTTCCTTTCAGGGCATAGGCATCCGCTAAGAAAGGATTTTACAAAATTCCCTCAGGGCTACGCCCTATGGTACATCAAATTTTCAATATTAAACTATAGGGAAGCTTATATAGTTGTCATGGCAACCTAAACATCAACTCATGAATTCAAGAAAGTTTTTCTGTTTTTCCACGAGTAAAACCGTATTGATCAGCTCGTAACTAATAGATTGTCGACCAGGTTTCACCCGTGGAAACAGAAAAAAACTTCCTTTGTTTCATGATTTAATGTTTAATTTAGGCTAATCTAATTTATTATAATTCATTAGGTTGCCATGACAACTTCATAAGCTTTCCTATAGTTTAACATTGAAACTTTGAGGTACAAAAGGGCGTAGCCCTAAGGAAATCTTGAAAAATCCTTTCTTAGCGGATGCCTACGCCCTAAGAGGAACGCCCATGCACATTTTTATGATTCTAGGTCAAGTTTTTTGGGCTGTACGATTACAGGTGAGTGGTATTAGACAAATATATAGTAGATTAATTCATCGCTAAATAACAAAGTGATTTGGGTGCAATTAATTTCAACCATTCCCTGCAAATCTGTTGAAAATTTTCATCAAGTTTTTATTGATCTGAAGCAGTCAAACTACGAGGCGAGCGCCAACAGTTTCACCGATAACATCCTAATTTCCCGAACAAGTTTTTCCAACACACTGAAGAACCCCTGGAAGAACCCTCAATTAACCCGTCCTAAACCCATCAACCCTTTCAAGGCTAAGAAAATCCCCTTCACACAAAAGAAAATAAGTTTTAAAAACGAAAAAACAGCAAATATCTCGCTTGATATCGCATTATCAATGCAGATCGCTGTGGAACGTTGAGCCTACACGACCCACATAGTGATGTTTATCTGCGTTCTGCTATCTGGTTATCTGTTTGTACCATGCAAAATCCGGGAGGGGATAATTGCTACTCTGTACTAAAACAATTACGCCTCCACCTGCTGTGGAGCAACGAACAACCTAGAAACGATTGTACACAACGAGGTGCAGGACAGTTATGCACTTTTGCTACAATCTGGTTGCTTCGACCAGATTGAAGCCAAATATCGTGCGTGCTAAATGGAAATTATTACGATATTTGATTTTGAAAGATTGATGAGCATTTTCATCAACTTGAAAAAAAGTTACGATCATCAGCAGTTGGAGCTTAAGACTGGAAGGTGTGAACGGATCTTAAACCAAATCGCGCCGACAAGCACGTAAACAGAAGGATACGAGATCCGTTGTTGAAAGTTGAAATAAAATAATAAAAAATATGCAAAATATCGTAGCGTGTAATTGAGTCTTTCGTGTATAAATTTATTACTTAACTACAAGTGAACGTTGTATTTGGATTTGAAGTTGACTTTGATCTAAGTAAGTATAAACAAAGTCACAGTAGTACTGTGCAAGCGGTCAAAAACATTCTATGAGTGATCAAATCCCTTAACACCAAAGACTTTTATCTCCAGATCGAAGGAAAAGAACTTAATTTAACTACCGTGTTTATAAATATTGATTATAAATATTGTTTATTTGACTTGTGATTTAAAAACTTACTACAGAATGAGGCTCAAATACTTAAAGTTGCAGGTATTAAAATCATTTGGATCATAAACAATTGGATACATTGCATAAGAATCAACTGGTTTCTAATTACTTATTACAATTGAGATCTTAAGTTGCATTTAATACTTTCGAGATGCATTATAAAAGAATTTAAACTTCCCGGTAGAAAATTAAATTTTAAAATTGATTCCTTAGCTTTACTTTTCCACACTCTGGTTTTCCCGAAACATTTTACGACTTTTAAAGTCCGAACAAAGTTTGACGCAAAATCTTCTAACGAATACATAACAGGGAACTATTAGAAATTTAGGAACATCAACAGAAGAAGCGCGAGCTGGCTCGACTTCGGCCGAACAGTTACTAGCCCATAAATCCCAAAGTTTCGTTTTACCTGAGTCTTTCACTTGTACTTCGAAGTTGAGTAAAACTGTGTTTCCATGCGGAGGAGAAAAATTGCCTCCTTGGCATTAAATCCCAACAGAAGACGATTGATAACCGTTGGTAAATTTTCAATTTATGGCCTTTTCATTATACTCAAATTATCAATACTTCATTCACATTAATGTACGTTACGTAGGCGTCTTAATTAATTTAATTGTCTCTAAACCTCAGCGGTTGGCATATTTTGTAATGTTTATTGCTAGTTCTAGGTTTTTAAATTGCCACAGAATAAACTTATGAATGCTCAGAATAAATAACCGACTTATACAAATAATTATAGCTTGTTTTGAACAATTATTGATCATTGAAAAACCTTTCGTGCAAAATTAATGAAAACCGGAAAATTATTTAACTGCGGATATAACTAAATGGGCAAACACTACGTGCAACTTAACAAAAAACAACTCAAAACGTTTGAGCGCTCAGTTGCGCAGACTTCATAGTGCAATTAAAGTTCAGAACTTATAGATAATGACCGAAAAAATTAAACACCGAATATTTTTATCGAATGCTTACGAGGCGGACTTACAGGTAGGTCTTTTTAATTTCTTCATTATTTGAGGCTAATCTTTATGTGGCGTCGTCTGCTTTTTTATGAACTGATGTTATTTACGAAAGAAAAATACAAGTTTTACTGTTCTGTGCGCAGCTATCCACATCTTTGGGGTTTAATGAGCTGATCAGGTTGTTACGAACATTTAAAGAAATTCAATTCTTGCCTACATCACTTAAAGAAGTGCTTAATAAATTAAAATCAAGTACGTAAGTGGATGTACAGGTTGATTAAAATCGCGTGGCCCAGCCCGCCCGGAAGACTAATGTTAATTATTGGGCTTGCGGATAGGGAATCCAATCCCGGGATCCCGCATCCCGGGATCCCGCATGATTTTAGGGCTTATTCAATCCCGGGATTTTCGGGATTTTAAAATTACGTGTAAAATCGATATTCACTAGGATATTATCAGTTAAAACAATGTTATAACTAAGAAAAACCAATTACATGTTGTTTTTGATAAAATAATCATGGTTTGATGAGTTACTTGTCGTCTTGTAGTATGTATAAAAGTAGTTTCCAGTTAATATTTTTAAGCTTCTGGAAATAATATACATAGAGATTTTAAGTTGTTTCTGATACAATGTAATGCAATTGCAATTTAGTTTCATTTCGATGCTCTAATGATCTTTTTTATCGTACTTCTCGTTTTTCTAATTACATCTTTCCAAGTCCTGATATTGCTTGGTCAAGTAACTATATTCATGTTTTGTATAAGACATTCTTTAAAATATGTCTTAATAAAAATTTTATGGTTAGTTCACGGTTATACAGGACCATCCTGATAACGTGTTCAGTTTTCACTCTGATGTCTAATACTGTATTCAGTGTTTCATGATAAGGCTGGCTATGTCGTCAATTTTTTTACGGTCTGAAATTGTATACATAAAATCACGTTAACAACACAAAACTAAACGGAAAACTGTTTTCTATATCGCATTATATTACGATACCATGTATACATGCGAATCAATACAAAATATTAATTTTTGTATCGGTAAATACTATGTTGGGACAATCCCGAAATCCCGGGATTGAAAATATCGTCCGGGATTGGATTCCCTACTTGCGGACGACCAGAGCCACGTAATTGGCGCTATCTGTACAGCGGTGGCGAGGGTCCGCAGCGGCGCAGCGCCCGCGGCGTCACCCCCCCCCCCCCCCCCCCCCGACACCGACCCAACAATTCGGAAAACCACTTTCCCCTCCCCCGCGTCAAACTTGTAAATATATAATTCCGTTTACTTTACTATTCGTATACCTTGTGTATACCTAAACACTAACTGGAATATTTAGAATGATAGGCCTACTTAGAGTTGACTTTGGATTGACGACTTTAGAAAGTGTCATGAAATAGTAAGTTGGGAACTTACCCAATGGCAATAACAAATTCCATATTCTAATGTTATCAAACGAGGTGGTCTCAAACACTGTATTTTGACCTTAATACAAATTATATTTAAATTTCGACACTAATTTCCAAACCAAAGTAATTTAATAACAAACCTCCTTTAAATTTTATAACAACGATTTGCCGATATAATAACTTATATTGAACTTGTGAATACTGTACTCTAATCTTTACGCAGGACTGCAAATTTGTTGTTCTTGGATAATGCACCCCTTTACAATATACTCTAGTGTTTAAAGATACAGTCTCACCTTTCCTCAATTTAAAAACTAAAACGGCCCAAAATAAAAGTTTTGATCATATCAATTAAATTTGATATAACATTTTAATACCGAGTGGATGATGTTATACGATTTTCAAAGATAATTTAGCATTACAATTAAATCGACGACGCCCCCCCCCCCCCTTTAATCGCCTCACAATTACAATCAAGGGACGAAGAATTATGAAAACATTAAAACCGACCAGAAGTTGACAGAAAGTCCAGTAAACAACAGCGAACATTGCCTCACACGCGCTGAGCACGGCGCAGTGGATGGCGTTTCGTCACAACAATAGAAAGCTGCGAGTCGTCGACCCGGCAGACTGTGGGCTATCGGCGCTTGCGGCTCGTATATTGGCTTAACGTCTCTCTTATACTGCCGCTGCTACTGCCAACAACAAAATGGCTACATGACGCGTTGTGGACCGAGCTTTGCTAGGGAAGGTCAGTCTGTGTCGACAGATTGTGGCTAACGGCGCTTGCGGCTCGTATATTGGCTTACGTCTCTCTTATACTGCCGCTGCTACTGCCAACAACAAAATGGCTAAATGACGCCTTGTGGACCGAGCTTTGCTAGGGAAGGTCAGTCTGTGTTGACACGGGGCTTGCAACTCTCATATACTGCCGCTGCTACTGCCAACAACAAAATGGCTACATGACGCCTTGTGGACCGAGCTTTGCTAGGGAAGGTCAGTCTGTGTCGACAGATTGTGGCTATCGGCGCTTGCGGCTCGTATATTGGCTTACGTCTCTCATATACTGCCGCTGCTACTGCCAACAACAAAATGGCTACATGACGCGTTGTGGACCGAGCTTTGCTAGGGAAGGTCAGTCTGTGTCGACAGATTGTGGCTAACGGCGCTTGCGGCTCGTATATTGGCTTACGTCTCTCTTATACTGCCGCTGCTACTGCCAACAACAAAATGGCTAAATGACGCCTTGTGGACCGAGCTTTGCTAGGGAAGGTCAGTCTGTGTTGACACGGGGCTTGCAACTCTCATATACTGCCGCTGCTACTGCCAACAACAAAATGGCTACATGACGCGTTGTGGACCGAGCTTTGCTAGGGAAGGTCAGTCTGTGTCGACAGATTGTGGCTATCGGCGCTTGCGGCTCGTATATTGGCTTACGTCTCTCATATACTGCCGCTGCTACTGCCAACAACAAAATGGCTAAATGACGCCTTGTGGACCGAGCTTTGCTAGGGAAGGTCAGTCTGTGTCGACAGATTGTGGCTATCGGCGCTTGCGGCTCGTATATTGGCTTACGTCTCTCATATACTGCCGCTGCTACTGCCAACAACAAAATGGCTACATGACGCGTTGTGGACCGAGCTTTGCTAGGGAAGGTCAGTCTGTGTCGACAGATTGTGGCTAACGGCGCTTGCGGCTCGTATATTGGCTTACGTCTCTCTTATACTGCCGCTGCTACTGCCAACAACAAAATGGCTAAATGACGCCTTGTGGACCGAGCTTTGCTAGGGAAGGTCAGTCTGTGTTGACACGGGGCTTGCAACTCTCATATACTGCCGCTGCTACTGCCAACAACAAAATGGCTACATGACGCCTTGTGGACCGAGCTTTGCTAGGGAAGGTCAGTCTGTGTCGACAGATTGTGGCTATCGGCGCTTGCGGCTCGTATATTGGCTTACGTCTCTCATATACTGCCGCTGCTACTGCCAACAACAAAATGGCTACATGACGCGTTGTGGACCGAGCTTTGCTACGGAAAGGTCAGTCTGTGTTGACACGGGGCTTGCAACTCTCATATACTGCCGCTGCTACTGCCAACAACAAAATGGCTACATGACGCGTTGTGGACCGAGCTTTGCTAGGGAAGGTCAGTCTGTGTCGACAGATTGTGGCTATCGGCGCTTGCGGCTCGTATATTGGCTTACGTCTCTCATATACTGCCGCTGCTACTGCCAACAACAAAATGGCTAAATGACGCCTTGTGGACCGAGCTTTGCTAGGGAAGGTCAGTCTGTGTCGACAGATTGTGGCTATCGGCGCTTGCGGCTCGTATATTGGCTTACGTCTCTCATATACTGCCGCTGCTACTGCCAACAACAAAATGGCTACATGACGCGTTGTGGACCGAGCTTTGCTAGGGAAGGTCAGTCTGTGTCGACAGATTGTGGCTAACGGCGCTTGCGGCTCGTATATTGGCTTACGTCTCTCTTATACTGCCGCTGCTACTGCCAACAACAAAATGGCTACATGACGCGTTGTGGACCGAGCTTTGCTACGGAAAGGTCAGTCTGTGTTGACACGGGGCTTGCAACTCTCATATACTGCCGCTGCTACTGCCAACAACAAAATGGCTACATGACGCGTTGTGGACCGAGCTTTGCTAGGGAAGGTCAGTCTGTGTCGACGGATTGTGGGCTATCGGCGCTTGCGGCTCGTATATTGGCTTACGTATCTCATATACTGCCGCTGCTACTGCCAACAACAAAATGTCTACCTGAAGCGTTGTGGACTGAGCTTTGCTGGGGAAGGTCAGTCTGTGTCGACAGATTGTGGGCTATCGGCGCTTGCGGCTCGTATATTGGCTTACGTCTCTCATATACTGCCCCTGCTACTGCCAACAACAAAATGTCTACCTGAAGCGTTGTGGACTGAGCTTTGCTGGGGAAGGTCAGTCTGTGTCGACAGATTGTGGGCTATCGGGGCTTGCGGCTCGTATATTGGCTTACGTCTCTCATATACTGCCGCTGCTACTGCCAACAACAAAATGGCTACATGACGCGTTGTGGACCGAGCTTTGCTACGGAAAGGTCAGTCTGTGTTGACACGGGGCTTGCAACTCTCATATACTGCCGCTGCTACTGCCAACAACAAAATGGCTACATGACGCGTTGTGGACCGAGCTTTGCTAGGGAAGGTCAGTCTGTGTCGACAGATTGTGGCTATCGGCGCTTGCGGCTCGTATATTGGCTTACGTCTCTCATATACTGCCGCTGCTACTGCCAACAACAAAATGGCTAAATGACGCCTTGTGGACCGAGCTTTGCTAGGGAAGGTCAGTCTGTGTCGACAGATTGTGGCTATCGGCGCTTGCGGCTCGTATATTGGCTTACGTCTCTCATATACTGCCGCTGCTACTGCCAACAACAAAATGGCTACATGACGCGTTGTGGACCGAGCTTTGCTAGGGAAGGTCAGTCTGTGTCGACAGATTGTGGCTATCGGCGCTTGCGGCTCGTATATTGGCTTACGTCTCTCTTATACTGCCGCTGCTACTGCCAACAACAAAATGGCTACATGACGCGTTGTGGACCGAGCTTTGCTAGGGAAGGTCAGTCTGTGTCGACGGATTGTGGGCTATCGGCGCTTGCGGCTCGTATATTGGCTTACGTATCTCATATACTGCCGCTGCTACTGCCAACAACAAAATGTCTACCTGAAGCGTTGTGGACTGAGCTTTGCTGGGGAAGGTCAGTCTGTGTCGACAGATTGTGGGCTATCGGCGCTTGCGGCTCGTATATTGGCTTACGTCTCTCATATACTGCCCCTGCTACTGCCAACAACAAAATGTCTACCTGAAGCGTTGTGGACTGAGCTTTGCTGGGGAAGGTCAGTCTGTGTCGACAGATTGTGGGCTATCGGGGCTTGCGGCTCGTATATTGGCTTACGTCTCTCATATACTGCCGCTGCTACTGCCAACAACAAAATGGCTACATGACGCCTTGTGGACCGAGCTTTGCTACGGAAAGGTCAGTCTGTGTTGACACGGGGCTTGCAACTCTCATATACTGCCGCTGCTACTGCCAACAACAAAATGGCTACATGACGCGTTGTGGACCGAGCTTTGCTAGGGAAGGTCAGTCTGTGTCGACAGATTGTGGCTATCGGCGCTTGCGGCTCGTATATTGGCTTACGTCTCTCATATACTGCCGCTGCTACTGCCAACAACAAAATGGCTACATGACGCGTTGTGGACCGAGCTTTGCTAGGGAAGGTCAGTCTGTGTCGACAGATTGTGGCTATCGGCGCTTGCGGCTCGTATATTGGCTTACGTCTCTCATATACTGCCGCTGCTGCTGGCAACAACAAAATGGCTACATGACGCGTTGTAGACCGAGCTTTGCTAGGGAAGGTCAGTCTGTGTCGACAGATTGTGGGCTATCGGCGCTTGCGGCTCGTATATTGGCTTACGTATCTCATATACTGCCGCTGCTGCTGGCAACAACAAAATGTCTACCTGAAGCGTTGTGGACTGAGCTTTGCTGGGGAAGGTCAGTCTGTGTCGACAGATTGTGGGCTATCGGCGCTTGCGGCTCGTATATTGGCTTACGTCTCTCATATACTGCCGCTGCTACTGCCAACAACAAAATGTCTACCTGAAGCGTTGTGGACTGAGCTTTGCTGGGGAAGGTCAGTCTGTGTCGACAGATTGTGGGCTATCGGCGCTTGCGGCTCGTATATTGGCTTACGTCTCTCATATACTGCCCCTGCTACTGCCAACAACAAAATGGCTACATGTCGCGTTGTGGACCGAGCTTTGCTAGGGAAGGTCAGTCTGTGTCGACAGATTGTGGGCTATCGGGGCTTGCGGCTCGTATATTGGCTTACGTATCTCATATACTGCCGCTGCTACTGCCAACAACAAAATGTCTACATGACGCGTTGTGGACCGAGCTTTGCTAGGGAAGGTCAGTCTGTGTCGACAGATTGTGGGCTATCGGGGCTTGCGGCTCGTATATTGGCTTACGTATCTCATATACTGCCGCTGCTGCTGGCAACAACAAAATGTCTACCTGAAGCGTTGTGGACTGAGCTTTGCTGGGGAAGGTCAGTCTGTGTCGACAGATTGTGGGCTATCGGCGCTTGCGGCTCGTATATTGGCTTACGTCTCTTCTACACCACTACTATATACTGCCTGAATAAACGTAGCTACGTGGACCGAGCTTTGCTTGGGAAGGTCAGTCTGCGTCGACAGATTGTGGCCTATCGGAGCTTGCGGCTTGTATATTGGCTTACGTCTCTTCTATACCACTACTGTATATTGCCGGAATATACTTAGCGACGAGGACCGAGCTTTGCTTGTTCAGTGAGTGTGTAAAGTAAAGCCCCTGCCCTTAAATGACATGTGTATGCAAAAGAACCAATCAGGAAAGAGGCAGTCGATATGTTCCCAGGGATGGTTCACAGCCATTCCACCTAGTGATTTGAAATGAAAAATATAAACCATATGAGTCGGAACAATAAACATATAATGGATTAATGCATTTTTTTGTGTTATGAGCTATTTATTGAACTTTTGTAAAGTTAAAATGCATATTAAGTTCGCTGCAAACAAAGATAATTTAATTAGCTTTGTTAATAGACATCCAGTTCCAGTTCCAGTTTGTACTTAGGCTCTTTGGAGTTGTGTAGCAATGACAACAGGTACTCATGTGACACAGCCTGCCAACATTACAGCTGGTGCAGGAGGTGGGGCTTTACTTTACACACTCACTGAATGAAGTATAGCTTGTATTGGGGTCGTCGACCCGACAGATTGTGGGCTATCGGCGCTTGCGTCTCTTGTATTGCTTACGTCTCTTCTATATCGCTACTATATACTGCCTGAATATACTCAGCGATGTGGACCGAGCTTTGCTAGGGAAATCATTCTGCTAACTTATATTGGAGTCGTCGACCCGACAGATTGTGAGCTATCGGGGCTTGCGGCTCATATATAATATGCTTACATCTCACCTACAGTTTGCATGATGCGCTGTGGACCGAGCTTTGCTAGGGGAAGTCAGTCTGTGTCGACAGATTTAGGGGATTCGTAGCTTGCGGCTCTTGTATTGGCTTACGTCTCTTCTACACCGCTACTATATACTGCATGAATAAACGTAGCTATGTGGACCGAGCTTTGCTAGGGAAGGTCAGTCTGTGTCGACAGATTGTGGGCTATCGGCGCTTGCGGCTCGTATATTGGCTTACGTCTCTCATATACTGCCGCTGCTACTGCCAACAACAAAATGGCTACATGACGCCTTGTGGACCGAGCTTTGTCAGGGAAGGTAAATAATTTACTATTGGAGTCGTTGAAATTACAACAGATTATGGGGTAACGGAGCTTATACGGCTCTTAAATTGCTTACGACTACCACTACTGACTACATGACGCGTTGTGGGCCGAGCTTTGATAGAGAATATCAGTCTGTGTCGATAGATTGTTGACTATCGGAGCTTGCAGCACTTATATTGGCTTACGTCTCCGGAGATTGACCTAGATTTTCCAAATAATCTCTTGAATATGTTTGAAAATTAACTGTAATCGACTGCAATAATTTACTGCCATAATACAAGAGCTGATTCCTACTAACAAAAAAAAAGCAAATGGCAACGAACCTGTTTGTTGTATCAAAGTAAATACAAATTTTAATAAAATCTTTATCTTTTAACCATTATTATGCGATTATTAACATTATTCGAAAAAAAATCCAACAAGGCATTAAAAGCAAAACATCAATTATATCACAAGCCAGAATCGTGATGAAAACTCTCAGATTCGCCACGACCCGATGAACCCTAAGAAGACGGACGTCGGATTTCGAACAAACCACTCACCCCCCCGCCCCCCTCCCCCCCACCCGTCTTACAACTACAGCCGCCCCGGCCCGGGGGCATCATTAAATAACCTTACCCCATTTACATCGCTCCAACCGCTCGCTGCTCGCTGCGTCGCGGCGCTTCCTCCCGTGAATCTTGGTCTCTGTCTGACGAATTTACGGTTTAAAAAAATTTAAAGTTTCTGGGGAAAGTGGGATAACACTGGGGAAGAGTTATTTATACAGGGGCTTTAAGATTGAATAATAAATTAATTAATTAATATTGTTTTGTTAATCTTTACATTTTATACGACCTATTATTTAAGTTTGATCACATTTAGTTTACACTATGTGTGCAGTCAATCCGCCATCGGCGTTTATATAAAGTTGTCCTCTCGCCATCAAATTCCCTATCACGTGTTGCAAAGTACATCTTTGAATTTCTTGCATTAAATTTGTTAGGTTTGTTTTGAGGCGCTGAATATCCTGTGACTTGCTTTCGTAGGCCTTACTTTTTATGTATCCCTTAAGAAAATAATATATTGGGGTCATATCCGGGGATCTTGGGTGAGGAATAATCCTTCACTGATAAAATAAAGTTTTGGGTTGCGTTTAAAAGAAAAAAACACCCTGTATATTGAAGATTAATTTGGGATATACAATCAATTCCAATCTCAGACTGCTCAAACCACTTTTATTTGATACAGAAAATTTAAAGTATATAATCTACACAAAACACATACAATTTTTAATCCTAGTGAAACACTATTTTCACCACCATTTTTGACTCCAACGATTCCATGCGGTGATTATAGGTAGAGCAGAATGATGTGACCCGGTCCGCCCGAAAGACCAAATGGTAACTACAGCATACGTTATGGACATACGGATCGGCCTGGGCCAAATCAATTGAATCAGCCTATACAGTACTGATTCTTTTTTGTTTTTATTCATTCTTGTTGATGGTTAAATGTTTTAATTTTGATTTCTGCGGACATTTTGGCATCACTAATTAGTAGAAACGAGTTTCACGACGTTTCGGTATCTAGAATCTTATCCCGTCTTCACGTGAAGAGGAACCCAGAACACAACAAGATTACCGATCGGTAGCTCAGCCATTCCACGAGTAACGGGTGTTACATCAGACAATAAAATATTCAAGTAAAAATCAAGAATTTTTTTTATGTATCAATCATGCCTGAGGATACTTAATATCTAACTCTTTAAGAGTATCATAGAGTAAGATTGTTACTAGCAAACTAACCATGAAAAATAGTGCAAAAAATAGGGTAACGAGTGTGACAGTAAATGACCCTGCTATTTGAGGTGTCAGGTATTCTCTTCATAACTCTGTGAATTGAAATAAGGTAGAACTTTGAAAAAAATTACATAACAATTTTAAATTCCAGGCTTAAAATTTATGTATAAAATATTTAATTCAAACATTATTCTCAGATTTATGAGCAAATATTTCTGGTAACGGGTGTTACAGTAATAGTAACGGGTGTTACATGTGTGAAAAAACCATGTATATTTCCCAAAATAGTGAGTTTTGGAGATAAAAAATATAACAACATGATTTGTTAACACTTCTATATTGCATAGAAATTTCCGTTACATCAAAAAACTTAGGCTAAATTAACTTACAAAAAATATAACTTAAGGAAAGCATTTGCGGAGTTACTGTAAAAGCCTTGGGAGGCCCAATCCTAATAAAAAAACCGAAAAAAGAAAAGAAAAAAGAAGAAACCGAAGAAAGAAATAAAATATCAAAACAACTCTTTCAGTTAATGAAACTTAAGATATTTTACTTTTAAAAAATGTCTGTTAAATTAGCAAAAATAATGTTGACACTGAGGCTCATTTTGTCATGGAATGGCTGAGCTGTCGGTGCGCTGTGCAGTGTGCAGTAATGCAGAGAAGCCTACTGTATCGATTATGTAGTCGACTATTCGATATTTCTAGTCGATCACAGACTATTCGATATTTTATCGTTTTAACCAACCAGTCGGTAACTTAACCGATTAGACATATTTTTTCTACTTGTTTTACTACTTTACGACCAGACTACGAAGTTAGTTACGATAACTAATCGACCGGCGTGAACGACCAGACAGTCGACATTCGAAACTATAATAGTCGACAGCGAAATTAGACGACGTCCCATTACTGCGTTGTACAACTGTGTTGCGGAGAAACCTATTGATGTAGTCGACCACTCGACAATTCCAGTCGATTATTCTGACTATTCGATATTTTATCGTTTTAACCAATCAATTGCCAATTTAACCGATTAAAGATATTTTTCTACTGGTTTTACTAGTTCGAACGACCACACTACGAGGTTAGATACGATAACTAATCTATAATCCACTAGTCGACAGTGGAAAGTAGTCGATGACCAATGACTTGTCGGAGTGCTGTACAGTGTTGAGATCTATCGATGTACTCGACTCGATATTTCAATTCGATACTTTTAGTTTTAACCAACCAGTTGGTAACTTAACCGATTACACATGGTTTTTCTACTTGTTTTACTACTTTAAACGACCAGACTACGAGGTCAGATACGACAGCTAATCTTCTAGTCGATGGTGGAAAGTAGTCGTTGACCAATGAGTTGTCGGTGCGCTGTACAGTGTTGAGATCTATCGATGTACTCGACTCGATAGTTCAAGTCGATACTTTATCGTTTTAACCAGCCAGTTGATAACTAAACCAATTAGACATGTTCATTTTGTTGTGTTTATAGCCTCCGGATTACAGGGAAATACTAAAGTGGTTTACAGACCTGCTTCTTGTAATCCTTATTGTCGCTAAAGGCAACTAGTTTCGACACCTATATGGTGTCATCTTCAAGGCCGTCCAAGGATGTGATGATTCACTTTATTTGAAGATCGTTGAATTAATTGAGAAAACACATACGTACGTACTGACGGACACGAACATCACGAACAAAAAACATGGAAACACATTAAATTATGTGTTTCGATGTTTTTTGTTCGTGATGTTCGTGTCCGTCAGTACGTACGTATGTGTTTTCTCAATTAATTCGACGATCTTCAAATAAAGTGAATCATCACATCCTTGGACGGCCTTGAAGATGACACCATTTAGGTGTCGAAACTAGTTGCCTTTAGCGACAATAAGGATTACAAGAAGCAGGTCTGTAAACCACTTTAGCAATTAGACATGGTTTTTCTAATGGTTTTACTACTTTAAACGACCAGACTACGAGGTTAGATGCGATAAATAATCGATTATCCACAACCGAATAGTCGATGATGGAAAGTAGTCGATGACCACTGGCTCCTGTCGGTGTGCAGTGTTGCGCGGAGGCCTTGGACTGAGGCCGCGTGCGTCGCTTGGCGCTGTCATCTGGCACGTTCTCTCCCCCCTTCCTCTCCCCCTCCCCCCCCCCGCCTGACCGCGAGCGGCGACGTTCCCACACCGACCGAGATTGAGGTCTTCATACCTCTTAAATATCGGCTAAATAGGGTTTAAATAGATATTCTGAATATCTGCGATGTTATTTACGGTATTGGAGATGTACGGTTATGTAAATTATTCTATCAAATAGTCGTTTGGGGATTCGATTTTGCGCATCTAAATGCGTCAGCGATAAGACTAGGCCTATAGATTTTCGAATTATGTCCGACTTACGTCGGTCTTGATAATCCAAATACGTTCGGCAATGGCTTGTTTAAACCCTTTTAGTGCCAGGATCTCGTAGCGAGACGCGCACACTAACTACCGCTAGTGCCGGGATCTCTTAGCGAGATCCTGTCTCCAACTGCATAGTATGCCAGGATCTCGTAGCGAGACGTTTACATTTTTATACATAAAAAATATATTTTTTCGTTTTTACTGGCTGGAATTCGTGCCAAATGCCTTTCTATAGTCAAATCTTTCGTTTCATGTGACTTTTCTCCTGAACTGTCTTCATGGTTAGCTGAAATGACATACTGAAATGCAAACAGCTGTTGGCAGACAAATAACCATGCATTTCATATGGCGGTGATGCAACTTCGATTGTGTAATTTTTAGGCTATGTTTTTGTTTTACCTATAGGGTTATAGTTGAAATATAGTTTGTATTTTGTTATTGTGGATATTTTTAAATGTTAAATGATGTTTCTAGTGTAAATGTGGAATACGAATACTGTTTTAAGTAGGTTGCTTAGTGACGTTGTTTAACTCTGCATTGTTGCAAGGTTATCGTTTCATTTTGTTAATTCATAACCTATTGCAGTAAATTGATGTTTTATACATGGTTTTTACTTGTTCTTTAACGTAGTTTCTAATAAAACTAATAAAAATTGCATCAGAGTAAAATCTAAATATGTTTTTTTAGTGTAAACATAAAAAATGAGTATGATGCAAAATTTCTTTTTAAATTTATTAACATTTATTTATACCAGAAACTTGAAATTTGTCTTTCTTCTTGTCATTTATAAATAGTAGAGGTATTTAGAAACAAATAAAAAGAAGATTTGTTAAAAAATGTTAATAAATAAATTTTTAATGATTTTTTTCCAAACCCTTACATTTTTACTAAAAAAGGCCTGGCACTTCTTGCAGGTAACAATGAAAAAATGTCCGGCACTTCTTGCACCTACATTAAAATTTTTTCCGGCACTAAAAGGGTTAAAAGAGGTAGTCAATACCTCGGAAACCAGAATTTCTATGTGAACAATGAATTAAGATTGTATATTTCTTTAAACATGATAAATTGATGTGATGAAATAAATTCCGTGATTCCTCAAAAAATAGGACAGCTACCAATAACTCAAATCGTGAAGCTGCACATTTTTAACATCGCAAAAAAACCAACAACAATCAAACGTTTAACATTTAAATATAAATACGCAATTGAAAGTCTGACTTATCAGTGACTACTAAAGCGACCTTCAAGATTAAGGTGTTGAATTTACAGAGATGATGCGTAGGTTTGTCGAATTTCCTCAGAATTCACGTTTTTCTAAGGACTCCGCCCTACAGCGTTTCAAAAATTTATTCAACGGAAAAAACTTGTTTACATTAACAACTTTTGAATGTAATTAAAGCTGTAACAGTAATATAGTTTCTCCCAACTTCAAGTATTTAATACAAAAACCACTACCTTAAAATATGAATTATATTTCTATAATTCATAAATATAGAATTCTATATATATATTGGTTAATATATATTGGTTCTATATGAATTATTAAAAGTACAACACAAATTTTAACATTTGACACGGAAACAAACAAGTACGTACAAAATGAAACGATGTGGTAAAAGTAGAATAACTGGAAAGAAAAAGACTACGAAGTAAGAGTTGCAACGCGAGAAGACGAGGACTAAAGGGAGATGAGATCGGAATATTTAACGCCTTTGAGATCGAAAGCTAACCCTATTCAATTAGGGAAATTCAACAAGATTACACGAATTAAAAACGATCTCGCTCCTTCTTACTTTGATACTCTTTTTAATTTGCCCAAGAATAACTCTTGGCCGCACGTTTCTTTGTGAGCTTTTCACTTTACTGTCCGATTCAAATAACTTGGCCTAGTCTTAGACCAAGTTAATTGACTCGGTCTATAAATTTTCTCACGGCTAAAAGTTAAGTGTTTAAACCAAATCTTGTTACTCTTTGACTCGAATTTTCCTGTATTCTTGGATTTTTTTAATCGATAAAGTATATTTGTTTCACTGCAATACAGCCATTGAGTTTTAACGAAAAACTTATAGTAGGTTCACATGAAATTAAGAGGAGTTTCAATACCTCTCGAAACGTAGTGTACTTCAAAACTAGAAGGAGAGTCAAAATAATTATTGAATTTTAATTAGTACACTCCTTTTTTACTGAGGTACGGGAGGGGAGGAGTATTCTACGAGGCAACTAATTTGACTTTGACTGTGGTTAATCTTCACTTAAGTCACTGATTTAGATCCAAAATAATATCATTTTCGTACAATATAATTCTTGGTGAAGGATTTTTTTATTTATTTTGAATATTTTATTTTATTGTTTACCCTTGGAATCTTCGTCTTGAAACCTTTGGGGGTGTATTCTTTCTAAGAAACCTGCTTTAACTTTCGAACGAATAAAGATACAGGTTGATTTTTTATTAGTCTTTTTAGGGGATGAAAATTTCCTTAACCCTACTTTTGAAAGTGCAGCATTAATTTGATAGATTACTTCCTCTACAAGTAGGGTGTTTCTTAGCAAACTCTTATCAAACAAATAGGTTTACAGCCATTCCATGACAAAATGAGCCTCAGTGTCAAAATTATTTTTGATAATTTAACATTCATTTTTTTAAAGTAAAATATATTACGTTTCATTAACTGAAAGAGTTATTTTGATATTTTATTTCTTTCTTCGGTTTCTTCTTTTTTCTTTTCTTTTTTCGTTTTTTTTATTAGGATAGGGCCTCCCAAGGCTTTTACAGTAACTCCGCAAATGCTCCCCTTAAGTTATATTTTTTGTAAGTTAATTTAAGTTTTTTGATGTAACGAAAGTTTCTATGCAATATAGAAGTGTTAACAAATCATGTTGTTATATTTTTTATCTCCAAAACTCATTATCTTGGGAAATATACATGGTTTTTTCACACACGTAACACCCGTTACTATTACTGTAACATTCGTTACGAGAAATATTTGCTCATGAATCTGAGAATAATGTTTGAATTAAATATTTTTATACATCAATTTAAAGCCTGGAATTTAAAATTGTTATGTATTTTTTTCAAAATTCTACCTTATTTCAATTTACAGAGTTTTGAAGAGAATCACTGACGCCTCAAATAGCAGGGTCATTTACTGTAACACCCGTTACCCTATTTTTTGCACTATTTTTCATGGTTAGTTTGCTAGTAACACTCTTACTCTATGACACTCTTAAAGAGTTAGATATTAAGTATCCTCAGGCATGATTGATACATATAAAAAATTCTTGATTTTTAGTTGAATATTTTATTGTCTGGTGTAACAACCGTTACTCGTGGAATGGCTATTTATCTCAGTCTAACTGCGTTTAACCCTAACTCGATATTAAGATCGGCTGTTGGTTCTTTGAAGCAGATAATGCAACAAGCGCTGTTATCAGTGGCTGATGCTGATACGCTCAAGGTCGCTGTCAAGCTCGCTAGAACGATGCGACTCAATCTATCCGCTTCACGTGTTTTATGTACGACATAAAGACATCAGAAAGTCGTAAACTGATAAACAGCATGCCCAACAAAGTTAAATGCTACTTAACCCAACCCTTTTGTGAAAGAGAATTTCCTCTAGTTAAATAAAATTCATGCAAATCGTGGATTATTGTTTCTTTAAGAAACTGTAAGGAGCTTACAGAACAAGACATCGTCATAAAAAATATTGTTCCTTTAAGAATGGTAAGGACTGTACAGAACAAAGCTTGGCCCCATAGATGTTTTTTTTTTCAAACCGGTTAACGTAATTTACATCTTCCAACCGTGATGTGGGTACATTATATGTAAGCAAATTTCTACTCTTAAGGACGATAGTTTGCTACATTCTGATCGCACAGACCAGATCGTTGCAAAATAAGGCTATCGCTGTGTGCTAACGGGATATAGTTTCGCTTTTTCGAGGTTGTGATGAAAAATTTGTGTATAGCCATAAGCCCTCAATATTTGCATAGGCCTCAATGATGTTTTGACGGTTTTTGACAAGTCCAAACCAAGAGAAGACCGCAAGTGAGTGAGCGCTTCGAATTTGACTTCGATGTCGGTGCCATCAGATCGTTGCAAAATAAAATAAACAGTATCAGGAAACTGACACATACCACAGAGAAGTAATATAACTTCTCTGTGCACATACTTTCTTCGTTTAAGTGAGTCATTTCAAACCAAAAAAATATATATAATAAAATAAAACAAATAAATAATTAATTATCTCACAAATCCTACATCCAAATTTTATCAAAATCCATTAGCAATCAACGGTGATATCAGTATTTGAATATTTGCCAAAAGAATAAGAATAACATTGGACAACGTATTGCATTTACCTCGAAATGAAGATATCAATTATCTCCACAACTAGTTAACGTACACTAATAATTCAAAATACTGGATTATTTAATTTTCCAGCCAAATTTAATGGTTGCAAATATATTTTCTTTAGATGTTACAGATTTTGTGAATATAGCTTTGGTTTTAAACCTATGGGCCAAATTTCATGAAAATCGGACAACTGGTGTCTTCTCAAGCTTTTTTTACATACACAAATACACACGGACGGACGGACAGCTCTCCGGAAACCACTTTTTTGGATTCGGGGAGCACTAAAACGAATATATCCACTAAAAACTCAAATTCAAAAATTTTGACGAAAACAATACTTTCTCCATATACTATGTATATAGGGGAGAAAGTAAAAAAGGTTGAGGATAAGTAAGCCTTAATTCTTTCAGAGCTACTTTTGAAAAAAGTCAAGTTCCCACACAGTTGACTCGCGGTAGAGATCCGCACACCCGGCCACCTACATTAAGGCGCGGGCACGTATTGCATGTTTTCTTTATTCATACCCCCCCCCCCCCACTCCGCCAAGCCGCTGTGTAAGTGTAAAGCGCTCTCCCTGTTTGTTCAACCTTGTTTGTCTACCATTTACCCATTTACCCGTCGTAATGCGGCCGCACACATATTAGCGGTTGAATCTTGCATGTATTTCGTAAACGATATTAGTTTTAATGTTTTTCCGTATTGTGGTATGTGAGGTTTATAGGTTTGCCAGCTTATTGTGGTGTCGAATCCTATATTTTGGATACTGTAAGAGATGATTGGTTGGATTTGAGTTGTTACCGGATTATTCTACAAGGATAGAGTCGGAAAAAAATACTGTTACTAATAACAGCGCAGATTAATACAATTGCAAAAGCTCAGTATTGAATTGAAAATACTCCATAATGAAACACAATTATTTATTTTTTACCACTTATAAGTTCAATTAATAGTTCATTTGTTTTAAAAGATATAGCATACTCCTTCGCTTTCAATACACTGCAAAATATTTCTTTAAAAAATTTACCTACAGGAACGACTAACCAAATAATTCGAATTTTCAATCGTCTGATAAACCGATGTCAATTGAGGAAGTATTTCTCTTAAACTAGAGTTTGATTGGGGAGACTTGAAGAAAAAAAATCAGGAAGTATAAAAGTTGTCAATAAATTAAAAATTTCTGACTTGTATTGGGAGGGGCTATAACCCCAAAGCAAAAGGCTGGTTAATAAATTAAGCCATAAAATCCTCCCTGCAACGGCTTTACGCTACAAGGACCATGTTAACGAACAAAGCAATACTTCATGAAATTACATATCAATAGTACTTATATTATTCGAAAGAATACATTTTCTTTTTTTGAAAGGAGACTATCAATTTTACTTAAGGAGTCCGCATTTGCTACTGTATGCCTACGATGATGCCTACACACCAATTAACAATACAGTATTACATTGTGTAACTAACTAAACCCTTATAACGAAACCATTGGTTTTAACTACCGACTAGTGGCTTAAAGGGGCTTAAATCCCCTAATGAGGGAAAATTCAAACGATCATTATTTATTATAGTACAAAATACCTTCATAGCAAACTGAATCTACCTTATATTTATATCTAGCCAACCAACCACATGGTTTTTCAATCAAGTTTCAGCATCACATGTTTTATTTAAACAAAGGAGATGTTTTTAGATCCCAATGCTTTTTAAATGGCAGCTATTTTACGTTATTTCTCGTTTCCCGGTGAATTTAAAGTAATTTTAGTATTTTTCTCGCCATCACGGAATAGAGACCTTTGATTCGAGCCCTCTCCTATCTTTCTACGACTTGCCAGACGTCCACAATTTTGACGCAAAGAATCGCCTTACGAAATTAAATATATGATGATGATGATGATGCCTCCGAAAATTTATTCGACACTAATAACATCCATCCGTTGTGATTTACCGCTCGTGCATTGTACAGCCCGCCCGTGAGACTTGAGGCGTCAGCTTCTAGCTTTTACATCACGAAGCATCAGTACCAACAGACGGCCAAGAGTCGAAACAAACGACTAAATAGAGCGAGTCGAATTACATGGCCCATCCCGTCCGGAGCGGGCCGGGCCATGCCATTCGGTGCGATCTATATTCTGAGAGGGCGCAATCCGGTTTCAGGCCAAATGCTAAAACAGTATCAGCAAACTTCCATATACTTTTTCCCTTAAGGCAAGTAAACCTACAATAAAATAAAACATATTTACAAAATTATCTCACGAATACATGCAAAATTTTATCAAAATTGGTTAGTAATCAACAGAGAAATTGGTTTTTAAATATTTGCATTAGGAATAACTAAAATAGGTACTGTACATACCTTACGTCAAACAGCTCAAAATAGGAATAAAATTAGACAACGTACTACGTTTACCGCTGCACGAAAATTGCAATTATCTCCGCAACCGACGTAGACTACTAATTAAAAAATTTGATTACTCATTTTTGTCCAGCAATTTTTGATGGTCGCAAGTATTTTTGATTATTATAATTTTAAGTAAATTGAAAAAATATACATTTTTTACATTTAAATCCCTATACAGTAACTTTTGAATGTTAAGTTTTACAGACATGCGGGATGTAATTTGTTTGTCATCTTAAGCACTGAAAACCATAATATTTGTATTAAAATCGTTAGAGCTGTTTTTGAGAAATGTGGATTTTTGTCATTTTTATAGGGTTATACAGGGTAAATACCTTTAAAAATCAAATACACCCGTTGCAGCAGACCTGCATACTAAGCGAATTTCAAGTGCAAAAGAACATAATTCAATCCAACATAGCGAAATTTGTCATGTTTTGTAATCTCCATAAGAATAACATGGGGGATGAGTATGCAGGTTAGCTGCAACAGGTATGTTAAAACTGGTTGGTTTTAATTCATTATTTAGTAGATCTTGACTAGAAGAAGCCATGTACCAAGTTTTATCAGGAAATGTTAAAAAATAAGGAAAATATAGAATTTTTTTATTTCCCATAAGGATAACATGGGGAATGATTATGCAGGTTTGCTGCCTCAAAAATGGAAAATTTCGGGGGTTTTAGACTAAAATACATTAGATCTCATCTAGATGAAGCCACAAACCAAGTTTTATTAAGATATGTTGAGAAATAAGCGAGATATAGAATTTTACTTATTCCCCATAAGGTTAACTTTGGGACAACGTACTGTGTTTACCACTTTCAATATCTCGGTAACAAATGGAGATAGAGCAATGATTCGAGATACTAAATTGTTTGTTTTTTTGAGCTGAATTCAATGGTGCCAACAAAAATTTGATTAATTTTATTTTTCTATGTAAAAAACTCAAAAAACCCATTTTTGGGGGGGTTTTCCCCCTTTACCCCCCCTTCCGATGGTCCGATCGGGCTGGTTCACGAACTCGTCCAATCGATTACCACTTTACATCTCTGTACCAAATTTCATTAAGATCGGACCATATTTACGGCCGCTATCGTGCTTACAGACACATATATATATATATATACATATATATAGATAGATAGATAGATAGATATATAAAAATTCGAACGAATGGTGTTTTTTTGCTTCTGGTGGCCCCAAAACGAAAAGTTATCATGGTCTCGGGCTTAGATCTTACCATGAGACCTACGGTAATAGCTTCTTCCCTATAGGGAAAATTCGCTAAAATTAACAAAAATCTTTAAAAAACGCTTGGGGATATCACGGCTTTAACATGCCAAATGTCATGAACATCGGGCCATGAGTCTCTAGTTTTGTTCACATACACAAACACATCCACACGGACAGACAAACACTACTCCGAAAACTACTATTTAGATTCAGGGAGCACTAAAACGAATATATCCACTAACAGCTCAAATTCGAAAATTTTGACGAAATCGATACTTTCTCCATTATACTGTGTTTAGTTGGGATAAATTGATGAACATTATTAGTCTACGGGACGGGTTGGGCCGTGCCATGTTACTCGGCGCGATCTGTATTCTGGGATGGGGCAACGCAATGACAGTATAAAGAGATTTTTGGCCGCGAGTCAAAAACGCGACTCCACACCGATCCAACTTCTCCCTTCTTTCGCGCCTGGACGGAACAATAAAATGAATGTTATTAATTATGTTTATATTGGGGTTTTTTCATGTTTTTTCTGTTTTGTTTTTATCAATAATTCTCCCAGCATTAAATATTTAATTGCTGCATTTTGTTTAGGCAAGGGAGAAGAGGTTTTAACAAATTCTGAAGCAAATGATTTCTCTAATTTACTTCAATTTCAGTGTTGAGTATTGGGCTACAAAAATTCTACAAAAGAAGTACAACCAGAAACGCTTGCCCGATTGCAATAAAAACTTTGTTCAAAATAAAGATACAGACAAGTTTTATGCTTCAAGTCTAACTCAAATACGGAATATTTTGTCTATTTGTGTTAATCGTATAACCTTTTCAATTTCGCCCACTCACCAAACTATTCAACAAATTATGTTTGTTACTTAATTAGCGATTCATTGTATCCAATGCAGAAGGTTTATTTGCTGATCAATTCCAATCGTCACCTACAGACTAAGCTCTAAAATTAACTAACGCCTCAAATTTTAAATCGCATCGATATTTTTTACATCTGTTCTAGAGGACCTGGTGGACCGAGCCTTGCTCGGTAAATTTCATGGTTTACCAGACCATAAAACTATAACGAAATTTCTGCGTCATTATATTTACGAATTCCTTTTTTGTCACTCCGTGCAATCTTCAACATACACGCTGAGATGGCAATTCTCTTATCATATGGCTGAAATTAGCAGCTTTTTTATTTGTTTGCGTTTTTCTGCATACATGGCAACTCATAACTCATAATGATCCATGTTTTTTTTCAACTAAAGAAATGTATTTACGAATTTAGATCTGCTTACTTGATCTAAGCAGCCTGCAAAGGACACTTTAATACCAAAAATACCTCATAGGTTATTTTGGATTGGGAGTTATGACTTTCTGACTTAATAGACTCACGATACACCTTAAGGGACTTAAGGTTGATGTTGCTATGAATTAATACTGTTTTCAACAATTATCTTGGCAAAAAATGCTATTACAAAGTGGTACTGTATTTTTTCTTGATCCAAATTCCGTATACAAATATCTCAAATATCCGTATTTAACAAAAGAACAAGGAGTTGGACCTTTCTAAAGTTGAGGACAGAACACTAGAGAACATATACGCAGCGCTCGCCCTGTCACAACTGTATGTTGGTAAACACTACGCAATCGCCGCCACAGCGAGTGTGTCGACACATTGTTACGAGCGGACGAGGAAGAGGCAGCGTGCAGTGGAGCAACACTTTGTAGAAAACTCAATGGGAATGACTGGCGTAGGCCGATTTATTTAAGAGATGCTTGAAAGTATGTAAAAAGTCGTATGATAAAATTTATTTTTTAAATCATGATTAAAACTGAAAAAAATATATATTTTTAAATAAAACGGCGAAACATTGATTATTGACCTCAATTTATTTTCATTGTTTTACAAACTCTATGCGGGAATCAAACTGTCATCTGGTAATGTATTGTCATTTTAGGATTTGCTTTAATTAACTGCAAGTAATTATTTCTTTTGGGCAAGTAAAAACAAATAGAATTACCTAATTCGCAGTTTACCTTTGTAGATGGTTGTAAATAAGTGACTTACTTATAGAAATATTTTTCTTGCGCTCTAAAAAAAGGAAGTGGTGACAACATGCTTATACTTAACTAGCTAATCAACACGGTTTTACCCGTGAAAAAACAGAAAAATCTCTTGAATCCATGATTTGATGTTTAGGTTGCCATGGCAACTATATGAGCTTCCCTTATAGTTTTTCACATTGAAACTTTGATGTACCATAGGGCGTAGCCCTGAGGAAATTTTGTAAAATCCTTTCTTAGCGGATGCCTACGCCCTGAGAGGAATGCCCATGCTAAGTTTCAAGGGTCCTAGGTTAAGTAGTTTGGGCTGTGCGATGATGGGTGAGTGGTATTTGACAAATATATAGATTTTTAGTGCGGCAGCCGATAGTCGCAATGGACTTGAGTGCATGCAGGGAAAATGGACTGACAATGATCATTTTATACTTCAGTATAGTTATTATTTATGTAATGTTTATTTTATGTCCACCCGGTATAAAAACGCACTTTTCTATCCCAATCTATTCAATCCTCACTACGCAATCGCCGCCACAGCGAGTGTGTGTGGAAACATTGTTGTGAGCGGACAAGGAAGAGGCAGCGTATTTGAGAGCGTCTCTGCTATCTATAGCCCCTCTGGCACCTCGGTCGGCCTCTAGCCACTACCGACCAAACAGTCCTCACTGCGGTCTTCTCTTGGTTTGAATTTGTCAAAACATTCATGTAAATATTCAGGGCACAAAATGAGATATATAACATAAACGTTGCGTTGTCTAGGATGTTAATAAATTGTAGGTAATCAACCACGATGATGGATTGTATAATCAAATTTAGGTTTCTCCTTTTTACCTGCAGTTGTTAACAATAACTTTTAAGATAGGCTTTTGGCAATTGTAAAAATAATCTTAATAAATTAAAATAATAAATTTTACAGTGTGGAGCGTTAATTACACAAATGGTTGTCTGGTTTATTTAATGTGATTTTGTTATTTTTTATAACAAAATGTAATGAGGCCTATTACCTTGAACATTAACAACAAACTATTCTATTTTTCTAACAATTTAAAAGTACAAATTACAAGAGTACCCTTCCCACCCTATTTGTTTTGAAACAAAATTAGCCTACATTTAACAAATAGAACACGTAAATAAGTACGTGTTGGTCTATGTATTTTAACCTAGCTTATTTAAATTCGCATAATTAGCTCCACAAATAAGACACTACTTTCCTTGAAAATATAAATCGTGTTTATTCCAATCTATTCACCGGAAACTAAATAATCAATTTCAACGTTGTCTTCTAATACATTCTTTTATTTATAAACCGGCGAGAAGGCACGTGGAAGCGAATGAGGTCAGATAAATCAATCTGCGCCGATGCGATACCGATACAAGATGAGAAAAAACAAACAAAATGTAGGTGGCCGACAGAGGCTTGACACACTTCTGGGCTAACAATAAACTTTGGTCCGAGTCGCGCCACCTGGACCTCGTTTCTACACGAAACTTACAAGTTATTAGTATTAGTCTGACGACGTAAAATAAACAGTGATTACCGGTTAGTAGTTTGTAAGTTTCGTTTTGAAACGGGGGCCCGGCAGTGGCGGTCATAAGGGCATGCGCCCATATCAAACGAGCATAAGAGAAAATTTAAAAATTACAATAATCCACATGTTTACTATTTACGAAATATTTCAATATTTCCTTATGTGAAACACGGAGGATTTGTTTTACGAAAGCTATAACTTGTTGTAAAATAAAGGCTTGTTTCTATTTTTTTCTCAAATAGGAACGATTGATTCACAATTAATTTTAATAAATAAAATAACATTAACTATGCGTTTATAATAAATCTGGAAAATCAAAAAATGCAAAAAATGAAATGTCGCAAAAAAGGAATCTGATTTAAAATGCATAAAACACCACTGTAAGTTATTTGCGACTTAATTATTTTTTAATAATTCCAGTCAGAAAAATTTAAAGGTAGCCTATTTTAAGAGCTAACTGCTAGAAAATATCCTTATATTTGCAATAGTAAACAAATTTTATACTATACATATTAATTTGACGACAAACAACACAAAACATACTGTCTTCTGAAATTAATTAATTAATTGATTAGTAAATCAAGTTACGAGCTTGAAAAATAATATTGATCTTTTTTAAAGGTATATCACCAAAAACCGCATCTCAAATTATCATAATTTTAAAAAATTTCGATGAAACCTAAAAAAAGAAAATAACTCTGTAAGGTATAATACAGCAAAGTCCAAGATTATGAAGTAGGCTTTCCATAAGCTGACACTAATTCCGATTAGTACAGGTATGGAGGTATGAATTGGGGACGTTATATAAAACGGATTACAATCTTCACTGTCCGGCTTCAACTGTGCTTCAACCGTCTTCGTCTCGCCAATTCACGATCAACCCCACCCCCGCCCGTTTAGGGTTGTTTGTTCAAGACTAAGAAAAAAAAAATTTGTTTTTTTATTTGCATTTGATTGAGGTGTGCGGGAAGAAGGTGTCGGTAGCATTCATTTGTGTAATGCATGTTTCCTACCCAATTTATGCAAGTGCAAATTTAGGCCTAATTTCCACAAAACTCCACAAAGAAAAGTTTGAAAAATTGTAATTTTTTTGGGACATAGTATGGCATGAAATGCCTCTAAATTAACGTGGTATTTGAAACTTGGTTGAAGCTCATTTCAAATTGAGCAAAAAAGTCTATAAAAACGCAGAAAGTTTTTAATAATTATTTTTATTTTGTTTGTTAGGATCTTAACAGCAATGAATCATAAAAATACCCAAAATTAAGGCCCTGTAGATCAAGCGGTTTTCCCTGTAGATTTGTACCAACATTGGCATTTTTGGCACTTTGGACATCTGTAGCTCTCTGAGTTTACATAAAATGTATTATAAAGAATTCCCGTGTTCCATTTATTTGCCTCTTTTTTAAAATAGTTTTTACCATTGTCATTTAAATAGTACCACCTGCATTATGTATTGGTACTAATAAGTGTAGTAGCAGGCTATTATGGAACAATTGTAAATTATTTCTTACGTTAAGTACGTTAATTACGGGGATACAATTAATTATTTACTGTACTAAATGGAGTAAAATGAATCGGTAGGTACACAAAAAATATCTGCAACAAAAGTAAATGATAAATATTATTGAAATCACCTTGCTCAGTGACTTTTGCATGACATTTCAGGTCTTTGTGCAGCCAATGTGTAGGATGTCGGGGGTGGGTTTGGTCATAATATATAGCTCCCACAGCCTCCCACATACAAAGCACTGTGAATGTGAAAAGGTGAAACCGCATTGATGCTATTACACTGTTGATCGTTATTGGCTGACTTTGTCAATGAACCCAGGTATATGAGCAACGGAAGGGTAAAATTCATCGCTTCCATTTGACTGTCTGACTATAACGTCACTATTACGTCAGAATCTACTTAAGCATCAAGCGTTAACATACAGAATATTCTCAATATTTCAATGATTTTCGAAGGAGCCAGCAGCATATTAGGTTATTAATATTTTGTCATTTATATCGCTCTACGATGACAGAATATTGTACCACATAAGTTAACACCATAAGTTAGTTAATTCAAGATTTGGATATCTATTTCTACAGGAAGAATTATACTTAGGAAAGAAGGGCAAAGACAATGAATTTCAGAGTGCAACGATGGTAGGAAGGGGAATTTTACAGCATGGAATGACTTTACCTTCGAGAGTGATAATTTTTTCCCGATTCATATGCTTCATTGGAAAATTATAAGTATACCGTAGGAGGTGTATTGTCCTAGTGATGTGCCTCATCTCATAATATTTTACAACTTTTAGGGTCTAATAGAGAAAAATTAATTTTAAAATTTGAAGAAAAAGTTGAACAAGGGCGTTTTATCTAAAAAGTGAATCAAAATAAATTATCTTAACTGAAAGGCCTAGCTTTTCTCCATTACAAAAAAAACAAAATTAAAAGTACGCCACAATGCGGGTTTCCAATGAATATTTTATGTGACCAAATCTAATAATTTTATTGACACTTGGTTCAAGAACTGCATGGGAAAACTTTGTGGTCCTTTGGAACTTTCTGGGGATCGATTTCAATTTTCTGTTGTAATGGGCCTCGCAAATACTGCTGATTACACACATAGAGGTCTTTATCTCTATAAAATCAATTCATGAAAGTTACAGTCAATTCTCATACACAAAAAAAAAATCATTAGGCCTACAGAATTTTTAGTTGAGACAGTCCGGATCATAACTATTGACACTATCGAGGAAAATTGTTCGTAACCACAGGTCTTTAGCTTTCCATTCTACAGACAAGACACCCTATACAGACAGTAGGGGTCAGGGGCGAGAGGAGGGGAAGGAGAGGGAGAGGGGGGGAGGCATATTCTATTCAAAGCAATTAGTACATTAGCATAGCTTTGGTGGACAATCAATTGGTCAGCTGAGAGATGGAGGACGGGAATCTCATGCAATATACATCCGCCTGCTACTACCATAACTCATGAATAGCAGATGCTTAACTCCCGACGACTTTCCCCCTGTTCACAGAATTACTTGATGATTACTTGATTAATTTCTTGAGCACTGTTTGCTTTTTGAACGCGCCAGTTTCACAGGCGTTGCCCGAGGCCATACTTTCATTGCGGCACCCTTCAAGAGGATTTTAATTAGGCCTGCTGTTTAAGATTATGCAGTGGCATGCAAATTTAAAATATTTAGAAATATCTCTAAAATACAGAACAAATTGCAGTTATTTTGCATCTTGCGCGTCCCCCTCTTAGCCCACAGCCCTAGCCGGGCCAAGCCGTGGGGAGGGGGAGGGGAATAGCTCCTGAACTGATTTTTAAATCCAATTGGCTAACAGAAGAGATCAGTGAGTATGCCTAGAATCACATATATATGTATAAATTTGGTCTCTTTACAACACATAAATGACTTTAATAGTAAACTTAGTTTATTGTGCTGAAAGAAAACTTCTGTCAAAAAGTGCAAAAGTGCAATCGCAGGGGTGGATATAAAAATAGGGCTGGGGCAAAGACGCTGATTGTCAGAGTGCAATGGTGCTATGGAGAGAATTTTTAGAGCATAGCATCCCATCATGGGGAGTCAAAAAAGGAATATAAAAGAAATGTAAAATATGATCCAAAGCAAGATTTTTCAGGTTTCAAAAAAGTTAGGTACTTGTTTTCAGGTTTCAACAAAATTACTTCCAAGTTTCTTTGGCTTCTAATTTTATAGACCAAGTAAGTGTCTTTGAATGTTAAAGGAGGTTTTCAACTAGATGGTTTTTAAAAACGTGAAGCAGAATAGGGGCCTAGGCCCTTTGAGAAAAAAAATTTTTCTATGAGATGTTTATTTTATCCAATTTTATGAGTCACTGGCAAGCAGTTTAATACTAAGGGCCTTGGACAATATGACCAACAGTATAGGAATGCTGGATTAACGGGTTAGGCACTTTATTCTTTGCAGGGCCTGACCCTTTACAAACGCGCTACCGTACACAATAATATCAGAAAAGTGTATAATTTAAAATTAACTTTTCAGAAACCTAGCAAATAGGCTTAGCTCAAAAGATGTATCCACTATATCTAAAGTCTAGGTCAGTATGCGAACATAACAACCATATTTTGTATAGTCCTACCGAACTTATATGCCTCACTTTCCTCCGAGAAAGTAAAAAACAACTTAGACTATTAGTTCGTGGCACTGATTACAGACCACAAGTTGAGGTTGTGTACAAAGATCCAATAGCGCAAGTACAGTTTCATCGGAACAGAACAAACACATGCAAGTAGGAGAGTATGCATGATGCAGGTGGTGAGGTTCGCATGCATTGCACTACGATGCTCTCAAAAGGCCACAAGCTTTAACGTTTCCACCAATTGTTTCGGTAAGGTTGTCTCACCCTATCCTAGCCATAGTTTATATAGGGGACTACTTGGCACATTGGCGTATTGGAAAACAAGTTCAGATTCAATGGTCGCTAATAAATAAAGGGAGTCTAATCCTCGTTGCATATCGTTAAGCCTACATCGAATGCCTAATGTTTTGATATTCTTCCGCATTTGTCATATGGTATTTTCTTTGAAATTTCTTGTTTCTAATTGCTCCAGTTGATTCGCTAAAAACAAGAGAAATTCAAGATATAGTGTAGAGAGCACGAAATACGGCGGGCGGCAAAAACTGTACCTAAACCCATATAAAATTGTCTGCTAAACATCAGCTGAAATGACTGAGTGAAATGTTTTTGTTGTATTGCCAAAGCTTTGTTTACATTTCTCAAGATCTTTGAGTGTAAATTTTTGTTTACCATATGATGTTATATTTGATTAACCAACCAAACAAACAATATCAATACAGTAGTCCCGCAAACCCGGACTTCGAGGACCCGGTATTCTGGATAACTCGGAAGGCCTGCCAGAGCATTAAAGTGCATTGAGATTCAAAGCCAGAGCACAGTGTGACACATTTTAGTATTTCTTTAAATTTGTTTGTAACTAATATAGTTTATATATTTTTTACTATGCAATAGATAAATAAACGATTTCTTATAGAAATAACAGAAAATATTCTTATTTTTTCTCATTTTTACTCATTTCCCGATAGGAATTTTCACAGACCCGGACACCGTTCGGTCTACATTAGTCCGGGTTTGTGGGACTCTACTGTAATTTCACCAACAGCGCACTAACTCACCCGCCGCATTTCCTGCTCGCGATTGTAATTTTGTTCTAAGTTAACTTACTACCTATTAGGCCCTACTGAAGTTTTCTCCAACAAATAATTTTAAGCCTTATTAAGGATGTGAGGTTATTACACTTTAAGTTGTTTCTGTAAAAATCATGTAAAATAGGAGTTAACCTAAACTGGACAAGAATGTTCCATGAAATTTTAGTTACGTTATAAGCAATAACACATTCGGAACTACTACATTCTGCAAAAGAGATAAGTTTTAAAAGAACGTCCACACTAGTCATAACGACTCTGGCAGCCTACTACTGCGCTATTGATAATTAGGCTTGATCGTAATTAATTTTTACTCCAATTAACTTCCTTTTAATTAAACCTCTTCAAGCTGTAACTTAGGCCTACATTGTCCTTCCTTGAACAGCAAAGGAGTGTACAAACTGAGTTTTTCCAATGCGCTACGCCTAGATCAAACTTTTTAAGGGGCCCACGTCAATATCCAATCAATTCAAAATAGGCCTAAAAACTTAATAGGCCTGATAAACTGAATTTCAATCCGCATTATGCCTATATGATGGTAAGTTTTACAAATAAGCACAGTTATGGTCAGTTTTAGGATGTCGGAAATGCAGTTAAAAAAAATTAATTATTTGACAAGTTCAGATATAGGCTTTGGTGTTCTGTTTTCAAAGGTTTTAAATTTTGTTTGTGTAGCCTATACCTAGCCCAAATCATTGTAGCCTGTAACAATCTTGGCTCCTCCGAATAGCTGGAAATTTAGTTGTGTTCGAAACGTGATTTATTTAGCCTATAGGCCTAGCAAACAACATAAGCCTTGGTACATATGGTGGTAGACATAGATCAGTAACAGTACAGCCATTAGGCCTAACTCTTTTAATTTTAAACCAAGGACCGTATTACCCATGCTAAATACATTTCCATCCATATTATGTTGGAAGTAAACGTTTCTTACCCGTATCGGTGAGGTCTGAACATCTGAAGTCTGAGACTGGACTCGTGAGGGTAATCCAAGGATGTATCGCACACAGAATTCACAATAAAATAAAAACTGGCAAACACTTACCACATCAGGTCATTATCCCGACAGTGGTTTGGCCAATTGTTGTAAATCTTAAAGTCCACCATATTATGATTTATGTTCTAAATAACCTAAGATATGAACTAACACTTCAAGTTGAATAACGTTTTCAATCACTTTACATATT
The DNA here is from genome assembly GCA_035578135.1 of Flexamia atlantica. Lineage (NCBI taxonomy): Eukaryota > Metazoa > Arthropoda > Insecta > Hemiptera > Cicadellidae > Flexamia > Flexamia atlantica. Next base: position 820,861 of record JAQJVK010000020.1, read on the forward strand.
TAAAAATATTAATGATTATCGATATATAATAATTAAATCTCAAAGTCTGATTTCATGTATAACACGATATGATAAATAGGCCTTATTTTGCAACAATGATTAAACAATTTTAAGGCAAATCCGAAACCGCATAAAATCACACTGAATAAGTAAGCAGGATTATTATTGCACTAATAATGTTTTATCCATACGCACTATACCTATACTTCACTACATAACTGATTGAGTAATTGATTAGAAATGCATATTACGTTACAACCATTCACAGGAAAGGCCATATTTGTCACTTTTTGAAAGAAGACACAAAAAAACACTCCACCGCACTGATCACATCAACTAAATCACTTAATAAAACGTCGTCATTTCTAACAGTAGTCACCTGGGACAGTTCCAACAGTACACTGACGCCCGAAATGCGATAATAGATCAATATCACGCACTAATCACCGAAAAATACACACGAATTAGCCATTTTGAGACGTTAAAAAAGACTGTTTAGTTAAACTTTCCAGTTAACGGAAGCCATATTGAGTGCTGTCATGAAGAAGAACAGGAGTGGGGAGAAAGGAGAGATGGAAGGGGAACAACACTGCTGTTTGGTATCAGTGAGCAGACATTTCTATCAGGTCTGCCAACATAATGGAAACAAATTAAGTTTAATTACATCTTTTAGCAGGGGCGTACCCAGGGGGGGGGATATCGGGATATATCCCCCCCCGAAATTTTTGGGGATGTTGGGAAATTTTTGGGAAGATTAATATCTCGTTCATAATGAAAGTGGTGGTATCACTTAACTTGTCGTAAAACACTACACATTAATTAATAAAACTACTCAACTTTTATAAGGGTTTTAAATAGTTACATACTATTATTTTAAAGATAATCGATTCGGGGATTATATATTATATTAGAGTATATTTATCTATTGCGGTTATCTTGAGTAAATTTGGCGGGAGTATGCCTATAAGAACATAAGGCAAGCAAAAACTCCTGATGACAACAGTGGCCATTAATGGAGTCCGCGATGTTACCGCCATCGCCATTGTCGTGTGGCAAAAGACTCATCATATTACGTGAAATATTCATGGTAAAAAATCACGATGTTAAAATGCGGCAGACGAATACTGTCGTCTTTTCACGGCCGTTACTTTTTAACGCTATTCGTCTGTCGGACGATCTCGTAGCAGCGTCGCGGCAGACGAAAATCTGCCTACGTTGCGTGAAAATCAAGACTCGCCGTCAAATCTAAACAGATTTGTGATAAGTCTGTCAAATTTTGAAGATCAAACTTTTTCCGGTGGTCTCCACTATTCGACGTACCACTAATATGTCATAAATTATTATTGGCATTCAATGCTTGCGTGTACATCATAACTTTGCGGTTGCGTTCTGGGACTTTACAGAAACTCTACAGAGGTGAGACAACCTGCATTTTCTAATTAGGATCAACCTCGCTCGGATAATCTAGGATCCGGATATTTCAGGTCCAGAAGGTCCGAAGCGTGCAATAAATGAGAATGCGAGAGATTGTTTTTACTTTGAGATTAAATATAGAACAAAACCTTTTTTTCTAAGGTTAAGAACATATAATTCTTGAATTACTTTCTCATCTGTCTTTTAATGTTAGGCCTACTTTATAAATATGCTATTTCTTTGATAATGTAGAAACATTTTGCTAAAATTACTTATGATCTAAAATTTTCAGAATTTAATATGTGAGCAGCCTCAAATCAGTTCAAATTTCGGGAGTTATTCTATTTGATGTTATGCCTCCAGATTGCCTAAAAACGCGAATTTACAGTTGTAATTTACGCAAATTTTCCGGGGGAGGGCCCCTGGACCCCCCCTCTCCTTGGGGGGTATTCCATACCCCCCCCCCCCGGCCCCCGGTATATCCCTCCCCGAAAATAAATCCTGCGTACGCCACTGTCTTTTAGCGGCATGTTTCCTTTGAATTATTTGAATTTATCATTTTTAAACCTACAGTAACAAACTACTGCTTAAATGTTGCTTTAATATTCGAAGAATCATAGTTTAATGACTGATGACAATTTCCAATCATGTTTCTCATGTATTTTGTAATTTGGCATATTAGTTTACGGTTGGTTTTGTTGATTTGTGATTTAGGTGAAAAAGTTAATGCAAGAATGCAACTTGTTGTTGCATGACTAAATATATATAAAATTATACATTTCCAATAAAATCTGTAATAATTTATAGCATTAAATAAAAACAAGTTTCTACAGGTAATAATCTTTTTTTTAATTTTCAGGCTCCAAAGCCAATTGCCAACACACGATATCGTATTGTTATTAATTATTGATATCGACTAAGGCTAAAGACACGACGTGCAACGAACGGCTGGATCGAATTAATTGCACAAAACTATTCAGGACATTGCCCACAATAAAAATAGTGACAAGGTACAACTTTAATTTGAAACCTTTTTAATACACAATTATTCAAAATCATAAAACGAAACTGCAAATGATACCGAGGATTTTTAAATGATAATTTACTTCATAAGATTTGTAAATAACTAATAACTTACCACATTATTGGCATTAAAGGCTTTTAGTGTCGATAAATCTTTATGAGGTGTCAAAATTTCGCCAAATAATAATTAAAATTAAAATTCTTTTTATTTTCGATTCTATATTGTAAGTTAAATAAATAAATACAGAGATTTGTATTCAACGAATATAAAAACTATGTGAAATATAATTTTTTTAACGCCCTTTATGATAAGTCTGCCCTTTTATACCTTAGTCTTGCAAAAAAGAGAAACTATAATCTATACCTGCCAAGCCGCGAAGCAGATCTTATTAAGTCAAGTCAAATTACATCCGTTTAACCGTGAAGCCAATGCCATTAATATGAATACTAGCATTACAAACATATAATTAAGTCTTGTGTGCGGACTAGGCCAAGCTATTTGAATCTACCTATAATGACGTGGACGCACGATTTCGACAAGGAAGGATGTTTTAATGCCCTTTAATTCGCACTTCCTGTCAGCTCACTGTGGCGTGCCGGTCAGATTTTACTGGACATTTCCTGATCCTCCTACTTGCTTTTGGATTTAAAGGGAACCCGTTCTTCCTCAAATATTATAATTTATATCAGTACCAAATTTACAGACAGTTTTTGGTTCCGTATAATACAATTGAGACAGGTTGGTTTTCACGAATTTAGCATATAACTTTATGGAAAGGGATGAAGAAAACAATTTAGGACTACGCTTGAAACCAAGTGCATTATGAAATTCTTTCGGAATCTGCAGTACATCATAGTGAAGTTTTTTAACAAAATAAATACTAAATTAATTTTTAATTTATTGTTGCATGTATTATATATTTCATGTGTGTACAAATGAATTACCTGCATAAAATGTTATTTTTAGCGAACTTCTCCATTAGGGAAGAAGCTGTTACCGTCATGGTAAGACCTAAGCCCGAGGCCATTATAACTTTTCGTTTTGGGCCTCCAGAAGCAAAAAACACCACTATTTTCTTTAATATCTTTAATAGTATTTTGAATCACTGCTTACTGAGATATTGAGAGTGGTAAACACATTACGTAGTCCCAATGTTATCCGTATGGAAAATGAGTAAAATTCAATATCTCGCATTTCTCAACATATCTCAATAAAACTTTATCTAGATAAACTCTAATGTAAATTAGTATAAAACCCCCGATACTTCCATTTTTGGCAGCAAACCTGCATACTCTTTCCCAAAATTATTCTTATGAAACTTACAAATCATGACAAATCTCGCTATGTTGGACTGAAATATGCTCTTTTGTATTTGAAATTCGCTGTCCGGTTAAACCGATGTTTTGATAAAAATTTACCGGTTAAAAATATGTTACTTTTGCCGAGAGTAGCCCAACTTTAAAAAGTGTTGGATAAGAGGGAATCTACTGTAATGCAAAGAACGTAATTACTCCCCCTTATTGCATTGCCGACCTGACAAAATCACAAGGCTGTGAAAATAATACTGCGCGTTACCTCCAGCAAAACATATCTAGCCTCCTTGCAGGCTTGCAGGTGAAGATTGCTGTCAGCTGTCAGATATGTAACTCCCGCATTTCCGGTATTTCATTCGCTTCCGCATCCGCTGCTTGATTCAGGCGGAAATGTTATTGTGCACCGCACCTTTATATCTTGCACTTCTTCTTACGTACTTTTAAATTTTGAAACGGTAAGAAGTGATTTTTTTCTTCTTCCATATGACATCAAGTGACAGAATTTTTAAACAGGTTGCCTATTTACCCTCAAGAATTAGTTTTTATTTAAACCCTTTTTGTTCGTTTCTAATAAACTTGTTTGTTTAAATAAATCGTGGGCGAGTCCCAGTCTAATAAATAATCCAGGTTGTAGTGCTAAAATACTATCGATAGTACTATCGATAGTATCGATAGATTGTTGCTATCGATAGTTTTCCGATAGTGAGACTATCGGTATTAAACTATCGATAGTTTAGCAAGCTGAATTATTGTTCAAAATGATACAATTTTATCCATAACAATGACATAAATTAATAAAATTGTAAAGAATATCTCCATAAAACAACTCTCCGATGATTATAATATTTCTTTGAGGTGATAATTTATTTATTATCTCAGTTTGAGTACACTCACTACCTTATATTTTACCGGTCACGTTCGAACGCTGCAAACGATACCACATTATCGTATTATTATTCTTTCTTTCTTTTTATTATTCGATTATTTCTTATTATTTTAACGTTGAGGTACGTTTAAGTGTTTTAGATCAACCATACGTAGTACTTACTTATTAATAATATTGTATTAATTTTGTCATACATTTTTAAGCTTAAGTTATTATTTTGATCTAACAATTATAATATTTGTATGTTATTAAAATATATTAGGTATAATTAGAATTTGAGATTGCAGTTTTTTAATCACCTTAAAACTAAAAAAAACGCAAATTAATAATCACAACAACTATCGATAGTACTATCGATATTATCGATAGTTTTTTAATATCGAAAACTATCGATAGTCGGACTATCGATAGTATTTCAGCACTACCAGGTAGTCTTGTTTTGTCCTTGGGGGTGGCGGGGGTGTTCTGGGAGGGGGGGTAGTTGTGACGCCAGTCTTGATGAGGGGGGGGGGTTAAGGTGACGTTATAATTAGTTATTGGTTAGATACTACTGTAGTTATTCCCTTAATAATGGAAATTATTGTGAACAACTTTTGTCTTTAAGTAAGATTGTTTTAGCAGGGCTAATTATCTTGATCGAATTAATTACATTGCAACTAATTAATTATATTTTTGGCGATTCTATAAACAGTAGAATACATTTCTTGTGATTAGAAATCACTCCAACGGGATCGTCCAAATGTTATGGCCAGTTATCATAGAAGATTTAAATTGCTTTCTTTACAATTTTACACGAAGCTCACAAACTAGCAAAGTCAAGGTATTATTTTCTCATTTTAACTTAATTTTGAAGCAACCATCTACCACGTTATTGAATAATATTTCGATGTTGGAAATACCAACTATTTCAAATGTTAATTATAAAGGGAATAAGCTGTTTGAAAACATTTGAACATTGCAATAATTGCCTAGTCCTATACTCTTTTCACTGAATGTCGTGTCTCATGAAAATGATTGTGAGCAAATGAAACATCAATTTGAACTTCTTAAAGAAATACTCGCGATTTCTTATCGCAAAAAGATTTGAAAAACTTTACAGTACAGTTAAAATCATTATCAATTTCGCACTTTTGTTTTGATAAGGCACAAATACCTCTGGCGCCTTGGACTTTCCTTCGATAAGATAAGGTAATCGTCATAATCCGTATTGGGATATATAACAAACACTTGAGTTGTAAAGGTCAACAGACAAAAGTATTGTTGTCCATAGACAACAATCCAATTCCTTAAAAACATTAAACAAAGCAAATAAGAAACAAAAAAGTTACATCAATGTGTCAGGAATAAAATTATGTTTATAGATATAACGATTTATATCATTCAAAGACAATATTTATAGAGGATTTAAAGCCAAGCAACATCTATAATTTTTTCCCTTCACTCGTAATTATTATTAAGTGCATTTAATGAATTACGATAATTTTTGTTCTCCCGCCTGCTCTGGAATAACCTGCAAATGGTAATGTTGCATCGGCGAACTAGGTGTTTCGTTTTCTGCTTCCAAATCCACAAATAATGAAACTATATTTCATTGCTCGTTTGTGAAAGACCGCCTTTGGTAAAATCACAGATTAAAAATTAGATTAGTTTATCTTTATACGTTTTTAATAAAAATAATAACTTTATAGTAAGCCTAAATGTTAACAATAATGCAATTCAGGTGATGGGCAAAGAAGCAAAGTTTCCCAAGTAAGAATGATGATTTTTATTCCTTTGTTGTACTTCTAAAATTGAGTTCCATTCTAAAGGAAGCTCTCTGTAATCGAATTGTTCTATTCTGAACAATTCTGACGACATTGAATGTTGAATGATGCCATAAACGTCACCATGCTACCTTGACCCAAATCCCCAGTTTAATTTTCTTTGTTCCCCACTTTTTACGTACTTAAAGTAAAATAATTCTTTTGTTTCGTATTCAGTAAATGATTAAGCTAGGGGTGTGCGAGTAGTGATTTTTGAAGTCGAGTCGAGTTATGAAAAATACCCGCGAGTTTCGAGCTTTTTTCGAGTCGAGTTTTTTTAAGTTTATAATATAATAGTCATAATGTTTCTACATAATGGTAAAAAATTACTATCTTCACTCAAATACAAATTACAATTTTGAGGTAATTGAACTTAAAAGGGTTACTGAACTAAGAGCAGATATACAAATAAATTATACCAAACAAAGAAGGAAAACCTTTTACTTAAACTCACAATAATTCTTGATTTTATATATTTTTCAAGCCTAACTTGAGTTTAAGGCTTACCTGGGTTTTGAAATGAAATGAAAACATTGACTAAAGGCCATGACCAATTACAAGACTCAATTCATGATTAAAATATTTCCTTTGAGTTATTAACACAGGTACATTTTTATTCATGTAACTGTCAACAAAAAACTAAGTTTTTATTTATTTGGAATGGTTTCTAAAATATAACAAAAATAAATTTTTTAAGAGATGTAATAATAAATAACCTCAGCCTATTGAAAAGATACAGTGATGTAAAAATGTATGTGTCTTTAATAACCAAAAAGAACTTTTTATTTCAGTTATAACAACGAGGTTTCAGTTATTTTCGTCAAAGATGGATTGACATTGTGAAAAATGGCTGTAATATTCTTTCGCACGTACCGATTTCGGGTAAACGGCGGGAGTAACTACTCGACTCGAACTTTCGAGTATTTTGCAATAAGTCGAGTCGAGTAGTGTATACTCGGCTCGAATAAAGCTCGATTCTCGAGTACTCGCACACCTCTAGATTAAGCATACAATTATATTAACATATTATAGTTGTTGCTATCATCAGAATGAGACCAATATCAACAAATGAAGATGTTATTATGTACTACAAACGACGTATAGTATCTAATTAAAAAAATGTATACCTATGATTGTTTGCTTACGCATAAACAATCATATTATTCTTATTTTTGATTCTCTAAACGTTTAAACGTTTAGAGAATCGAGAATAGTTATTACTTTTACAATAACTAACATAAAACAATGATAGCTTGGTTCATGGTCCAAATGTCTGATAGTGTTTTGAATAATCGCTTATCTTTAATTAGTTAAGTTAACAACCTTTTGTATTGGTTCATTAAAACGAGTAGTTAAGCCAAACTTATTATCTAACTGAGCAGTAACAACTTACTCTATATAATACTTTTAGGAAAATTACTGTCGTTATTAAATTCCCAGCCTAATACTAAATCAAAATTATTCTATTTTCAATGCTTACAAACACTGGTCGAATATAAAGAAGGTTATGTTCTTCTGACGGGAGTTTACATTCGATTCAACTGTAAAAAAGTAGCCTAATTTTGATTGCCGCCAATATTTTTACGTTGGCATACTGAATGGAGTACACATTATAAAAAAATAAAAAAAAACAGACACTGTATTTTGATTTTAAAAATTGATGTCTAATGCCTACTTTATATGTTGGATAGTAATTTAAAAACAATAATTATTGTTACAGGACCTATCTAACGATAGTTGTATACGTATCGTGTAAATAAAAGGCACAAAACAAACTTTTTTAGGTTTTTTTTAATTTACAATATCAGTACTGTATTTATTGTAAATTTCTAAAAGGTCCCTTCAGTACCGTTTAAGAAACAAAATTCCCTCTTGTTTATTACATTAAAAATTTCACAAAATTACATTTCAGTAGATTAATATGTGTACGTACTAAACAGTGACACATAATACAAATGTAGACATTACTAGACATTAACTAACTAGTGCTGACCTAGGAGGATACATGCACAGAGAAAGGTGCATACATAATTTTCTCTGTGATGCATGATACTAAAATTATATCCTCCTAGGTGCTGACATCATGAAAACAAACTGTTTAATTTTTAATGAGTGTGTAAAATGACTTTAGAAACAGATAGATATAAGAAATATATATTGAGTCCTCCAGTCCTCCCACACATTTCTAGTATAGGCCTAAACAGGCCCCGATGTATAAAAAAAATATGTGTACACTATTGCTGATCACAATTAGGGCCTACGTTGCCATATCTTGATTAAAGGCACAAGTTCAATGTCGTTGAAGAAAAGCATATCCAGACCAATACTTATGTACGTATTGGCAATAGCATATATGAAACAGTACATGTTTCATTTACGGCAACAGTTTGGTTTCTACGGTCGCCCTCATGCTGAACATATAGGCAAGCCAGATTCGCCCTTGCTCGCCGAATTATAGTGAACTTGTACCTAACGCTTGTATGTAGTATATTCGTTTTCTGGTATATTAAAAATCGGCAGGACCTTTCCTATTAAAAATAAGTGAGTAAAATAAGAATTTACTTAAAAATCATGAAGTAAATAATTTTTCATGGCATCTCTTGGGACATATTAACACTCAAAATGTGTGTGTTGTGTGTGTGTGTGTGTGTGTGTGGGGGGGGGCTTAAAAATAGTTTCCTGGTTGATGCATTTCACATTTTGATTATATTTAACTCTATTATGCCCGTAAAATTAAAATCTTGAGAGTTACAAGCCTTATATGTTCCACGACATTTTTCGTGATAACAACCTTTTTTATAACTTCTTTTTAATCAAGGCCGTAGCCAATGGGGGGAGTTAGGGGGTCAAAACCCCCCGAAAATGTTGAAATTGCGTTTAAATGAAAGGCTAGAAAGCTATTTCTTTCACTTCCTGTAACCGCGGAGCCCAAACCCCCCCAAACAATTTTCCTGGCTACGGCTTTGTTTTAATCGTATAAAAAAGTTCCAAAAAATGCCAACCAACCGTTTGAAACCACCCCCTTTTTCAACCCAAACTGATTGGCCATCTCTAATAACAAAATTACAACCTCCTTCCAATCCCACACAATAAAAAGCGGCCAACAGCGGTGTCGAAAGAGCGACGTGAAACCAACGACCTTTAAAATATATAGACTGCTCATCTCGTTGTAAAAAGTGAAGCCTTTGTGGGCGCTGCCATGTTGGCTATTATCTAAAAAAATAAGCAAACCGGAAAACTCACGGCCGTCACCGGAAAACTCACGGCCGTCACAAAACACTTCATCACTTCATCGACCTTTAAATTATTCAAAACAAGGAGGTTATAGTCTGTTGTACTGGAGTTATTGCCACAATGCATTTGTTGATGAAAAAGAGGTTGATGAAAAGATAGGCAATGTGAAGGGGAATAATATAGTAATTTAGGACTTGGCGTTCTTTGAACAGTAATTTAAAACGAAACGAATTTTTTGAAGACGACTAAAGATTCGAATAAGTTTTTAAAATATGTCAGAAATGCTGTACAGATTTATAATCGTAGTACTTTTTGCGTATTTTACTTAATTGAAGTAAGATAACGACAAAACTAATTTAATTACGTCAACTCTTTGAAAATAAGTTTTTATATTCGATCAATTAAATGGTTCAATTCCCATCGCTGAATCGTTCGTTTTTCGTTTGTTAATGTAGAGTACGAAATTAATTCCAACTAGTGGATCCGAGCGCACGGAATCGTGCGCTACTCTAGCAGAGCGATTATTCAAATGGCGACAAATTTAAAACACAATCATGCTAACACGATCCGTCTTGAGGGTTATGTTTACACAAATTAAAAAATAACAGCAATTAAATTATCCAGCTGATCAAAATGTAAACAACTATGTTCTTCATAAGGATAACATGGGAACTTTAAAAGCCAATGGGGCAGAGCCCAAGGAACTTTTTCAAAAATGTAAGGCCAGTTTGCAAATCTACGCGACACGCTCTTTCCAATGAGCCGTCAATGATCAAAATCGGTTAAGAAATGACGGAGGAGTTCATAAGACAAATTTCGTGTTGGCGTATTAATTATATAGATTCTATTGCTAACCTAACAAAATTAGAGGGCCGCAAAATTAGTGGTCGTCTTGTGTCTGGCTGCGGAGTCACTTTTTGTGCACATCACTTTTTAAATTAGTACTAAAACTATTTAATCTAATATTAAATATTTATCGATGTCGTCTACGATGTAAGATAAGTATATAATTAAATTATAAAACGATAGTAATACTATTGAAAACTAATTTTTGTTTTTATCATATAACATTTTGATGATTCAAAAACAACGACAAACGAAATTAGAATCTTGTTCATGTTTTCAAGTCTTTGACGTTTGTGTTTGAAGGTCGGTGACAATCCTCCAGTAAGGCTTCACATTTTCCTATCTCATAAGCAGTCTATATCAGTTATATTGTCGTTGGTCTGCGGTGTCGAAAGAGCGAGGTGAAGCGGCAAGTTTGAGGTTATGTCGGCGGCTGGCGCCCTGAGCTGTGATTGGTCGTGACGTCACGGCCAGCTGACGGCTGCGTCACAGTGACGTAGGCGGTTCTGCTGTCGCCATGCAGCCCAGCGGTCACCCCTCTCACGCTCTCACGGCCTTCCGTCAATCGATTCTTTTCGAATAGGTTATTTTATGATTCGATTATAGAATGGCTTTGATTTTTCGGTTCTTTTACTTGTTTTCCTTTTCGGTTGTCGCGATTATTTGCAGTTTGGCACAGATGAGCAAACCTAATGTATTTGTTCGTGCCCGATTTTTTTTCTAGTGGCGTCAAGTTTGCTGTGCTGTTTTGCCACCCATATTGCTCTGGTATCAAAGTTATTATTGGCTATATCTGTTCTCTGGGACGTTAAGATTTACTGCTGACAAAGTCTCCTTTGATACCAATGCAATATGGGTGATAAAACAACAAAACAGCCTAACGAACTTGACGTCGCCCAAAAAAAACGAGCACGAAAAGTGCATTGGGTTGCAAATCTATATTACTTCTTCATCTGTGGCACAAGTTTACTCTATGTTGGTCTTTCATTTCACGGATAACTGAAACATAACCTGGACAGTAGTTAATTAACCACTCAATTAAAATAACATTACAAATTTGTTTTAAAAAGTGATAGTTTTAAATAAAATAATATTAAGATCTTTTTACTCTCCCCTTTTGATTATTCGTTAAACTGGAGGAATTCTTAGTAATCACTAAAATCAGGGAGGAGCGTAGACGATTTAAAATAATGAATTTTCGAGAAAATAAATCGAGTAATAATTTAGCGTGAACATTTTTCCATTGATTCTTTTCAACTTGATTTTCAGGCTGCGATAATATTTATTTGTAGATCTCGTTTCACGGAGATTTTGAGAGTAATAAGCGTACACTAGAAAATATAGCCTATATTAAAATATTTAAGTTAGGGGAAGTCCTAAGTTCCTAATTTGGATATCGTGGTTTATTTTCATTTGGAAGTCCTTTTAAGAAGTTGTCCTCGTTTTAGGAAGTCCCTTACATCTCTATGTCTACAGTCCTCTTTAGTGGATTTATTCTTTCCGTTGAGGCGAACAAATTTTACAGAAGTATAGTACATTTCAATCAATAATTAATTAATTGTAATGCCTAGTGCATGTTGTACAGTACAATCGTGAGTTTAGGAAGCACGGTATACCATATTTTTGACCGTTACTTGTAACTTGAAATAATGTTTAATTCAAATAATATAAATTATATAAATGTTACATTAATTAATTGAGGTGCTTGCTGCTCTTGTAATGTCTCATACGGTATTATATTTTTTTATTAATTTGATAACGAATTTTGTTCATGTTCAATTATAAAAAAATTACTAATTATTAAAAAACTTTGTCAATCAAACGTTTTTAACCACAACGGTGGGTAACTCGGGGTTTTTTTGTGGTAACTTAAAAAACCGAGGATCAAAAACATTCTATTGTCGAGCAATATTAATACACAATTTCAGACCGAAACAAAACGCAGTTTCTACGATATGATTTAAGTTTAACAAAAACGAAGACGGACTGGTACGTTCAAATTATTAAATTTGTGTTAACACCCAAAACCAACAATAAGAGACGTTGCTAGGCTAAGATACGGTTCTTTCGTGGCCTTGACCACACGACATTGACAGCTGATAAGTCTTATCAGCCCTGTTTGATAGGTTTGTGGTCGGGTTATTTTCAGAGTTGTGAAATCGCAATACTGTGTTTTACATATTGACTTGTCTGTTGTAATGTAGCACAAGAGGTTTAGTAATTCTCTCATGCTAGGAACCGAAAAAAAGAAATTCAGAATTAGAAATACAAAAAAATATATACGAGTCTAAGAAATGTGGTAAGAAAAAGGCATACTGCCCAAAATAAATCTTCCATGTTAGAATCATCATACAGTTGCTTTAAAGAAAATCAAAGTAATTTCTTTCTGATTAAAGACTGCGACTTGATTATTAACAGTACTACCATTGTCTTTCGCAATTCTTTACCGTTTATTTACGATGTTGTGATTTTTAAATATATATTTTAAACGATTTGCGATTGTATTAATTTGAGATATGAAATATTTACACCCAACTGTAGCCAGGCAATAATTCCGACTGACATAATAAATAAATTAATTAATTTCTTTGTAGTACCAAACCTAATGTGAGTTTATTTTTTTAACGAAGTTATAGCCATTCATCTTTGTAAATAACTTATATTTAATCATATTTTAATATATTGGTCATTTGTCATATACTATACTTAACAAATCCAATCAGGAAATTCCAATAAGAATAAACACAGTTGTAAAATATTGGGAGATAATTAATATTGAATAAATTAATAAATTAGTTGTTTACACCAATAATCAAAATGTTCAAATAAACTGGAAACATTATGGCGGTGCGAAGCGGCTCGCTCGGGTGTAAGTTATTGATGGTCAATTTGGATAATTAACTTCTGATTCAACCATTCATGTTTACACTACTGAAACAATATCAATATTGTCACAATACTGTAATTCAGTCTTAACAGCATCAAAATTAACCAGTGCTAAAATTTGTTTAGTGATTATTTGTAATTTATTTTGATTCCTTCGGTAATGTCGGTTGCATTGTTATTGTTTTATTAAAATTTATCAATTAATTTATATTGGTATTTTATTTTAGAGGAGGAATACGTGATCTTGGATCGGTTTTCTGTAGTAGTAAATTTAACTTTCCTCACTTCATATGACTTTTTTTAGTTTCTTTCACTTTCAGGATTCAATACAATAATATATTGATCGGAACTACTGGCTACATTTTTGACCCTACAATAAGATTTGAAACAGATGAAAAACAACCATAATCAATATTCACGACGAAAAACGAAAAATTTATGAACCTACCATCAAATACTACCAGGAAAAATACAATTTAAAAAACATAGAAGTATTTGGAATTTTAATTGGCGCCAGAGGAACCATTCCAAAATTCTCAGCAAATATTTTCAAAACATTCAAAATAACAAATCCAGAAATACGAAAAATAGTGATAACAACTCTAAAATACAGTTCTATATCCTAAGAAACCATTTATTCGGACTAAAAAACAAACAAAAAAATTTATTAAGTATTAGAAAATTTAATAATTTGAAATCATTCTACTTTGTTTTAATGGCAACCCTATACATTAGGGAAGTTGTTATTCTTTTTTTGAATAAAGTTATCATTGTTATTGGACAAGCTCTTCCTAGAACAAATTACAATACAATTTTAAGGCATTTTCGTCATTAATTTTGATAATAACATTATTTTGGCGAAATTAAGATAGTTCATAGTTTTTAACTTAATTTCTTGGAGATATAAGTTTTCCCGTTGGTCATTAAAGACAAGCATACGTTGAATTTCATTAAATGTAGTCTATTTGAAAAAAATTATGGGATTAATAAGTAACATTGACATGAATTTCATCTGCATAGGCAGTCATTATTTAAACATAGTTTCCAGATATTTCTATACAGAACAAAGAAACATGGAATAAGGACCGTCAGTTTTGTCACGAACGTTACTCTGTGAAGTTACACAACTTCAAGTACAGACAGTACTCTATGGTTTCCCTCTCAAAATAGTCATTGTCACCTCTCAGTTAGTTAGCCGAACTATTTTTTCAGTTGAGTATGATGGAATGTATTGCTTTCTAAACGCAATTAAACAACATAAGCAAAATTCGAATAACTAATCCTTTTTCTTCAAATGAAAAAAATTAACTGCCCTAATTTCAAAAACCTACTATGGCATTTCATGGTTTTTTTGACAAACGTTATTGAAAACAATAGTAAAATATTTTTCACCATGAGAATGGAAATGGAAGTTTTTGAGACATTTAAACTACTCTTAAGGAACTATTCAAGATAATATTGTAAACGTAAGACGGAAATATAAGATTCTGTTGTTAAACAACCAACCTCTCTCAGGATGTCTAGTATCTTATCAGTCAGTGGTCAACGCACTGTCTGACCGATAACGACTGAAATTACCGCTAGCAGGTTTTGTCGATTAAGAGAAAATCTACTTTAAACAAGACCTAACGGTTGTTAATATTTTCGTATACATTTCTTTATTCCAAACAAACTTGTAAACGTGGTATGCATAATCGTATTTCACTCACAAATAACATTGATTTCCTCGTAGAATAAATCTTTTTCTACGAAAGCAAATTTTTTTTCAAAGTTTGCTTCTATTTGACGCTCTTAGTTTTGGGTAGTCGTTAATTCTGAATATGAAATATTTTAATCTCAAGGAAACCGAGGCGCAACTAGACAATGACTGCAGTGCAAGAGCTTACAGTAACTAAAACAAAATTCATCCTGATCATCCCTTCAATTTTTAGTATTCAGAAGGAAAACCCAACTAAAATGTAGTAGTTAGATTATCTGGATGATTGTAGTTGGAGATGTGCTGAAATTACGAATCTGAACAATGACAATTGATTGTTTGAAATTCATTGTTGGTGATGGTGATTTTATATTTTGATATTGATTTTTGCGAACATTTGCTTTTACTGACTAGTGTTGTTTTTTTTACTAATCAGTGGGTGCAAATGTCCGCAAAAATCAAAATCAAAATACTGACGATTGAATAGAACATATCTTGTGAAACAAATATATTTGTTTTGTATAAGGCGTAATTGTGATGACATAGTGGAACATGATGACAACAACTGCATGTATTTATCGTTCTGAAGTCCCGAATAATGTACTTGACAGCAATTTCGAAATACGTAAATTCAGCATTTATCGAAATCATGACGATCATGACGTACATACATCAGCCTATATAGAGCCCACTATTTACATATTGGTGAGAAAACTGTGTACAAACTCAAATGACTTGCGTCATAACGTCCCATCCATATATTCAGTTTCCTTGAAGCCCCGGTTAATAGATATTGAATTCCAAGCGATTGTTTTACAAGCTACGGCCTTAGACAACATTATATTTCGTAGAAAAGAACGTTATTTACCTAGCAATTTCGCAAACATCGGTCAACCCGAGAGAATTATCACGGACGTGCAAAGAATGAGACATAAATTTAATTAAGCGAGTCGTAGTTGAGAGGTTAGTTCGTGATCGTGTTGCTAAGCGGCGCGGCGGCGAAATCAAGGAGGCAGCGGCACGGCTACACAGCTGGTTGATGGCAGTGGCTGTATCAGCTGATCGCGGTGGCAGTGGCGGCGAGATCAGCTGTTGACAGCGCCACGGCCTGGTGGATTACACAAGCTTTCACAACACTGGCCGTTCACTTGGGCAGCGATCACAGTGGCTGTGGATTTGGTGGAAAATTTTAGAGTAGCTTGAGTAAAAACCAAGGCCACTTGCCTACTACTTGTGTTCTGCGATGTATTCTAGCTGATGCGGGGGTAACTTGCTTTAAGTATTTAAATTTACAGTTTGTTGGTTAGAATGATTGAAACAATTGCTAATAAATCACAGTGCTCTGGTTTTAATGAGGCATTGCCTAAATGATATGGCACTACTTTATGTGTTTAAATTTGATAACATTTTGCTTAGCTTCTTAGCCTACCAAACACTTTACAATTATTTTGCAGATATAAAAGAAATATGCATGAAAATACGGTTTTTAAAACCAGAGTCTGTCAAGGACTATCTATTTTTTTAAGTGACGTAAAAGAGATTTATTACTGCGGGACTTTCTACTTACATCCATCGTCACTGCAATAAAGTCCAATGTACTCGGAGATTTACCTGCAAAATAAAACAATGTCATTATAAAATTCGTAGTTCTTACCCAACTTTTCTGAGGGAGCTAGGGAAAAATACTTTATAATTTAATGCCATGCAGTATAAAAACTTGCATCAACTTTATATATCTCCATTCACATTGACAATTCCTTTGCTTTTAGACATATCTAGTGGAAAGAGATGCAAGAAGTAGTCATAGATATATTGAATATGGGGGATAATTAATTGTTTAAGAAATGGATGAGACATATTTTTGGATCTTATACTGCTCAATCAATAAATATAATTTATGTACAAACTAAATACAAATACAAATAGATACATTGCCACATTATGTAGTAGACCTATCAAGTGTAGAAAAAAGGCACTCATGCTAATAACGTGCATTATGCCTGTAAGTGGGCTAGGAGTCATTTCGGCTGTGCCTACCACGAATAAAATTATTTAAATGAAGGACATTTTAGTACAAAACCATGATTGAACTAAATATCTCAAATTCTAAATAAATTTTGAAAATTTTGTTGTGTAATATTGCCTTTTAAACAATCAGAAAACGTAATAAAATCCCTTATATTATTAATACACGACTTCAGTTCAGGGAGTTGAGATCCATTCCTTCCATACGAAAAACGTTGATTTTAGTATGGGGTTTTTGGACGGTCGCGATAGACAAACAGACTGTGGGTTAGTCAATACAGGGTGTCCCATAAGTAAAGTGCCAAACTTCGGGAATGGGTTATATGGGTCAAAATAAAGATAAAACGAAGAATACATTTTTTTCCAAAAACGCTTTGTTTACCAGATATCCGCCATTTTGTATTTTTAACCAAATATTTTTTATCTCCCAAGTTTTTGAATCGATTTTTTGAAACTCGGTATGCACCTGTATCTAGTCAAGGTTAGTTTATAAAAAATAATTAGCTTGATTGAATTGTAAATTTCAAAATGGCGGCCGTTTAAAATCTTTAAATTGAAATACCGAAAAAATGGTACATTTTACAAAAAATATAAAGAACAATAATATTTAGGAAAATTTATTTCCATTCCAACGATGCCAAAATTACGAAAATTGATTCACAAACAACTGAGTTATGGTCGAATTAGCGCATGGCTAAGAGCAACAATGGACTATTTTGCTTCAAAAAATGCTGCCTCACTAGCTAAATACAATCATAACTCAGTTGTTTACTAACCGATTCTCATAAATTTGGTGTCATTAGATGGGAGATAAAATTTTCTAAAAATTGTTATCCTTTACATGTTTTTGTAAAACGTACAGTTTTTTTTCATTATTTCAACTTAAAAATCTTAAACGGCCGCCATTTTGAAATTTATTATTTAATCATGCTCATTATTTTTTCATAAACTAACCTTGACTAGATACAGGTGCATACCGAGTTTAAAAAAAATCGATTCAAAAACTTGGGAGATAAAAAATATTTGGTTAAAAATACAAAATGGCGGATATCTGGTAAACAAAGCGTTTTTGGGAAAAAATTATTCTTCATTATATCTTTATTTTGACCCATATAACCTATTCCCGAAGTTTGGCACTTTACTAATGGGACACCCTGTATACAGACCCTATACATATTGAGAGTGTTCACTAATAATGCGAATACTCGTTATGTATATTATGAACACTATTCGTTCAGAGATTTCAGAGGCACTTGCAACCTTTTCTCAGCAAGTTAGTATCACTAACTCCCCATTACATTTAACGTTTGTTTTCTTCACTACCTCCTTAGTACTAAACGTGGTCCCTTGTCCTCCCTGATTAGATAGGCCGCCGTCCCGGGTGTGATCGATGAGTACGTAGGCAGTCCGGGACACGGTCGACGGAGAGTTCAATTACAACTTCCGGTGTCAAGATGGCGGCTGTCACGGTTCCGCCGTTCCGCACATCACTGCCTGGACACGGACCGGGGGACGTGGACCGGGATACGAGGCGACTAAGATCGGTGAAACTGATGTTCGGAAACCGAATTGGGGAATTAAATAGAATCAATTTGTTATTGCTCTTAAAGGTAATAACAGAAGACAAGGCAAAACAAGACACGATGGTTAAGGTGACCAGATTTTTGTACAGCCAAAACGGGACGCCGACCTCCGGGGGATGGGGGGTGGGGTTTGAAATACCCCCCTGAAAGAGAGGGAGTCCGGGGGCTCTCCCTCGGAAAATTTTAAAAAACTAGCAGCATTTTGATGCGTTTTTAGACTCTGTCAGATTGAAAATATGTGCTAGACTCCAGTTCATCTTTGCCATTAATTTTAAGTTACCAGGAAACTACAAAATAACCGAAAAAATTTACTGAAGAGTTTTTTTACATTAAAACGTATTTCCATACCCCCACAAAGAGAGGGGGTCCAGGGGTCCCCCTGACAATTTTTGAAAAATTAGGAGCATTTTGGTTGTTTTTAGACTTTTTCAGATTGAAAATATGTGCTAGACTCCAGTTCATCTGTATTATTAATTCTAAATTACTAGAAAACTACAAAAGAACCGGAAAATTTTATTTCAGATTTTTTTAATGTTGAATCATATTTTTTAAAGTATTTTTCTTACTAATAACGCCTAAACGGGACAAATGGGCGTCCCGAGAGAGTTCGTCGGGACAGTGGGAGACGTCGCTAAAAAACGGGACTGTCCCGTTCAAAACGGGACGTCTGGTCACATTAACGATGGTTATTCAGAATCTTAATTGCAATACAATTCAAACTAAATTCTATAAAAGGCGGTCCTTGACTCATTTGATGATTTATCCAAAATACCTCCTTCAGATATAATTTTCAAATATTGGTACCGGTGCCGGATTTACCACTAGGCCCACAAAGCCCGGGCTTAGGGCCGCGCCGAAAGGAAGTAAGGTTTTTTAAAAAAATATGTATTTAATCTTACCTTACGATCCAATATATATGTAATTAGGGAGCCAGGTTTCAGCACCGCAATGCCATCATCAGTTAATAATATAATTAATAATTATGCTCCACAACAACACTGAGTTTAAAAAGTTCTTCAATATTTATAAGACCGATGGGGGCCTCAGGGGGGCCGCACAGAAATCTGGGCTTAGGGCCGCGGCGGCCGTACATCCGGTACTGATTGTGAGTATTCAATAATGGCAGGAAATTCGCATTTCATTTTATAAACACGAGGAATTAAACAAAATATAACTTTTTGTAGTATTCAGGGTTGGTAACGGTAGTTTCAATGCGGATAATCGCCATCACTTTATTTATTTAGGGAAATTTTTACGACTTTTTGAAGTTTCCGGAATATAATCCCGTTTTCAAGGAGGAAGAGAGACTTATGGAACATAAATGTATTCCGGGGGGTCTGGGAAAGAGGAGATTCATTTGAGAATAGTTGAACTATTAAGTGATTCGCACAATGGCAGTTAGAAAGAGACTTGTGTCTACTAAATAACAAGTAATACATTTGTTAATAGTAGAATAATAAATTGATTGATTTGCACCCAAAGGTAATTAGAAAGGCATAAGGAACAATTTTTAATGTAACATGGTGGCTGAAGAAATACTGTTATGAGAATCTTTGAATAATACAAATTTTAACTTAAATATGTTTTCGTTTCTCTATAAAGGGGGGGGGCATGATTGTTTTTTCACAACTTAACTTATGGTAAGTCAAGAACAAGATGTAGAAAGTTGTGTAATATGATAGTGAACAAATTGTTCACGATAAGAACGTTAGCCCACGATATATTCAAGTGTTATTCGACCTCAAAGTCAAGTTCCTCTTGGTGCGGTTGTTTTTGTTGTCGTCGTTTGTTGCAAGGTCGCCCATAATGCGTATTGGTTTTACAGCCAAACAGCTGATGACCTGTGCGAGAGCAGTGTTGCCACGACCGCAGAACTATTAACAACCAGAAAATTACCAGGCTTGCCACAACAGTAGAACTAAAAATGACCACAACACATCAAACGGAACGCTGGCGGTAAAACGAGGGAGCGCGCGGCATCTGTCGGATTATCAAGGAACTACGACAACATTAGTAGAGGTGCGTCAAACCCCTAGAGTCGCGGGCATCAAATTGGGCGGGCGGCAAAAACTGGAAACTCACCAAATCGTCTGCTAAACCTCAGCTGATATGACCAAAATGAAATGTTCTGTTGAAATGTCAACACTTTGTTTACGTTTTTCAGGGCCTTTTACGTGCCAATTTGAGGTTTGAGGTTTGAGGCCAATATGATCATATTGTTGATTAACTACCCAAACAAATTTAAACAATAATTTCGCTAGCAGCGCTCTCACTCACCCGCCTTATTTGGAGCCCGCGACTCTAGCTCCGGTTCTGATTAGAAATTTATCATAGCAGTTATTGCAATACTTACATTTCAAGCGAAACTAAAGTTTTACGATTTTAAAATAATTTTAAATATATTTAACTTATTTTAAAAAGTTTTACGATTTTGAAATAATTTTAAATATATTTAACTTATTTTAAAGTCAAACGAGTCTTTACTGTTTGCTAAAACAGCAAAATTGGTGCTTATTTAAAGGTGATACAAACACAGTTAATCAATTGGGGAATTACAACTTTTATGCACATGCTTATAACAGTTACAAAATAAACTAATAAAGTTATAAACTGATGTAAAATTAACATACGTGACAATTTTAAACCAAGCGTATAAAAGAAACAAATTTCGAAAAGTTTTCGTCTCAATTCACTGCTAAAACATAATAAGAAACACATATTCAAGAATTATAATTGAGTATTAGTGTTCACAATTACCTTGAATTGTTACGATTGGTTTTGAACAAAATATTAATTCAAGGAAATTAACATTGTTCAGATGGGATTTTTTTTTTTTTTTTTTTTGGGTAGGAGGTGGAATGCATTTACGCACACTAAGGGGCTCATTGTCCCCTCAGTAGTGTCGGACTCCCACGAGCTCGATGTCCCGTGAACTACCGACTAAACCACCTCCCTCGGCACCAAGGACACTAGCCTGGAACTGTTTCACACATTACTTCGGGCTAGGCCTTTGATATTACGCCACTAGGGCAACCTCCTTGGGGAAAAGCTGAGGATTAAGGCCGATCGAGTTCGACCTTTTTCGCCCGAAGAATGGCCTGGACGTAGTGCTGGACACAGTTCCAGTTGCCCTCTCCCTGGAGCATAGCTCCGACGATGTTGTTTGGGCTGACGACCACGCCGATCTCAGATGAAAGCGAGGCTCGGCGGACGTGCCAACGGTCGCACTGAAAGAAAGTGTGCTCGGACGTGTCTGGGATGCCGGGGAAATACAGACAGTCCGGGCTGGCGACTTTGCCCATCCGGTGCAGATAGGCTCGGAAGTACCCGTGCCCAGAAAGAAACTGGGTCACGTAGTAATCGACCTCGCCGTGCTGCCGTTCCACCCATGGTCGGACGGAAGGTATGAGCTGGAAGGTCCAACGTCCCCTCAGCTCGGCTTCCCAGTCGCGCTGCCAAGAGTCGAAGCTGCGATCGCGCTCTTCCCTGGCAGCTGTTTCCCGGCCCACTTCAGGCCTCCTCCGGTAAATCGCCTGCCTCTCCCTCGCGAGGAAGAGGACGGGAATGACTCCGGCGATCACCATCACAGCAGGCTCGGAGACTGTGCGGTAGGCCGAAGCGACCCGCAGAGCTCCTCGGCGCTGGACTCGGGCAAGCCGGTCTCGGTAGACTCGCTTCTCGAGTGCGTGAGCCCATACCTCCGCCCC
The DNA here is from genome assembly GCA_035578135.1 of Flexamia atlantica. Classification (NCBI taxonomy): domain Eukaryota; kingdom Metazoa; phylum Arthropoda; class Insecta; order Hemiptera; family Cicadellidae; genus Flexamia; species Flexamia atlantica. The sequence continues at coordinate 843,276 of JAQJVK010000020.1, forward strand.
GTACAGCAAGACTGACTGGACGGCAGTCATGAGCAAGCGGCGCTTGCAGGAGCGAGGACCGCCGACATTGGGCATAAGCCTACCAAGGGCAGCGACACCCTTAGCGGCTTTGTCGGCGGCGCGCTGGATCTGCTCGCCGAAAGACAGTCTGCTATCGACCATGACTCCCAGGTACTTTGCAGCAGGCTTAGTCTCGAGTGTGACGTCACCTATTTGCACCGGGAACACGGTGTTAATCCTCTTTTTGGTGAGGACGACGATCTCCGTCTTACTGATAGCCAGGGACAAGCCGTGATCTCGCATCCACCCGTTGACCTTGGCCATCACTACGCTGAGCCTCAGTTTTGCCTGCTCGACGTTCCTCGCAGCGATCAAGGCAGCGACATCGTCAGCATAGCCAACGAGGCGGGTCTCATCGGGCATATCTAGCCTCAGCAAGCTGTCGTAAGACACGTTCCAGAGATCTGGTCCGAGAATGGACCCCTGCGCAGCCCCGGAAGTGATGGGAATGCGCCGCTGACCTTCGGTCGTGTCGTACAACAGAACGCGGTCTGACAAATACGCTTCCAACATACGCAGGAGGTAGGAGGGAACTTGGAACGTATGCTCAAGCGCCCACAGCATATCGCTCCACCTGGCGGAGTTAAAAGCGTTCTTCACGTCGAGCGTGACGAGAAGGACCACGCGGCGCGACCAGTGGTTGTGGTCCTCCGCCCTCCGCACTGCCTCAACTACCTCCTGGATAGCGTCGATGGTAGAGCGACCGGATCTGAAGCCGTACTGCTGCGGGGACAAGTCCCCCGCAGAGACGATGGCCTCGGTCAGCCTGACACGTAGGAGCTTCTCAAGCACTTTCCCGGCCGTGTCGAGCATACACAGGGGTCGGAAAGAAGAAGGGGTCCCCGGTGTGCTCTTCGCCTTCGGAATAAGAACAAGGCGGGCAACCTTCCACGAAGAAAAGAAAACGCCTTCCGCCAGACACGCGTTGAACATATCGAGCAGAAGCCTTGGATTCACCTCCGCAGCGAGCTTGAGCACCTCCGCCGGAATGCCATCGGGACCGGGCGCTCTTCTGGGTCGTAGGGATCGGACGGCGGCGGTGAGTTCCTCTTCCCGGAAAACTGGGAAGGCGCCTACCTCTCCGAATTCCCTGACTGGCCGAACTGGGTGGCTGGGGAACAGTGTATCGACGACGACGGCCATGGCTTGTGGTTCCATGACCGCAGGTGGTGAGCGAGCCCCTAGCTTCTGGGTTACAAGTTTGTAGCCCATCCCCCAGGGGTCGTTGTCGATATCCTGACACAGCTGCTTCCAGCACCTGACTTTACTCCGGTTGATGGCACCGCGGAGCTCTCGGCGGGCCGCTCTGTGCTCAGCCGATCTGGCATTTGCATCAGGGCGGTTCCTGGCTCGCTGCGCAACTCGTCGGAGACCAAGGCATCTCCTCCGGAGTTCCGCGATTTCAGGCGTCCACCAGTAAACCGGCTTCTTCCTGTGGCGGCGGGAAACTCCGGGCATCGACTGCTCACACGCGGTCGCGATGAGACGCATCGTCGATGCTGCCAGATCTTCGGCACCTGTGAAATTCACAATGCTCTGGTCTTTGATTACTTCTTTAAAAGTGTCTTTGCTCAGACGACTGGTGATCCAGCGTCGAGCCAGAGGAGCAGGTTCAGCGCGCAAGCGCGCACCCTCGGGAAGGACCTTGAAGAGGATCCCCTGATGGTCGCTAGAGGAATACTCCTCGCAGACACGCCAGTCGGAGATCCGCTGGACAATCCCTTCAGAGGCAAGGGATATGTCAGGGATCGTCTCTCTGCACCCCGGACGGCGAAAGGTGGAAATGCCGCCCGTGTTAAGGATACAGAGGCCCGACCTGGCAGCCGACTCGAGGACGTAACGACCTCGAGTGTCGGTCCGCGGGGAACCCCATTCCACGGCTTTTGCGTTAAAATCGCCACCGACTATGACCCCGCCAGAGATTTTCATGATCTCATCCTCAATGGAATCGACCATGTGGCGGTAGTCTCCGATCGGTTGGTTTGGCGTGAGGTAACAGGAGAAAACGGTGAAACCCCTGCTCCTCACCCAAACGAAGCCGTTGCCCGATCCGGAATCGAGAACAGGCACCTTCCCAAGGTCCAAGATCCATATCGCCGCAGTGCCGGAGGGATCCGAGAACCACTGCGCGGAGCGTCGGTTCTGGTACTGCTCACTGAGAAGCAGTAGGTCAGCACCTTGCTCCGTGGCGAATTGGAACAGCAAGTCGTTTGCTGTCCTGCTCCTCTGCATATTAAGTTGCAGAACACTGATCATTTTTGTTGTTTCTGGCGAAGCTCCTGGATGGCCCGCCTGTACTGCCCGCAACGACCAGACCCAGCGGAATGCTCGACCTGGTCGCCCTTCAAGCCGGCTTCTGTACACAGGACACAGGACAGCGCTGCATTGCACGCGCTGGCCCTGTGGTCCTGGCCGCCGCACTTGAAGCAGAGCTTGCTTCTATCGGGTCCAGAGCAGCGATTAGCGACGTGACCGAACCCCAGACATTTAAAACATCTGGAAGCCACGAGCTTCTCACGCACCCGGCAGCTCACGTACCATACCTTAAGGTGGCCCTTCTCCAGGAGCTTCGCAGCAGCTCTGGCTCCCAGCGTCAGGATTGCCACCTTCTGACCCCGAGCATTTGCCCTCGAGACGAAGGTTTTCACCTCGACGTTTTCTCCGAGGACAGATTTGACGGCAGCGGTCACCTCCTCCTCGGTTGTCAACTCGTCGAGGTCTCTCACCTCAAGCGTAGACTTGGGCTCGAGAACGCGGACTGTCGCGTTCGCCCCCAAGATGGTCTTCAGGTCTTCACTGAAGGCGGACTTACTCTGAGAGGTGTCCCCGAGTTCGACTAGGACTCAGTTCAGATGGGATTAAAATACAAGATAATAATAATATTAGGTACTGTAAGCTATTAACACCCCCTCAGATAAGTATATGAAGATCGTAATTATGAAACAATTAATTTGAATCTCTGTTAATTTTTTTTTGTCAGCTGTGTTTTGTTTTGGATAACACTTAAAAAAATGTTGCTCTTAGAAAATACTTAAAGATTTATTATTAATATCTTTAATTATATGAATTACTCAAATTTATATTAACTTTTGAATGCATAGTCAACTTTGGGAATGTAAGTTATACTTTAAAATATCATAAAAGTATATTTTCTATTCTAATGAAATAGATGTCAGTTTGAGGTTAAACAGTAACAACAAACATGAAGATACAGACGATATTAAGAATTTTTCTTTTGATTCGGATTCATGTATTTGCTTCCTTATATTCTTATGAATCTACAGAAATGATAAATTATTTCCATAATATGAACTACGTAGTGATGGCAAGTTAATTTAATCAACATGCTATTGATCATGACACTAGTTTAGATAAGATTTCGTTTGGAAAATATAAAAGAATTTGGAAAATAACCTATAAAATGAAATACAGAAATGTTGATTACACATTTGCTATTCTAATGACTTCAATTCTACTTTGCGGGGATATCGAATCAAATCCCGGACCATGTCATGACCCTGTCTCTGATCATACAACAGGTAATGGGACAAGGCCTGACAACATTCCAAGCACGTCCACCGGACTATATCAGACATCGGTGATAGGCAGAGACGAGAGGTACATGAGACCTTACTTTCAATGGCAAGGTGACGACAGCAGCTTTTTGAGTGAGTCACAGTGCCCTGATGAAAATATGCCTCAAACAGAAGTATATGTTACACCAGAATTACCAAATACAATATCAAGAATATCACAAACATTAATTGAACCTTCTTCTTTGCCTCTATTTGACATGGATAGATACGACATTTGTCCCAATTGTAAAAATAAATACACCAAAAGAGCCATAAAAATTCATATTAAAAACTGCAAAGGCACTGGTAAAACTGAAGACTCTTCACAAAATTCAGATGAGTTAAAATATGGCAATAATAATAAAAGACAAACAAACAAGAGAAGTTGTTTGAACATGCCAAATATTTATGAAACACCTCGTCCTCTAAATACTCCTAGATCATTGAGCCAACCAAAGCCTTCAGAATTGAGTAACTTGAATGGATGTACAATATTATTAGAATCTTTCAACATCAACAATTCAACAGAGGAACAGAAACCACAATTTACCTCAGCCTGGAAGTCTCGTTGGGAAAAAGTAATACATCTCAACCGATTACAATATGACCTTCCCTGTGGATCTATAGGTGACGGATTCGTACAAACATTAACAGAAGAAATTCTACTTTTAGCTAATGGTCAAGAATGTTCTGAGCGATTAATATGTTTCATCGCTGTTATACTACAAAAAGAAAAGATGGTAAGACAAGCGAAAGATATTAGAAAATTAATTGAAAGAAGACTTATTAAGTGGACTAATAAATGTTATGATGAATTAGTAGATGAAGCGATTCGTTGTAAAAGGTCCCTAAGATCAAGGAATAAAACAAAATACACTGACAATGAAGAGTTCATTAAAACGCAGTTCAATAGATTGGTTCAAAGAGGAAAAATAAAAGAAGCATCAAGGATTATCGATCAAGACAATAAAGGAGGCATTTTAAGCCCTGATAATATTAGAGATGATTATGGACGCACAGTATTTGATGTATTGAAAGAAAAACATCCAAATATCACATTGCCTGACCCTGAATTACTGAAATTACCCAGCCATATGAAAGAAATACCTAGACTGGATTCGGTTGAGATTACAGCTGAACATGTAGTGAAAGTAGCAAGAGAGTGGAGGGCCGGGCGGAAGTACTTCTGAACAGTGGACAGATTTTTTACTAAGACATGGTAGAAAGAGTGCTTTGTTAAGAGCTTCAATTGCTGAATTAGCAATGAAGTTAAATGAAGAAATCTTACCTTGGTCAAAAATACAGGCTCTTATGGCTAATCGATTGGTTGCAATCGACAAATGTCCTGGTGTTAGACCGGTGGGGATAGGAGAAGTACTCCGCCGTATATCTTAGCAAAATGTATTATTATGGCAACTGGTGATGAAGTTATTGACATATGTGGCACTGATCAACTCTGTGTCGGATTAAAAGCAGGAATAGAAGGCGCCATACATTTCATGAGAGACCAGTATGAAGAAAAATATCAAACTGAAGAAGACAGCTGCATGATAATGGTTGACGCCGACAATGCCTTCAACAAGATCAACAGAATCCACGCTTTATGGCAGGCAAGAATTAGATGGCCAAGAGCAGCAAGATTTATTTTTAACACATATCAGAATAAAGCTGCACTAGTTATGCCAGGAAGTGATCGACAACTGTATAGCCAAGAAGGTGTTACACAGGGAGACCCTCTTTCCATGATATTATATGGATTAGCTACTTTGCCTTTAATTTATGAATTAAAAACTCTCCCAGAAACAAATCAGGTATTGTATGCGGATGACTCATCATGCCAAGGAAAACTGTCTAATGTGATAAAATGGTGGGAGAAATTGCAAGAAACTGGACCAAAATATGGGTACTACCCGCAAGCTCATAAAACCCGTTTAATAATTGGATCTGAACCAACAACACTTGACCTATTTAACAAATCAGGATTAAAGATTGTTACTGGGAATAGTTTTTTAGGAGGATTTGTTGGATGCGACAAAACAAAAAAAGATGATTTCATAAAAAGGAAGGTGGAAAAATGGACTCATCGTGTGACAAAACTTGCAAATATAGCTGAAAAATATCCACAATCGGCACATGCTGTTGTCACTAAGTCTATACAAGCTGAATGGAATTTTTTGCAAAGAGTTGTTGAAAGTGAAGACTTTAATTTTCATCCAATAAAAAATACAATTGAACTAAACCTATTTCCTGCTTTATTTGGATGTCATTTAAACCAAGAAGAACGAAAATCACTTCATTTGCAAGTAAAAAACGGAGGTATTGGGATTACTGACCCAACCTCTCAGGGAAACACATTGTTCCGGGCCTCAAAGAACGGTTGTAAGTTCATTATAGGCTCCCTAAAAACTAAGAAGAAAATAAATATTGCAGAACACGAAGAACACCTAATTATAACAAAAAAGAAGTCGAAAGAGGAGAGAAGATTAAAAGAAGAAAACATTTTGAAGTTAACTATTCCAAATCTTCCTCCGAAACAACAAAAAATCATCTTGCGTGGGGCAAATCCTAAAGCGAAGCACAGTGGCTGGCTATCATGTGTACCACTGAAAAAACTAAACTTAGACCTTTCTCCACTCGAATTCAGAGACGCTCTTGCATTAAGATGTGGGAAAACTCCTGTAAACCTCCCCACTTCATGCGATGGATGTGGTAAATAATTCAACATGGAACATGCCATTAACTGTCGTATAGGGGGGTTGATCATAAGAAGACACAATGAAGTGAGAGACACTCTTGGAAGCTTGATGGAGTTGGCTTGGGGAAACTGCATTCGAGAGCCACTGATCTCTGAGCAAGGGTCAACTAATGCTACAGCGCTGAAAGCAGACTTGGCTTGCAGGGGTGTATGGGAGGTTCAGATGGTAGCATTATTTGATATACGTGTCGTTGACACTGATGCCCCATCTTACTCCAACCTCCCATACGATAAAATATTAGAAAATGCCGAAAAGGAGAAAAAAGAAAGTACTTGTCATTGACAGAGTTAAGAAATGCTTCTTTTACCCCTCTAGTCACTTCAATAGACGGAATGCTAGGCAGGGAGTTCCAGACCTTACTCAGAGCAGTGGCAGAAAGACTGGCAGAGAAGTGGAAAAAGCCCTACAGTGTGGTCTTAAACTGGATAAGGGTGAAAACCACCTGTGCGACATTAAGGGCCAGCTCCATGTGCTTAAGGAGATCTAGGAAGAGGTGGAGGACCCTAAGGGAATTCGAAGATGGGGCAGGAGTACCGGCGTTTTATTAATTTGATTAATTTGTTTTTTATATTAACTAATTAAATGTGATATGTTAATCCTTGTAATTTGATTCATGTTAAATCAAATGTTTTATTCTTCTAAAAAAAAATAAAAAAAAATTTTGAATCTCTGTAAATGTGAAACAAAAATCGTTAGATTTTCCCAAGCACAGATAACGCCTTCAGTAAGCACTCCGCTATGCGATACTGCTGTGTCGTGCAAAGTGTGTGGCAAAAATTGAAGGCGAAAGAGAAAACCGTCGGATTCCATGTGAACTTAGCACTGCAAACTTCATGACCAATGAGACGTCTTTCTGGGAGGATAAAAATAGAATGGATCGGGATTACTTTTTTTATCACAACTATTTTCATATTATGTAGCCGTTTGAGCAAGATTTAAAAATAGTTTCAACGACGTATTTATTACAAAGAGGTTTTGGTCATAATATTTCGTTCCACCTCCTGACAAATTGCCTACCTAGTCAGAGAAAGAAAATTAAAAATATAGAGTTCAAGAAAAACGTGTTTAAAAATTTTCAAAGTATTCAAAGAAATTAAAGATTTTTTGGGGTTATTTTTATGAGTACAGTATTACAATATGACTAACCTATACGGAAGGAATTTATCAACATATTTTAAAGTGAAAACTGATTTACTTGCTCTTTAAAAAACCTGATATGATTCAATACAGAGACTTTTTTACACTTGAAGGGTCAATAAGGTGGATTGATGGAGCAATTTTTTTTAACCTAAAAAATTTTTACTGATTTATCCACGCGCCTGCCTTTGGGAGAATGCACTATACATTTTAATATTGAAAAATAAAGCAATCAAATTCAATTACTCTTCACCTTTATGTAATATCCTTAAGTAAATATATTCTGTATACATCTAAGTGAAAATATACAAATTAAATTTAAAAAATATACAAATTAAAATTAATTTAAACTATGAAGTAAATACATCCAAACAAAACAAAACTCCTGTCGAACAGTTTTTATCGGTGAAACGAGAGAATTGTTGAAGCTACGAGGAGCTGAATTGTCTCAACCCCCACAGAGTTAGTTCGCTGCAGCCAACATTCTATTTGTTGGCCCAGTTTCCTGGTTCATTATTTCAACTTATCACGTTTTTTGGTAGTTTATTTTTTTGATCGAGGTTCCAACTTAAATTTTCTTTGGAAGCTTTATTGGTAAAACAAACGAGCACATAATTTTCAAGGTTAAAAATCTCTATTCAACAACGCGCGATTCGTGTATATTTTTCAACAGCTAGAACATGTGCTTGATTGAATATTAAACTCTTAATATAAAACTGATATATGATTTCCTTCGTAAGCTGGGTTGTTTTTCACTAATCTGAAAAAATTGTGTACTGAAATTATAAACTGTTTAATTAAAATAAATAAATTGAATCCCATACTCTGTCTTGTCTGGGATGTAAGATAGCTGACATATTTTCAACTGAAATTATTAATTAATCATTAGTGATAGTAAACTGTCGTTACATAACAAAGGAACTCGTACCGATATAAATAAGTTTTATTTTCTAGCATCAAACAGACCTACAAGCGCGGCTATTAGACGTAACTATAAACTTAAGTTTTCAGTTATAAAAAAGGATGTGAATTTCAGGTAGGTCTGCTTAAATAGTACGTTAGTATGTTATGTTAGTATGTTAGTATGATTAGTACTAACATGTTAGTATGATTAGTGTAGTTAGTATGTTTAGTCTTCAGTCTGATATTGATAAAACAATTATATTGTTAGACAACAGTATAGATTTATTCATTCTTTAACACTCTTCAACTACAAGATGAACCTAGCTTTTTCAATCTGAAGGCTCTTCTCCTGTTACTCTTCTCGCACCAAGTAACATAAATGTTTTCCTAGTACAGTTAATTTAACCTGTAAGCTGGCTCACATGGATTCTACCTGCAGACAGATGATCCTCCTAGCACAACGTCAGAATAACTCCAATATACCACTGTTCTAACACGTTTGTACGCTTATTTTGTTTCAATTGTTCGCTAGAGTGGTCTAAACTTCTCACGTGTATCTATCAGATGTCCCTGAAACTTTTTAAGTGACTTGCACTACTAAAAATTAAATACGTAAGACAATGGCAACGCATAAAGCCACAACTGGTGTTTCATCAGGGTAATGTTGAAATTTTGTCGTTTAATAAATGTTACTCAGGTATTTTATTAATTATCAAATGAAGTAGTTTTGTAAGAGTTTGAGAAAGATTTGATTATGACATTAAAATTGCATCAAACCCAAAGAAATACAATTTCGTAAAAGTAATTACCGGTAACCAATTATAAAAATACTTCCATTTTTTATTATTGTTATTATATTAGGAATAGTTTAATTAAATATCTCTATAGTAAATATATTTTAATATTGTTATAAAAAAAATGTTTTTTACATCATCTACAATTACCACAATAGCCTTCTAAAAAGTTTCCTTCTGTTGATCGTTCTCGTACATGGTTTAGGTTTAGTAGAAAATAAGGGAAACACAGTTTGGGAAAAAGGTACTTAGTTTATCTCAACTTTGCTTACATAATTAGTACCCACAACTTTGTCGTTGAAAATTCTGATTGTTTTGATCACTTATGAACACGACATACCAATTAAGTTTCCAGAGCTAAATTTAAACCCCCAAGGCATTGATCATTGGTTCGTGTATTTTCCCCCACATTTATTTAAAAGGAAAGCAGGTAAACAACAACAAAATTACAGAAAAACTGTATTTATTAAACCTTAAAACATACGGAACTAAACGAGAATCTAAAACATTCAACTGCGGTCCTTGTTCTTCTTCTCATGGGAGTGGGAGTCGTGGTGGGAGGCGGAGTCGTGGTGGGAGTCGTGGGAGGGGGATGCTCCCTCCACGGGGAGGGGTTCGTGGTGCTCCTTCTTAGCGTCGGAGGACTCAGCAGGCTTGGAGGCTTCAGCAGGCTTCGCCTCCTCTGCAGGCTTCTCCTCAGGTTTCTCCGCCTCCTGGGGCTTCTTCTCGTCGACTTCCGGTTTCTTCTCGGGGGCCGCGGGCTCCGCCGCCGCGGGCTTGTCCTCGGCGTCCCGGTGGTGCTCCACGGCGTGGTCGTGGTGGGTGCTCCCGTGGTGCGGGTAGGCGGCCGCCACGGCCAGGAGAGCGCACAGCTGGAACGATCAGATCGGATATGATAAGATAATGTTGTATATGGTGATAGGATAAGAGATTGGATCGGATAAGATACTATAAGGTGGTAAGATTCGACTAGATAAGATACTATAAAGGGATAAGATAAAATTCTATTGGATTAAATGAGATGAGATAAGATACTATAATGTGATAAAAGATTCGATAAGGTCATATGAAATCATATAAGATACTATAACGTGATTACATTCGATTAGATTATATTATGAGATTTTGTAAAATACTACAAGGTGTTAATGTAATATTCGACTAGGTTATATGAGATTAGATAAGGAAACAAAAATAGTGATAAAGGGATAAGATTTAGTTTAACTAGGATCTAATCTATCTAGATAAGAGCTTAGATAAGATACTATAATGCGATAACATAAGATTCGACTAGATTAGAAGATATACTATAAGGTGATAAGATAGCATTTGATTAGGTAATATGATATAAGATAACATATACCATAAGGTGATAAGATAAGATTTGATTAGGTCATATGAGATTAGATAAGATACAATGATAAAAGATTCGATTAGATTATTATAGGCAAGATAAGATAGTATACAAAAAGTGAAATAAGATAAGTTTAGATTGGATTAAATTAAATTTGATTAGATTAACATATAGCTATGTACGGTTAGATCGCGGAGGATTAAAGGCTCCAGCATTGACTCTCTTCGCAATATTGAGCAGTTTACGGGAAAAAACAATTTGCTGAAGGAAAAGGTATGTATGTGGTCAGACAGCCTCGACCCTGAAGGAAAGGAGAAGCATTCCCAACGTATTCTTTGGGCTCATAGAGGGATGTCACACCCTTTGTCGACCTCTGTCTATATAAACCAGACGTAAAACCAACTAAGGACAAGCGCAACAGTTACTGGGTTCAATGAAGTCTAGAAAAACGTAAATGGTTGCCTGCATTATGTTTGAAATTTTACATATTACAAAAATCACGATTTATTACATCAAAATTATTGATTTTCGTCAAGGTTTTGGTGTTGAAAATGAATACTGTTCAAAATTCTATCCACAAAACATGGCCTCGTCGTTTCCTTAAATTAATTTGAATTATTTTTATAATATTTGAATGACGATACAACCTTCTCATTGTGTTAAAAAAGTTGACGACCATTGATTATTAAACTTTAAATTAATGATCTTGGCAAACGAACCAGAAATCAAACTACTCTTTGCCGCTACAACGTTTCAGTCATTTGATTCATCCTGCACCCATCCTTTACTCATTTTGAGGTTACAATTAAGGCTTAAACAAGGTTTGCTGGTTAAAATACGAACGCTGCGCCTCTGTCTTGATTGGAGATGTGATATTAACAACCTAAGGATTCGCTCGTATTTGATGATCAACTAACGAGTATAAGCTTCTCAATCTTCTCGACTGCCATATTAAATTTTCCCGAGGGGGAGGTTTAAATGCAAACAATAATCCCTGTGATTTACTTACGGTACTAAAATTAAAGTTAGATTTTAAGAGAGAATTCTTAAGTCCTCTTCAAAAAAACAAGTATGCAGTTTATCATGGTATGGAAAGTATATTTTACTTATTATACGTTTTCTTTGAAATCTATTTTATTTTAATGTTCTACAAGAAATATGGATATACAGAATCTTGGATTTAGAATTTTGTTTACATTAAATACATTTACTCTGCCAAAATCGTAGATTCAAATACGAGTTAAACAAATTCAAGTAGGTTATGTCCTTCATTTGTGTCATGTTTAATTTATTTTGAAATAAATTATTTAAGTATCGCAATCACCATCATATCCGAAATTGGATATAAATTTAAATACGAACCTCTTGCGTCATTAAAACTCCAAATGAGAAATACCATTCATTTCATAAATTATTTAAGTAATTTAGTGGGTATTTAATTTCAACTAATGTATCTAATGTATCTAATGTATCTAATTTAATTTACCATGTAGGTTTGTAACGAATGTATATGGAAATTAAAGTTATGAATGTATAGCACTAACTGACTGTCAGAAGTGAAATATAAACAGTCCTATCCTGTTAACAATAAAATGTTGTATTTTGAATAACGAATAACGAAACTCAGAATTTTCAATAGTCTAATTAAGCAGCGAGCGCCTGCAATATCCGAGCAGCAACACGCAGTACACGCCTGTAGCTAAATCACCCCTCGCGCCTTCACAGTGTATTGGTGTCCACACGGGTTGGAGCGAGGCTTGAAGGCGCTCGGCCGCAGCGCAACCATTGATACAGAGATGTTGTGGTTGCATTTCAGCTTACAAAGTCGCGAGCCCGCTAGAATAGTTAAGAGGGGGCTCCAGTCACGAAAAATATCGCGTTCTACCTCCTCCTCCCGTAAGGCCAATGTTAATTTTCAAATTTGGTATAGCCTCAAACGCTCAACCAAAATCGTTAATTTTTAGCTCATTTGAAAGAACAAAAAATTATCTAGCGACTTTAGTGAGCAGAATTTTTTTGATATCACATTTAGAATAATTTATAAAAATTCCGAAAATCTATTTTCTTGCGATTTTTTACTACTAACTAAAAACTATATCAAAATTAATTCTGCTCACTGAAGTCGCTAGATAATTTTTTTTTCTTTCAAATGAGCTAAAAATTAACGATTTTGGTTGATCGGTTGAGGCTGTACCGACTTTGCAAGTTAACATTGGTCCTATAGGAGAAGCAGGTAGTCGCGCGGGACTGGAGCCCCCTCTTAACATCTCTATGTGATTTATCTTAATTTAGCCCAATATACTAATACAAAATTCACTTCCTTCTTGTTTTTACAACTCTTTTAACAATTATTGCTCTTATTCAATAGGGGTTAAATTTTCCTAAAAAACAAAACAGAACTGATAATATAAGCAGAGATTATGTTCTGAAGTATGTCTATTTCTATTATTTTGGGAAATTAAAATATCTTACATTGATTGGAACTATCTTGGTACTGTCTTAGAAAATATTTTCGTAGTTGAACGTTTAAATAAATAAATAAGCTACTGTACGATAAAATATTATTTAATCTGTGGATTCTTAAGCCGGGAAAGAAATCCAATGACTTATGATGTTTTATTTTAATAGCTTTGTTTTTTATGTTCTAATCATTTAAGAGTGATCGTTGATTTTTCCTTTGGGGTTATTTAGCTCACCTTCGTCTTTTTGAAAAGCGTGACTCATTTGTGTTATTTTTACCTCAGTCCCTTTATATAGTATTTCTACCGAGAAATTTCTTCAATTTAGAAAATGATTGAGTTGATGACTGAATCTTCGTTTTAAGATATTACATTTATCTGGATTTTTTGCTCAAGTACGTTGGCAACCTTTTGAATGAAAAGAATTTTTCCAGAGGATAACTGATCCTTATTATAATTTTTTTATTATATACTTATTTGATTCCCTTGGAATGTGACCAAGAACTCTCCTACAGTTCTGAACCAATTTCAATAATTAAGATGTCGTTAAAAATAGACTGTCATCATGTTTTGTATTCGTAGAACACAACATTTATAAAGACCAGACTTAAGATATGTGCCATAGACCCCCATAAAAGTTTTACATCTCAATATAAGATTTAACATTGGAACTAAAATTTAAAGTAAAAGAGCTGATTTGAGTAAAAGCAGCAAAAGCGCGGTATTATTGGTCTATTTGGAATTAATTGTGAAGTATTTCATTGTAAATACATTTATAACTGAACATTACTTCTTTGCCGGTAAGATAAAAACAAAAATTCCTAACAGTAGATTTAGTTATTTTGTTTTTCAATAAGTTATCACGCTACCTTGATTTTTAACGCAGTTTAATGAAAGCTGATTATTACGAAAGCTATAGAGACTTACTGAGGGTAAAGAAGAATTTTAAGGCCTACGTTTCAGAAAGAAATATTTATCATGACAAAATCATTATAAACTTAAGTTTGGAAAACACCTATAAACCGTGCATGATGAAGTAATTCCTTAACGCAGACATTTAAACCTTTAAAGCCAGACCTTTAAAGCCAATGTTAACCTATGAACATTTTTAAATACATGAACTATTTTAAGTAATTGCAGGGTATGTTCTATCAATGGAATAATTATTGAATATAAATTTACGTTTTGTGAAGTTAACATTTTAAAGTTTAAACAATAAAGTTTTCTCTATCTCTATATAGAAGAATTCTTTATACCAATGTAATATTTTAATCCCAAAACTGCTATGAATGTTTTTAAGAAAATCTTAACTTTTCACGTTGGGTTTTTGTCCCAATGTTTTGAGGTATATTAAGGGATACAAAATAGTTATAGGTTTTAGTAATGCTAATTTAAGTTACATCTGAGAAAAAGAGATTCGATTTCAAAAGCTAATACTTATATGATTTCTACTTTATTAAATGTTTATTCTTAAAATTTTTAGATGGAAAATAATGAATTTCCCTTTAAACAGTTTGAGTCATTGTTACGTAAATAGCTACTTAATCAAAATTTTCCAAGTCTTTGAGTCAACCAATCGGAAAATTGCTTTGATTTGTATGAAGGCTAAATAGGATGGTTAGATAAGCAATTAAGAAAGGTAAAGAAAAGGCCTCGTTATGCGATCACTGTTAAGCTTCACTTTTTGTGCACTGCTTTATCTTAAGAGTAAATATATCTTTAAGTATTAGTAAAGATATAATTATTACTACAACGAGGAAATTTAATATTTTTGACTTTCTAGAACGGTAATATTGTAAAACAATCAAAACTTCGTGTATTCTGAGGAAATAAATTCGTACATTTGATGAAATCGATAATTGTACAAAACCTATAATTTGTATTAATGTATTAGGTTTTGTTGACTTTGAAGGACTTCAAACCACAATTTTTTTCAGTATATTACAAGTATTTATGTTTTTTTAGGTATACATACAATTTTCGGCTTTTTATATATATTAAACATGTGTTGATTGTTAAATACTTCACTTTTAATTCATTCATACAAAACAATTCAAATGACTTTTTAAAAGTATTTTTTACATTTAAACCGAAGAAAAATCGTATAAGTACGGAGTATTCTACATTTAAAGTCATAATCATTATCAAATGAATAGAACACAAATTAATAAAATATTAGTATTGATAATTTTAGAGTTTTAAATATAAGGGTAATGCTACATCCAAGAAGGTCGCTATTCTGGTTAGGCTATGAGTTTTAATCGAGTTTGAAGTTTAGCTACCCATGGTCTTAAAACAGTGTCATATAAAAGCTTAAGCATGATTTGAAGAAATATTGTACTACGAATTTTAAAGTACCAACTAATATATTGAATTGGCTTAAAGGATAAGCTTTATGTTTATGGTGACAGGGTGTTTCATCGTAACTTGCGGAGTATAAGAAGCAGAATGGTTTACTTATTGGGCTTACATTTGTTTACGGTTTAAAGAGTCCGCCTGATAAGTTACATTGATTACGGTACATTAAGATATATTACATTGAGGGATTTGGCAATTTAACTAACAGTGAAAATCATTAGGATCCTTTTATAATACCAAGTATGTCATTAAAAGATATGTTTAAGCAGGAATTTTATTTGGCTTTAAGTAACTTAAAACCCGATCAAGTGATCATCTAAAATATGTATAAATTAATAAAAGTCAAAATAATAATATATATTTAAATTTTGATTTTAATTTACATTTTCACCACTAACCAATAAAGCGTATATTGTTTGAAGATATGCATTACTGTATATTATCTTCTATATATATTTCGGATGAAATTCCAGTCCTCGAAAAGGTATTGGAGTTCTTTGTGTAATTTCCATAGCAGGGTTTAAGGATTTTTTTATACTGCCAATAAAGAAGTTTTTGTTTACAAGGGTTTTCATTCACTGCTATGGATAAAACTGCTTTGTAAAACTAAATTTCCAACTAATACAAAATGTGTTTTTTTTTTCAAGTCAATATTTATAAATACTTATTTGTTCAGAATCACTACGTCAAAAAGTCATTTTATTAAAAGTGTTACCTTCAAACAAATTATGGAATAAGTTTCAAGGATCCTAAACAGTTTTTGAACAGCCAGGCCACTATCAAAACCAAATATTCTTGTATTATTTTTTTTCTTAATTCATAAAATCCAACAAAACAAAAACGTTTTTCAGACAGTTTGTTTTAGAATTATAGAATTATTAAGACCTGAAGAGCTAATAGTGTTTAATTTCAGGTGTTACTCGAAATTATCAGAAAATATTTAAAAATATTCCGCCTTTCAGCGGGAGGCATGTTACAAAACCAATTTTTTTATCGATTTCACAAATTAAATGGTTTTAAAAGCGATCACTCTTTCATTACGTTTATATATTTTAAGAAACATTTTGCTGAAAAGAATAAAAACCACAGCTTAGCGAGTTTTTAGAAGTTAATTATTATTTAGAAATCTATCAAGCTACTTGATAGTCCAAAAAAGACAGTACTTACCAGGATGATCTTGTACATGTTGAGCGGCGGTGTGTGTGGTGGTTTCTGCGACCGCGGCCGGTGAGCCTGGTTATATACCGTGGCCGCCATCTTGGTCGCTTGAGGCGTCCGCAGACAAAAACCGCACACCGGCCACCGGGCAGCGGCCAGCGGCCGGCTATCCGAACTGGGAGGACATCCTAACTGAGGAGAATTCGATCGGGGATAATCCGAACGGCAAAAAAATGACCTAACTTTGGGCAATCCGAACTCTGGGCAATACGAACTGGGAACTATCATAAATGAGGAGAACTCGATTGGGAACAATCCTAACTGAGGGAAACTCTGGTGGGAAAATCCTAACTGGGAGCAATCGTAACTGAGGAGGATTCTATTGGGAATAATCCGAACGGAGAAGTCTCCGAACGGCGGTATACTTCATTGAAAAACCAAACTTTTGGCAACCCGAATTGGGAACTATTATAACTGAGGAGATCCCGATTGAGAATAGTAAAAAATGAGAAGAATCCGAGTGGCAAACAATTAGACTTAAGAATCCAAAATTTTGGCAATCCGAACTGGGATCTATTATAACTGAGGAGATCCCGATTGGGAATAGTCAAAAATGAGAAGAATCCGAGTGGCAAACAATTAGACTTAAGAATCCAAAATTTTGGCAATCCGAACTGGGAACTATCATAACAAAAGAGAATCCGTACTCGTAATAATACGAAAGATAGCTAATTTGTCTGCAACTAAATCCAAACTGCGATTAAGATAAAGCTGTAAAAATGCCTAACTGCGAATGATCAGAATGGAGACCAAACAACACTAACTACGCTAACAAAATGTAAAAAAATGTCCTCCTCCCAAGCTCAGACATAAGTGTAAGTAAAAAATTCATCAATGGAATTCATCAATGATGAAGATCACATAGTTACAGTCTTCTTCTGTAAAGGAACTCAATCGTATCGAATCGAATTTTTTAAACTCCATACCAATAAATTGTGCATACATTGTATAAACAAACACACAATAAATTGCATCCATTACATAGAAAAACCGTTCAGATGTTGTGTAAATCTTTGTTTCAACTCGTGCGATGTCTCAACTCCAGATCTTTAAAAATCTTTTTTACTTTTTACATAATAATCTCGAAATCAATGAAGTAGAGTCCAAACCCAACACTCCGGTCAGGAATTTAATTTCAAATGCTGGTGAAAATTGAAACTTTAATTATGATAACCGATGCAAAGCATTCACATATAATCTGTTATATTAAGATAGGACCAATAGAACCTTCAAAATGAACCAGTTTCATTCAAATATAATGCTTTTCCTTAAAATGTTATCGTGAAACTTCAGTTCATTCTTACTGTATTAAATGAGGGTTGGCCAGAGAGATAGATGGGCATATTTTAACGTGAATATTTAAAAATAATCAACGTGGACGAGGTTACTTGTGTAAACACATTACTCTAACAGTTTGATTTATTTTTGTTAAGACCATTATATTAAGCCCACTGCCTAAATGGAAGGGGACTAAGTTATAATTAACTAGTGATAGTTAAACTCAAAACACCATCTAAGAAGAAATCTCAAGTGAAGCAAAAGAAATCTAATAATCTATCTACATATTACAAACGAATTAAGAGTACAAAAACCGCAGAAAACCAAGAATAGTCATTCTAACTTTAGCCTCTTAACTGCTTTCGGGACTTATTTAAGGTTTCATCAAAGGTTTATTAAAGCTCACGTTTATTAAAGGTTTTCTCCCAGGATGCAAACTACGCCGCAGATATGACCTTGGACCAGGAGGGTCATTGACCTCTCTTGTTCTTTGTGCAGTTAATTGCTAAGAGCCGAGGGTGGTCGAGTGATCGAGCATTGTTGAGGCAGGCGAGCATTGTTGAGGTCATTGTTGAGGTCATTGTTGAGGCCATTGTTGAGGTGTTGCGGATGCGTCATCTCCCGGTGTCAGAGGAGATTGAGATCGTAGAAGAGGGAATTGGGACAGACGACATTAAAGTTCACGCCATTGTTGAGTGGCAAACATAGAAATCCTGTACGATCCTTGGTGTTGTTTGTTGCTAGTTTGAGAATACTAAAAAGGATTTTTATTGTTCTCAAATTAACACTTACCAGACAAAACCTTGTTGCTCATCGAATTAACAAATCGGGAAAACTTGATTTACGACGAAGTGAAAAGATAACAAAGGTTCTTACTCAGGTTTTTGCAAATCTTAACTATGGAAATCCCATTTTATCTCTAAAATTTGATTATATGAGGAATAAATCAGATTGTTTTCAGTAACAATACTATCATCTCATACTTTCTATACATCCACATGCATGAGCATGACCCCTGGTTTTAATACGCAGCCGGTGTTTTTACCTGTTAATGAATATAATCACGATAGCATATAAATGTTGGTGATTTTTGTAGAGTCTAACACATCAAATGAAAATAAAAAAAGTTAATTTCGGCTAATTAAAGTCTTGTTAATATTCCACCGTAAACAGATTTTTATTTCTTATATATAAAAATGTCATTATATATATAATGAGTTTTTTTGTTTTGTTGAGGTGACTCAGATAGCATTCTTGTAATTTTTTACTAATTAGAATTTACTTATGCCTGCCATCATTTGTAAATATGTCTGAAACCTGAAAAGATGTAAGCCCCTTAACATCTCATAGATTACATTAGAACAAGTGCACAATTCATTTTTCATGTTGATTTGTGAAGGGGCTTGGTATAGTTTTTTGAAATTTCCAGTTGTTTTCTGCGATCATGAAACAAGTTCAAAATAAACATAAAAACTGTACATTAGTTTTTTTTAAATTAAGAGGTAATTTAAAAAATAACAAATATCAAATATTTAATACCAAATGTGTATAGACAAATGATTTCTAAAGGTTGATATACTCTGGACAAAATCCATGTAATTATTTTAATAATATAGATAGATATAAATACCTCCACACCGCATTGGTAATTAAATAATAATATGTTAATAACATTAGTGACGAAACCTTTAAGATTATCATAAATTTACCACTTGGAAAAAGTACCAACATGAAAGGCTATAATTTAAGTCCGTTGAGATAAATGTTATTGAAAATCTTTCAAACTGCACTGAGGTAAGCAGTGTGCACTGATAGCGAAACAGTCCGACTGCATACAAATGCAAGTTGAATTAGAGTCATTAGAGCGGGTAACTTTCTCACAAGCTTTCGCTTTCTCCAACAAGAAAGAGAAAAGCAGGTTGCATCTATTTACTTAAAGAAGATTAGGAGGGGCGAGCATTCTTGGGGAAGGACAATTCATCCCTTCTTTTCACATTGAATTCTGATTTGATTTTCTTAATAAAAAGATTTTATTCAGTATATATTGGTCATTTTTAGATTGTAATTGCTCAATTTCTGTTCAAGGACTGTAAATAATATAAATTACATAAATAAATAACGAAAAGCAGTTTTGAATTAATAAAAGATATTGTAAATAAAAAACAACAAAAAATATTGAAATTAGGTAGGTATTATCCAACAATCATCCTAATGCAATCATTAATGCAATCATCCTATACTGATTTCAGTTACACTATACCAACTCAACGAAATACTGATTTTCAACCTCTCTGAATATAAATTAAAGGTTGGTCGGGATTGTAAACAAATCTGTTTTTCGTTTCAATTCAAAACCCAAAAAGACCAATAAAACGTCATTGGATAAAAATTAATATATCCTCCACAAAGTATAATTAAAGGGTTGCTTTTCTCAACTACGGTTTATCTGAAACTTAAGTTGAATCAGAACTGCCACTTTGCTATCATACTGTAATATCTTACTCAAGTAAGTAACCCGTAAAGCAATGTGCAAATAATATTTACAAGACATCTCCAAATGATAAAACTTCAGAGGCAACCTTCAGACTTACATAGGTTTCTAGCTATTATAGTAGAATTAATACAACTATGAAGGGCGAGAGGGAGGGAAATTTCACTGAGCGTTCGCCAGCGCAAAGCATGTCCCTCAGAAAGCAAACGAAAACCAACTAGTATTATTCGCAAGATCCTGCTAAGTATATTATTGGCTGGAACATTTTGTTTTTTTCACAAGGTTGTTTCCTATTGGAGGAAGCATTTGGTTTGTTGTTGTTTATATCTTGACCTAAAAGTTTATTTAAGGATCGCTAGATAACACTTAAACTTTGGAAATCGGAACTCCTCGTGTATTTTCGACTGCCTTCGAGGGGCTGGCTTGTCGTTGGAGAATGATAAGCACTGTGAGCAGTAAGCACTGTGAGCAGTAACAACAGTGAGCAGTAACAACAGTGAACAGTAACAACTGTGAGCAGTAACAACAGTGAGCAGTAACAACAGTGAGCAGTAACAACAGTGAACAGTAACAACTGTGAGCAGTAACAACAGTGAACAGTAACAACTGTGAGCAGTAACAACAGTGAGCAGTAACAACAGTGAGCAGTAACAACAGTGAACAGTAACAACTGTGAGCAGTAACAACAGTAAGCAGTAACAACTGTGAGCAGTAACAACAGTGAGCAGCGGGCAGGCTCAGCGGGTATTGAACCCTCGACCTTCGCCGCTGGACTTTGAACCTTCGATTTGCAAGTCAACTTCTGCAGACGCCAGGAAGACGGAAATATCTCCCAGGAGCAAAACACATCAATACAGCTGCAGCCAGAATAGCATCCCGTGATTCATATCCTGGACTTTAACAGATCTCTATGGACAGGTCTCAACTGGGAAAACGTTTATTCATTGTAATTTTTGTTTGGCTCGGTTCAATTTTATTCATTGAACCATCAGGACTTTGGATAGTAACCTAACTATCCGTTACACAAAGGTTGGTTAAGTTCGAACACTGATTTAAGACAATGGATGCTGTTAAAGATGTGGGGGCAGTAGTGTTCACAGATCTGTTCAAAAATTAAAAGAACTATGAACTCCCGTGGTTAATGGAGATTAAAAGAGAAAATTATACTTCACTCAACAAAATAGTTGGGTCAAGTGTTATGAACACATAGTGAAGTGTTAAGAAAAAAATATAGGTTCAAAATTTTTTTGGGGTTATTAACTTTATGATTGTTTATATAGTACACTCTCGATTATCCGAGACTCCGGGTTATCCGAGGCAGCTTAAGCTTAAATATACGTTTTTATTTTCTTACTAAGCGTTATAATAATTTGTGAAAAAAAGTTTCTGTATAAAATTCTATTATTTGCAATTCGAAAGGAGTGGTATTATTTGCACTGTCGTATTTAGTGGTAAATACTATATCTAATAAAGCATTTTGAAGTGGTCTTATTACAGCTCAACCTCAAAACACACGTAAATTCCGTATCATCCGAGGTTCATCGTGTTATCCGAGGTAGCCTCAATCCCGAAAACCTCGGACAACCGGGAGTGTACTATAGTACTCTACGGTGCATAGTACTAAATCCCTTGTGTTAGTTTAGTAAGTTGGTGATTACTGCAATGAAAAGTACTGTTAACTTTTCTTCAACTTGGCCAAAACTGCACTTCAAGGACTTTTTAAGAGTTTAAATTCCAAGAGCAAACTTCCATGAACTTAAAAGACAAATATTTAATTCAATGATATTTTTTAATCATCATTGCCATAGGTTAGCTAGTAGCTGAGGCATATGAATTGTTCATTTGCTAATCAATGGACTATAAATTTTCATATCTGTTAATGTATTAAGGTTAACGTCTACTTCAATTTGTTTTTCAAACATAATAAATAGGTGTTATTTTTATGTAAAAAGACACCTGTATACCTCTATATAAGCAGTTTATAAAAGAGCAGGCAACAAAGAAAACATCAGTATAAGAAAAGACAAAATAGTGGCAATTACACGGGATGTCTCAGTTTTGATTATTAAAAGTTTGCAATGGAAAAAAGGACTTAAAAAGGAATGAAAATTGTTAAACAGGTAACTTTAGGGAAGCCACGCATGTGACTCATGATCTGCCCTCCGCGTTCCCCGGCTCGACGTTGGGGTCAAGGCTCTCAACGTCAAAACATCGCAGAAGATGGCCAAAACACGAGACCGGTCTGACGGGTGGTGAATAGCGCAGCGGGCAAAGACACCAGGGTCGTCGCTACCGCCTGACCTGGCCTGGCTACTCACACTGCCCGGCTACTCAGCTACTCAGCTACTACACACCAGGACAAAGACACCAGGGTCGTCGCTACCGTCTGACCTGGCCTGGCTACTCACACTGCCCGGCTACTCAGCTACTCAGCTACTACACACCAGGACAAAGACACCAGGGTCGTCGCTACCGCCTGACCTGGCCTGGCTACTCACACTGCCCGGCTACTCAGCTACTCAGCTACTACACACCAGGACAAAGACACCAGGGTCGTCGCTACCGCCTGACCTGGCCTGGCTACTCACACTGCCCGGCTACTCAGCTACTCAGCTACTACACACCAGGACAAAGACACCAGGGTCGTCGCTACCGCCTGACCTGGCCTGGCTACTCACACTGCACGGCTACTCAGCTACTCAGCCATTCAGCTACTTTAATATTGAGATACTTAGCTACATCGCTTCTTACACGTCACGAAATTATATAGATAGATCTTATAATTTACCATATCTTTCTATCATTTCATAATGTCGATCAATGAAATATAATGTAACATAAGATATGTAGGTATTTTTAGGGGTCGCAGCTACAATAACTTTATTTAATTTCATAACATTCATTTGTATTTTCTCTTGCATGTTTAAAGGAAAGCAGTCCATATCCATAAATTAACTGTTTTGGGCCAGCAGAGAATTGAACCCGAGAGTTATAGCACTCCAATACGATATCCACTGAGAAATACGCTATCCACCCCATTGCTGAGAACTGGTTGGTACCGCGAACGCAGAATAGCTTATTGCTCGTCCAATCATTCAATTAATCACACCGAAGCCCTCTCATGGTATAACAAAGCGAGTTCCTAGAATCATTTTATCAGAAAATCGTCCAGTTCCCAGTTAGGGTAGGCCTACTACTACTCATGCCATCACTGTAGAGGTACGACTACCCAAACAACCAATACGAAAATCGAGGTAGGATAGGGGAATCAGCAGGCTTACCTATCCTGCAGTTAAAACTGCTGAAGAGCACACAAAAAGCATACAGAAAAGAAGAGCAGTCTCCTTCTTCCGGAATCCAAAGAGCACTAACTTGTCTATGAGGTTGAGGGGACCCCCAAAGTTCAACCTCAGACAACTTTCCCCTCCCTAACATATCAGCAGGCTTTGTAGGAGTGTATGATGGAGCTGCCCCCAATTTAATCAACATTGAAATTGTTATGATAATTTCATTTAATACAAAGTCAAAGGGTGTCCGATTTGACTCCGCTATAGAACAAGAAAGTCAGCAAAGAAAAAGAGGCAATGAAACAACAATTATGTAATATCTTCTATTGGAAAAATAATTTCATTACTTAAAATTTTACTAATAATTTTTATCATATCATAGTGTAAATATAGACAATCTTAGGAAAGTTAGTGCTCTTTGGATTCTAGATGGAGGAAACTGTTCTTCTTCCTTCCTATACAATTAACCCCCAGCTATCTGAAGAAGGAGCCAGTGACTTTGAAATTTCATTTTGTTTTTGTGTTCAAAAAAAAAAATTTCATGCTTTTTTGTGTGCTCTTCAGCAGTTTTAACCACCAGGTAAGCCTGCTGATTCCCCTATCCTACCCTGATTCCTTACATCTCAGGCCTAGAACCCATACTTCACCAAAATGATACAATACAAAAATCTGTTAGCCGTCAGTTACAAGGCCTAATCACCCCTAATGAGCAGATACGTGACACGAATTCAGCGAGAAGCCGCCAGGTTAGCAGTGTTGCCAGAGATGATTTGGCGTTTTACCCGCCACCTCCATTAAATTTGCCCGCTTTTACCCGGTTTTTTTTTGGAAATTATCCCCGGAAAATCCCCGCAAGTACCAAAACCGGGTAGTTACCCGAAAAACCACCTTATGACAACACATGCTAAACACCCAAAACCGAGTAGTTTCTTGAAATTACTAGGTACGGAGGGAAATCTTACATCCTGCAGACTACGTATCAAAATATGTCTACTTCGAGTATTGTTCTCAAAACCATAAAAACATATGATTTTTCTCATCTTACATGAACATTGGATACTTGCAAAGCAAATCATAATTCAAAAATCCCCGGCTTTACAATTTTTTTATGTGCACAGGATGCGGGCGAATCCCTGCAGCTCAAGTCTAAAATCCCCGGTTTTACCCGATTTTTTAAATTTCTAAAAATCCCCGAATGGCATTCAAAATACCAAAAAACTGGGCAAATACCTGTTTTCTGGCAACTCTGAAACCAATAAAACCATATAAATATTTTTATAAATATTACCAACCAAAAAATATCTAGAGTTTAAAACAATTTTTGTAGCTCATCCAGAATAGCCGGTGGTACCCGTTTTCTTTAATGTCCAGGTTGTTTGATAAATCCCCGCAGCCCGAGTCTAAAATCCCCGGTTTTACCCAGTTTTTTCTTAATCCCCGGCAAATCCTAGCACGGCCTCCAAAATACCCGAAAACCGGGGTGTTTTTGGCAACACTGCAGGTTAGAACTAGGAAGCAGGCGAGTGTACGGGCACAATGGCAGTGACTATATGACTGCCACTTGTGTAGTTATGTAACTTGTTGACAATGCTCCGATGTGGTAGGCCTACCGACAACGGCCACAAATCACTCAACACGTGACCCCGGACGTGACGAGAATTTAGTATTTTGATTTGGATATTTAGTATTTTGATTTTTCGCGGACATTTGCCATCACTGATTGGTAAAAAACAAGTTTAGCGACGTTTCGGGATCTGGAATCTGATCCCGTTTTCAGGTGGAAAAACCTAGAACATAACAAGATTAGTAACACACATCCAGGATAACCTAAAAAAACAGCTAAAAAAGAACTGTAAAAGCGGTCACAAAAACACTACGCTGAAAAGAAAACAAGAACACAAAATAAAATTTTGTCTTCTTTTCAGCATAGTGGTTTTGTGACTGCCTTTACAGTTCTCTGTTTTAGCTATGTTTTTGCCCAGGTTATCCTGGCTGTGTGTTTTGGACTGTGTGTTATCCTGGACTGGGACTGTGGCGTGTCCTGTAATCCAGCGACTTGGAGGTCACGAATTGTGGATAGTTATGAGTGATGGCTTGTGGACGCGGTGTTCCTTAGTGGGGATTAACGTCCGCACTATTGAGTACTCGTTCATGGGACCATCCTCATAATTAGACCAGTTCGTAAAATGTTAACCGAGGCGAAATCGTGGTTCGGATCCCATGTTAAAATATAGGTCCCTTAGTTGCCATTGGCTGTTGGGCTATTAATTAACAGTCCTGTCTAAGGAATATGTCGGCCTTAGTCAGTAACAAGACTACAAGATCGCGCCACAATCATCCTTCACTCATCTGTCATTCATACTTGGCTTAAAATACCTACCTGGGTAGGTCGCCATTTCAGCTAATGTATAATGTATAATGTATAATGTTACTAATCTTGTTATGTCCTAGGTTTTCCACCTGAAGACGGGACCAGATTCCAGATCCCGAAACGTCGTGAAATTTGTCTTTTACTAATCACTGATGGCAAATAATGTTCGCAAAATCCAAATCCAAATATAAAATCACCATTACCAACAAAGGATTTAAAAGAAAAAAGTGAATTCAGCGACGGAATAAACATGGCCTCCAGTGAAGAAGGTAGGACTTCTACTACCTAAACTATCACTGTGGTGGTACCCAAACAACCGATACGAAAATCGGTTAGCCGTCAGTCCTAACTACTCTGAATGAGCAGATACGTGACGTGAATTCAGCGAGATCCGCCAGGTTGGACCGGGAAGCAGGCGAGTGTACGGGGACAATGCGGTGACGAGCCACTTGTGTCGTTGTGTAACTTGTCGACAAAGCTGTGAGGCGGTACCGAGAGCGGCCACAAATCACTGAACACGTGACCCCAGACGTGACGTGAATTTAGCGACAGAAATATAAATATGGTCTCCACTGAAGAAGGTAATAGTGAATTTTGCAAAAGATTTGATGTTGAGATTTGTTTTTTCGAACTTTTTTACAAGGGAGTATCGATTAGAATTCATGTTACTTGCAAACTTGGTTCGTTTATAATTTGAGTTCGCCATTCATGATTAAATTTCACTTGTTTTAGTACAAGTGAATGAAAATTAATTAAGTTTAGAATTTTGGATGTAAACGTCTGTTCAGTACCTATTTAAAACATCATTATTTTTAACCTACAAACCCACTCGGATAACTTAGAAGACTTTTTCGAGTATTTTTTGAAGTCACCGAATGTGCTTTAAGTTGGTTGAAAAAATGAAAGACGAACTCGTGTGTGAAGTGTACTTGCTGCAATCGAGAAATTTCCATACCCACAGATGTATTCCAGAGCAAAAATACACTTTACCTCCTTGTTACACAAAATAAATATTTCCATCGGTAGAAGAGAAAATTTTAACCTCTGCAGGTAGTATACTTAAACAGAATGAAGATTTCAATACCAAATGGTTAGGAGCAACTGACGTTTCAATGCTAACACTCAAAGAGATGTCAGTTAATAGAAAGCCTTAGAGCTTAGAGGTGCCAAGAGAAAAGTTGTATATACGTCTTTTGTAACTGTTATACAAAGGCAATCGGCCCAGAAATTAAGCCTTTAGGGACTTCTCGCTTACCTAAAACCTTGGCTGGTTGGTTCAAGGTTAAAACTCCAGCAAAGCTCCTGTTTGAATATTGAAATGTAATTTTAAAATTCTTCTTCTTTTGACCAAAGGACAGAATTTGGTTATGGTTAAGATCCAGTTTAGTTTTTATGAGTTCCAAGCGTTCATCAAAGTACAAAGCTCTGGTTTTCATGAGAATGCTTGTCAGGCAAAATATAAAAATACATTAACTTTCCTTAACTAAAATACATACAAAAATAGATAAAATTAATTAATTCTTTTACAGTTTTCTTAAAATTAATATAACTTAAATTTTTTGTAGAGGGTGGCAAAGCATCATACTTTTGGGACAAAAAATCTTAAACATTTTTTCTCCGTTTCTAATTTAGTTTATTTTGTCTTTGGCAGGTGCAAGAGACCCTCCTGTCGAGTACTGTGTACACTGACGTCACCTCTAAACACCAGCTACTAGGCATTATAATCAATATATATACATATATATATATATATATATATATATATATATATATATATATATATATATATATATATATACCTATATACATATAAAGAGTTGTGTGTTGGTATATTTCGCGCTACAGCTAAAACTAAATGTCGTAGATACCTGATTTTGGTGTCAAATTAAAGCTTGAAATATCATGATGTGCACTATGGTGGTTTGCTATCGATATCTTCAAGGACTTAGGCACAGGATCGTCCAAAAGGGAACCATATCAAGGGTTTTGGAAGTTTTTACAATAGTTAGTATGGTTACCATTTGAAATAGCTACTATGGCTACTAGCAGAATTCAGCACTAAGAGACAACAAGAATAAATAATCTCCTGGACAAAGCTGGGGTTATCAGTTAGTTTATAATAAGGCGAAAAACTTTTATTCAATCTTCATTTGTGAACGAAATGGGGTCATAAATTACACTTACTTCATTATGATTCTTTACTAAGATACTATCCACTTCCATTCCGAGAATTTTACTTTTCCCATGTATGTCTGAATCCTACATTTATGTCTTTTCAGGCAGGCAAGCGCAGCGAACTAGACAGCTGTCTAGCTGGCAGAAAGACGCAACTCGAACTCTTTGTCTGCAGACTACTTGAAGCAAGGTCAGGGTCGGAACCAGCCCGAGACCTGTTGGTTTATTTTCCACTGCACAAAAGTCGCCGATGACTCGCAAAGAGGACGGCCCCTGCGGCCGTGAAAACCCATCACCTGACAACAATCAACTGGCAACAATCAACCGGTAACAATAAAATGGCAACAATCAACTCTTGGCAACGTGGCAACAATCAGCTCCTGGCAACAATTATCGCTGACAGCTAATTGCAGATTGTTCAAAACGATGAGGAATGGGAAAGAAGAACACTTGACATTACTGTACTAACATACTGGAGTTAGTTAAACATATTATTACCAACAGAGAGTAGCACATTCACCTGGTTACAAATCAATGTATACTTGTTTACAAGCACAGTATTAGCTAATAATATGTATTCGTGATTTATTGAACAATTAAAATTACAATAAATTATACTAACATAACTCCGCAGAGTGCTGTCTAAAGGAAATACACTAAAAAAACAAAAAGAAAACGAGAAGAAATACTCTTTATAAGAAATTATTTTGTTCAAACAAGTTAAAATGGAGTTTTGTGACAAATTTTGTAAAAAAATGAACAAACCTATTTTATTAAGTTGACCTAAACTAAAAAAATGTATAATTTTTATCGAAATAAAACAAGTTATGTAGTAAAGAGTAAGATAATACATGTCATCATTAAGACTTGAACCCTTTCCTGCAGCGTAGTATTTTGACGTGACCACTGGCCTACGAAACCATATCGCTGATGATGTAATTTTTAAACATTTATTCAGCTTTAACAATGATCAGCTGTTAATGTCAAATTTTCTTCTTCTTCCCTATACCTCATTATTTTGGACAATCTGCAATTAGCTGTTTTTACAATTATCCACTTTGCAGCCCCGCCCTAGCGAATTTCAACTCGCAAAATAATTCTCCAGTGTCAGTTTACCAAAAGAAAACTTGGCGAATAAAAATCATGATTCCTATCGTGAGTTTGAGATTGAGAAAATAAACGGCCGCATGTTTTGTTATCACTCACGAATCAAAGAAGCCGGTATGGGCAAAGTAATGTTAGAAGTGAATAAAATTTTTGTGCAAGAATAGCGATTTTATCAGTAAGTTGTTGGATGTGATCTGTTGTGAAAAATCTGAGAGCACAGTGTAGGATGTATTAATACCATTGGAGGTCCTTCCAGTTTTCTCGGTAATAGAAGGAAGTTTGAAGTTTACGAATACCGTGTCAAAAGTTTTCAAATTGGTAACTAGGTAGGATGGTATTTTTCTAATTGAACTAGTACTCGAAATGTACTGGTTCAACTAATGTACTCAAGTTCTTGTAGTCAAAATGAAAACTTTTAGCCATTATCAAACTTCCTTCAATGAATAGAAAGACCGTTACATTAGGACAATCGATGATATGAATTTATAAAAAATACAGTTTTTGTTTAGTTCTCAATGCCAACATGAAATGTTGAAATCTTGCATCAATGAGTTGCACAAAATTATACAAGCTTTACTTAAAATCAAACGTAGTTTTTTATTTCTTCATGATTGATTAGAGATCGCCTACTAGTCGTAGTTCAACCAGAAAATATTTGGGTTTAGTTTTGCTCATTGCTCCAATGAAACATGGCTGCACTTGTTTAAATTTTTTTTGTTATTCCGTAACCATCATGGCCACTAATAAAACCCTTGTTAATTTTTCTAAAATTTCAAATTAAATTTTCAAAAAATTTCAAAAGCTATAACAAATTGTCATGGGATTGTGCATTATCTGCAGGGAAGTACTGTTTTAACGGTGTTCTTAAATTGTTCGTACGGTACACCGGCTGAGAAAAAATAATTAAAAAATGGTGCCTATTCATAGACAAACTCTTGAAGCATTTTTCAATTTGGGATTGCAGACAGGAGAGCAACCATATATGATCTACATGTATGATTTGAAAACGATTTCTTGAAAATAAATGAAGTGCTATGGTAGTATAATGGTATGACATGCAGTTTTATATTTCAATGTTACTGAGCCATAATTATTATTAAAGGGTTATTACCATAAGGAAGGATAGTATAAACACCTATAGAAACATCTTTTACAGTCCATTCAAAACACTTTTAGATGCAAATTGTGTCCTCCGTATTTTCATGGTGGCTTTTCTTTCTTTCAAGTCCTAACAATGGTTTCCGCTGACTCACTGGTTTGGTCGCGCTCTTTTTTCTCTCTTTTCTTTCTTTCAGCGAACCGATTAACCTCGGAAAATATGTCCTCGAATCTGGCTGTTCCTTGAATCGTCATTCATAGACAAATGATGTTGAATTTATGAATAGAACCAATGCTATACTCCTGTACAGTACACTCCTATACAGTACATGTAGAATATTTGCATGCATGCATGCATGCTTGCTTATACAGGATGTTGATAAAAAACCCTTCAAGACTTCGGGATATGGTTACTTACATCAAAACTAAGAAAAAGGTTCCTATAAACATGGGTCCTAAAATGCTCGGTTATCCGTCTGTCGGTCTGTATGTGTTTTTAACATGATTTTGCATAACTTTGGAACCACAAAAGGTATCAACTTCAAACTTAGTACTTATATGCTATCTATTAGGACCTATTTTCTTGCGGAGTATCAAGTTTCTACTTTGTACTATTTCAAAATCGCAGCCATTTTTATATTTTAAAACTTAATATCTTAGAAACCATATATTTTTCAAAAAATGGACAACTGACAAAAAAGTTGCGAAATTTTATTTCCTACAAAACTACATCAAGATTATTAAGATCGAACGACAATTAACGGAGTTATTGCAATTTTTCCAACAAAATACAAGCATGTTTTATGGTAGCTATGGCAAATTTACTTGAATTCTGTTAGCAAAATTGCAATAACTCCGTTAATTGTTAATCGATCTTAATAATCTTGATATGGTTTTGTAGGAAATTAAATTTTGCATCTTTTTTGTCTCTTGTCCAATTTTTGAAAAATTTACAGTTTTTAAGATATTAAGTTTTAAAATAAAAAAATGGCTGCCATTGTGAAATGGTACAAAGTAGAAACTTGATACTCCGCACCAAAATAGGTCCTAATAGTCAGCATATAAGTACTAAGTTTGAAGTTGATATCTTTTGTAGTTCCAAAAGCCATACAGACCGACAGACGGATAACCGAGCATTTTAGGACCCATGTTTATAGGAACTTTTTTCCTAGTTTTTATGTAAGTAACCATATCCCGAGGTCCTGAAGGGTTTTTTATCAACACCCTTCCAATTTACTTCCAAGACTGAAAATAACCAATTTCTGTCTCAAATCTTATATGCAGCCTGCATGTCATGACGAAATATAGTGTCGTAAAAAATTAATTTTAAGGTCGGAAATGTAACATTGAACTATATGGGTTGCCATGTTAGCTACAAAATGAACTACGAAAATATAAAGTATAATCATACTCTGCATATAATGAGCTTGTATTGATGTTCAGAAGATTGTATGGAGTATAAAATATCAACGAGTAAGGCCCGGTCCATGGGGTATACTTATGCACAGTGGTAGTAAAGAATATCAATTTTGCTTAGAAAGTAGGCTTACATGAGGCGTTTTCTGATACGTCTTTTGAGTTGGAATTAAAAGGTCTTTCTCAAAATGGTATTACTGAAATTCGTTCCAAACGAATCGTTCTTAACCATTTAAGTTCTTCGACCTTAAAGTCAAAATATATTTAGGTGTACGATGTTCTGGTTTCCTCCAATATCTTGAGAAAATCGAGGTTTTGAGTAAAAAACACTCTTTAGTATTTTGATTAGCCTGCTTTTTTTAACAATGAAGACTATGTAACAACTCATTAAAAATAAAGAGGGGAAATCCCCCCCTTTCAAAAACATTCAAGTAACTCTTAAATCCGCTGAATGGTAGAACCTGCAGTTTACTAAAATCATTGTCTCGGGTCTTTTATAAAGTTTTATATGCCATGACTTTTGCAATCACATGAATTTTATTGCTGCAGTTAAAATATGTTGATAGGATAAAAAATATATTTCCCACAGACTGTATTGGTAAAAGTAGTGAAAACACTGATGTAAGGTGAACTATTCAGAAGTATTCAGATTCCTGTTATTAATTAGTACTAATCAGTACTAAGACTGATGTAATGGCTAAAATATATTTAATATAATATTATTGAGAACATCAGATTTTGACCATTCGCTCCAAGATTCCCCAAATCATTATGCCCGAAAAAACAATCAAATTATCTGATCGGCTGAAAGAAAGCTCACCTCTACAGCGTACATAATTTTAAAGGTATAGGTACTATCACAGTAGAAAACGGAATAATTGCCAGGTAGAAAACCAAAACAATTTTCCTGCCGAGAGT
Source organism: Flexamia atlantica (assembly GCA_035578135.1). Classification (NCBI taxonomy): domain Eukaryota; kingdom Metazoa; phylum Arthropoda; class Insecta; order Hemiptera; family Cicadellidae; genus Flexamia; species Flexamia atlantica. The sequence goes on from JAQJVK010000020.1 coordinate 876,031, forward strand.
GGCGGCAGCACGCAACACAGGTGTGTGCGACAAATTGCATCCAAGACTTGCGGGCGTCTGAAGAGAAAGTTAAAAGTTATAAGCCTGACTGAAAATGTTGTTAGTATTTAAAACCTAATATGGTGATGTTATAATTTTTAGCATAATGATAAAGTTTTAAGATACTTCTTATATACTGCTACTAATAAATCAATAAAGTTAGTAGCGTAATTTTTATCGTACTTATTTGATTTTTTCTTTAGTAGTAAAAGTAAAAAAAAAACTATTAAACCAGTAAAAACAAAATCTAAAATCAAGAAAATGTTTCGGAAGTTATGTTTTTAGGAGTGTTAGTAATATACAGATGACGTACTACTGATAAACCAGAGAAAACTACGAGTAGGTACAACATTTTTTTAGGGTATTTTCAATATAAGACCAAGTTTGATTAAGAACTTAAAAAAAAACTCTAGAAAACAAAAAGTGATTAATTTTAGTGAAGAGGATGGAGCCCGTGAATATCTTTTAAGACTTTAAGTTCCCGACTTTAAGTTTAAGATTATAAGAGTAATTTCGAAAATTAAATACTTGTAAGGTTAACGTGAACATGAACTGGTTATTGTTCATGAATATTTATGAATGAATTAATTTTCTGTTAATTGTTACTTGAAAACGCAAGCCAAAACAAGGATTTCAAAACAATCATTACCTATTTCAGATTGTTATTGCAAAGTATTTCGCAATGTTCTCTAATCCCAAACTAGATACTGGTATATCTCGGCATTCACATCTTACAACATTTCCTACACACCTGTAATCTGCACACAGCTTTCACAGATTTTCATTATTATGAAATGGGAAACTACATATTTTAGCGAAATCAATAGTAGAAATCGTCTCAACAACAAATGTTGGTGCGGTGTGATATTGTTTGAGCAAATCATGGAGAGAGTTGTGGACATTTTTTCTGTATTTTGGGGATTCAATTTAATAAAAATATTGTTTACGATTTTATGGAAAAAATTATGTTTGGAAAAACCAATAAAATCACTCAATTCGTTTTTGGTGTACTAAATACCAGTAATTTTATATGACAGATTGACAAACACTAATATTTGAATTTTAGATGCACGATTAGAAATGTGATATTTGATTTGAAATGAATTTGAATTTTTACTTTTTGTCTATTCAGCTAACGTAGATATCACCAAATTTTATATATATATAAACTGAGAAAACTACTGAACCGACCGGGATGAAATTTCACTGAAATATGGACCCATACCGATGCAGCGTACAGGTCTATTCACTTTCTCAAAATCCCGTCGGGCTTCGACCTAATGGCATTTCACGTGTATATTTTGGATGTGGGGGGGGGGCGGGGGGATTTGATAGATTTAATTTAATATCTATGGGGAATACTGATGGTATTTTCCAGTCTAACCTTGTGAAGAACTGGTACAACATCATGTAATACAATTTAAATTTTGACCAATGAACGTATGGGTCGATGATGAAAGGAACCCTTTAAAAAACTTGATTTACAAATTTTAACATCTTGTTATATATTGTAGCACAAGCCTAAAGCCTGCGATTGTTTATTTCACGAACCATAATTTATATTTCACGGTCAAGAATGGATGTTTAGTATAAAAGTTATTTCTTTTTAAATCTTTTAACTAGTAAAAGTTGTACGAAATCGTTACAAAAAGATAACTAAACGTCCCAGTCAAAGGTTAAACGCAAAACTTAACCGGTAAAAAATAATTAAAATTAACTAAGTTTTAGGTCAATATTGTCAATATACCAAATAGATCCCAAGTAAGTCGTTATTTTCGAATGATCTCCTGCCAGAGGGAGTCATCAATAATTTTCACCAATGGCGGACGGTGAAGGTCAAAGAGCCTAATTTACACTAAACCGCCCGCGTTTACGTTATTGATTAGAATTAAATCTTGCCACTGGGCAAAACCTGTTGTCGAAACTGACGTTTCCAGGTTTAAAAGTAAACCAATAAATAAACTGCAGCCTTTCTCGGGGACAGATTGAGATAAGTAAACCATTGAAATAAACCATTGAGACAGTAAGGGGATCAAGAACATTATTAAATAATTCTATAAAAAATAAACTGGAATTTTTAGCTACAGTTCTAGACTGCCGTACTGAGTCAAAACTCTACAAATCCTCTGCTAAATCTCAAGATCGTGTTGCACTGTCAAAACATTGCTTATGTTCTTAGGTACATTGACACTACGATGTTTGTGTTACAATCCTGTACCAAAAGTTGTCGTAAAACGTAAAATTGAGTATTTCCTCTATTAAAAAGAATTTAAACTCTTCTTAGGCTTGCGACAAGCTCTGAGGAAGCTTTTACCGTCATATTTCGTGTAATTTTTACATAGATTTTAGTGTAACCTTGTTTAGATTTTATATTTATTGGATCATTCATACTTGGCTTAAAATACACCCCTGGGTAGGTCGCCATTTCAAGCAATGTATTGTAATATACTGTAATGATCTGAGCTTGCAGCATAAAATTTCATATTGTAAACGCTTCTTTAATTAAACATGTGGTGATCATATTTTATAATTGATTGCCTGCGCAACACAGATGTTAAACGCTAATTCCGAATACAGCGCATTCACTCACCCACCAGCCCACCAGTACGGCAGTCCGAACTATAATAACGTTTTAAGGTAAGTTGAAATCAAATTTATGTAGGCTACTTGGCACGAAGGTTATACTTTTTTTATTACTTGATGGATTTGTTTTTTAGCTTTTCCATTTCAAGGAGACACATTCATAAATGTTGATCAAACGTACATAAAAGTGGCAATTATGTTAATAATAAGTGAAATTAACTATCAAGCAATGGATATCTACATATCACGATCCATTTTCATATCCCTCTACTCATCTATTTATCCATCTACATATCACGATGTAGTTATTTTCACAAGTTATCATCATAATTTACGCTTTTATGTACGTTTGATTATTGTACATCTAAGTCTGTTTACTGACATAACTTAAATATTTAATAATTCAAAAGGGCGTAGGAATTCGATGTATTATTACCGTCTTGCTATTTCTAAGCAGAAGGCTAAGTATACTTTATTAATGTTTTACTACCTCAATGACATTATACGTCCCTCTGCTCAATTATTTCAACCATCATAACTATCTTCATCCAAGTTATCGACAAGAGTATCTCCAACATATATAGTAGTTTTAAAACCGAACTAGACGACTATTCCAACAGACAATTTTAATTTTTGAAAGAACAATTCATTTTGACGTAGCTTTTTAGAAAGTCTTGATTTTTTGGAAGATTCCATGATAGCGGGACACAAATCCAAACTTCAAACTTATAACCCCAAAAATAGTAGCTGATTATTTCTCAATCTTAAACAATTTATGCAAACATTCGATGGATGTGTCAGGGAGGACATAAATGTTTCAGAAACGTTTGAAAAAAATAAAATAGTATTCACAAACAAACAAATTAGTAAGACAAAGTGCCTCAAATTTAATATAAATATAATAATTCGATATAAAATTCGAGACAATTGACATGCCCATACCATCGTTAGCATAATGCCAAAAGTAACATTAGACTTATGGGCTAAGCCAAGTTATTTGACTCGTTTCATAATTTATCATCCAACGTTCGAAAGACATTCTGGTATGTTTGTGAACTTTGTAAAAAACCTGCAAAATTTGTAATTGACCTGCAAAATTATTAAGAAATTTAGGCCATTGAGAGACCAGCGCTTGAGAATTTTGTAAAAAACCTGCAAATTTTGATATTAACCTTCAAGATTGTCGTGAGATTTAGGCCATCAAGAGACCAGCGCAGCGTAGTTTTTGTGCAATGCATTAGTACCCAAGGATGTGATCTAAACAGAACTGTCAAGGGCACAGTCGGCACACAATACCAATCAGCTAATTTGCAACAATGCTTGTACAATCACCTGTTAGTTATTATTTCATCTGCAAACATGTCTCTGAGAGTAATTTGTGGAAATTACGGTAGGCTAATTGCAACTGGTGAATTAAATTTATTCAGAACACAATTAAATGTTATAGTCTGATTTCTTAAACGGCGACAGTTTAGAAACAATACCAAAGAGGAAGAAGCAGTTCCCATTGAGGCATATGTATGAAGGTTTGAATGAATGCAAAGGGATATCTCAAAAGTAGATTTGGTGGTCTTGGACCTAAATAATTCAATGACACCCTAGGAAACAGATTTTTCCTTTTGAGAACAGTTTCTAATAAAGATCGCGTCTAAAATTAATCAAAATTAATTTATTAACCACTGGATGTAAATCATGCATGCAGCACTATTTACACTCCAGTGTCTTGTTCTTAAAATCAGAATCGTTTAAGTACTTGGCGATTTTTTGCTGTATGTTTGAAATTATTGTAATTTAGTTCGTTTTGGAGGGCTCCATGGAGTAAGTCAATAGAGAGCTCTATTATTAAATTTTCTCAGTGAAATTACGTTCTAAATAAGTAAACCGTACTTCATAAAGGCCACTATAAAAAATGCAACGTTGCAACTAGCAATAGTTTTATATAATCTTTTTTAAAGAATGTGAAGAAAGTAAATTCATCGAAAACAAATTATAAACTTACCACCATACGTTGTTTATTCTCTTTAAATCATCCATACTTAACAATTTCGGTTTCTCGAGGGAGAAAGGAATTTTAAGATTACATAACATAGCAAATTATGAAGTTATGGGACACGTAGGTAGAGGGTACAAAAGATGCCCGCCGAACAAAATTGACTTTGTTTGGTTTGTTAAACATGCGGATTGCTTTCCCCTGGCCGATGTGAAATAAATAAGGCCAATTTCTGCATCGATTGTACTCTTTCAAAAACTTACTTGCCCTTATCACTGAATAAGTGTTGGATGCTTTACAAATGTGTACCTATACTCGCCCAGAAGGATCAGAACCAAAGAACAACTAACACTATGCCAAAACGACACCAAACCTCTCTTCACGTTAAAAAGTACTCGTATCAGTTCCAACCGGTCGCCGGCACCGTATATACGGTGACAGTATTGGTCCACTTGAGTAGATAACACGGTGGCGAAGGCAGGAGGGGAGGGAGGGGGTAAAGTTACAAAAGCTCTGCTGCGGACGGCCTCGGTTCAATACAGACCGACGGCCGAAAGGTAAGCCACTGACAGACATTCTCTAACGGGAGGGTTTAGCTAGGCTTGTAAATGAATTATTAGGGGAGGGAGAAAGGGGATAAATATGAATGATAAAATGATTAATTTGTTGTAAAAATCTTTGATTTAATATTGTATATTTTTTTGTAATTTTAAAAACGATAAATTTGACTTTTATTTTTTATCTTAATATAATTAGTTTGTGATGGAAGACGACGTTTCGGTAGATAAGGTATCTCACCCCTTTATCAGGTCAATGAAGTTAAGTAAAAAATTAATTTAAAGTTATGAATTAACCGGGGTTATTCATTTTAAAATTTATCAAAAGGTTTATTATTTTTAATTATTTATGTGATTTGTTTTTTTTTTTAAGATTGTACGCAATGTATTAAAAAAAATCATATTATAATCGGCCAAAGTTTCTGTGTTACAACATGAACTACTTACTTGTAAGTAGGCTTTACATGTAACCCTATTTACATGTAGGCTTATAATTTCTAACGGGGACATTGTCCTTATGTTTTCTGAAACAACAATTTAATATCTTACTTTATATTCTATTATTAATGTAAATAAAACAATAAAAATTGAACGAAATTTACTTTATTTTGCTGATAAAACAAAAGTTCGAATTTTTTGCGTTCCAACAGGAGAGTCCGTTTTATAAATTAAACGTCTTGATTTATTCTTACTAAAAGTAGCCCAAACTATAGTTTACTTACACAAGACGAATTAGTCCCCTGTCGTATATAGGCCTATATTCTGAAGCTTTATTTACGTTTTATGTCTATAACCTCATAGACTCTATTTTTTTGATCGACCTAAGTTAGAAATAATATAAAAGTGTACTTTAAATTCTTTTACTTTAAATAGGTGTTTTGCTAATTAGTGTGTTTACTCAGCCAAGAATTTTCAGTCTATCTTGTATTTTCATTTGTTTCGAAAGTAAACGTCAACTAACTTCAAAATGCAGAGATAAACTAATTATCGCTGAGAATCGTGTTTATGTCAAATCTCGTTTCAGTTTAAGTCGATGTGAGACATAGTCTAAGAGCCAGTGGCTGGCTGACGACACATATTTTAAGAAAGCCTTTATTTTTCTCATTTACTCTATTCTACCTACCATTCATGGAAATGGGGCCCGTTAAGCCCACTTGCGGTAGGTTCGGGCTCACCCATGGGTCAAAGGGGTGACAATTTGACATGAAACGAACATATTTTAAGAAGGCTGCCGTTTTGATATGTCACAGTATACACTTAGGGTAACTCGAAAACGGAAACGGCAGACGTCTACCGCGGTTGTGACGTCACGGCAGACGCTTTGAAAATGGCCAAAAAAATCAATTTTTTCTGACATAGTTTAAGAAAGCTGACATTTTGATATGTCAAAATATACCACTATTTCAATATGAAAACGGATATGGCAGACGTTTACAATGGATGTGACGTCACGGCAGACGTTTAAAAATTTAACATAGTATAATGTAAAAGTATATGGCCATAATCTTGAAATTATGCTAGACAATAACATGTGACTACCGTTGGTCATTATTGAGACATCTCCAGCTGGTTTTGACAAAAACAAAACTTTCGGCCGCCATCTTGGATCCGCCATATTGAAATAAGAGACGCTATTTCAGATGTAAAGATAGTGTTTTGTTTTGACCCATCATTTAGAACTAGTTTTTAACGCTGAATTCAATGCTACAACTAGTTTTCAACAACAATATTTATTTTTTTATATATTGCCATTTTTTAGGTTATATACAAAAACATTTTCAATATGGCGGATCCAAGATGGCGGCCGAAAGTTTTGTTTTTGTCAAAACCAGCTGGAGATGTCTCAATAATGACCAACGGTAGTCACATGTTATTGTCTAGCATAATTTTAAGATTATGGCCATATACTTTTACATTATACTATGTTAAATTTTTAAACGTCTGCCGTGACGTCACATCCATTGTAAACGTCTGCCATATCCGTTTTCATATTAAAATAGTGGTATATTTTGACATATCAAAATGTCAGCTTTCTTAAACTATGTCAGAAAAAATTGATTTTTTTGGCCATTTTCAAAGCGTCTGCCGTGACGTCACAACCGCGGTAGACGTCTGCCGTTTCCGTTTTCGAGTTACCCTAAGTGTATACTGTGACATATCAAAACGGCAGCCTTCTTAAAATATGTTCGTTTCATGTCAAATTGTCACCCCTTTGACCCATGGGTGAGCCCGAACCTACCGCAAGTGGGCTTAACGGGCCCCATTTCCATGAATGGTAGGTAGAATAGAGTAAATGAGAAAATTATAGGCTTTTTTAAAATATGTGTCGTCAGCCAGCCACTGGCTCTTAGACTAACAGATGAAGTTTAAACTTGCATTTTGATTGGTAGTGAGCACAGATGACAAACTGTTCCATTTTTATGCCCTTCTAAAGACTTATCTAACGACTCGCCAAATAGAAGCGAATTTTCACAAAATGTCGAATACGTAACCGATTACTAATTGCAACCTCCTAAAATACTTCAGTAAAAACGTAGGCCTACTCGGTAAACTGCAATCGACGTTTTGTAAGTGCGCTGATCCATTGCAATTTGTAAACATTACACATTGAGGAGACGTTGCTAGTTGTTAGAAGCCGTTTGCGGCTTCACGATCGTCGCGTCGTTGGCTCGTTGGCGGGTTGGCGGGAAAATGGATCATTTTGCCGCGAAACCGGTTAACTCGCGGTGGATGACCGGTTAGAGCACAAGTGCAGTAATCAGTAGTGGCTGGGTCTATCGGATTGCGATTCCGAGGCCGGTAAAATATACTGTTGAAAATCAATCTTTAAATTGATTTCGTAGGTAAATTAAATAAGATTACTTTCCTCTAACTGTATTTTCCCAGTTAGTTTGCACTTTGATCTTGAATTTCGACTAGATAGGATGAAAGCCTAGTACATTTTTGCTGTTGGAAAAAAGCTGCAATAATTAAATAACTTAACATAAACGAACCTGGTAAATTAGTGACACAATTTTGAGAGGAGAATGATCAAAACCGAATTGTTTTTAAGATTTTTAAAACAAAAAGTGCACGCATAAACCTACGTGTATTAAATTGCTTTCCTTTTACAAAGTTGAATTTTGCCTGAAATCCTCTGCTAGAAGTAAGACTTGCTATACCATACTTCTGAGGTTTGCGAGACTGCATGAGCATTCCAGCGTGCTGGTAGGCAGTCCTTAAACAGCAAACCTTTCCCATTTCAAGCGTGACGTAATATATGAACGACAACTAGACTTTTTATCCTGATGTATCCAATTAAACTGAGGTTTCCTAGACTGCATGAGACTACGCAAACATACATTATGAGGTCAATGGACCGTTAAACAACCTTTAGACAGAACCCATGCTTCTTTTAAGTGTGACGTAATGTATGAACGACAGCTTAAGAGTTTATCCTGATATCTCCCGATACTTCTGAGGTTTCCTAGACTGCACGGAATTATGGGGCCAGTTGGCCAGTAGACAGTCTTTAGACAGGACCCCGCCCCTTTTAAGCGTGACGTAATATGTGAGCTGAGGTTTCCTAGACTGTATGAGACTACGCGACCACCGGTAGACTCTGGGACAGACGGTCCTCGCAGTCAGGACCTGTTCCGACCAGGCCAAGGCGACAGGGGCTCGAGTCAGCTAACGAAAGCAGCGTGACGTCATATCTGCTCCTTGACCTATCAGCTGGCCGGCTCCTCACGTGCGGTGCCCAAAGAGGTCTCGGGCCGGTGCCGGTTCTTTGGCCCGTTTTTTCCTCCGAAGTGTCATTGTCGGGTTGCCTACAATTGGGCATAAGGTCGAGTGAAAGATTGAACTGGGTTTGGTTAAATGTTCAGGTGAATGGTAAATGCTCCAGTGTTAATAAGGTAAATAATGCTAGTTCTACGAATTAAGATAAAATGAACAATCTTTGGGGGTGGAAAAAGAGGGTTATTGATAAGGATACTGATTGATAAGGGCGATAGCTGATAAGGAAGGTAAGGGCAAAGCTTTAACTGCTAGGAATGCTTCAATCGCTTAGAGGTAGTGAGGTACAAGAAAAAGCTTGAGTTTGAAGTTTCAGCAGAGGAGGGGAGGAAATCATCAATGACGTGGAAGTGAACAGAGCCATAAGGCTACGCTACTAGCCTGGAAGACAAAAAATACTAAACCAAATCAAAATGTCGGTTGATATTAGAAACAATGTTTTGCTCTTTGAATAACAATCAATAAACAGGTGACATGTTTTAGGTTTAGCATGTAACACATGACACAAGAAATCTGTAGTTGAATCAATTGATCATCTGTTAATATTTATTTCCCCTCCTTGAAAAATCCAAATTCATCTGGGTTTGTTTGTAAACACCCAAGCGTCTTCTTGTACCTCACTACAGTTCGCGCATTATATCTTCGGCTATGACTGAGTCAGCTGATTGTATGGTGCGGGGGGGAGAGGGGGTACTTTTCTGAAAACATTTTCTAAAACACCTCTGCTTGTCAAATGTTGTGTTTACCAATATCTATGTTAAAAAATATGATATGACACGGTTAGTAGCGTAGTGGTCATAGCCGGAGATATAATGCGCGAACTGACCCTCTAGTACGTTTTTGCTAAGAATGCTTTGACTGCTGAAAATGTTTCAATTGCTCAGAATTACCAAACTGATGCACATGCTCCAATAGCTAAGAATTCTTTAATTTGCTGAGACTTCCATCAGTTGCTAGGTATTCTTCAATTTCTGAGAAGCCTTCTATTGCTGTGGCTACTTAAAATGCTGAGAATGCTTCTACTGCTGTGACAGCTTAAATTGCAGCTGAGTTATTAAATTGCAGTAGCACTGCTTCAATTGCTGGAAATGTTCCAACTGCTGCGACTGCTTCAGTTGCCGGAAATGTTCCAACTGCTGCTGTGACTGCTTCAGTTGGAAATGTTCCAACTGCCGGGACTGCTTCAATTGCTGGAAACGTTCCAACTGCTGGGACTTCTTCAATTGCTTGAAACGCTTCAACTGCTAAAAGTGCTTTAACCGCTCCCCTGTCCTGTCCGCAGATGCAGACTCGGACGCTGTGGTCGGAGGAGGTGCCGCGGGCGATGCAGGCGCTCGGGATGACCGAGGCGTCGGCGAGGGCGGACGTCGCCGCGCTGCGGGAGTGGCTGAGAAGGCAGCCCCACCTCGGGCCCCTCACTGGAGGTGACTGTTCATTAAAACATAATCTAGATGGAGCCAGGATTATTAGTTTCCATGGACTTGCGTATGTTCTATAAAGCAAATTACTGTTGGTGATTGGTGGGATTTGAACCCGGTACTCTGAGGACCAAGTCGCATGATCTTCCACGCAACACCAGGCCGCTCTGCCTGTCAGTTCACGGTTTGCCTCCGGGATTGAATACTACGTTCATAAGACCGTCCTCATAATTAGACCAGTTTGTAACATGTAAACCGAGCAAAAATGTAGTTCGCATCCCACGTTAAAATGTAGGTCCCATAGTTGCCATTAGCTGTTGGGCTATTAATTAACAGTCCTGTCTAAGGAATTTGTCGCCTTAGCCAGTAACAAGACTGTAAGATCGCGCCACAATCATCCTTCACTCATCTGTCATTCATACTCGGCTTAAAATACCTACCTGGGTAGGTCGCCATTTCAAAGTAATGTATCTAATGTATTGATTTAGTGTCTTGAAGTATCTAGGGTACTGACCTTTCTGTCGTCAATCCTCTAAATTTCTACTGGATGACTAGTTTAGGGATATCATCACTTAATCGAATTCTCAAGGATCATTCCTCGAGAAAAAAAATTTGAGTAAGGATTCAATGATTGGATGCTGTTTCAAAACCGGTTATCCAGGAAACTTAGAGGATTGACAACGGAAAGGTTAGTGATAGGCCTATAGGCGTTTTAGGTCACTGTCAGATCTTGATTTGATCCATTTGATCCGTTAGCTATGAGCAAACTGCCTATGGAATAGTAGGATATTGGTATCTCCCGCATGGTAGCTCTGAGGCATGTACCATGATAATTTTTTGATTTAGGGTCTGCAGATGCCAGTAAAATATTTTGACACTCTATTGGGTCACAGCTCCTTTTTGATAAATGGGGTCTAATAATAAATGGCTGAGCTATTAGAAATTAGTAGGTTTTTGGCAAATTTATATGCTTACACAATGGTATCGTATTGCTATGCAACCAAAAATTATGAAAAAAGTATCCAAAACTTAAGTTACTCTGCTATTCATTATTTGGTTTTATTGTCGAATTTTTTTTTCGTGATATTCTTAATTTTTGTTACGCATTTTCTCTTAATATAATATAACCGTTTTCATGAAACTTTATATTTAAGTTTAAAATAAACCGCCAACTCAAAGTTGCTTAAGGTAGAATAATGAGATTGGGCTTCTTGTTTCCTGTAATCGCACATTTCTCCCTCTGAAGTTTTTACCATGGATCAAGTTTTTACCACGAATCACAATATTCTAAGGCAATTCGGATTTCCTCTCGTCCTTCATTACTCATGACTTCAGCGACAGATATCACTTTTTTAGCAAATTTCCCCTATAGGGAAGAAGCTATTACCGTAGGTCTCATGGTAAGACCTAAGCGCGAGACCATCATAACTTTTCGTTTTGGTGCCCCCAGATACCAAAAACACCATTCGTTCAAATTTGTATATATATATATATATATATATATATGTATATATATATATATATGTGTGTGTGTGTGTGTGTGTCTGTAAGCACGATAGCGCTCGCAAAAATGGTCCGATCGGAATGAACTTTGGCATAGGCGTGTAAAGTAGTAATTATTCGGACGAGTTCGTGAACCAGCCCGATCGGACCATCGGAGGGGGGGGTAAAGGGGGATAAACCCCCCCAAAAATGGGTTTTTTGAGTTTTTCACATAAAAAAATAAAATTTATCAAATTTTTGTTGGCACCATTGAATTCAGCTCAGAAAAACAAACAATTTTGTAATTTGAATCACTGCTCTATGTCCATTGGTTACCGAGATATTGAAAGTGGTAAACACAGTACGTTGTCCCAATGTTAACCTTATGGGAAATAAGTAAAATTCTATATTTCGCTTATTTCTCAACATATCTTGATAAAACTTGGTAAATGGCTTCTTCTAGTTCAGATCTACTAATTATAGAATTAAAACCAACCAGTTTAAACATACCTGTAGCAGCAAACCTGCATACTCATTCCCCATTTTATTCTTATGGAGCTTACAAAAACATGTCAAATCTCGCTATGTTGGATTGAAATGTGTTCTTTTGCATTTGAAATTCGCTGAGTATGCAGGTCTGCTGCAACGGGGGTATAATTATATATTGCTCTCAGTGAATGAAGACACTTGGTTGAGAAACTACCTGATAGATAACAAGAACAGCCTGGAGCGAGCCAAAGCCAACCTGGACGTTTACTTCAGTCTGAGGTGGATAGCGCCGGAACTGTTCAACAATCGGGACTTTGGCTCAGAAGCAATGAATCGCAGCTTCGACAACACGTGAGTACTGAGTCCCTATGTCATAATTTTGGGGGGTAAAAATTAGATTAAAAAATTAACATGACTCAACAAAATTTTTGATTTTAGCGAATTTCCCCTATAGGGAAGAAGCTGTTACCGTAGGTCTCACGGTAAGACCTAAGCCTGAGACCATGATAACTTTTCGTTTTGGGGCCACCAGAAGCAGAAAACACCATTCGTTCAAATTTTTAGATATATATATATATATATGTGTCTGTAAGCACGATAGCGGCCGTAAAAATGGTCCAATCTTAATGAAATTTGGTACAGACATGTAAAGTGGTAATCCCTCGGACGAGTTCCTAAACCAGCCCAATCGGACCACCGGAAGGGGGGGTAACGGGGGATAAACTCCCCCAAAAATGGGTTTTTTGAGTTTTTTACATAGGAAAATCAAATTTATCGAATTTTTGTTAGCATCATTGAATTCAGCTCAAAAACCAAACAATTTAGTATTTTGAATCACCGCTCTATGTCCATGAAGATGTCACCGCTCTATGTCCGTTACTGAGATATTGAAAGTGGTAAACACAGTACGTTGTCCCAATTTTAACCTTATGGGGAATAAGAAAAATTCTATATCTTGCTTATTTCTCAACATATCTTGATAAAACTTGGTAAATAGCTTCTTCTCGTTCAGATCTACTGAATATTGAATTAAAACCACCAGTTTTAATATACCTTTAGCAGCAAACCTGCATACTCATTCTCCATGTTATTCTTATGGAGCTTACCAAACATGTCAAATCTCGCCATGTTGGATTGAGATATGTTGTTTTGCATTTGAAATTCGCTGAGTATGCAGGTCTGCTGCAACGGGGGTATTTCTTTAATCTTGTAAAGGGACCTCTGTATCGAAGTTCAAAACTGCTAAAATGGTTCTATTGGCAATTATTCACTGCCAAAATGGTGCTATTAGTGATTTGTCACTGCAATATTGGTGGCATTTGCTAAATAATAACACTTTTTCACTCTTACAAAATCCCAAATTTGATCCACCTTAAAGTGTAAATAAATTAGAAATGTATCTCAATCTCTAAGAAAAGTTCAACCACTTTTTTAATTAGACTTGAGAAAGAGTCTCGATTGTTAGTACTTAATATGCCAAACAATTTCATACAATTTGCAATAAGCATCAGGGATAATTTAGTGATAAATAATAATAATGAACGAGAAGGAAAAAAAGAGAAATGCCTATTAATCGAGTAAAAGTGTGATTTATTATCTAAACTTAAATTGCCTATAAACAGTAAAACACATTTTAAAATAACAATTAAAATTGACATAGTGAGAATAACAATGGACTTAACATATTAAATTTCTGTTGATCAATCATATATGTTTATCTATAGATAAACATTATAAAACATTTCTAAAAATACTTATTATCATTACACGTCTAGAAAACAAATTAAAAACTATCAAATATATGTACATTGTAATTATCCTTGCACAACACTTCACTATAAATCAAAGTCGAGTAAAATGGAGGAAGTATGACAAGTTATCAATAGGAACATTTCCCACAAAGTGGACGCCGATGAAACCACCGAGGGCTGAGCGATTCATCAGACCCAAGTAGGGGGTGGGGGGGAGGGGGAGGGGAAACTTCAATAAGTTGGTGACAAAAACACCCCACTTGACAGGAACTACTGGTCAGCCACCCTGGTAATAAAACTCACCCCCAGTTTACTACATGGTCCACGTTACAAGGAAGTCTCTGTTGCCGTCTTACCTGAAACATAAGAAAATTCATTGGATTTAATATTTGTTGTTAGTTTTGTAGGTAGATTAAAATTTATTTGCTGACTATGCTTCTATGTGATTGTAAAATGTTTTTATTGTAATACTGTTTAGTTAATGAGTTTATATTTTCTATGCATTTTGGTAAGCAAAGTTGGTTTTGAAGCATGCCAACAATGATGGAAATTATCTTAATTTATGAGCACTGGTAATGTTGTCATCCATAATTTATGCAAAGCAGATTGACATTCCATTCCATCGACTATAAAAATCTAAAAATAGCTATGAAGTAATTGGACAGAAACTTTTCAATAAGCTACCATTACACATAAAAGACATTCCTCTGAATTTATTTAAGATTAAATTGTATAACTGGTTGATCAATAATCCTTTTTATAGTGTTAGTGATTTCTTTGAATGTAGTTCAATAACTTCAATGTAAACCATCATCTGTAATAATACCACATGTATATAATGTATATATTTACTCTATGCAAGCTATTCAATGTATTACTGTTACTACTGTTGAATTCACTTTTATGTATTTATTCATGCTGTAAATTATGTATATCTGTGTAACTTTAATGTGACTTGACTTTGTCTATTGCATTGTATATGCTTAATGGCAATAAAATTTGATTTATTTACTTATGACTAAATAATTATTGGAAAAATCTTGCTCTTTGTTATAGAGAAAATCAAGTTATATTTGTATAACGTATTGGTTTTAGTAATAAAAATGCATGAAAACGCAATAATGTAGATTAAATGTTGGCGAATTCTTACAGATTATGAGTTCTGACTACATAATGTAAGCAACGGTGCCCAGGGACCATAAGGCCCCCTTAACATAACATGCTTTAGCCCACATTCTTTATTTAATTTTTTGGGGCTAGTTTGTTGATTGCTAGTTTATACATTACTAGCTGTTCTACCCGTTATTCGCACGGATTTAGAATGAAAAAGAAACAATGGTTTCTATGGAAACCAAATATAAACTGTCAAAAACCAATAAATTGGCATAAAACATGAACGTTAGAAGCCCACAGGGTGCAGCCCGAGGGCTTTTAATGAAGTGAGGCCTATGTGTTTCCTGGGTTCAAGATTACTCTGTGTGAATTTTCAACCCAGTCAGTTCACTATTTTTCGAGTTCACTTAGTACATACATACATAAATACAGAAACCACCTCTTCTTTGTAATAGTATAGAAGATTAACACGATGTACCCTAGCGAGTGTAGGCTAGATACGAAGCTGGCTAGTGGTCAGTAGTCATTATGTTAAGAGTTAAAAAACTAAAAAATAAAATTGATTATTCGTTACGAAGAAATTTTAAAATGATTATTAATTAAGGACTCTTTTTTCTCCCTTGGAAAAAATGTAAATTCTGCAGAAACCTATGCGCTTTCCCTTTTAATCTTGGAGATCAGTTCACTAGTCACTGAGAACTCAGATTATTAGGATCGGATAATGGAGGGGAAGGGAGAGGGTCGAATATACAGAAAGAAAGGTGGTAGTCAGAGATAAGCAAATAGAGAACCCGAACACTATGACCTTACCAGCTCAGTCTTAACTTCCACCGCAAATATATTGGTGGTCCGTCTCTTTTGTAAATTCGAAGGCTGTTTTGTTATGTGTTTGTGCGTTCTAAGTTTTTTTTTAATTTGAAAAATTTTAACTTTTGTGTTGAACATGACTTTCTTCAATGAAGAATAATACATATTTCACTATTGCTCGATGATGCCTTCAGAGAAGAAGGCAAAACTAGTTGCATCTGCAACAAGATTACTAGAAGCAGGTATCTAAACCAATCATATCCCCCAGATATATCGCCTTCATGCCCCGTCTCACTCCGGAGGCGCACCGAGTCATTGTCTACTCCCACTTCTCCCGGAACCCTCGGGCTTTGCCCCCCTGGACTACACTACACTCTATAATCAAATCAAAATATCTTCATTTTTTGAAATAGTACATATAGCCTACAGAAAATAGCGTGAACAAGTTATAATTAATATATCGCAAAATGCGATGGTTTTTTATCCTCATAAGTCATCTAGTGAATAAAATGCTTTTTTATCAGAAAACTCCTTAGTACCAGCTTAAATTTTTCATAATTTCCATACCTTTAATATTTTTTAGGGATCAATCTCAAAAATATCAACCCTCTGTTTGATGTTTTTTTTCAAAATATTTTAAGTTGTGCTGATGAGTTGATTTTTGCTAATGCCGTGGTCAGTGTGCTTATCATAACTCAGATTTTTGTGAATATACAAACCGAAAAAGTTCGGGTCATCTACTTTAAAATCTAACTAGAACAAGGGGAACATCTCTCATCTATTAGAATTAGGGGATTAAAATTATTTCTGACTAGTGTGAAAGGGCATCAAATTATTTCTTTCTGTATTTAAATGTACATAATCTATTTTTAACAAGAATTGTTGCAAATCGGAACCAGGTGCATCGCCTTCATGCCCCGTCTGACTCCGGAGGCGCACCGAGTCATCGTCTACTCCCACTTCTCCCCGGAGCCCTCGGGCTTCGCCCCGGTGGACGTGGCGTGCCGACTCCTCGCCATGGCGGACCTCACGCTGTGCGAAGGCGTTGACCGCGTGGGCGATGTGATAGTCATGGACCTGCTCAACACCCGCGTTGCGCACCTGGCCAAGTATAACCTGACGCTGCTCAGGAACTTGTTTGAGTTCGCTTGGGTAAGTGCCATTTTTTCCATGTTAATTAAATTACAGTAGATCCTCTTCTGCAAAATTTAGGGAACATCCAATTTATTTTAAAGTACCCGTGGACTGAGCTTTGCTCAGGGAAACAGCAATATTGTATAACAGAAGTAAATTGTATTATTTCAGTTCTATTCTACTCTACTTGCGACATACTAAAACAGTCTTCAGTGGCTTGTTTATGATCAGCTGGAACATTCACTTATTTACATTTTTGTTGTTATTCCATAACCAACATGGCAACCCAATGACTGTATATTAAAATTGCAGATTTAAATTCATTTTATCTAAAAATGCTGCGTTCTTACAGCAAATCACAAGTTGTTGCAATTTACTTTTTTGTAATGAACTTAACAAATCCCAAAAAATCTAAATTATCCTAGAATCTAACTAAACTAAATCCTAACACTTTGAGGAGGCTTTTGAAGCCAACTTACATTAAAACAAGATATTCATATCAGTAACGATAAAAGGACAGGAGTACATTATTACTAAGCACTGTGGTATTCCACAACCTCCACAAAAGAGAGGGGGTCCAGAAGTTTAGAAAAAAAGTTATATCTTGGTGCGTTTTTGAAACTTTCAGAGTGTACATTTTCACATTTAATTTCTTTGTGGAATAACGTCCAAGACAGTCCCCTACAAAAGCTAGAGCTCTTTGGGACACAGAAACTTTTTGTCTGTTCTGTATCATGGACTTTATTCTCACTGGACGTTATTCTCACACGTTTTAATTTAATATATCTGTTGACGGGGACGAAAGCAGGGATTTTTGGAAGTTATTCCATAAAAATTCCCTACTGGACGTTATTCAACCATCCCGTACATTTATATAATATTTTACTGATCTTTACCATTTAATTCTTTTCTTTACTGTTTTAAAACCTGTAGTAGATAAAATAAATAGTTGATAAGTAGTAGTTGTTCTGTCCTACAAAATAGGATATGGAAATGGTTATACAATTATTATCATAAATGGTGATTATAAAAATCATAAGAAGTGTAATAATCATACGACTCATTCCAGTATAATATTTGATCCATGAAATTAGTTTGTTTTAAAAGTCAATTTAAATAACGAATTCAATAAAAAAACTTCATAATATTAATTTGCCAAAAATTTAAGAAAACTTTATTTAAAAGTTGTTGATGTTGAAATTGAAAAGTATTTTTATATGCATTTTTCTACCAATAATGCCAAAACAATTCAACAAGTCATCCCGAGAGAGTTTGTCGTGACGAGAGGGCACATCAGTAAAGAATGGGACCGTCCCATTAAAATATGACGCCTGGTTATCTTATTTATTACAAAGTGTCTCTATTACAGAAGGCATACCCCGAGCGATTGGCAGCCATTCACATAGTCAACCCCCCACCTGTTATGGAGATGGCTCTGAACTTATTCCGGCCCTTCGTCAAGCAGAAGATATTTAACAGGGTATGCAAAAATAATGAGTGATAGGTTATGTAAGAGGGGAATGAGAAAACTGATTAAGGCCTGTTTACACTGGTCGAGTATCTTGGAGTTGTTACAATCAGCTGATTCCCTTTTTATAGAATTAGTTTTTGCCAGTCAAATCGTCCATCAATTGATTGATTCATCTGTTTACATCGGTTGAGTGCTAAACTCACCTTCCCATCCTCCCCCATAATTGACTAATGTAAACTGGCCTTTCAGTTGATTTGCAAAACTATGAAGTACAGATATTAAGCAAGACTTTTCATCCTTGGTCCAGTAATGCCTCTTTTTATGAACAGAAAGATCAAAAGAGTACTCAGTAACCAACTTTGTAAACTAATATTAACGGTATTTTTTTTGGTAATTGTTTTTAGTAACTTATACCTCAGCATGTAAGTGATTATCACATTCGATTGCTTTCTCTCATTTCAATTGCTATAAACTTTCTAAGCTCTTTCTTTTGTTACTATCACAAAATTCTACTATAGCTCTGGACAGCCTTACTGGCGGGTGAGTGAGTGCGCTGTTGTCTAATTAGTGTTTAATATCTGCAATGTTTTGGTAATAAATCACATGGTCATTTGTTTATGAAAAGGTACTTTACACAAGAAAATATTTTGCTGCAACCGCAAGTGCAACTAATGTTAAATGCTTGCAAGCTCAACACAATTCGTGAGGTACGACGACAAAATTGTGGAAACCCATTCTTAAATGTAAACAAATCGTTTAAGATGAAAGTTTACAAAAAAAAAGACCAGCTGATGCATTGAGGAAATATTTTCCAGAAATTTTAATTGTGTAAGAAATATCTCGGTGAAATATTACAGGGCATTCTTTTTTAGTATAAATGAGATGAAACGTAAACAAAGTTTTGACAGTTCTACCAAAACATATGTTTATTTAGCAGACATTTTGGGAGATTACAATTTTCGCCACCCGCCAGTAAGGCTGTCCAGAGCTATAAAGAAGATTTAAATAATTAAAATTGATTACCTTATCAAGTCCTTGACGAACACAGAAAGTGCAAGAAGAGGCATGTAAGGGAAAAAGCATACTTTAAATTATCTATTAGCATGCTTTTTACCATGCTAATGATTACCTTCTTCCAAGTTCTTTGTTTTCTAACGCAACCTCTCTATTTGGGTGTATTGGCCTTTTTTATCAACCTTTAATACCGTATCTGTGGTAATTTTACTTTGCTGAACATTCTGAGATTCAGTAAAGTAAAATAATGGTCCACATAAAAACCATTATCAGTGAGTTAATTTTCAAAATGTAGAGTTTTTACGCGATATTGCCTAGCAACTAACAAATAATTACAATGTACCTAGGTTACCTAAAAATTCCAATTATTTTGCCCAAGAGTGTAAACTTAAGTCTAAAAATAATCCAATTCAACCAAGGGAAACTTTCTTAGATTTAAAATAAAACAGAGTACTATGATAAATAAGGGTATCCATCCTTTATTCTTGTAGATAGGTAAAAGGCAACCAGGTCCATAAATAACAATTTATCGCTCAATAAGGTTTATAACTCAATTTATCCTAGTTTTTGTGTTCGGGCATGTAGCAATCCAGATTCCCACTTCAAATGGAGTTTGGTCTAGCTGACCAGAAGGTGTTTCTTTCTGAACAAGAGCCAAAACCTAATGCTAATATCCCGGGCAATGTCTGCTTTGATTAGATCTAGAAAGTGAACGAACTCAAATGTGAGAGAAATACCAAGGGCAACATGTTGTCCTGACAAGATTGACTTATTGTCACTATCAAAAGCTTAGACTTACATTAAAAATAATGACAATCATTTGGTATTTGGCATTTTGATTTTTTTTACATATGAAGTGTAGGAACTTAAGATACAGTATTACAATATTTCAAGCACGGTAGGATCAATATTTTACTTCACTTCATAGGTGTCAAGATTTTTTAAATATGAGGCGAAGAGTGGGTAGTTAGGGGGAAAATTCAATTGAAAATCACACCAAAACTGGTTTGGGAAGAATTTTAGCAAACATTCAACCAAATATACTTTGCCAATGATTGTGATATTATTTTTGGGAATATTTTTTATTACAGTTTTATGTCTTAGGCTACGTCCCTAGAGAACCTAATAAGATAAAAATTTAAAATTGTCCTTGAATATCACCATTATTTCAAGTTTTGATAAGAAATTCATAGAATGACAATGTGTTTTTACTTGTTGATATTCACCTAAATATTTGCCAAATATATTTTTTCATGATTATTTTGTTGATTTTTAGATTCAGATCCATAGCCAGGTAGAGTGCCTCAAGGACCACATACCCTTGGAAAGTCTACCTTCAGACTATGGAGGAAAGGGTCCTTCCTGTAGGGAAATGAATAGTAAGCTCACTATAGTTCCACTTATATATGTACACTAAAAATTTTTACTTGAAAATAAGTTATGGCTTTGATGAAAGAAATAAGATTAATCATAAAAATAATTTTGTTTAATGATAAAATACAATATTTTCAAGCCACTATCTAGATAGTGTTAACAGTTTTGTTTTATTCTTAATTCACATTTTAAAATACTTAAGGCCAAATTCAGTCATGTTACCTTAAGCTCTGGTCATGAAAAGCATCATGTTTCTACTTGCTCCTCCCATACGGCCAATGTAAACTTCCAAATTCGATACATCCTCTACCACTAAACCATAATAGTTGATGTAGGTATTTTTCATAATAAAAAGAGGCCCAGGTCCTACTATGGAATTATTTTGGTTATATTGGTCAAGCGCGAGATAAATATTACATTGTGGTAGAGTTACTTACAAAGTACGTTTAATTTTTTCCCTGTGTTTCGGGGAAAGGCCTGATTTACGGCAGCCACGGCCCTAAGCCCAAATTTCTGTCCAGCCCTTCTGAGGTCTCTGAAGGCCTCATCAGAAGTGGTGAGCTTTTTTTCTAAATTACCCTCTTTAATTCCCTCAAAATACCTTATTTTCAATTGTGTGCGCCCCCTAACCTAGCGCTATCCTAACCTCGGGCTTAAAAGGCCTAGAGGTAAATCTGGCACTGTTTGAGGGGGGCTCCAGCCCTATACATTCCCCCCCCCCCCTTTATTACATAGTTAACTCCCCCTGCAAAAACATAGTTAACACGAGAAGAATCAAACTATCACAGAATTAATCTTGAAGCCTTCTTTTCAAATCAAAGCCCTTGTCAAAACAGCTGATCACCCTCTACTTCTTCTTCCACTCACAGAAGCCTGGCAGACGAAGATGATAGAGAATCGAGCGTTGTTGGAGACTGTGGCCAGTCACAGGTCCCAAGAGCACCTTCGACCCGATGCTCGGAAACACGCCACTTCCTGGACCGACCTGGGCATCGACGGATCCTTCCGCAAGCTGAGCCTCGACTGAGCAGGGCTGCCAACCAGGGGCGGTCCCTCGAGGGAAATTAAATTTCCCTTTACGTCCCTGCTTGGTTAAAACTTTGAATTTCAAATTTTAAGGAATAATTTTAAGGTACTACTTTATACAATCTTGGATGTGGATGGGTGTTTCCACAAGATTAACCTCGACTGAGCAGGGCTGCCGAGGAGGAGTTCCCTCGAGGGAAATTAAATTTCCCTTTACGTCCCTTCTTGGTTAAAACATTTAATTTCAAATATCAGAGAAATATTTCTGAGAAATTACTTTGTAAGATCTTGAGCGTGGATGGGTCTTTCTGCAAGCTGGGCATTCACTGAGCAGGGCCGCCTGGAAAGAGTTCCCTTGAGAAAAATTAAATTTCCCTTTACATCTCTGCTTGGCTAAAACATTGAATTTAAAATTTCAGAGGAATATTTCTGAGAAATTACTTAGTACTTTCTCAGAGGGGTGGGAGGGTCTTTCTGCAAATTGAACCTGGATTGAGCAGAGCTGCCGAGGAAGAGTTAATTTGAGGAAAATTAAAATTTTTCTTTACGTCTCTACTTGGTTAAAACTTTGCATTTCAAATTTCAGAAGACTGTTAATGGGAAAATTCTTAATTCTTTCTCAGTGGGTGTATGGGGGTTTTCCACAAGTTTAACCTTGACAAACCAGGGCTGCAGAGGAAGAGTTCCCTTGATTTAATTTCCCTTTATGTCCCTTAAAGCTAGCTTGAAAATTTAAAATTTAACTCTCAAGGGACTAGTTTTGAGAAACACTTCATATAATATTAAGGGGGGGACAGGTCCCTCCAAATTATTCCTTCTGACTGGGCAGGACTACCAACTGGAGAATAGACGACCTTCTAATCGTAGAAAATGCCGCAACGGTTGCGCATGTGCAGTAGCATCATTGTCATGTACCTGTTACATCCAAAGGAGCAGTTAAATTGGTCCGAAGTTCCAGTTACTTGCTAGTAATAGGTCACAGTTGACTGACGCCGCGATTCTGATTATTTCGATTAGAGTGCTGCAATTTCTTTCTTTCCTTTCCTAATCTCTTGCCTACCCATCTTGCGACACTTAAGTTAGAACGATTTGTGCCGTGTTTTGATTAGCTACAGGAATTCAACATATTATTATTATTCTTACAAGTGTGTGAATAGTGTGACCTGTGTTTGATTAATTTTACAATAATCTTAGTTTACCTTTAGATTAAACTAGCTGATAACCCCGGCTTTGCCCGGGAGATTGTTTTTTCTTATCGTATTCTAGTTGTTTCTTTGTGCTGTATTCTGTTAGTAACCATAGTAGCTGAAATAGCTACCATTAGAAATAATGGTAACCATAGCAACAATACAAAGCACTCCCAAAATCCTTGACATAGGTCCCTTTCGGACGATCCTGGGCCTAAGCCCTTAAAGATATCAAAACCAAACCACCATAGTGCACATCATGAGATTCCAAGCTTTAGTTTGACACCAAGATCAAAAGTCTAGGATATGTAGTTTTGGCTGTAGCCCGAAATATACCAACACACAACTCTCTTTTTATATCAATATATATAATATATATACAGGGTGTCTGTAAAGTCCATCACCAAACACCATAACTTTGTTTATTGGGTCAAAATAAGCAAAAAGTTCCTTGAAGGTATGTCCTGAAATGCATATTTACCCAGATATCCGCCATTTTGTATTTTTCACCAAATATTTTTTATCTCCGAAGTTTGTGAATTGATTTTTTTGAAACTTGGTATGTACCTATAACTAGTCAAGGTTAGTTAATGAAAAAATAATCAGCATGATCGAATTGTAAATTTCAAAATGGCGGCCGTTTGAAACCTTTAATTTGAAATATCGGAAAAGCTTTACGTATTACAAAACAATATGAGGAATTAAAATTTTTAGAAAATTTAATTTCCTGTCTATTGACACCAGAATTATGAAAATCGGTTAATAAATAACTGAGTTATGGTCAAATTTATCTACTGAGGCAGCGTCATTGACCTATGTCAGCGCATGACTCAATGCAGCAATGGGCCATTCTCCTTCCAATTTATGCTGCCTCGTTGGATAAATTCGACCATAACTCAGTTATTTATTGACCGATTTTCATAATTCTGGTGTCATTAGACTGGAAATTAAATTTTCTAAAACTTTTAATTCTTTATATTTTTTTGTACTACGTAACTTTTTTTGGTATTTCAAATTTAAAAGTTTAAGCGGCCGCCATTTTGAAATTTACCATTCGATCATTCTGATTATTTTTTCATAAACTGGCCTTGACTAGTTATAGGTACATACTAAGTTTCAAAAAAATCGATTCACAAACTTTGGAGATAAAAAATATTTTGTGATAAATACAAAATGGCGGATATCTGGGTAAATATGCATTTTAGGACATACCTTCACGGAACTTTTTTGCTTATTTTGACCCAATAAACCAATTTATAGAGTTTGGTGGCGGACTTTACAGACACCCTGTATAAAAGAAGAGTTGTGTGTTGGTATATTTTGGGCTACAGCCAAAACTACATGTCGTAGACACTTGATCTTGGTGTCAAATTAAAGCTTGGAATAGGTAACAATTAAACAAAATTCCCTTTATATCCCCGCTTTTTTAAAATTCAGTTTCAATATGTCGAAGGACTGGTCCTAAAAATGTACTTCAAAAACTAGTTAAACTTTTTGTTACAAATTTACTATGTAAATAAAATATGTAAATTAAAGATAATATAAATATTGACATAAATGAAATATTGTCCACATACAGATTGACCAATGTATATTATTTGTGTTAGTTTTTGGTAGTCAACACATTTTGTATACGAAGGTGAAGCAAAGATATTGTAATGATAATTTGAGTTGAAGTTACCTCAGACCTTAGGTTAGAAATATTTTTAAAGCTCCTATTGGTGGTAAAGTACTGTAACCAACTGGATATTGGTTGATTTATATGTCGTAGCCACATTGACTGAAATAATCGAGTTACACTATGTGCCCAGGCGCGCTGGGCACTTCATGAAGTGTCCAGACTGCGTTGGGCACTTCATGAAGTGCCCAATCAAAGCAAGTGGCTTCGACATATACAATAGTTGACTGTTCACTGTAGTTTTTAGATATCAGTGCTGTAACTGTGGCCAAGGCCCAGGCTTGGTGTGCCTAGTGATATATCCGGTACCGGCTGTGAAACTAAATTAAACCCATGAGAAGAAAAAACCTTTTAAAAAGAACTCTAGTTGTTTTTAAATTAACAACAATCAAGTTTTTTATTGATGACAATTAAGTGAAGATCATATTATATGGTTATAAATGCATTTTGTGTATGAAGATAAGGCGAAGAAGTTGTAATAATTACATTTAACAATTATATGTTTTTGTATCAGCTACCTATGTGTATTTTTGTAAGTAGCACTGATTACAGAAATAGCAAGTTTGGTTATTTGTATTACTGTTAGAGTTGAAACTTTGTTAGAACTGTAGCCCAGTGGTTAGGATGTAAATAGTGTTGTAGCATTAATTATTATTGAGGTTTGAACTTAACTATTATTTATAAGGTTGCAAATTGTAAATTTTAAGGTTGTTGAATGGTTACCAAATTTAAGGTTTTAAGTGATGTGAATATTCTGTGCTCGATGGATGTAAAAAATCTCTTAAACACTTCATTGGTAATAAACATCAGTTTCTTTCAAAATTGGTTTTCTTTCATGTGTTTCTTCAAAAATAATTTTAAAAGTATTATTCTGAGCTATTGAAAATATTGTCGTTTACAAAATGGTAAACAACAGAAAAGAAGATAAACAAAGAAGATAGAAAAGATTTCCAAAAATAGAGTTAAGTTTATTTTAAAAATTTAATAAAAATAAGATTGGGATAAAGTTTAACGGGTATTACAGAAGAGCTGAATTAATCTTAGAAATTTTATGTCTTTGCATTTTATTCATTACACTATTCCCAATGTTAATCAATATTATCAATTGTCGGTATTATCGTCCATATTATTGTTTATTTTGCTTTTCTGTTTATTGTTAATTTCTGTCCTATTTTAAGTCATCAATAAAATAAAATAAAAAATCACCAAACAGATTACATTATGTTTATTCTTTTAAATCAAGCTATTTATATTCTGTTTTAGACTGTAAAATCACAATGACTGCAGAAAAAAGTGAGATTTTCATCTACAAGAATCCCTTGGTTCAAATTAGCCAAGCCATAATTTTATCTGGTGTTTGAGTAATAAAGTTAACATTTTCCGTATATAGTTGTAAAGTTAGCATGTTATTAACTGATTGGCTTGTTTATGGTTAGCTTTTATAATTACTTTGAATTTAATTCATTCCTCAAGGTAAATTTGATCATCCTAATTTTTCAATTTACTTCTTAACTATTTTCTGGGACAGATAACTATTTATTAATAGTTTAAACAGTTCCAGTTTCAGAATCAACATTTTGAGGCTATTTTCAGATCAGAGTCAACAAATGAACAAATCTTTGTTATATACAAGAATGTACTACAGCATTTACAGGCCATTCAAATGTAAACAGTTGTTCCATAATTGACAAGACGGGCTAAAGTCGAGCAGTTTGGGGAAGAGCAAACTTAGGATATTCTCAGACTAATTAGACAATTAATAATGATGCTCCTTTCTCACTTAGACTATGTAATCCTAATGAATGGAGTTAAATAATAGATGTATAAATGAACAGCATTATTACAGTGATAATAATATTTTAGTGACATAACATAATAAAATGACACCCTAACCTGCCATCAATTTTTATTGCAAGTGTTTCATATTGACTTACTGGGAAGTTCAGGTGTAATCTATAAAGCCCAAATTACCATAACTTTTAAGAAAACCTTAAGTCTGACACCCATCAACCCTATACTTGAGTGAAAAATTCAAGGTAAGACAATTCCAGGAAAAATTTTGAGTTTTTTGATAAAATTTTCCTTAAGAGCACAAATATATAAAGAAAAGGGCTGAACAGCAGGCTGGTAGATTGGTTTACATTTACATTTGTTTAATTTTTCCCAGGGAAGTGGGAGACCATCACCTAGTCTATATGTCTCAAAATTAACAATTTGGGATTTCAAAATGTTATATTTAAAAATATTTGATGATAGGCATTAAAATATTCACCAATTCTCACAATACTCACAATCAATGCTGACAATAAAATTCACCATTTGACATTATTTATAGTGTTTAATACAGTAAAGATCCACCAATTTAAAACTATGGATCAATAATATGCAGGGTTTGTGCAATGCCAGGTTTTTTTTAAATAACAACAAAGGTAAACATTATATATTTTATCTGTATTGTAATTGAAAATATGAAGCAAATCAAAATTCCAAGCCAGCTTGCAATTGATTTAGGTTTGTCCTAAATTATTAATTTCTATGATATCAGGACTATGTTGTTAATTATCCAGGCTTCCAAATTAGCGGTTGTAAGCACAAAGATAAGACAAAAACCAGTAATTTTCATGTAACTAAACAAAAGAAAAAAATGTGTAATTTTTCATCAAATTACTTGTTAACATTCATTAATCAAGACATTCACTGAACGTAATTCCCAGACGTCGGCTCTTTAGATTTAACTAGGGTTCCCAGTGAATGATGCAAAAAATGAGATTTTTACTTATTCTTGCACTTTTGACGTCTGTAGCTCACAAAAGTTAAAGTTTTTTAAGCAAAAAAAAATAATTTTGGCACTACCTTATCATAATTAACATTAAAATAGAGGAAAAAAAATTCATAAATTGACTGCACAACCTAAAAAAATGTTGTGATATACTATGCTGGATAGGCAAATAAAGCACATACAAAGAGAATATAGGTGAGGCCAACCAACTTTGCCTCTGAACAGATAGAGCTCTCTGTTGTGTGCTATAAAGGGAGTTTAGATAGAAAGTTATTTGGCTATTGGTAAATTTGTGAGGATTTTAAGAGCGCCTGACAAAGGCGAACCGCAATTCCAGTTACACTCGTGTCACGCGGCAGGTGTTTATCACTTGTTGGCGCAGATGCAGAGAATTATAAATTTACTTTTATTTAAAAAATAATTAATTATAATTAATTTTTGATAAATTTTAATTTTTTAAAATTTAGATTTATAAAATTAAAAAGATAAACTTGTTTGAAAAAGTTTGCTTTGAAACAATCCAGTTTTGATATTTTTGAATGAGTTTATTTTAGTAAATAATAAAACAACGTTACAACATTTTGCAAAATTAGTTCAACAAAGTTTTATACAAACCTTTTAAGAACCAAAATGTTTCATTTTATCTACGTTTTCAAATATCAGAAAATAACTACACTATTACACCATTTGATGCGTATTGTGTAGAAAACTATTAAAAGCTACATTTTCGCAACTAGGACTTGGGAAGAAGGCGGTTTTTTGCTTGCAGTCATGCCTTATATAGCCCAACGTGAGATATAAAGAGGAAAGTCGGCTAAAACTAAGTAAACATTATCATACCTTATTTTGAACTTTTAATTAAAAATTCTGTTCAGAATTATTGGTCGTAATATTCGTAATAATCATAACCTAAAAAAATGAAAACATAAAGTATGGTGAGGTTGAAGTAGCATGTGATCAATCTATAAGGCACGTAATTTTTCGGGCTTAATTTTTTAAGTACTGTGCCTTCTTTTGTAATTTTCCCAACTGCGCTCTCTTTTACATATTTCAAATCATCTGAGTTATTTATACTGTTATGTAACAGTATAAATGTTATAAGATCACGATATATCCTAGAACTTCACCCTAGAACTACCGTCTATAACAAAGGTTCCCTTGTGCTTTACTTTTTGCTACAAAAAAATGAAATAGTCATTATAATTATATCATCATTGGAGACTCTGTCTTAATAAATGAGGAGAGCTCAAAATACCAGAATCATTGACCAACCTCAAGTTAGGTAATAAGATCGGGCCAATCGGGCGATATCTGGTTTCAAAACAAGGCGGACATCTCGTTGAAGGTCGTTGTCTACTACATTGTTGAACAGCTGACACCTACGCTATCTAACGGTGTACGCGCGAACTACAACGCCTCTAGCGGCATTCGCGTCAACTAAGTCACCTAGACCACGACACCTAGCGGTTTCCAACGTAACTGCGAGCTCGTTATGCAATCAGCTGATTCTGGTTTAATGGTTATGCAGGAGTGGAGTTATCTTCAGCGAGCGACCGTTCGTGCCATAACCTTGCCTAAAATGGTTCTTTTATTTTGGAGTTTTTTTCTATGAATTTGGGTAGAAGGAGTTATTCAAGACTGTGCTTTCTTTTAGATATTTCAAAGTATTTGTGTTATTTGTACTTGTACAGTACTAACATCACGATACACCCTAAAACTTCACCTTAGAACTACCGTCTAATTTCACTTCTGCCAAATAGTCTAAAACTTTATAAAACGTTAAGGGAGACCCTTTTTCGGCGTTGATCGTCCTTTTCGATGTGTAAAAACAATGAATTATTAAAAAATGGTGTTCCTCGCAAAAATTTAAACTGGCCCAGATTTACAGCAAGTAAATGTAATTTGATAAACAATAATGAGAGGGAATAAAACTTTTTTGTGCACGAGTACTCCTGGGTTCACCTTGGTAGCCCATTCTATTCATTTAATCATAAATTCATCTAATTTTGATTAAAGTCTTGAATGCTATCTAACGAAAGGTCGCCGTTAGATAGTAACAAGACCCGGGTTTGGACCGTTCCCGATCAAAACGTTAAAAAATGCCACTGGCGTAGAAAGACACAAAATACAAAAATACAAATTTTTCAGAGGATTAGTAAATAATCATACAAGAGAATTTTGAGGTTATACAATATTGTAAAAAAAGTTGAAAATTTAAATATTGACCAGTAACCAGTTTTAAAACTGCGGCTAGTTAAAGGAATACAGAAATTATTCCTCACCTATGAAATCACTGTCACTATCTAAAACGTTCTACTGTACAACAACTCTGCCCCGACTTCATATATTTTTAAGCTTTGAAACTACTTAACCAGCTGGTTGTCTATATAATCGTCACAGATGTAAGTGTTCTAGGTTCTAGCCTACTGTTAAAGTTATTTCGAAGCTTGCGCTGATATTACTCCGAGTATAACTTCCAAGTTAAGACAATAACGCCGTCACCTTATGAATGGCCTTGCTTCGCGCACACAGCGTCTAAGGTCAGAAGTATTGAAAGACCGACAATGGACCTATCTCTATAGTCCTGGCTGAAGTAACGGGTTGTGCCGATGACCTTGACCCTTGACCTTGAGGCCGGGAGGTCACGTTATCAGAGGTGATACGACAATGGGCCTGCGCCTACGTTGCCACCTCCTCTGGGCTTCCTCCTTCGAGGACGCTGAGCCCTGTATTGCCAAAAGTATCTCACTGTATGAATCTGAATTACTGTACTGTCGTTGCATTTTAATGTCCTTAGATTTCACTCGCAATCTAACTGGGATCAATGTCAGCTAATGTTGTAGGTTAATCCCTTTTCATAAAAAATTGGCATGTAATTTATATAAATTTGTTTTTAGCGAATTTCCCTATAGGGAAACAGCTTCTTCGGGCTTAGGTTCTTCTTCGGGCTTAGGTCTCATGGTAAGACCTAAGCCCGAGACCATAGTAAATTTATTTTTGTTTTGAGGTCCCCAGATGCTAAAAACAAAATTCGTTCATTTTCATAAATTATATATATATATTTACACATCTGTTAACTCACGTAAAAATGGTCCGATCTGAATTAAATTTGGCACAGACATGTAAAGTAGTAATTATTCGGACGAGTTCGAAAACCAGCTCAATCGGGTCACCGGAAGGGGGGTAAAGGGGATGAACCCCCCCCCCCAAATGGGTGTTTGTGTTTTTACATATAAAAATAAAAATTATAAAATTCTTGTTTGTACCATTGAATTCAGCTTAAAAAACAAAATATTTGGCATTTTGAATTGTTGCTCTATGTCCTTTGGTTACCGAGATACGAGATATCGCTACTGGTAAACACAGGGTACGTTATCCCGATGTTAACCTTAAGGGAAATAAATAACATTCTATAGCTCGCTAATACATCAACATATCGGAATAAAACTTGGTATAGGGCTTCCTCTACTTGATATCTACTGCATTATTGCAAAAAGTGTAAATTTCACACTTCCATGGCAGCAAACCTGAATACTCTTTCCCCGTGTTATTCTTATGGTGAAAAATTATGTTCGTTTTAGGATTTATGTTGATTTCACTTGATTTGAGGCTCCATCTAAATGATTTATTTGAGCATTTGAAATTCGCTGAGTATGAAGGTCTGCTGCAATGGGGGTATTTTATAGTTTTACTGGGCATACATGAATTAAACAAACGATTCACCAACTGGCATCTACAAAAATAGAAAATAATATCGCTTCTAAGGTACCATGCCTTAAGCACTTTCGTAATTCAAATTACAGGATGAATTGAATGATATGGCACAGTTGGTTCAATGGACTGTTGTTAATTTTATCATCGGGCTCACCGGCAAATGTGCCAGTGCCACATCTTTCAATTCGGCCTGTATAGGCCCATTCAAATAACTAGGTCCAGTCCATCCGTAAGACTGATGTTAATTTTAGCTTTGGACTTATTGACGGTGTGGGCCTTTTTATTTGATTCGAACTATAACTTATTATGTAGTATTAACACTCACACAATAATACGTTTCCATTAAGGACCTGAAATGAAACTTTTCAGATAACTGATGATCTTTTACAAGATTCTGTTGCTGTTGATTCAGATTATTGAACATATTCATCCCTACATGGAAATAAAACAAGTTTAAAAATTTTTAAACGTTAGTATTTTTGGAAAATAATTTCTTAGAACTATAATGTAACGAATGTACGTCAAAAATTAGGTGTTATATACTTAATTTTTGAAAGGCGTCTGGTCTGTTAGGGTAGCTTCCAACGTGCGTACCTGAAAAAGAAAAATGTATTATAAATAATTCATTTACGGCTACCTCTAAATCTACGCCTAAATAACAAATAAGGTAACATAAAATTGATTGATTAGTTATTAATAAATCAATAACTTTAGCATTTATTAATTCGTACAAGGTGGACCAAGCTGCTTTTAAAGAAGGGAATTTAAGTATTAACAGATAATCATTTTAGTGCATTTATCGAAAATTGTAATGAACTTTATATAGACGTTTCGACATTTGTTGCCATAATTTTAACAGTATGGTAAGTATAGATATATAAAGATATATTTTCTCTCAAATATTTGAATGCTATTGCGGGAAATCCGAGGTTCTCTGAAAGTATTAAGGATATTTTGGACCGCTCCTAAAACATCCTGCAATGCTTGAGAGACGGAAGACTACGATCGTCTAAATCTCTGCATGCTGGTGACCCATTATTTTACATGTTTTTTTTTTTTTAAGAAGGAGTGAATGGACACATTTTACAACAGTTTTCATTGTATTTAAAACAAAACTATTAACGATTATTGCAGTATTGGTATGGTCAGCATTTGGAAACTTTGAATGTGTTAGCATCTTTAGAATTATTCTCAAACTAAGAATTAAAGACAACCTTATATTTCGGCTAAGAATTATGGTTAGCTGACAAATATTTCAATAAAATCCTATTCGATTTCTCTTCCTTTTATGCCTATAGTTGCGATTAGCTTACCCAAATACTCAGTGAGATCACAGTCTATTTTATTGTGGTGAGATACAATTCGATTTTTTAAATTAGAAGCGGTAAGGACAAAGTGGAACACACGATGCACTTCTTTTCTTTGAAGTAAAATCATGTGTTCTGTTTAGCTTGTAATGCCTTTGTTTACTATAAAAAAAGTAAACAGAAATGAATAAATAGCTTGGAATATCGTTTGTTTGGTTAAACTTGACCTCAACGTTTGACAAGTAGAAAAACGTGATTGTAATACAAAGAAGTTCATTGCCAAAGATATTTCACCTCGTCTTGACCGCTTCTAGTTTAAAAAATCTGACTGTACATAAACCTAAAATTATTTAGTTATACATAGAGCACCATACATAATCAGTAAATAATTCTGTCGCCTGCGGTCTGTATAAACCATAAACCAGTCACCAGTACGTTCCCCTCGGATCAGCTCATCAGCTGTTCAGTAGTTATTTGTTTGTCCACTTAATCTGCTTACTGTTTATCTATTGACGAAGTAAACAGCTAACCTCCACAGTGACTATATGATCCTATGCCTAAAGATTGGAGTTTCTTACTTAGATTATCTGAGTTATTAGCCTATTTTTGAGTAGTTTTGAGTTCGGAAAGTGTATCCATGATGATCCCTTTGCCAAGATATATGTTCGGTGTTATGATATGTATTTTGACACTCATGATGTTTTACACAATGGCTTTCCTTGCAGTCATGGAAATTGTGAAGGCTTGGTACTACCCTTCGATGTAGCGATGAGATAACTAAACTTGGAACAGTCATGATATTTTGAAGACTTGCTACTACCCTTCGAACTAGAGATAACTTCATAACTTCGTCCGGGAAGATTTGTGGAACGTCGAGGAAGACATTTTGTGGAAGTTTGGTTGTGGTAAACGAAGTGTTGGTACAAAGGAAAGAAGTGTGGATCAAAGGACTAACCAAGAAGACTGAAAAATGTATTTTTGAGAGCAGCTTCTTTCCTCAGTATTTTAAATCGCTTGTGGTATAATTAATTTATGTAATGGTAATAGACATAGAAATATATTTTCTTTCAATATTTAAATTGAAATATATTATTTCTTTATGTCCCGTTCATATTAAGTCTTGGCGTAAATTATACTTATAAAAACAAACGTAAAACTAATATTTAATTTTTCATTTCTTTTTCTCACACAGTTTTGATGAAACACCTTAGATTGAATTTGAATCCATTTCTTTTGGCAACGAAGATTACATAGATCTAATAGTGTTTTCCCATTTATAATATATGACGGCAGCTTTAGGGCCCTAACTACATACTCTCTATCTCTAATCTGAAATTCCGGATCCGGAATAATCTATTTTAAAAGTAATTTGTAAGCTGAACTAATAACTTAATTAACAATTTTCAGCTAGTATTAAGACATGGTTTAATCGAATTCAAAGCGCTTCAGGTCTCACTAATGTTTATAGTAGGCCTATTTAGTGATATCAGAATTGCGTTTGTTAGAGCACCATACAGATACTTAAATCCTTAACAATCACAGTTGTTAGGGTTAGGCCTACAATTTTAAATAAGCTGCATGCAATTTTGGGGTTAACGGAAACTTAGGCATAATATACGTCTCATGAAGGCACACTATAACTTAATTGACTTAATGGTCCAGACAAATTGTCTTCAAAAAACCCCTTCACGAAAAAGTTTTGGATTAAGTTTGATTATTGTTGTTTCTTATGTCTTTTGGGCGCTGAATCCGACACTAATTTAGTTTACAAGTGCGACTTCTTAATATTGTAGTGTAATCTGTAAATTATTGTGTTTCGGGCTACTTGGCTGTTTGCCGTGCCTGTTTTTTGACAAATAAAGAAAAAAATTCGATGTTTGTCAACAAAAGTTCGTGACGGAGTACTGTCAAAAATGCAAGATAGGGCAAAAAATCTGACTTTTACGTATTTTTGCTTATAACTCAAAAACATAAAATTTTTTTGTGATAAACATTTATTGCAAAAAGAAAGTACATAAAATTTCCGACAAGATGTGTGAATAACAACTGTATATGTGTATGCATTTTTAAAAGAATTTGAATCGATGGTGTTTTGGGGGACATTAGAATGAAAAATTATAGCAGCCTTGGGGCCCGGGTTTTATTATGACTCATTCTGGAATAGCTTATTCCTTACAGAGAAATTAGCTCATATGGAAAAAATTAATAATTTTCAATTTTCAGCGCTGCACATAGGCTTTGTCATAGAAATAAAAACAAGTAGTGTATCTTGTAGGAAATTTTATGTAGGCTACTTTCTTTTTGCAATTAATATTTATCACACCAACTTTACGGTTTTTGATTTATAAACAAAAATACACAAGAAAATCAGATGTTTGGCCTTATTTTGCAATTTTGACAATGTTCCGTCACGAAATTTTGTTAACAAACGGATTTGGATTCAGCGCCCAAAAAAACATAAGAAACAACAATAATCAAACTTAACCCAAAACTTTTCCGCGAAAAGTACATGTTTACTGAACTATAAGCACCTCTTTTGATTGGTCCCAACAAAACGGAATCGAACCAAGAAATTTGAAGGATAGAAGTCTCATAGCATAGCCATCTTTAAACTAGAGATGGCCATGCTCATAGTGATAACCCAGGCCCTACCCCAACACTGCGGCAAAGTGAGTGTGCGGTCGTGAAGAGAATCTCCCAAGGACGTTTAGACCCATGTGTACAGTAACTCTGCCGTTAGTGACATAACGTTTTAGAGCGAGGTAAACCTACTTCTATGTCTATGAATTCTGTCATTGATTTTGGCACAGTTTATCATAATCGTACTAAATGTTTTTGTCGAAGAAATTTAATCTTCTGATATTTTAAGTGAGAAAAGGTTTTTGACATTTTGTAAGTCAGCTGTACTGTAATAACATATCCAGCTGTTAAGTTGATTACCAGCTGCTCGATCTTAACAAATCTAAATTATTCTTTTACTAGAAATATGAAGAATGTTTTACATGCACGTATGTGTATAAATAGAATCTAATCATGTAAATATTGAACGTGGGCGAAGCCACAGGTAACAACTGTTCTCTTTATATAAAGCCCAAACTACCCACCAACTTTTGAGAAAAGCATACGTCTGGCACACAGCAACCCTATATTTGAATGAAAGGTCTTGGCGGGAAAACCTCAGGAAACGTATTGGTTTTTTTTAGAAGATTGTTCACTAAGGGCACAAATATAAGGAAAAGGACTAAACAGCTGATACAGTTATTTTTAGTTACAATTATTTGTTTACTTTTTCCCAGCAAACCAGGGCACCATAAATCAAAACGTGTGGAAGCCGTCCTAGAGTGAACCTCATTTTGAAACTTTTCGTCTAATCTTCCATAAAAAAGGAAAAAGGTATAATAGATCACCATATAAACGGCTTGAAGTTTTTACGCGCATGAAATATATGTTACTAATAGAGGAAAAATATTAGTATTCTAATGACAATGTTCGCTTTTTTCTGCACTTAAGTAATCAGAAGAGCTAGGTTTATTTTTCACGCAGAAAGTAAAGAAAAGCGGCTCTGCTGTTAGTTTGTTCCATTTTTATCATAATTTATAAACTAATATTTATAGAAATTGCTTCTCTTACCCACCTTAGGGTTGAAACATATCACAATTTTTTAACTCTATCCTATACTCTTATATGAGTAATGTTATCGTGCTTACGTATGCTTGGTTGCTTGCACAATTATCTCAAAAACGGCTCCGAGGATTTCCTTCAAAGTCTGGAAATAAGTAATTTATGACTCAAAAACGTCTTTTATGCAGATAACTTGGCCAGAGAAAATCTAATAACGTAAGAAATCGAATTTTAAAGTTGTACAATTTTAACATTGGCCTTATGGGTTGCCGTGATAGCAACGAAAATAAGCAAGGAAAGTGTAAACAAATGAAGTAATCACAAACTGTTTGGAATCTACAGCTATCAAGGGAAAATACAACAGGTGGGATGAAGAGCCCATAGAGCAATAAAAAAGGTTTATATTTGTAAATTTTATGACATCGAAATATTTTATAGTAACTGGAAGGACTGGTAAACATGAAATAACACCGAGCAAGGTTCGGTCCAACAGGTACTTAATTTTAAAACCAAAATTAAGGCGTTAACTAACAAATTACAATAGATTTTATAAAGCAGTTTTTACATTTTTCACTCCCCAAACGAAGAATATCCTATGATTTCTACTTAAATGACACTGTTATGAGATAGCCAGTCGAATCGACGCTATCCAGTGGGATAGAGTCGTTAGCCTCACTAATGGGCTAATAGACTAATTAGGTAGGAGAGTGGTCAAGCTATCGTCCGACGTTGCCGCTGTTCACCCCATTAGGTTCTTGTCTTATGGCTCGCCAGAGCTTTCCCTAGTCTTTATAGACCTTACGAGTAGTAATATAGGATGAACGGTCCATGAGGAAGCAGTTAATACATCTCGTTACAGTTTATACAGTTTACGTTTTATGACCGAGCTTACGTAGTAGGTAGACTACAAGGTTGTTGAACTTCTAGTAAACGCTGTAGAGTTAAAGTCGTTTAAAGTCTTATTGCTGGATTGTAAATATTTTTCACCACACACCGCGACGTAATCACTTATTTTGCAAACGTTATTTGGTGGCCGAAACCAGCCCGTTTCCGCCTGAGGGCCGAAAACTTTCGGCCTTAGGACCGAAAGTCAGCTCTGTGATTGTTTAAACAATGACAAAGAAGTTGTATCGACGCTCATAACCTCGAAGTTTCGATCTCAAGTGTGTCAAATAAAACAACAGATTTTGTTATTGTTTTATAGGGTATATTTTTGTGTAGAGTGGTGGAAAATGGCGTTCGCATCTTGGCCGAAAGGGGTTTGCAGCTCACGATCGTTCCAAATTCTCGAATTCGTCTCAAATTTGAAACACGATCTCGAGCCTACAAAACCTAATTTTCGACCCTTCTTTAACCCCCCAAAACTTCTTCAACGTTCGGCCCTGAGCAAACTAGTATATTTTAAACTCAAAAACATAGCTACACTAATTTATCTTGAGGATAAAGAGAAATTCCCACCAACTGGAAAGTTTTAAATTTTAAAACGGTCGAATAATTAAAAGTGATCTCTTTTACAATATTTCTCATCAACCACATAGGAAAAGTTAGCCAGTTAAAGTTTCAAAAGGCTTCTTACAATTAATTAAGAAATAGAGTATAGTGCGACTCGAGTAACTTGACTGAGCTCGCCCATAAGACATATAATTATATATGTCCATTGTTATTTATATAGCAATGGACTTATAAGGCCAAGTCATTTGACTTCACTTGTAAAAATGAACTGCAGACATTTCTTCTCGATTGTCTGAGACTCCTTTAATCAAGGGAATGCAACAAAACCACAGTTAGAGTCCGAGTCCAATAACATGGCTTAGGACAAAGACTGTGAATTTTACCATTGCGTTTACGGACGTCATGGGCCACTACATTTGACCCGCCGTGTAAAGGAAACATACACGGAGAGCGGGGCTTCCTCACCGAGCTTCAAAAATAATATACTGGCTTTAAAATGTTCCTTTAGAAAATGAAAGAGAAAGAAGGAGCTCAGCTGGAAGTTGGTAGAAGAAGCTTAATTAGAAGTTGCTAGAGGAAGCTCAGCTAGAAGTTGCTAGAAGAAGCTCAGCTAAAAGTTGCTAGAAGAAGATCGGCTAGAAGAAGCTCAGCAAGAAGTTGCTAGAAGCTCAGCTAGAACTTTCTAAAAGCTCAGCTAGAAGTTGTTAGAATAAGCTCAGCTAGAGTAGCAAGAAGAAGCAAGGCTAGGGTAGCTAGAAGAAGCTCAGGTAGAAGTTGCTAGAAGGAAATAGCAGGAAGTTGCTAGAAAAAGCGCAACTATAAACTAAGCTATATGTTGCTAGAATAACCTCAGCTAGTTGCTAGACGAAGCTCAGCTAGGAGTTTCTAGAAGCTCAGCTAGAAGTTTCTAGAAGCTCAGCTTGAAGTTTCTAGAAGCTCAGCTTCAAGTTGCTAGAAGACGCTCACCTAGATATTCCTAGAAAAGATCAGCTAGAAGTTTCTAAAGAAGCTCAGCTAAATGTTGCTAGGAGAAGCTAAGCCTATGCAACATCTATGTTGCTGGAAAATAATCAGCTAGGAGTTTATAGAAGCTCAGCTAGAAGTTGCCCAAAGAAGCTTAGCTACAAATTGCTAGACGAAGCTCGGCTGGAAGTTGCTAGAAGACGGTTGCAGCAGGGTGCAGGGTGGTTGAAACGGTCGATGACGACATGAGCAGACGTGGACTAGACATTGAGTAAGAGGCCTTGGAACACTAACACAATAACCCTGAGTCCTGAGTGGCCGCGGCCTCTCCCTGCAGATCTGTGGCTGCGGTCTCTCGGCTGACGGAAAAGAAAGAATTCCACAGTGTTGCCGGAGAGGAATTTTACTTGCCAAATCCATCAAAAATCCCCACTTTTACCCTGTTTTTCGGCAATAATCCCCAGAAGTACCAAAAACCGGATAATTACCCGAGAAAACCACCTAATGACTCAAAACACCCAAAATCTGGTACTTTCCTAAAATTACTGAGTAAGGAGGGAAATCTTACATCAATAAACTGCACACTATATACCAAAATATGTCTATTTACTTCGAGTATTGTTCTCAAAACAATGAAAAGGAATTATTTTCTCGTCTTATACTATCAGTGGATATTTGAAGAGCAGATCATAAATCGAATATCCCAGACTTTACCCGACTTTTTATCTATTTAGGATGCCATTGGCAAAAATATTCCACCTCGTCTTCACCGCTTCTTTTTAAAAAAATTTACCTGTACATATTTCCGACTAAAAGTATCTCTAGAGTTTAAAAAAAATCTATGTAGTTTGTTCAAAATACTCGGTTTTACCCGTATTTATATACTGTATATATATATATATATATATATATATTTAGAATGCCGGGTGAACCCCCGCAGCCCAAGGCTAAAAAAATACATGACAAAAAGGCTTGAGTGTCCGACTAGTAGTGCGATTTATGTGTAACGGCACAGTTTACAATGAGTGAATTAACTTTTAACTTCAATTTAATTTTAGTTCTATGTATCATTTTACACGATTGATTTTATGGTATTGAAATAACATACACCTTAACAACAACAGATACTCAATAAAAACAACCACTCGACCACTCAATACCCTGATAACAGAGACTCTGTTTCGTTGATTATCGTGGTGTTCCGCAAGGGGCTCCTTTCAGACCCGCATTTTTCTTATTTCCTTACCAGAATTGAAGAACGTGGCAAAAATATTGTTTCTTTTGATTTTTTAAAATGGGAACAAGTGATTAAATGAGAAATCAATTATGCTATAAAAGTTTCACAATTAAAAAAGGTTGTTAGACTGTTTTTCTGTTTAAAAGAAAACCTAAACTCATTCCAATATACCCTTAAATATCAGGAAGCGAGTTGAATAACCCTTAAATATCAGGGAGAGAGATTACTTAGGGATTACATAAAGAAAACCATTAAGATAGGAGCTAACTCACCTACCTATTGATTACTGGCATATTAATTAATGATATGGACAAATTATTTAGCTGATATTTATCAGTAACAAAGCTTTCACGTAATTCCTATGATTTCGTCCATTTTACGCTCATATATAACTCATATTTACCTTAAGGTACCCCATGGTATTCAGTGTCTTACCTAGTAAACCACCCAAACGAAAGAGAAACGAATTTTCTTCAAGATCGAAGGATTATTAACTGATATTTCCTCATTGACTCCATCAATATGTGATACTGACCTCTCCTATTGTTACATTTAAATTCACGTCACTCAATCAATCTGGTCCCACCTTTCCGACTTTCTCTGTTCCAAAACCATAAATTATCTATGCAGATATCAGTTTTGCATGAGCTAGATACAGAGTTCACTTTCATTTCAGATTAGCCTAGGCTAGTCCGCTCCTCAAAGGACAGACTCAGACTTTTCAAATAAATAATAAATTATAAACGTGCAAGAATATACTTTGTTATCAGGCCTGATATTTATTTATGGTAATTTATTAGTTTGTTAATCCTTGATTGTTGTTGTTTCCTTAATCGTTATTCTTTAGGCAAAAGTTTGTTTTATATTCATAGTATGCTTAATGACACGATACCTGTTTTTAGCATCGTGTTGTTTTTCCTGGATCAGTATATTGATCTATTTTAACAGCTACTAGCTGTTGGTAACCCGCTTCGCTGGGTTGAGAAATCTTATGAAGGCCTGGACGTAATTTATTTGGAAGCAAGCATTATAACGTCTAATGTGGTATAAATTCAATATATTTTGATGTTTCTCCATACATATGTTTGAAAAAGCCGGGGGGTGGCATGGTGGTAGCAGCCTTATTTGTCCTTTCAAACAGCACATAATTTGTGTTTCCACTTTGAATTAATTTCTTTACTGTGCAATATCTACAATTTTGTCCATCTTTGCAAATTACTGAATTCGGTTGTTCAATAAAATCTATTTGATTGGAATAATGTGTCCTTCATGGTCCGAATCATAGTTCCCTGTCCTTTTGCAAACAGCTTGTTAAGTTGTTTATTTAAATCAGCTTCTTCTGTTTGATTCCTTTTTCGAAGGTTCTCCGTTACGGTATCTCTGTTCTGATTATTTCTTTCATCACCTTGTGCGCCTGTCTCCCTTTCTGTTCCAATCTGTTACGATAGTGTTTCTTGATGTGAATTTTCCTGTGATACCCTTAGATGTGTTTATTTTTCTTCGTTGTTTCATTTTTTCGTGCAATCTATCGTCTACGTGATAAGATACGGAATTGCAGACATTTTCTCTACATTTTGGCACCTTCTCATCTTATTTTTACTACCAACATTGAATTTAAAACAAAAAAATTAACTCTAAATTTTAGTGCACTTTATGTTTTTCATAACATAACCTAACAGTAAAAACATTGAAAACTTAAATAATAACATATTACTAAATAAGACGGTATTCACCTGATGTACAAAAACAAATTGTAGGTGCTGCATTCTGTTGGCAACCACTGTAACCACGGTAACCATTTCAAATTAAACCATATGTATTGATATAAACAAATAAAACCCAAAGTACTCACAAAATCCTTGACATAGGTCCCTTTAGGACGATCCTGTGCCTAAACCCTAAAATATATCGAAACCCAACTACCATAGGGCACATCATAAGATTCCAAGCTTTAATTTGATACCTAGATCAAGGGTCTACGACGTGTAGTTTTGGCTGTAGCACTAAATATACCAACACACAACTCTTCTTATATATATATATATATATTAATATATATTGATTAGTATATTTGATAACTGCCCTTGTCGTTGCATTGTTGCATATATATTTGTACAAATTCATTCTCCGATAAGTTATATTATTTTGTATGACTTAAGAGTCAAAGGTAATAGTGAAATAAATACTACAGGATAGCAGACGCATTGGCTAATGTTCGTAATCGAGTGTAGAATTATGAAAAAACGTATGTACTTTGAAAACTTTCAGGTCCATCATGAGATATAATTGGAAATTAACCAACCAATCGTGGTTATTTCCCGAATACTAACGGAAATTTTCAGACTGTTAAAAGACACTTTAAATGTTTCAATTTAGTTTCAAATGAGATCGTTTAGGTCGAATTGTCGAATTGAAATGTGTTGGGGTCACTGGACTGCAGATAATATCGGTGAGCGTTTAGCATGTGTAAAATAGTCTCCTATTTTGTGCTTGGTAGCAGACTCCATTTGGACAATTTGGACAATACGATCATGTCGCATGCATTAAACTGTAATATCTGTAACGTATGTTCCTCTGGGCGAAAAAGTTTGTTAAGAAAGACTAAAATGTGTTATGTGAAGGGTTTACCGTTTGGTGTAAAGGTGTTGTAATATTTTAGCGTATTTCCCCTTTAGGGAAGAAGCTATTACCGTAGGTCTCATGGTAATACCTAAGCTCGAGACCATTATAATGTTTCGTTTTGGGGCCACCAGAAGCAAACAACACCATTCGTTAGAATTTTTATATATATGTCTGTGAGCACGATAGCGGCCGTAAAAATAGTCCGATCTTAATAAAATTTGGTACAGACGTATGTAAAGTGGTAATCCCTCGTTCGAGGTCGTAAACCAACCCGATCGGACCACTGGAAGGGGGGGGGGGGGTAAAGGGGGATAAACCCCCCAAAAATGGGTTTTTTGAGTTTTTCACATAGGAAA
This sequence comes from Flexamia atlantica, assembly GCA_035578135.1. Lineage (NCBI taxonomy): Eukaryota > Metazoa > Arthropoda > Insecta > Hemiptera > Cicadellidae > Flexamia > Flexamia atlantica. The sequence goes on from JAQJVK010000020.1 coordinate 918,972, forward strand.
TAAAATTTATCGAATTTTTGATGGCACCATTGAATTCAGCTCAAAGAAACAAACAATTTAGTATTTTGAATCACTGCTGAATATGTCCATTGGTTACCAAGATATTGAAAGTGGTAAACACAGTACGTTGATCTACTAAATATTGAATTAAAACCACCCAGTTTTAATACACCTGTAGCAGAAAACCTGCATACTTTTTCCCCTTGTTATTCTCATGAAGCTTACCAAAACTTGTCAAATCTCGCTATGGTGGATTGAAATATGTTATTTTGCATTTGAAATTCGCTGAGTATGCAGGCGTGCTGCAACGGGGGTATTATATTGGATATCACCACTGTTTTTATTTCCCCAATTTCAAATCCGAACAACAGATTTAATTTCTTGGTCACCTTGGTTTCCAATGACTTATTATAATCACTGTATTTATGACAACATGCTCAATAAAGAACCCGAATTCGAGCTTACCTTTGGATTTAGCAGGGATCAAGCAGGGACAAGGCATTCATGTTTTCAAACCCCATAAAAAGCTAATTTCTCGTGAAAATTAAACCCACATATTTTAAATTTTCAGATTTTTTCAGAGAAAAGAGCTTTTATTGAATATGCCATCGCCTATTCAGGACAAATGCGTGACAAAATTAACTGCTAATCCACCCAAAAGCCTTTAATACGATTTAGGAACAAGCATTATCCGCATACAAACATTAGGGGTGTCCGCAAAGTCAGTCAAGTTTAAAAGAAAACTCTTTGTTATAAAACTTGTTATGTAGTTATAAACCTTTGTACCCAACCGTGCTATCAAAAATATTAATTTTTTTCAACTTGAAATTGTTCTTGAGTTAAAGATAAACCTGTTGAAATGATGATAATTCAAGCCATCTTTAATGTACCTTCATAACCTTGTAAATTTGATAACATATTACTTTTTAAATATATTTTTAGACCTTTAAAAATCCTACTTATCCTACTTATAATATTACTAGCAGAACCCGTGGCTTCGCTCACGATAAAAATTATCGTCTAACTTTGATATGAAGAATCTCGAGGACTGAATAGAAAATATTTATATCAAGGAATATGTCATGTAGAGATATGTTTGTTTTATGGCGGAATGTAGAATAAAATGTAGATACCACAGTAGGATGTAGGATACCACAGTAGATAGTGAAGGTTTTCTTTTCACCTTTATAACTCAAAAACGGCCAGACCGATTTTAACACCAAATGTATCGATTTTAAGGTACTTCCTTGTAGATTTACCATTACGTCCCTGGATTGCCTAGTAGGGCATCAATTAAGTACAGTAAAGGGCTGAATGTTCGAAACAGTTATGGTGCTATCCGTGGGCAGTATTTCAAACTCGATTCACTTAGTTTTTAACTTAAAATATGGACGGGTAGGAATAATTTAAGATCAACCACTGATTGCAGCATTTATTTTTCCGTGAAAAGCCGGGACACCGTCGAATTAGATGAAAAAGGAATTTGCCAAATTATTGTAACTGGCATGATTGTAATTAAAAACATGAAGGACGGCCTAAGGAAATAACTGTAGCTCCCGCTGCCTAAAAAGATGGTACCACATAATGAGCTTATGATTGAACGTATAAGGTACGAAACTAAACCAAATGTAACTTTTATATAGTACTAATAACCTAACAAAATCATCAAAACAACCATAAAACCATGATAAAAGGAATCAAATTATAAATCAGCTGTAACAACGTATCCGTTTGTGAAGCTAATATGCTTGATTGAATAAAATTGGAAATTTAAACAAAAGATCATCCATTACATTAACATGGGGCATTTTCAAAGCTTCAGCTCCACGAAAAACCTCTAAAAACCTCGAATTAAAAAAATCCGTTCTTGGTGAATGTCAACACTCTGTAAGGAACGTCCATGCAAATTTTCTAGGTTCTAGGTTAAGTAGTTTTGGCTGGACATAGGATAGGTCAGTGGTATTTGACAAAAATACAGTAGAAAAGATAGTATAGATATAACTTACAATCAGGGATTTGTATAATTTATAAATGTTTACATAAGTAGATCAAAGAATCATATCATTTCAGCACATTCTATTTGTGACTGAAAAACCACTGTTCTTTTCTCTTTCCATGTTTCCGGGATTTCGTCTCAGCCACAAAAGGCAGTATACTCTTCACGTTTAAAACTGCGTAACTCCCGCTACCGAAATATAGATGGTGCCACTTAACTAATTAATGGTGGATTTTATCTAAACTAAATGTAACTTTTATATAGTACATAATTATGTCCTTGAAACAAATCAACAAAAATCAATGAAGCCATGATCAAAGAAATCAATTTATTATCATCTGTATCAACGTATACATTTCCGAAGCTAACTACCAGCTGATTGTTTTATGAACATTAAAAATGTAAACAAAAATCGTCCAACATACTTTTAAATGGGAAAATTTGAAAACTTCGGCCTCGCCAAAAACCCCTTTATAATACGAATTTTGTAGAATCCATTCTTAGCGGATGTCTACGCCCTAAGAGGAACATCCATGCAAAGTTTCAAGGTTCTAGGTCAAGTAGTTTGGGCTGTACGATGTTTCCACTGAGTGGTATTTGACAAATATATAGTAGATAAATGTGAAAGTATTGATGTTTGCGTGAATATCTGTCTTTCAACCACGTTGAAAAATACTGGACCAACTGAGCTGAAATATTGCAGGAATAGAGCCAGTACAGAAAAGGACATCGGCCTATTCACTTCCTTAAAATCCCCTCGGGCTACGCCCCGTGAACATCCTTAGCTTCAATGTTTACTTTTTATAAGGAGTAAACATTCAAATAGTGAATTGTAAACAGCTGTGAATACTTAAATTTTAAAGTTCAAAGAGCAGAAGTAAGATCAGCTGTAATTTTTATCGTGAGCGAAGCCACGGGCAACTGCTAGTAATAAATAAAATAAACCTCATCAAGAATGAGTACCGGGACCTAAAAATCTAAAATCCGAGCAATGATCGTGATACAAAATTATATTAAACTCAACGAAACCATTTTACTTCGAGTAAAATAACAGTTTTGTGATGGTTGAAGATAGTGTTGACGTTGACAGTGTAAAATACAGCCGTAAAAGTGTATTTAAATTGCGGTTAACGGCGGGAGTAACTGACTGAGTGAGTGAGTGAGTGGGTGAGTGAGTGAGAATTGATCGCCGTGAACTTTTGATTATTTTAAAAAACTTTGAATCGAGTAGATTAAACTGGCTCGAAAAAGCTCGATACTAGAATACTTACACACCTGTATTGTTGGGTGCACGAATTATCACACTGCCAGTGCAGGCTGTGCACCCTAGAAGCGCGGAGAATGTGTAAGCTGGCTGCGGCCTCGTGTGTTTCAAACTCAGATCCAGGTCTAGGTCGGCGGCCCGCCAATATTATGCAAACTTGCTCAGTTCCATGTGACAGGCGTCAGTCAAAAGTGCCTGGTACTGATTGTGGAGAAAGAAGACATCTTGTCTTATCACGGTTCATCTCTTTCAGCCAAGTTGGTGTAGGTCAAGTTGTACATAAACTTACAGCGTACAAACTACAGTTGTTATTAATTAATTTTAGGTATTTGTGTCAAATTGTGGAGTGGTCTCGCCTACTTCACCTATTCTCTGTCACCACCAATAATATTTAGAAAACGTTTTTTTGATGAGACTTGCTTGTAACCCACCATTAAAGTCTCGGTACTTTAAAAAGCCGTTTAGCTCGAGTAAGTTGTAACATATTAGAGTATTTATAAAATAATAGTTTTTACTTTTATATTTTATTTAGCCTTCTCGGACAACCCTTAAAACTAGCAAATGCCTACATTAGTCAAGTATACACTCCAATTTTACTCAGTATCCTTTTGGTAACGTTAACCTAAAATCAAGAAATGATTTCTGTTGAAGATATAGGTATTCGAATTCGAATTAATGCTTAAAGAGTCTGAAGTAACTGCTACCTTTTTTATGGGTTCGCCCCATAAGAACAATGTTGATTTCAAACAGTTGCTACACCTTAATTTTCTGCTAAAAAGTAACAAAATTAGCGTCAATTTAAAGGTAATACAGTTATCTAGCGATTTGTGGAATTAAAATTTTTAAATTTCAAGCCATTTTTTGAAATAATTAGTCTTTTGATGTACACATATATAATTAACCACTTTACATCTATATTTAAAGATACAAATTGAAAGATTAAAAAAACTTCTTCGCAGTTCTCTCTTTGGTATTGACGAGAAAGGATATTCGTGAATCATAATCATATATTTGAAGGTAATCGAGCAGTTTGCATTCAAAGCCAAGCATGATCAAAATAAATAAGCATTGTTCTTATGAGACTAAAACCCAAAATGGCGGGAGATACTGCAGACTCTTAAAAAATAAGTTTTCTTTTAGTTAAAATAATATGAAACTACGTTAGCTGTTTCCTTTTAGAGGAAACCCGCTAGAATTACACCATCAAAAATGGGGCCATAGGATATATTTGCGCGGTTAATTGCCGATTTTAGACCAAAAAAAATTGTACTTTTCCCCTTTATCAAAAATGAGGATACAGTCGTTACGATTTAATCTCCCATCTAACTTATCGAAAACAGAAGATAGTTCTGTCCGCTACAATGCAAAATCCCCTTAAGTCAATGTACTGCGTTTAATTAATCTACATTTTCTATGACGAATCTATAATTTTTCTGCTATTGTGGGAAAGGATTAATGTTTTTTTGTATTTTTATTTTCTTTAACTAAAAATATATTTAAATTACATTTGGGGGTTTATATGATCCTTTTAGAGCCCAATAACTCTAAATTTGGTTAATGACATCCTCCCATCGAAAAAGATGAGATTAGGGGTACTCAGATTTTTTTGCCCAACGAATGTCTAAGATACGTATGATAGAAAAAAATGCACCTACCAAATTTTAATAAAACTGATTGAAAAAAGCGTCATCTTGAGTGCATGAGATGTTTAAAATCTTTTGAACAGACGGTGTTATTGGCATCTGGGGACCCAGAAACCAAAAATTAACAAGGTCTCATGCCTCAGTACCTCCTTACGTGTCACCAATAGCTCGCTATTCCAAAAGAAATTCGATAAAAACTGCGGAACAATGTCATCACCTTACAACATGCCTGTGAGTACAATCGGTGGCAGCGATCTCCTGTCTACTGTACAGTCCGACGTGAATGACGTGATCCAATCTCGTAAGCCCAATGCTAAAATCAACATCAAACTTACGGGCTGACTGAGCCACATAATTTGCTCCGACCTGTAGCGGTGTATACAGCGACCTTGGCGCTGTCTTCCTGACCAGGCAAATGTCAGCGATCGAACCAGTCTCCACCGCCTCATTTCACTCAGAAACTACTCTATTTCCCGCCATTTTGGGTGCTACTCTCCATTCCCAACCATTTTCGGGTGTATCTACTCTATTTCGCGTCATAGAGGGTGTAACTACTATATTTCCAATAATGTTTGGGTGTAACTACTATATTTCCCGTCATATGAGGGTGTAACTACTCTATTTCCCGCCATTTCTGGGTGGAACTAATCGATCTGCCACAATTTTCATGTGTAACTACTCTTTTCCCGTCATTTACGTGTTAAACTAGGTACTCTATTTCCCGCCATTTCGGGAGTAACTATTCTATTTTAAGGACCATCCTTTTTTATCACGAAAGGAATTTTATAACTTGTTAGATTTAAAATGAAATAAAATTATAAAATATTACAAAAATACTAGTGACAAAAGAGTTTCAATTTATTGAAATGAATATTCAAAAAAATCATAGGGAGAAAAAGATAAAGACATAATGTTTCATTACAATAATTATTACAAATTCAACAATTTCCACTTAATTAAAGTCATAAATATGGTTTTCTTTATCACTTGACTAGTTCATAATGAAGAAAATTATTCATCTTACCGTCGTTCATCTTGTTCAAATTGGGAGGTTTTACCGTCATATTAAGTTTCCTGTTTTAGTTCATGATCTGTTACGTTCACTGTCTTGAGGCACTTATTAACATGACTTTTAATCATTGTTAATTATTGAAACATTATGTGTAAGGGGCTTTAATAACTATATTTAAGATTGATCAATGAAATTACATCAAAATTATATAGTCTTTGGGAAAGGGAAACACTAAGAAAAAAATATAAGAAATTGAAAGAAAGGGAATCCTACATTTTATTTGGTAAAAAACAATATTATTGTATCAATAATAATCAAAGAAAAAATATCACATGTTTATAAATTAGAAGTTTTGAAAGAAACACATGGATTAAAAAATAAAACTTAAAATAAAAACAGTCAGTTAGGAAATGAAGAAATATAAATGAATTAAAATTATGTGATGACCGACACACTCTCTCTTTTTCTTACGATTGTAGTAAACACTGAACAACTATATTTCCCACCATTTTCGGGTAACTACTCTCTTTCCGCCATTTCCGGATTTAAAGCTTATCGATATACTTATACAGTCCAAGCCAAATAGCATGACCCATGCCGTCCGTGAATGCTAAAATAAAAATTGTCTTATGAGCGGATCGGACAAAGTTATTTTACGCTGAGTTTCGTTGTTGAGGCAACTCAACCATATATACTTTCTAGACCTACATACTGGTTTTGAAGTTTGAAAATTGTATTATACTGTATACCGATTTTTTAACTCTACCGATTTTACCGATTTGTACCGATTAATTGTATCCTATTCTAAGGTATACTCTTCCTATTTTTTTTATTTTCTATCTTCCCACTCTCTTATATGAGCAATGTTTTTTTGCTTTCTTGCTTGATTGCACAATTATCTCAAAAACGGCTCCGAGGATTTCCTTTAAATGCTGGTAATAACTTTTTATAGTCATGAACGTGTTTTAAACCGGTCCAATTGCCAGTATAAATCTAATTAGGTGAGAAAGTTAATTTGAAAGTTGTAAAATGTTAACGTTGTCCTTATGAGTTGCCATGTTGAATTAAAATCATAAACGAATAAACCGAATGAAATTGAACCATAAATAAATAGGAGAAGGGAATATATATATATATATATATATATATATATATCTTGGGGCAAGTCAACAAACAAAATAAATCTTAATCATACAATAAAACCGTAAACTTGCAATGTCGACCATGGAATCAATGCTGTGATTTGATTTATGAGTTCTTATTAAGGAGAAGGTTTCAACTGGGTACAAAAATATAATATGAAATATGTAAAAAACATAAGTTGGTAGCGTTTTTAAAGCACTGACGGTGACTGTTATTAATCAAAGAAAGTAGCTTCCTTGGCAACGATTTAATTTTCTTAAAAACCAAGGAGACAGGGGTGAAAATTTATTAAAATTCATTGTCTACCGACAGCTTTTTTCAGAACGTCTACTTTTGACTGTAGAAATTGAGATTAAAAATTGTAATCAAATAATGAAATGTATAAAAGAAAATTGCAGAGATGAAAAGAGTGTTGATGAGTGAAATTTCACTGGAAGATATATATAATGATGGTCAAATATCTAACAAAGATGACTAAAAAATGTTTTATTACTTTTCTGTGACTGCAACAAACATCTACAGTGTTTACCCCCCCCCCCTTCCCCTAAATTTGGATAAAGAAGTCTATTGAAACTTGAAAGGTAAGAGTAGGTAGTCTGATAGAAGTGGTGACGATGACCCATAAGGCATCCTTGGAATACTATAATCCGTTACTAGACCGGTAAGTACTGCTTTACCGGACGAGCATGTTAGTTCCCGTGCGAGCCAGAGACGAGTCTGAAGTAACCAATAAAAATTTATTAAATTAAATTATTGTCAGTTTGCTGCAATCAGCTGATTGTTTACTTTTACTTTCATTATTTTTGTTTCCTAGTGCACGGTGAATTTACTGTACACTGATGGTAAATTTACCTTGGCGTTATCGGCAAAGAGGAACTTTCCAGCCAAGAGCAAGGCAGAGAAAACATGTTTCTGTGTAGTATGATGTAAAAGTAAATTACAATAGTTGTATTCATGCAATTTAATTTTGTAAGGGATTCGTTACAATGTGTGGTAAAATTCATCGTTAGAGCAAGTGGCTCACTGCCATATAATGTATGAAATGTAGGAGTTGACTGGAGATGGTCTGTTACAGAACCGAAATCGGTCTAAAGTATTACATATTTCAATGACATTTATAAACTTTACCAAAAATTGGGTAAGTTTTTCCATTACAATATCAAGAGTTAAGGATTCAGCAATTAACTGAAGTGGTTATTCTTCCCTGATTGCTTTTCGGCATAACAAACTAAACGTAACATCTTCTGTACAAATAATTGTAAGAAAATTTAAGAACTCCTTGTAAATTAATTCAGAATAAAGTAAATACCCCCGTTGCAGCAGACCTGCATACTCAGCGAATTTCAAATGCATAACAACATATTATGCATTATGCATCAAACATAGCGAGATTTGACATGTTTTGGTAAGCTCCTTAAGAATGAGTATGCAGGTTTGCTGCTACGGGTATACTAAAACTGGGTGGTTTTAATTCAATATTTAGTAGATCTGAACTAGAAGAAGCTATTTACCAAGTTTTATCAAAATATGTTGAGAAATAACCGAAATATAGAATTTTACTTATTTCCCATTGGGACAACGTACTGTGTTTACCACTTTCAATATCTCGGTAACCAATGGACATAGAGTAGTGATTCAAAATTCTAAATTGTTCGTTTTTTTGAGCTGAATTTAAGGGTGCGAACAAACATTCGATATTTCCCTACGTAAAAAACTCAAAAAACCCATTTTTGGGTGCGTTTATCCCTCTTTACCCCCCTTCCGGTCGTCCGATCGGACAGGTTTACGAACTCGTCCGAGGGATTACCACTTAACATGTCTGTGCCAAATTTCATTAAGATCGGACCATTTTTACGGCCGCTGTCGTGCTGACAGACACACACACAGACACACACACACACACATATATATATACATTAAAGAGAGAAAGAAGTTCCTTAAGTACCCTTTTTTAAACATTTTACTATACACAACGCGTTCCGGAAATTATTCCATGTTCAAGACACTTGAAAATGGAATAATTCCCGAAACGCGTTGTGTATAATAAAATGTTAAAAAAAGGGTACTTAAGGAATTTCTTTCTCTCTTTAATTACAATAGTAGCCCTAGAAGTGAACATTAAAACAATATATATACATATATAAATTCGAACGAATGGTGTTTCCAGCTTCTGGGGGCCCCAAAACAAAAAGTTATCATGGTCTCGGGCTTAGGTCTTACCATGAGACCTACGGTAATAGCTTCTTCCCTATAGGGGAAATTCGCTAAAAACCGTCCATTCTGGGAATCAAAGCAATTACTTGTTTGATGCCGCACCTCCGTAACGTAGACTCCCACGCACACCACAATCACTGTTATGCAGGATCTATGTGTGAAGATAACCATGAATGTACCCGTTAATGTCCTATTGTAGGCTGGGCACTCCCGCCAGACATTGGAGAAAGTGTCTGATACACAAGTGTTAATGAGGTTTATCGTGTAAAATATAATTGTGTTTGAGAATTTGCTAGAACCTCAATCAAGAAGATGTGATTCAAAATTGGCTTTTAATTCGGTGGGTGGGTAGCTAATAGTCTAGGGAAATAGGTAGAAAATACTCTAGGTAGGTAGATAGGTAGCTTATACCTTTGGAGATAGGTAGCTAATAATATTGGTAGCTAGGTTAGATAGCTAATAATCTAGATAGATAGATAGATAGATAATACTCAAGGTAAATAAGTAGATAATACTCTAGGGATTTAGATAGCTAATAATCTTGCTAGCTAGGTAGCTAATACTCTAGTTGGAAATATGGCTTTAGGTAGATAGGTAGCTAATACTCGAGGTAGATAGGTAGCTAATACGCTAGGTAGATAGGTAGCTAATATGCTAGGTAGATAGGTAGCTAATATTGTAGGTAGATATGTAGATGATACTGTAGGTACATAGGTAGGTAATACTGTAGGTAGGTATGTAGCTATCTTGATAGATGGCTATAGATAGGTAGCTAATATTCTAGGTTAAGGTAGGTAGGTAGCTTATAATCTAGGTAGATAGGCAGCTAATCTATTGGTAAGTACCTACATGATACCTGTACATGAAGAGTGTTGGTACCTAAATGGACTTATGTTCTCGCCTTGATAGATATGATGCTAATGCTATAGGTAGATAGGTATACCCTTAAGAACCTAGAATATGATCTAAAGCATATATTTATTTTTTTGCTTCTAGTAATTCACAGCAGTGATATTTTCCCAAATCATAAAACGCGAGAGAGAGTTTCTTTCTTTTCTTTATCATAACTCGATAACGGACTAACGGATTTTAACGTTTGAGGTGTCAATTTGTTTTATAATTTGCCAGAACATCTCAAAATGTTAAGGAAGGGTCCCATTTTAGTACGATAAAAGACAGAGTTCTCTAGTACGATAAAAGACAGAGTTCTCAGAATATTCGTCAACATTGGATCAAACTCAAGACACTGTGGTTAACAGTTAAACAAATTAATGTAATTTGAAATAGTTCTAAGATTAACCAAGTATTGTTTATTATTTATCTTGCAAGGCCGGGACACAAGCTAGTAATAATTTATTGGATTTTAGTAATTTATTTACATAGAAACCATAGCTAGTTACTTTCTTTCTAGCATGAAATTTATTTGACCTCGTGTTGAGAATGGGATCAACGGCTCCTTCAATAATGATTATTTTGTATCTACTAGAATTGCGAAAATTGAAGTAAAGATGTTATAACCAAGGCCACACTAAAATACAGTAAAGATATGTAGTGTGGCCTTGTTATAGCTATAGTTTGTTTCTACTTACAAACTACTGATAAAAACAATGTAAAAACTTATCAGAAATTGAGTAACGAAATATACTTTGTTGTAAGCGATACAAAGGTTTTGAGTATTTAGCAGAAAGCAGGATGATAGGAGAGCTCAAATTAAAGGTCTTGATCCCTTTGATTAAAAAAAAATTATTCACTCCAAAAATTCTCTCAAGCTCTGAAGTTTCAATGTTGGATCCTTAGACCAAATAAAGCAAACGTGTCTATCTTAAGTTGAAGTAATTAGTATTATGCAGGATGAATATTTGAAGATAACTATACTGTAACATTATAGTCCAACTCAATTAACTTAATCCACTGCACTCAAAAGTATTTCGTTAATTTTAGCATTAGTCTTACGGACGGTCTGGGCCGTGTGAATTGAGTTGGACTGTAATGTTCTATTGTGGGCTTTGCACTCCCACCATTGGAGAAAGTGTCTGATATAGATGTGTTAATTGACTTTTGTTCCGTTCAAGAGTATACAATTCTAAAAGCTGGAATTTCTTTCAAGATTGCAATTTAGTTGAATTTTAATTTTCTGGATTTTTTGTGTTGTAGGTAAAAAAATAGTTATTCCAGGATTGTTAAGTTCAGTAGTACCGTTTATTCTTCAAAATGCAAATGGTTTTGATGTTTTATTTATAAGTTACGGTTGACTAAAGTGCCTTTTAATCTGGTTAATTTTTAACATAGTGCCAAGTCAAAAATTGACATTCATGAAATATTTCTTGACCGAGCTTATTATTTTACAGTAACTATTTCACTGATGAGCTGTACAGTACGGAAGGTGTTCCATATTGTCAAAGTCATTTGAAATGTTAATCTTCTAGAGGATTTCTTTAGTTTCTAATGTATCAATCTGAAAACACTTAGTGAATAAATAGTACTTTACAAGAAGTTTGTAGCGTTTCGAGTGAGCTATTACGTCAGTACTTATCGTTCTTCGTATCTTTGTGTATGTGCTTTAAGTATATTTCTTGTCAAAGTTGAGTTATTTTAACTTGATGACTTCATCCCTATGGCTGCATAATGTTTTATAGAGGCAACAAATATTAAAAACTATACATCAGGAAATCCCTAATCACAGGACCTGCCAATTTATTTCACCAGACATCTTATAAATTCCCCAATTAAACTAATTACCTTCCTACAATAACTCAAGGCCTCTGAATTCCACTAACCACCCTAGAAGCCATCGATTTCTTTTAGCAGATTATTCTTCCCTTTATTTTTGTCACCGACGACACTACAGTACTACCAATTTTTGTTTTGTATAGGTTGTTCGATGTTGACGATGTTCTACGTAAGAGGTGAACTGCAGCCATAGAAAACTGAATCAGTTAATGTTAGTACTATTCCAGTTTTCTATGATGCGACATTCGATCATCATCCTTAAACTGTCCCAGCGCCCTAACTTTCCTTTTGTTTTTTTCATGCGCATTTCTTTTTCTTTTAAACATTATATTTTTGAAATAATTCTTCAACGCTATTTTTTTCTAAATAGGCTCCCATACATGATTATGTGACTAAAACACTGTAAAATTCATGATAAAATCAGTTTTAATAGAAATTCACCCCTAAGTTTCCTAGGTTTTGAAAAATTGTTATAAATCGTTTCCAAGAAAACTGTTTCATTCAATAATAATATCCCAGCCTGTTGCTATCAGTTTTACATGACGACTCCTTACATCGCTCCCCAAACTGGGACCTCACAAGTAAATTCCTCGAACGAAAGCAAGAGAATCCAATAAAACCGGACATTCGTCTGCCTGGTCGGATAACCGGGAGTGACGGTTTAACGAGGGGTGTCGATCGAGGTTTTACTACGTACTGGAGGTCATCTCGTCTCGCCGTAAGATCGGCACATCTGCATAAAACAGTAACTATAGTCCGCGTCGAAGTACGTGGTCCAGGATCCAGGATGTCCCTAAGCCCAATACTAAAATGAACTCTAGTCTTACGGGTGGCCTGGACAATGTCTTTTTATTTTTGATTTATATTTATGTATTTCATGAACATTAAGAACAGTGATTTGTCAAATCACAATAAGTAAAATCAAGGAGTTATATTTTTTATGCATTTCAGGAATTCTTTTATAGTGTACACAGGATTCTTCAACAGGAATTCTTGAAGCGAACTCCTCAGTTAGTTGCCAGTCAGGTTCCGAAGGTGGTCAGGAAGGAGGTTTTTCAGCTGTTGGCCTTTGCATGATGGTGTGTTCTCTTACAGGGCTGATCTATGTTGAGGTAGGCATGGCGTGAGCGTGTTTGGGGTAGTTATGAAGGTCCATGTGAGTTTGCAGGTTTAGTTTGTCAACATATAAAATTGCTTCATAGATATATAGTGCAGGTAATGTGAGGATGCCTAAGGTCTAATACTAATAGTCTTGTCGATAACTTTGCTGCGGCTTCAGGTTTGCAATGGCCCCCTAACAGCCTTCTTTTGCAGTACAAGTATTCTGTTGAGATTTCTCGAGGAGCTTCCCCAGATTGTTTTGACTCAGGTATAAAGGCGGATTTACACGGGTCGAGTGAAACTGGGCAAATTACCAGTCGAGTAGTTTTTTCGTTTCCCTCACCTTTATTTCAATCTAACTGATGACACAAGAGTTACACATACGGTTGCAGACGAGTTTCTATTTCTGAATCTGTGAAAATCACTTAAGTCACAGTTGCCTGCTTTACTCCTAATAACGCTAGTTGACTCGTCCAGACTTATTACACGAGGCGACTTAAACAGACGAGTAGCAACTCGCCCGCCAACTCAAACCGCGTACATCCGCCCGAGGCCGGTTTACATTGGTCGAGTAGAAGGTGAGAAGAAAGGCCAGTTAGTAATCGACCGCCAACTCGCCCAGTGTAAATCGACCTTTGTAGGGCCACGTCACACTAGTCGAGTAGGAGGGCGAGTTAGAAGGGCGAGCTAGACTCGACCAACTCGACATGAGTAAACCGACCTTTCTCAAATGGGCGAGTCGAGTTGACAATTCTAAACAAAGGGAATCAGCTGATCCTCGCAACTTGGGCAAGTGACTCGGCCGAGTTACTCGACCAATGTAATGTGGTGTGGAGAGCGGTGGTCACTGGTCAGTCTAGGATTGTGCGGTACAGTCGGAGGTCGGCATCGCTTCGGCACATCCTGGTGTGGGGAAAGTGCGGCGCATCTCCACCTTTCACTGGGCAGCGCCACACCGCCGCACTGACACACACCACGGGGCATTTTTCTTTTTTTTAATTTCTGTCTTTTTCTTTCCCCAAGTACCTATCTTCCGACATAACTTGGTTTTAAATTCCGTCATCCTTTACATGTTATCTTTTTTTACTTTTGGGCATTCCTTATTTGTTAGCGAATTTCCCCTATAGGGAAGAAGCTGTTACCGTAGTACTCATGGTAAGACCTAAGCTCGAGACCATGATAACTTTTCATTTTGTGGCCCCCAGAAGCAAAAAACACCATTCGTTCAAATTTCTAGATATATATATATATATACTAGCTGATCAACACGGTTTCAGCCGTGGAAAAACATAAAAACTTCCCCTGTCTTTTTTTAGGATTTAATTTGTCATACTTTTTAAGGTTACCATGACAACCTTATATCCTTCCCTATAATTTAACATTAAAACTTTGAAGTACCATAGGGCAAAACCCCTTTGGAATTTTGTAAAACCATTTCTTAGTGTGCATCTAGGACTCAAGGGGAGCACATGTGCCAAATTTCAACTCTTTAGGTCTTATAGTTTTGGAGATTTGCTGTCCGATAGAAAACCCCTTCTCCTTTATATATATAGATATATATGTGTGTGTGTCAGTAAGCACGATAGCGCTCGCAAAAATAGTCCGATCGGAATGAAATTTGGCATAGATGTGTAAAGTAATTCGGATGAGTTCGAAAACCAGTCCGATCGGACCACTAGAAGGGGGGGTAAATGGGGATAAACCCCCCCAAAAATGGGTTTTTTGGGGTTTGTACATAGAAAAATAAAAAAATCAAGTTTTGGTAAGCACCATTGAATTCAGCTCGAAAAAACAAACAATTTAGTATGTTGTATCATTTCTCTATGTCTATTGGTTACCGAGATATTGAAAGTGGTAAACACAGTACGTTGTCCCAATGTTAACCTTATGGGAAATAAGTAAAATTCTATATCTCGCTAATTTTTCAACATATCTTAATAAAACTTGGTTTGTGGTTTCATTTAGATGAGATTTAATGTATTTTAGTCTAAAATCACCGAAATTTCCATTTTTGTGGCAGCAATCCTGCATACTCATTCCCCATGTTATCCTTATGGGCAATAAAAAAAATTCCATATCTCCATTATTTCTGAACATATCTTGATAAAACCTGGTAATGGCTTCTTTTAGATAAGATCTACTAAATATTGAAATAGTATAAAAACATTTAGGGTAAAACACCCAGTTTTAACATGCCTGTAGCAGCAAACCTGCATACTCACTCCCCATGTTATTCTTATGGGGATTACGAAAACATGTCACATTATCTCACTACATTGGATGGAAGTATTTTTTTGCATTTGAAATTCGCTGAGTATGCAGGTCTGCTGCAACGGGGGTATTTTTACTTATGGGCATTCCTTACTTTTTTTTTGTACTAATAACCTATCTTAACTATCATAATCTCTATCTTTCGTTCTCTCTCCTTCATCCTCCAACCTTCGAATCTTCTTGTCACCCTCTTTCCATTACTAGGTTCAAGCCTTTTTCCCCTTCCGCTCTCTTCCCCCGAAGGTCGCTCAGATTACTAATCCCCTTCAGCAGGGGCTCCGATGCTGCAGAATCCTTCCAGGTAAGTAGATAGCTTTGTAGAGTAGCTTGTAGACTTAGTTATGCTTGTAGCTTGTCGGCTTACCTTTAGTGTAACTTGTAACTTTAGGCAAGGGTAGCTTGTAGAGAAACTTCTTATTCGCGTGACTTAAAATATCTAGATTTATTGGTCCATTATTCATAGTCTACAAGTCCCTTCTAGAGTGAATTTCTTGCATCAAACATTTTTCTCGCGGTGTTCTCGCTGCGGACACCGGTCTGACACTTAAATGGAGCCAAGTGGTAAGCTTATTGGAGCGGGTTAGTTCGATGCACTTTATTCAGATGGCGTTGTAAAAACATGGCTTTCTTCTTCTTCACTGATTCAGCCAATCAGAACGACGATAACGATCTGCTAACTTCCTAATCCGTTTCCTCTGATTTTCTATCATGACGCGACGTGTACACAACCATAACGAGTTGGAAATAATTTGAGTGTGGGAAAATACCTAAAGTACGTTTGCAGAAAGTTGTTCTAGTGTAAGTTGTTTCGCGAAATACCGTTCTGCGTGATTCATATTGTGCTTAAAGCTATTGATGGAAAATAAATACGTAGATGTTTACATAAAAGCACATAATAAAAATTAACTAAGTCAATTTTTTATAAGTGCTTTTATGTAAACATCTACGTATTTATTTTCTATCAATCGCTTTAAGCACAATAAGAATCACTCAGTACAGTATTTCGCGAAACAACTTGCACTAGCGGCAAACGTACTTAATCAAAACAAATCGGTAAAGTCATTAAAATTGAAAGTCTAGCAAACAGAACAAGAAAACGTCAATATAAACAAAGCAGACGACGACGATCGATATGTCGCATTGACAACGATCGATATATCGCATCGATCTTTTTAGTTCGTAGCACTTTATTCAGATAGCGCTGCTGTTCCCTTACCACCGAGTTAACATGGGAGTGCCAACTCTTTACGAAGTTCATTATTACTCTATGCTGCGGATGAGTGAGCTGATGTTCTATAGAAGCGGTTCTCCTACGTTTATGATGTAGTCTGTTAGCAGATCTCTTTGATCTTCTTGTGATGGCATGTGGTGGAGAGTCTTCCTCGCCAGTCTTCACAGAACGTGTCGAATGTTGGAGGTCGAACATTCGACTTCTTTCAAATGTTGGAGGTCGAAGATTTCTTCCAGGTTTGGCAACATGTTGTAGGTAAATCTCCCTGTATTTGCTGTATCCCATTCTTCCTGCCACGCTATTTGAAATCTCGTTCTGAGATCGTGTCGGTTTTCTTGAGTTAGTCCTCTTCTTGAGCGCCAAAGTTCCAAGGGTACTTTGGTATTATACGGAGGCCACCCTTATACAGCGCGCTGCGGCGGTAATGTTAGGTTAGGTTATCATAAATATGTCACTAGGACTTTCGTTTCGTTACGAATCGAATGATACCAAATGAGTCATACCTTCGCCCGCCAAATCCCCTCCAAGTAGGCCTAGGTCAGGTTGCTGACCGGAGTGTGTGCATCACTTGCCTACAGGATTTGGCGGGCAAAAGTATGACTCATCCGGTGTCGTTTGATTTGTAACGAAACAAAGAAAGTCTTTCTAACATATTTATGATAACCTAACCTAACATAACCGCCGCAGCGCGCTGTTTAAGGGTGACGATCGGGGTTGCCGCTAGCGGCGGTGACGCTTTACCTCGCCGACATCGCTGCCTTCTGGGAGGCAGAACACAAAGACCGCTCATCATAATTATGTCAAATTTGCACAGTAAGTCAATTAAAGTGTGTTCCCTCCAATGATATAGTTATTTTTTGTATCCAGTCAAAAAAACTCTCTAAAAATAGTGGCCTCCGTATAATACCAAAGTACCGTTCCAAGTCTAGCTTAAGCTTGAGATGTATGGGCATACTATTGGTTATGGCACAGACTGCCTGAAGCATGTTGTTCTGTAGGCTCCACGGAACACACCGCCATACACCAGGGGATGGCGGGTCTTTGATCGGAACCATTAATGTCGATTCATGCGATAAATCGAGTGCAAAATATCGATATTTCAGATATATTGAAAGAAATAAAATCTCTAGAGAAAAAGAAAAGTATTTAAAAATATGAATTTAAAAAAGTATAATGCTTATGAAAATTCGCTTACGGGTTTGCTACTACGGGATTCTTGTTTTCCCAAAATATTACTAGAGAAAAATGTTTTCACTAAAAAACGCAAAATATCGTGTGACAAACAATTTTGACGCCTAAAACAGTTACAATAATAATAGTACCTTCAATAAAATTTGTGAATACTCCATAATCAATTTCATGATTTCAGCTGGGAAATTCCGATTCAAGAGTTAAGAAATTCAAGTTCAACACACTCTTGAGTTGGGAAAATCAACTAATCTCTCCCCTTGAATTTTTTAGCGGGACACCACTGATTATCCTATACTGTATTTAGTTCTATCAAATCAAGTATTGGCAGTTGAGCGAAAGTCAGTGGCAAGAAGGGAGTGCGAAGTTGAACCGGAAGCGGAAAGTGGCAGGAGTTGACACTTCCAAACTAGACCTTCGCCTTCGCCCGTTCTGCGATTATAAGTCCAACAGCCTGTTTGTTTCTCGCTAATGGCTTGATTGTTGAGGTTATTTTAGAAATAGGCTGTTAACGCGTTAACGCTCTTCTGAATAGGTTCAAGGCCTCAACATGAAAATCTGCAAGTGGGAATATTGTAAAGGTGGAGAGGGGAGGCTGTATCGATACAGACATTATAATAATATCTTTATTTTTCAAAATTATACAATACCATTGTGATATAATCATCTGTATTTTAGAGCACATGTTATGAAAACAAAACAATGTTTGTTTACTTTTTGACTTATAGTTTTCACAGTTAAAATAAAACTTGTATTTTTAGTTTAATGTAATTATTTTAGTAATTACTTTACAATGGCGCTGCGGGAAAATGTAAACGAAGATACATTATCAACATTGTCAGCAGAACATACAGATGCTAGAGATCTGAACTGGACCTTTATCATACAGAGTTATGATTGACAATCTAGAATACAGACAACATGCTGACCATTTGAGAACCCGCACATCCAAGCAACGTGTTACTTTCAATCCACGCAGTCAACACTCAACTTGTGAACAGCTACGAGGTAACGACACTACAAATAAAAACGACACTACAAATCAACAATTAACTAGAAAGTCAGATCGAACCATACGAAAACCCAACTACTACCATAATGAGTATTAAGTGTTCGAGAAAAGGAAGGGGAGAAATGTGATATAATCATCTGTATTTTAGAGCACATGTTATGAAAACAAAACAATGTTTGTTTACTTTTTGACTTATAGTTTTGACAGTTAAAATAAAACTTGTATTTTTAGTTTAATGTAATTATTTTAGTAATTACTTTACAACCATACACTTTCATACATTGCTGAGCCAAGGCACATGAATACAATAAGTACAAAATAAATTTACACTATATAATAAACACAAATATGAAGAGAAAAAAAACAATAAAATAGAATAGCCAGGCTGACATTTTTAATTCAAGACAAGTCACTTGATTTAATTTAAAATTGGAAAATAAATTTTGCTTCCAAGGCATAAGCCTGATTGGAAGACATTCACATTATTATACATTTAATAATGACAGTATTTAACAAATATACATAACAAAAGATAATTTCAAACTCAACGATTTCTTAACATAACCTTTTAAAAACATAAACCCAAAAATGATAGAAAAACCCCTACTTAAACCACAATTAATTGTTATAAAAAGTTTTGACTTTGTACTGCTAAAAAAAAGTTTCATAAATACATTTCTTGCATAGAAGTATGATTAACTAGCAATATAAAAATAAATAAAAAATATGATTCTACAACAGTAATACCTCTTACTAGCACTACTAGCTTGAAATGTACTTAGATATTTAACCATTCATACAACAATATATACGTACTTAAATATATACAACACCAGCACAAATAACACTTATTTCTATAATGCATTAAAAAACACAACTTCAAAAAATCATTTACTCCAGAATACTAAAACAAACTTTATCAATATCCTCTAAATTACTCAACCATTCTTTCAGTTTTAAAATAAATCTTTTTAAACTATTTTCATCTCTTATTTTTTTAGGAATGTTGTTAAAAGTATTTGGAGCCAAAAACTGCATGTTTTGGTAAAGAATGTGTAGTTGGGTTTAGGGACAGAATATTGTGATGTGCATCTAAGTCTATTCTTAAACTCATTTTCATCATTGAATTATTTATGTTTCTATTGAAACAAATTTTTTCTCATTACTGTTTTGCTCGTTTTTCGTACGGTTAGACTGAATAATAACATGGTTGCTTTGGAAATCAAATAAAAACCACCAAAATTAAAAAAGAAGTCATAAATAAGTATATGCATAACTAGCCTTCGGGTTGACGTCCAAGGCGATTTAACGTTAATAGGCCTATGTGCTGCATTGGTTCAAGCTCTACCTTTGTTTTACCAGTACTTAAATAAAATAGATTACTAATAGTCCAGGCAATGAATGCTCAAAAAGAGGTATAGAGGGAATTGCATGGATCACAATTTTTGACTTTGTAACTTTGTTTGGACTAGTTAGGAGGAAAACATATCAAAAGTCCCCGCCCTTAGCCCTTGAGCCGGCTGGGCTGGAAGGGCCTAAAGGTACAATTTTTTGGTTTTTCCTACATATCTTGAAAACTATCAACTTTTAGTATTCCCTATTAAATTTAAAAATTAAAGAAAATTAAATTTCCTGGTAAGAAAAATAAATAATATGTTTACTTTGGTCCAGCCGTTTACAAGGTAAGCACTAATTTTATTAGTATTTTTTTTTAATATCCCTTCCATAAGAAATACATGTAAATTAGAGGGTAACTTAGATGCCCAATTGGACAACGCTTTTTTCACCTAAAGGAAAATAAACAGCATTCAGGAAATATTGACAACATTTCCAGTAATTTGACACCTCAGTCATAAAAATTGGTCTAAAATTAAGGTGTTGGCGAGCTTACAAAAAACGTTATTTTTCAAGAAATTATAACAAATTGTAATAATTCCTACCAGATTGTAATAATTCGGTACCAGATCTCGAAAAGTCGGGAAACTTGTTTTCTACTAATCAGTGATGGCAAATCGAAAAAATCTAAATATAAACAGACTTTTGCAAAAAGTTTGTGGAACCTTCAGCCTTCAGACCTGATGCACGAGTCAAAAACCGTGGCCCAGGCTATCCGTAATCCCAATGCTAAAATTAAGATTAGTGTTATATTTGGACTGGCCCTTATCATTTGCCATGATATACAGGGTGTTGATAAAAAACCCTTCAGGACTTCGGGATATGGTTACTTACACCAAACCTAAGAAAAAAGTTCCTGTAAACATGGGTCCTAATATGCTCGGTCATCCGTCTGTCGGTCTGTATGTGTTTTTAACATGATTTTGCATAGCTTTGGAACTACAAAAGATATAAACTTCAAACTTGGTATTTATATGCCAACTATTAGGACCTATTTTGGTGCGAAGTATCAAATTTCTACTTTGTACCATTTCAAAATGACAGACATTTTTATATTTTAAAACTTAATATCTTAAAAACCGTACATTTTTCAAAAATTGGACAAGATACAAAAAAGCTGCAAAATTTTATTTCCTACAAAAAATATAAAGATTATTAAGATCGAACAATAACTAACGGAGTTTTTGCAATATTTCTAGCAGAATACATACTAATTTATGACAGTTATAGCAAATATTCGCATTGTTTTGTTAGAAAGATTGCAATAACTCCGTTATTTGTGATTCGATCTTTATGATCTTTATATGGTTTTGTAGAAAATAAAATTACGCAACTTTTTTGTCTCGTGTACAATTATTGTAAAATTTACGGTTTTTAAGATATTAAGGTTTAAAATATAAAAATGGCTGCCATTTTGAAATGGTACAAAGTAGAAACTTGATACTCCGCACAAAAATAGGTCCTATTAGTTGGCATATACGTACCAAGTTTGAAGTTGATATCTTTAGTAGTTTCAAAGTTATGCAAAATCATGTTAAAAACACATACAGACCGACAGACGGATAACCGAGCATTTTAGGACCCATGTTTACAGGAACTTTTTTCTTAGTTTTGATGTAAGTAACCATATCCCGAAGTCCTGAGGTTTTTTTTTATCAACACCCTGTATAATCCACCGGCCGGCAGTGCAAGCCTCAGAGGAAGAGCGCCACAAGAATTTCGTGGACCAGGAATGTCACTTTCCATTGTGTGCTTTCACTTGCGATCGGACCACTGTGATTACTTTAATTCTTCACATCTTCTCGCAAATCATTATATCGATTAAGAACCAGCTTAAGAAGCGATGTTTCTTGGAAAACTTTTCCCAAACTCGTTAATTAGCGTTTTATTGCAACGAATGTTTTAAGACACTTATTTAAATTTAGCCATTCTATTGGCGATTCTCAAGCACTTAATGAGGAACGAAAGGGAATGACATTTTCAGTTTTAGTTGTTAAAAGTAAAATACATCCTACTAATATTAGTAAACAAGTAATATTAATAAACCTTATTATTATATAAATAAATGTGTGTAAGTCTGAAGTTCAATCACGTGAAAACTACAGGACTGTTTGAGCCGAAATTATGCAGGAATAGAGCCACTATAGAAGGGATTGACATGGCCTCTTTTCATTTGGAAACTTCATTAGCGCTTCGCCCCACTGGCTTCCAAATTAACCATTTTATTCTTGTTCTTATACAAATATATTGTTTACGTAAAAGATTACCAATTACATGTTTACTTGATCAGGTGATCTTTAGTAGTCAAAATCCTGACAACGTCTAGGATCAGCAATTTTTTAAATTATTGTTCAAGAAACATTTACTATAATACGTAAAAATAGACGTTAACTTTAAATTATAAATGAACAAGCAAGGTATTTTTGAAAAGATCTGTTTCCTTGCTGAAGAGAGAAAGTGATTTGAGGAAACAGAAATAGAATCACTGGTTACATGAGCACAAATCACAGACACCGATCACTTAGGACAAATAACCGTGAAATGCAGCAAGACTGCTGGTTGACTATTGCTGGGGATTTATCACTGAATCATTGTCATCAAGACAACTGGAGTAGCGAGACATTTTGTTCGATGTTTTAAAGATACTTTGGTAGTGCATATTTCATGATACTTGTAGTTTTCGTTATACCTGTTGGCATGTCATAACCACGTTCATGTTTTGATTTAAGTCAAACATCTGTTTCTTGTTCAAATTCGCGATCGATAGAGTTATATGGTTTGGAGATGGGGCCACAATTCTTTGAAAAGAAAGGTACTTAGTTTTGACCAGACTTACTACAAGATTTGCATTAATAATTAAATGTTAAATTAAAAGAAAAAAATATGATCAAATTGCCAACTCCCTCAGCTGTTTGTCTTGTTTGCTATACAAGAGATACGGGTATCGTTCTCCCAACCTAAACCAAAATTGTTCATTTCAGAAACTTGAAAACCTGAGGCATTTATTAACGAATTTCTTAAGCCGCCACAACTTGAATAACAGTTGACGAACTTAATTAGTGATCCTGCAGAATTCTTCTTATCAACAAAATGAGCATATATAATCATCAATTAATTGATAAAATTACTCTCCGGATAAAAAACAACTTCGGTTCTCGAAGCAATCACACAAAAAACGTTACATCAAAGTTGGCTCGATCTTCACTGGGAAGCACACAGTTCGGTTATCAGCGATGCGGAGCGGTGTCGTTGGTGGTTGTTGACGACAGTTGTAGAGAAAGAGTCAACAGTGGACCACCTCAGTCAACATTGTTAACAAAACAATCGCTCATCGCTCGACGCTGCAGACGAAGCGAGGTCAGGGCGCGAAACGCGACTGGAAAATGTTATTTTCTAGTTCATCCTTGCATTTTCGATTTTTTTCTGATCTAGCTGATCAACACGCTTACACCAGTGGAAAAATAGAAAAACTTCCTTGGATCCATGATTTAGGTTGCCATGACAACTTCATAAGCTTCCTTATAAGGTCGAAATCAAATAAAATTCGCTTTTTCGAAGCTTGCTGTTTAATTTGAAAACGACTTACGCTAGTTTTAATCCGTCTTAAACCTTCTCATATGTGCATACAATACAGAAAATAAGTTTCAGCCATACAAGTACTCTAGTTTTTGCGTGAATATTGGTCTAATGTGTGATGTTAAGCGTTACCAACAGAGTGACAGAAATTGATATAAGGCTTGAATTGGATTCTCCGACCTTCAAAATGTAAAAATAACCAATAATTACATTATTCTAAGCAATGTACAGACAAAACTCTAATTTTATTTATATTATTATTTTATTTGTTAATTTTAATTGTATAGAAATCTCACTCACACAAAAAATCATACAAAACCCATTAAACATACATAATACGGAAAGAACATTAAAACTAAAACATATTAAACACGATACAGAACACAGATAGAAAATTAAAACAAAAACATATACCTCACTGCCAGCAATGCCTCCAACGTGTGTTTTGTATGATTTTTTGTGTGAGTAAGATTTCTGTTGAATGTTGGATGAATGTAAATTGTATGTCAAAAAACAAAAAAAACCAAAAAAGTAGGTTAAATAAAAATAAGTAGGTTAATGTAACTTTAAGTAGGGTTACTTGAAAAAGAGAGGAATTTCAATACTTCTCGAAACGTAGAGTAGTTTAAACACTAGAAGCGAAAGGAAAAGTCCAACAAATAAAATAATAATTACAAATCCTGCACAGTTTATTTTTAAAATAAACTGTATGAATTTTAAAAATACAGTTTATTTATGTAGAATATATCCACCAAGTGTTAATTATTCACTCTAACTGAACCTGAGTTTAATCGGTATTAGTCGAGGCAGTAACAGTATTAGTATATTTCGCACTTAGAGGTATATTTGCAATGTAGAGGTTTTGCAGGCTCGAGATCGTGTTTCAAATTCGATACGAAGTCAAGAATTTGAAACGATCGAGAGCTGCAAAACCCTTTCGGCCGAGGTGGAAACGCTTCTTTCCACCACACTGCACAATGTATTTCTATATTACATTAAAATTTCTAATTATTTATTTTACACCTTGAAAAAAAACTTTAAGGTTATGAACGATGATACAACTTCTTTATCAGGTTTAAACAAAACAGCTATGAAATTCATATGATCGCAACTATCCTGTCTTTGTAACCTATTGAATACCGTATAGTTATGTGATGCTCTCACGTTGTTTCGAGCTAATAAATTATCAGCTGACTTTCGGCCCTCTGGCGGAAAAAAGCTGATTTCGGCCACCAAATAACGCTTTTAAAACAGTTGATTACGTCGTAGTGGGGTGAAATAGTATATTAAGTTACATGACAGTTACAGTACTGTTTTAACGCACAAGCATGATAGTTACCGTGCGAAGCAGGGCGAGTGCGGGATTTTCATGCGAGTACGGTAAAACTTACCGGGCATATGGTGACGATACTTTACATAATACTACTCAGAAAAAAACGTAATTTTTATCATAACGTATTTCTTCCATACACTACTACGTTCCTCATCAATTATTCAAACACAGCCTATTGTAAACAAGCAAACATTTGCTACTGCTACCAGTGTTGCCACTACAACTCACTGAAGTAACCTATAAATGCATTAAACGTCGGTTTGCTGCAATCAGCTGATTATTTTGATAGTTTACGTCAGTCATTTCCGTTTCCTAGAGCACGGTAAATTTACTACGCACCGCACGGTGAATTTACCGTGCAGTTATCGGCAAAGAGTAACTTCCAGTCAAGAGAAAGGCAAGAATCCAGTTGTTTCTGTGTGGTGTGATGTGAACGAATTTGTGGTCTTTTTTACAATTCCTAACCTAACCTGACCTAATGTAACCTAACCTGTATTAAGAAAGTGGTGAAACTGTAAAAATAGGTTAAGTTATAGGTTAGAAATCGCAAAACTGACCACATTTACGTTTACTAATAAAGAAAAAAACCAAAATGTAGGTGTTATTTTTTAGATTTGATAAGCCCATTGTTCAGATTTGTGACGGTGTTAATAACGAAAATCTAGCTTAACTAGACTTATATTACCTCTAGAAAATACCCTTGTAATTAATCTATAGAATGTAATGGTGGCTATAGAAAAAATGGAATGCGGGAATGGAGTAGGAGAGACGTAGTTATTTTTGCACTGAATTTTTCCTAAAGCATAGAAATTATTTAAAAAAATGCCACTTGAAATCCGGGAAGAATTAATTGTCCTAATGACATGAAAAGCCCGTGATTTGGTTGTATGCAAGGTACAGAGTTAAAAATTCTACTTCTTAATTCTGATGAAAATCATAAGTTAGTAAGGATAACTTGGAAATGTATATTATGATCTATCTGAATTTAAATTGATTTTAATATTTTTAGCCATAAGTGTTTTCATTACATTTAAATATTTCAACGCTTCAGACGATTTATAATATGGCTATCTGGAGTAGAGGCTATGGGAATAATAAGGCAATATAATATTTTTTTAGATATGTATAATTTACTTAGCCTACATCTGAATTTTTAAAACAGTTTTGTTGAAGTATATGTTCTTTTGGATTGTTTTTGTGTTGATCTATCAACAATTAACTAAGGGTTTAAGGACTGCCCGCGCCAAAAATGCTGAACAGATTGTTTTCAATTCGATAAAACAATTCAATTTCATTAGGCTTTGAACTTTATTGTGTTATAATAAAACAAAATCATTTTTCCGATAAAACAGAACCATTCATGCCACCACGTTTATTTTTCTTTGCTAAATTTTACTACAGCTAATAACTTATTTTGCTTAGCTAACCTTTCCGTCGATTGTAAGAAAACTATTACCTGCTACTGTTACAGTTACTCTCCTTCTGATGTTCAAGTTGAATTCAAGTCAGAATACTTTTTTAATTTCTTTAAATATTTTTGTCCTGTCGAACTTGATAACACATACTGTATACGTGTTATCAAGTTTGAGTACCTGATATGTCGTTTTGAAAAGAGAAAAGAGAATTATACGATTTTTCTATTTCATTGGAAATGTTTCTGAACGATCAAGTCTCCATAGAAACCGATTTTTCAACAATAAAATATTGATTTATTTTTCTAGATTGCGAGGCAACTAACGGGTATAAAGTCTCAAGCCCAAAAGTAATTAAGTTCTTTCTTTAAATGACATGTTTTATGGTGGGGTATTTGTTATATTTACTAACTAAAACACGTTTCGAAACATAAAACGCCAAGATATATACCCGACGTTTCGGGAAACCATCAAAATGTTTCCCGTTTTCTAAGGGAGTCCTTGAGAATTTTTGTATACCCGCAACCGAGCCTGATTACGATTTAACCTGGAGGTGGGTAGAAGTCCAATAGTTAGTAAATAAAGAAGTAATTGAAGACAAATGTTTGTTTGATTGGTGAAAATTTATAACTATTCTCTAGCGCCGGCGAAAATGAAATAGAAGAGGGCTATTACAATTGTATGACAATTTTATTTGTTATAAATGTTTTCATCATATTACACATAAACATCTGTTTTCTGTGCGTTAATATTGAACGGAAAGTTACTCTTTGCCGATCAGGGAAAGAGTAAATTTGCCGTGCAAAAGGAAACGGAAATAAAGGAAGTCAACAATCAAAACAATCAGCTACATGTTGATTGGTTACTTCAGAAGAATGTTGTGGCAGCACTGGTGGCAGTAGTAAATGTTTGTTTATCTATGACCATTATAATAAGCACCAATTATGGTATTACAACAAACATTATAATGATATACATTAAAACACCAAAAACCAAGCAGTACTCTAATGACGACTTTAGAGTACTGGAGTCACTTTAGAGTACTGGTTCTAGACCAATGAGAGCTCGGCATTTGACGGAAGTAGTGTCATAATAACAATTACGCAATTCGCACATCAGCTGATTGTTGCATTACGATTCATGTTTGAGTTTACTTATCCCATCAGCTGATTGCTCCACAGCGATTCATGGTTCAGTCTGCTTATTTTCCTAACCTCAAATTTTAGTTGACCTATTCCATCATTAGTAAAAGTAATGAGTTTTGTTTAACTTCGGCGGAAATTTTGTCGTATATTGTTGGTCGTAGATAAAATAGTGTATGCAACGATTGTATTATGCCTTTAAGCCACTCGTGAGATATTTAGAACACTCTATTCGCTCGTGTTCTAACTTGCATCTCACTCGTGGCTTAAAGGCATTCATTATACAATCGTTGCATAAACTACTATTATTACAGGCTAGGTTTGAAGGATTGAGAAAAGTAATACTTTATGCAAGGAATACGTTATGACTAAAAAATATGTTTTTTAGAGCAGCATGATGTTAAGTATAGTATGTCACAAGCCCAGTATTTTTTACCGTACTCACATGAAATCACTAGAACTATCGTGGTTGCACGGTAAAACGGTACTTACCGGGACAGTAACGTAATATAATATTTTTGAGAACTAAAAAAACCACTACTATTCGACTAAAAGATGGTATAAACCCAAGACTTTAGAAGCTACTAGCTTAAAAAGTGGATAACGACAGGTCTACAAAATTTAATAGTTTAGATGTTTCCAGTGTTCATAAAAGGAGTCCCCAATACATGTATGGGGTGTTTTAAGTATTGCCTATGAGGTTTCAACACTAATTTTCCTAATTTAAATGCTGCTTTACTTAAACATTTAAATATATAATTGACTAGATAGATGTTGATATAATCAACTCTACTAACTTGACCTAGTGCTGATAAACTACTCTCCTACAATTACTCTATTATTACTCTACATATTATGTGTTATTTCGACATCAGAAGGTCCATTGGCATGAATGCTAGTTTACCGAGATGTGAAGTACTATGTCAGACCAGATCTGGCATTTTACCCCCGAACTCTATGACAGTTTCCCATTTTTACCCGGTAAGACGACAATAATCCCCGCAAAATCCTTGCACCTCTTTCAACGTACCAAAAGATGGGAAAATACCTAAAAAATCCCAGAAAGAGTTCCGGGATACCGTAAAAGCAGGTAGATTTCTCTAATCATTCAAACGAGATTTTACATTAATAACTAGCACAATACATCCAACCCACTTCTCTTTATTACCATTACTGGTCTCTTACCATGGTAACCAAATGTTTAAATTAAATCTTTCGTTGCCATTGGATTTCAGTAAGACAAATAATACTTCACAATCACCCAATTTTTTAATATCCAAGATGTTGGGGGGACGGTGGCTTGTCCTGTAATCCAGCTATTGGAAGTCGCGAATTGTGGATAGCTATAAGCGATGGATTGTGGGTGCGATATCTCTAGAAAGATTAACGTCCGCAATGAATACTACGTCCATCCATAAAACCATTATCATAATCACACAAGTTCGTAAGTGAAGTTGGCGAAATTGTGGTTCGGATCCCACGTTAAACTGTAGGTCCCTTGGTTTCCATTGCAGTTGGGCTATTAATTAACATTCCTGTCTAAGGACCATGTAGGCCTTAGTCAGTAAAAAGACTACAAGATCGCGCCACTATCCACTATCATTCATTACTCATCTGTCATTCATACTTGGCCTAAAATACTTACCTGGGTAGGTCGCCACTTCAAGCAGGGCAGACTATATACAAGACTCAGCACAAGGTCAGCAACAAGATTACAAGATCGCGCTACTCATCTCTCATTCATACTTGGCTTTAAATGAATGAAATTATGAAAGTAAATTATTTAAAGTATAAAAACCCCGTTGTAAATCTTTATTTTTTCTTAAATCCCACAAAATCCCCGAACAGCCTCCAAAATCCCCGACAACCGGGTAAATACCCGGTGTCTAGCGACACAGCATGTCTGTGTCACTATCGTGTTACCTCACTCGGCCTTGTCTACGCAGCGCCTGTCACTTCCGTTACAGCGCGCGCCAAATGGAGTGGCATAGTCCCCCCGTAAAACTAATGTTAATATTACAGGGTGTTTTTGTTTAATCGCAACCCATTTTTAAGATTGAATAATCTTTATATTAATAGACAAGCGTTTTTTCCATAAGGTTTTTGTACTCCTTTTTTCTCAGCCTGTGTGCAACGTAGCAAAAATCTAAACACACCGATAGAATTGTATTTTCCTGTAGATGTGCAGAATCCCATTGACATTTACATTAGTCTTTTAGAAATGTAGAAAATTCAATTTAAAGTTTCAAAAAATTTAACATTAGCCTTATGAGTTGCTGTTTTGGTGATATTATAACAACCAAATGTAAACAAAGTTAGCATCATATGTAGCTGTTATCACATGCTATTTTTCGTAGAGTAAAGATTTGATGAAGAAACATTAAGCCACAGTTAATTGGGGCATGGAGTGAAAATATACAATTTGATTGAAATCAGGACTACTTAGAAAAGATTAGGGATATCATACTCAAATGTGTTCCATTTTACATATATATGGAAAAATAAAGTTTACTTGCTTAAATAAGATTAAGAGATAAAAATTTTCTGATAAAAAAAGAAGAAAAAAGTACATTAAGTTAAGTTTCTACCATCCAGTGTACTAACTCTCATGCAACTGGCAGGGCCGGCGACGGGGGAGGGGCAAATGCACAGGGGCCTGGACTCATAGGGGGCCCGGATCCACGCGAGATTAGTAAAAATGGGGCCCAGAATCGAGATGA
The DNA here is from genome assembly GCA_035578135.1 of Flexamia atlantica. Lineage (NCBI taxonomy): Eukaryota > Metazoa > Arthropoda > Insecta > Hemiptera > Cicadellidae > Flexamia > Flexamia atlantica. Next base: position 949,355 of record JAQJVK010000020.1, read on the forward strand.
GTAAAAAAAGGCGGGTTTCTTAATTGCACAGGGGCCCGAAAATCCTATCACCGGGCTTGGCAACCGGAGTATAAATGGACACATTATATTTAAATTTTGTTTTTATTGGTGGATAATGGGTAAAATATATATTAAATTTTAGTGATGATAATAGGAAGAGAGGGAAGGAGGGAAAAAGTTCCAAATGGTAGGAAAGAAGGGAGGAGAGATGGTAAGAAGAGAATGAAGGAGAAAAGGAGGGAAAAATGGAAAGAAGGTCGGAAGTAGAGAGTGAGGAATTAATGGAGGGAGGGAGAGAACTGTGGTAAGGGGTGTACAGAATAAACTGATTTGATGACTGAAGTTACTTTCCTCTGATTCAATAATTATTCTTAAAAAATAAACATGAAATCTTAATAAAATAATCATTATCTTAATAAAATACTAATTACTAAAAACCATGCCATAAGTCAGAAATGAAGTAAAATAATTAGTCAAGGACTGAGTATTCTCTTTGCTTTTGGTCCCCCAGTTTGATTATATTATGTGTTTACATGGAAAATATGTATTATATGAAATGTATTTAGAAACACATTGGTTTATGCGGGGATTATTTATAAAATTAGCTATCCCTATTAGTCACTTTGAAAATTGGTCGAATTTTCGACCACTGGCGATCTCTAGTACACATAAATATGAAATGAGTTTTTTATGGATGTTTACATTTTATACAACCTGTTGTTTAAGTTTGATCACATTTAGTTTACATTATGTGCTCAAACAATCCACCACTGGCATTTGTATGACGTTATGCTCTCTCCATCAAATTTCCGAACACGTGTTGCTGGGTACTTCTTTGAATTTCTTGCATTAAATTTGTTATGTTTGTTTTAAGGTGCTGAATATCCTGTGAATTGTTTTCGTAAGCCTTACTTTTTATGTATCGCCAAAGAAAATAATATAGTAGAGTCAAATCCGGGGATCTTGGGAATAGGCGGATTTAGGATATAATATTTGGGGGTGCCAGCTCTCCTACATGTTCTGTATGCTCAGATTCGAAATCACACATTTTAAGGAATATTTCAAGAATAATCTATTTTTTTTATTTAACAACAACCCCCTTATATATTTTGTCATAGCTCTTTTGAATCATGAAAAATACCGATCATTTTTAACTTGAACAATGAAAACTGCTAGAATAACATTGTTGATCATCGCAAGAGAGACATTTTGAGACTCTGTAAAATGCATGTTGTTTTCAAAGCAGATTGTTCGGAAGCCAATTTGAGCTTGTAAGCAGTTTTGATACGTTGTATTTGTCGGAAAAAATGTGTAATTTAAAATTGAAATTACGAAATTAATTAAAGTTACATCGTTTTGAGACGAACTTCAATGAATTTGTAACAAAAGGTTGGGATGGAAAATAAACTAATCAAACAAAACCAAAACAAAAAAATATTGAAATAAAATTACTTTATTCACATTATGAAATTTTTTCTGAAAAGCTGTTCTCCATGGAAAAAGTTAACAAAAAATCAGGGTGTGCCAGGCACCCCCTGGCACCCCCGAAAATCCGCCCATGATCTTGGGGGAAATAATCCCTCACTGATAAAATAAAGTTTTGGTTTGCGTTTTAAAAAAACACCCTGTAGTATTGGGGTTATGTTTGGTCTGTGCCAAGTTATTTGAAGCCACCCATACTTCGGCTACCACTACATCATCAGTGCACGCCCGTACTGATCTGACTATAGCCATCTTACATCGATGACTATAGCCATCGATGTAAATAAGTACACTGGATTGGTAACTCAGGCCCCGCGACGCGAGCCGCCGGCAGTGGTTGCGTTTGAGATTTTGCAGGGGCGATGGGGGAACGCATCTTTTGCCGACCAACTTGTACTGACCGTCTAGTTAAATATTAAATGTAATTACTTAATAGTTATAGCAACACATCTATTAAAGCAATCTTTACCCGTAAAACTGCTCCCAAATCCGTGCGGTTTCAATACGGTTAACAATTAAGTTTCGCGCATTTCCCCCAACGCCCCTTCAATTCGGGCCGGCTGCAACCCCAATGCACAGCTATGTTGGCTCGGAAATCACGACACGAGCCTTACGGTGAGCGAGCTATCCAGTTGTATTTATTTACATCGATGACTATAGCCCGAGACGTATAACCTGGTGGGGGCAGTCCGTAAGACCAATTCTAAAATTAACATTAGTCTTATGTGCGGACGGGGCCAAGTTATTTGACTCGAACTATACTTTATACAAGGTGTTCAAAAATGTGGGGCAATAATTTACGTAGTGATTCCTTGGATCGAAATTAGTAAAAAGGTTTATATAAACATATGTCCTAAAGTGCTTCGTTTTCTGTCTGTGTGTCTGTTTGTGATTTTTACATATTCAATCATATTTCACGAACCTTTTAAGGTATAATCTTCAAACTTGGTACATGGATGACCACTATAAGAATTAATTTTGTAAGAAGTATCAAATTTCAACTTTTTATCACTTGAAAATGGCGACTGTGTCTTGTTTTCAAAACTAAATATCTTAAAAACCGTCATTTTGAATATCGTAAAACCGTCTTTTTATTTCTTGTCCTTTCAGCTCTCAGTTCAAACAGTTTTTGTTTGTAAACAACCAAAAGCTTCATCACGTTCCTCTAAATGTATATACAGTATGTGCTGTTTAACAACATATTGACTTTATACAAAACTCACAAATAAGGACCAAGTTTGGATATAGTTTATTCCGCAGAAAAAGTTTAGAATTGTACTAAAAAATAAATTATGCTACTTACACATAAACACATAATAAAATAATATAGCCTAAATATAAATCTTTACATCGAACAGTTGATTTTTAAATTCAAATATAATTTTTTGGGTTCTCTGTGGCCTATGCAACCTCAATTCCCGCACATTTATACAGTCAGTTGCAGCTATTCAATAACACAATGATTTTATGGTCCCATTTGTAATCTCGTCATTGTTTTCATTGGTGCGATCAAAATCTTCAAACACATAAATCATTAATAGACCTTTGCGAAACACTCTGTCAACATCACTTGTTCTTTCGCTCAATTCTTATTGATTTGCAACGTGTTTTACAGTAAAAAATCTTTCGAAAAACTTTTCTATCTATATTTTTGGAATACAGTCACATAAAACTCGGTATTATTGGTAAAAATTTAAAGTTTCAAAGAAAAGTAAGCGCTCCATAAAATAGACAATAATATGTACAATAATGGGATAGGTAATTGACAGTGCACAATTTAAAGGCCACAACGATGCACACAAAAAGTAGGTCTTAAATATTATAATTCGTTTTTGTGTCTTTAATGATGTAAGTGTACGTAAAATTAAACGAAAATTTAAGTTAAATGTTGTTGCAACTCGATCACTATTCGTCAAAATATTTTATTTTGGTATCAAAATCTAACTTCTAATTAATATTATAAATCTGAAAGTTTAAGTTCGTTCCTCAAACTCTCTCTATCTACAGAAACTATTAAACTCAAAATTAATTAGAGGTAGGTGGCTTATAGTCTGAGTCAAATACTGTACCTAACGTGGACAGGAGCCAAATTTAAAATCAACATTAGCCTTAAGAACGGGCTACGCCACATAATTTGTTTTGGACAACAATATCCTCGGGAAACTTTTACAAATTCATATTCCCACTCATAAACTCCCTTGAGGATAAATGCGGTGACAAGAGAACATCAGTTTTGAGCAAACTAATTAATTTGCTGCGGGGATTTAAAAATGCTTTTAAAATGATAATGTTCTAGCCCCGTAAAACAGGTGCAGGTTTAGTCGAATTGAAAATAATCTGACGATATCTTGCTTCCAGGAGGAAATTCATAAAATCATCGAATCGTCCAAGCGCGGGCTCGTTTTAGAATGGGAACACTTTAGGAAAGTACTATTACACTTTTATAGGTGGATTTTCCTGTAGGTTTTGGACTTTACTATAGGAAAATCTGCGTTAGTTCGCGCATTATTCTCCAGTTATGGCCGAGTCAGCTGGTTGCAAGGCGCGGAGGGAGAGGGGGTACTTTTCTGAAAACATGATTCAAGAGCCCTGATTTTTGTCAAACGTTATGTTTACCAATTTCATATATTGAAAATATCATATGATACGGTTAGTAGCGTAGCAGCATTATGGTAGTAGCCATAGCCGGAGATATAAAGCTCTGGACAGCCTTACTGGCGGGTGAGTGAGTGCGCTGTTGTCGTAATTAGTGTCTATTATCTGGAATGTTTTGGTAATAAATCACGTGGTCATTTGTTTATGTAGAGGTACTTTGCACAAGAAAATATTTTGCTGCAACCGCAAGTGCAATTAATGTCAAATGCTTGCAAGCTCAACATTCATGAAGTACGATGACATAAGTGTGGAAATACATTCTTAAATGTAAACAAATCATTTAAGATGAAAGGTTGCCAAACTAAAAGACCAGCTGATGCATTGCGCAAATATTTTCCAAAAATGTTAATTACGTAAGAAATCTCTCGGTGAAATTAGGGCATTTCTTTTGTAGCGTAAATGAGGTGAAACGTAAACAAATTTTTGACAGTTCTACCAAAACATGTGTTTATTTAGCAGACATTTTGGGAGATTACAATTTTCGCCACCCGCCAGTAAGGCTGTCCAGAGCTATAGTGCGCCAACCTGAGTGAAAATGCTTTAAGGTTGGGGAAAAGCGTTGTATAGTTAGTTGGCAGTGGGATTCCACTTTTCGGCTGCTATTATTACGATATCATTCTCCGATCTTAACTCGTTAACCTGATTGGTAATGGCTTTTCCTCTCCACTGAATGAGAAAGAGCATGATGCTCCAAACATTGTCAAGTTTATTGTGCAAGCTTAAATTTCCTTTGTTCCTTTTGGGTAGTGATGCCTTCACATCCTTCAGATGGGGACGTTCTTTGGCAGATCATTCCTATCCTCTATCACCTTGTCTAAATTTTAATTATCTTGCGAAAAGTTCTTCACATGTGAAAAATAAACTACTCGTTTCTATTGCTTTCATTTTAAATAAAGTGTAAAACCTATTTCAATTAATGATTGGATTGTACATTTTGAGCATGGAAAGATGAACTTGATTAATTAAAAATGTTTTCAATAACATAAAGACAGGAGAAAAACTACGGGTTTCGTAAGACAGGGAATAACTCAAATGGAATTAATTAAAATTAAACTCAGCTTAACTCAATGACATATTGCTTCCAGAAGAAAAACATGGGAACTTCCGTGTCGTATGCCGATACAACAGAAGAGCGGACATCTTTACTTTGGGAATCTTCTTGAGGAAATCCGTATCATCAAAATCTTTCAAAGAATAAATCCTTGACTTAGCTTGCACAAAATATCCAAAAGCAAAAAAAAAGGATAATATATTCGACGATTTCCCAAACATCCATCACAATACCTCTCACACAAACCTTTTATAAAGGGTTTATTTAGCCTCTTCCAAGGAACAGAAAATCATTCAAGGTTGACCCTCCGAGAATTGAAGTAGCAGAAGCTGAATCGGGAAAGTGAATGGAAAATGTTCGCGTGTGTAAACGCTCACACCGATATCTCTATGCAGTAAACATTGATACGAAGCTTCTCCGCGGTGAACGGGTGTTTAAACATTCGCGTATATTGAGAGGCTCTATGTGAATACTAAACAGAGCTCCATTATTTATCTACAGGGTGGTAATTGAGAGGATACGGTACTCTGAAAATCTCTACATTCGCGTATATTGAGAGGCTCTATGTGAATACTAAACAGAGCTCCATTATTTATCTACAGGATGGTAATTGAGAGGATACGGTACTCTGAAAATCTCTACATTCGCGTATATTGAGAGGCTCTATGTGAATACTAAACAGAGCTCTATCATTTCTCTACAGTATGGTAATTGAGAGGATACGGTACTCTGAAAATCTCTACATTCGCGTATATTGAGAGTCTCTATGTGAAATACTAAACAGAGCTCTATCATTTCTCTACAGTATGGTAATTGAGAGGATACGGTACTCTGAAAATCTCTACATTCGCGTATATTGAGAGGCTCTATGTGAAATACTAAACAGAGTTCTATCATTTCTCTACAGTATGGTAATTGAGAGGATACGGTACTCTGAAAATCTCTACATTCGCGTATATTGAGAGGCTCTATGTAAAATACTGAACAGAGCTCTATCATTTCTCTACAGGATGGCAATTGAGAGGATACAGTACTCTGAAAATCTCTACATTCGCGCATATTGAGAGGCTCTATGTAAAATACTAAACAGAGCTCTATCATTTCTCCACAGGATGGCAATTGAGAGGATACAGTACTCTGAAAATCTCTACATTCGCGCATATTGAGAGGCTCTATGTAAAATACTGAACAGAGCTCTATCATTTCTCTACAGGATGGCAATTGAGAGGATACAGTACTCTGAAAATCTCTACATTCGCGCATATTGAGAGGCTCTATGTAAAATACTGAACAGAGCTCTATCATTTCTCTACAGGATGGCAATTGAGAGGATACAGTACTCTGAAAATCTCTACATTCGCGCATATTGAGAGGCTCTATGTAAAATACTGAACAGAGCTCTATCTTTTCTCTACAGGATGGCAATTGAGAGGATACGGTACTCTGAAAATCTCTACATTCGCGTATATTGAGAGTCTCTATGTGAAATACTAAACAGAGCTCTATCATTTCTCTACAGGATGGCAATTGAGAGGATACAGTACTCTGAAAATCTCTACATTCGCGCATATTGAGAGGCTCTATGTAAAATACTGAACAGAGCTCTATCATTTCTCTACAGGATGGCAATTGAGAGGATACAGTACTCTGAAAATCTCTACATTCGCGCATATTGAGAGTCTCTATGTGAAATACTAAACAGAGCTCTATCATTTCTCTACAGGATGGTAATAGAGAGGATACAGTACTCTGAAAATCTCTAAAATTGTTTATGTTGGCTATAAATCCTAATCGCTCAAAACTTGCTAAATTTGTCATAATGAAGTAATATAAAAATTATTTATTCAAATTACATGGATGATATGCTATAGATTATCAAGATATGCAAGACATCTCAATTCCCTAATTAACCTCCTCTCACCCTAAAACATCACACAGTAGCCTAGTCGCGTCGTAAAATAATCATCGGCGAGAAAATATAGGACTATGACTTAAAGTGGCTTGGCGTAAAATGATTAAAAGAAAAGAGTAGGGAGGTTTCATTAACTTCTTGTTAATTTATTCATGATTTTTTTCGCCTCCTGAATTGACTTTATCAACTAAAAATAAGGTTACATACTTGATGAAGGTTGAATTGATGACAGTCTACAAGGTATGTCACCTTATTTTCAGTTACTTGTTAATGAAAACTCCAAATTTACCTTTTCATCGAAGGTAATTCGAAGATTTTAATATTTATTTTGCTTTAATAGTTTTAATCATGCATCATTGTGAAGCGATACTGGATACTTAATTTAAAAACAAACTGCCTGTTAATGCAAAGTTTAACAGTGTAAAGATGGATTAAAATAAAATACCTCACTATAGCCACTTGTTAAACATTCTTCATGAACTTAGACGACAATTACCTAATTAATGCAATAATGGAAATATTGTTCATTTTTAGCATTTCAGTTAACCTACTATTTTTTTACACGTGGAACTTGAAAGTGGAAAGAGAAGTGTAAAATCCCATTTTAAACATTTATTTGCGGATGAAACTAATCTCGTCTATATGATTTAACCACAAAGACTATATGCATTATTTGATGGATTCTAAGGATAAAACTGTCTTGACATTTATTGGTTATTATTCTGAATTTAGGATTTCCATAAATTCAGTAAGCAATTAAGACTTACCACATTTAAACCAAAGAAACCTAGCGTTATGGAGGATACAGGAAATTAGTGCATACTTTTTAAACATCATTTTAAGCAATAAAACTTGTTGTGGACGTTTGATTCGAGATACAATGAGGTAATGTAACCATTTTTTGTAACGAAAAAATGTGTAATTTTTTCGGCCACTAATTTAGCTAGTGGCGACATCCTAATCCTAATACGATGATAGCCTGTTAAAATCTGAGCGAAATCCTGAAATATTTGCTGAAGATAAAAAGGTTCTGGTTTAATAATGCTTTGATTTATAATGTTAAGGTAGTATGCTTACATGATGTCATAACACAAGGTTAACGTGTTTTAATTACGTCGATTTTTTTCATTGAAACAAGACCAAATCACCTATACAGAGTGTTAAAAAATGTGGGGCAATAGTTTATTTAGTGATTCCTTAGGTCAAAATAAGGAAAAAAGTTTATATAGACATAATCCCTAGCTCTATTTCGTTTAATTTAGCACGTATACGTAAAGAAATCAGAAATAAACGTAAAATCTAGGACCTTGAACTAACCTTAAAAACTAAAAATTCAAATATCGAAGGAAAACATACAGTTTGCGCGTTAAGTGTTCAAAGTAGAACATCTGGGGTTATACGATTGTTGCTCATGTTTTCAATGGCATTTGTTATAGTATAGAGACTTGTTCTTTAGTATTTACGTTTTGCACGATTGGCAATCGTGAACAGTTGTCAACACACCGCGGGCCAACAATGAACTAGCAATGAACACACACTTTCTCCTTGTTAACATTGTGTTCAAAGACTACTGTACTTTATATTTGCTTTGTATCCTAATTCCTAATTTAAATTATTTCCTCTTTGTTTGAAATTTATTGTTGGTGTTGGTGATTTTATATTTTGATTAGGATTTTTGCGGACATTTGCCATCACTGATTAGTAAAAAACAAGTTTCACGACGTTTCGGGATCTGGAAAACGATTCCAGTTCCCGAAACGTCGTGAAATTTGTTTTTTACTAATCAGTGATGGCAAATGTCCGCAAAAATCCTAATCAAAATATGAAATTATTTAATACATTCACTTGTTGCGGGTTATTATTTTTCACGATAACATTGCGGATTGATGTTCTAGTCTAAGTTTTAGTCTGATTAAAATATAATAATTGCAGTTTATGTTGGTAATGTTTTAATTATTAATGTATAACTTCTGACCTCATACGAAAAAGTGAATACAACATTCAACTGATTACCTCCCAAACCTACTCAGAACAAATTAATTAGCAGTTTAGAACAACACAAAAAATGTCAATCTTCAATTGGCATTTATTTCAGGTTTTTCATTGTTACCTCTTTTTTAAGGATTGTTAATTAATTATTTTCATTAATTAAGTATGTAAGATTATATTCCCAGAACTATGCCCTTACTTTATTTCCATTTAGTTATGCAAGGTTGTATTTCAAGAAAGCTTATCTTAATTTTTATTCCATAAATAAAACATTAATAAATCTTTGATATCTTTGGTTTATCGATTCTTAAATAAAAACCATTAATCACTATTTTGATTCATTTAATAATTAGTATGCTGACACAACTTAAATCTGTTGAAAAATAAGCTAGGTTTTAATCAGTGTAATAGTTAGCTTCATTTCAGTTTAGTTTTGTCAGTTAATTGACTAAACCCTGAAAATGTGCATGATTGTGAATTGTTTAATTTTTTTAAATTGAAAAATAAAAATAAATGTTACAATAGCACGTTACGTTAGTACTGTGTTGTTTACACCATAATCTCAGTTGCCAATATCGTTCAGCTCTTGCCACATCCAAAGTCTATCAGCTCAGCCGACTAAGCTGAACTGACTAAATTAATTCCTATCAACCGAATTTTGACACAAACATTTTTTATATTCTTACATCAAGCTAATTCATTCCATTCAATCGCTTTATCTATTAGTTGATCTGTGAAGTTTTAATTGTAAAAAAAGGATTGCCAGGGGGGAGAAAGTAAAAACATTGTTTTTTTTTAACTATAACTAATTTCGGTGTAAAATCGTAAACCTAAAAGAATAAACAGCCAAACAATTATTTTGTACATGTCTACAGACTGCAGTGTAAATACTCGAGAAGCAATTGTGCAATTAATGACAAACCAAATTTAACCTATGAAAAGCGACATTCTTGCTCTCAAATAAGAAAGATAACTCAGGTTGTAATTGTGATAAAACTGCCGATCTTTTTACAATTTATTGTTTCAATTTCGATCCGACGAGCATTATTCTATGATTTATAATACTTCAATAACAACCTTAAAGAGTTCACAGTGTTTGAGAATTAATATTTCAGAAACTGATTCTGTCTTGGATTTTAGACATATAAAATTTTCTTTAATTCGATCTTTCATACATTTAGTCGCCTTTTTTTGTCGAATAGGGGACGTAGATATTTTACTGATTGAAACATTGTATATATGATAGGAACCGGCAGCATATCATGTTATCATGTATCATAGATGGAAAGCTCTTAAATTGATTGAATATTTTCAGGTTTGGTTTGGACTTGTAGACGATCGAAATCAGTTTGGATTTCGATGGGTCGATAATGCTATAGCTCAATTCAAAAAACGTGGTCGGCGCCACCCATAAAAGACTAATGGTAATTGTAACATTTGGCTTGCGGACGGTCTAGGCCATGTTACTTGACTCGGACTACAAACTTCAGCCAAGATATTTTACTCGGACCACAAACTTCAGCCAAGATATTTGACTCGGATTACAAACTCCAACCAAGTTATTGGACTCGGACTACAATCTTGGGCCAAGATATTTGACTCGGACTAAAAACTCCAGCCAAGATATTTGACTCGGATTACAAACTTCAGCCAAGATATTTGAACCGGACTACAATCCTGGGCCAAGTTATTTGACACGGACTACAAACTTCAGCCAAGATATTTGACTCGGATTACAAACTCCAACCAAGTAATTGGACTCGGACTACAATCTTGAGCCAAGTTATTTGACACGGACTACAAACTTCAGCCAAGATATTTGAACCAGACTACAATCTTGGGCCAAGTTAGTTGACTCGGACTACAATCTTATATCGCATCAGACCGATGGCGATGGCTGGAGGGAGGAAGCTCAGCAGCGTTGACATTGTCAGCAGTAAACGGTTGTAAACAAATCTTGTCAACGATGAATTGTTGATCTAAACATCCTTCATCCACCCTCGGTGTTTGAAGATGGCCTTCAGAAGAGACCTCTCAGCTCGTTCGGGCTTTTGAGCTCATCAAAAAACGCCTGCTTCAAGAAAATCAAATGTAGCAATCTACCGACAATGTCCTGATGTTTTTACTTTCTCCCACCCCTATACATAGTATTATGGAGAAAATGTTGTTTACGATAAAATTTTCGGATTTGAGTAGTTAGTGGATATAGGCCTACAGGGTGTTTCGAAACTCTCTCCCGAAACTCCGTGGGCACGTTCCTTAGGTTAACTTGTCTAAGGTTAGTGTTAACTTGTCAACTTTTTTTAGATATTAATGAATTAATTTTTTAAAAGGCCGCCATTTTGAAATACCAAAAGAAAAAAAATTGAAAATTGGTAAAACTTTTGGCCATACTAACTATAGTTTACGTACCAAGTTTCAATAATTTAACTCAAACCGTTTCAAAGTTATACAGTTTTAATTGAAAAACACAAACAGACTCACAGACGGAAAACGGAGCGAGATAGACCCTATGCTTATATGACATTTTTTGTTTGCTTTGACCTAAGGAACGTGCCCTCGGGAGAGTTTCGAAACACCCTGTATTCGTTTTAGTGCTCCCCGGATCCAAAAACATGGTTTTCGGAGTGGTGCCAGTCCGTGTCTGTCTGTATGGATGTATGGATGTTTGTGTGTATGTATATAAAGAAAGCTAGAGACGACTCCAATGGTCCGGTTTTCATGAAATGTGGCATGTAGGTATGAAACCATGATATATCCAGGCGTTTTTTTTTATAAAATGTTTGATTGTTAAGGTTATTTACCCCATAAAAACCCATAAAAACGACAAAAATCTAAATTTCTCAAAAACGGCTCAAATGATTTTGATAAATTTAATGGTTTTTAGTGCTTAAGATAACAAACGAAATGGCATCACCCGCATGTCTGCAAGAATTCACGTTGAAAAAATATGAAGATTTAAAGGTAAAAAATTCAAATTTTTCAAAATTACTTAAAATCATAATAATTAATCAAAATACACTTGCAACCATTAATGCTGGCTTGAAAAATAAATAATCCAGTATTTTGAATTATTAGTTTACGTCGACTGGCTGTGTGGAGATAACTAATATTTTCGTTTGGCGGTAAACACAGTACGTTGTCCAATGTTATTCTTATGGCAAATATTTATAAGTCGATATCTCTGTTAATTTCTTACCGATTTTGATAAAATTCGATATGTATTCGTGAGTTGATTATACATTTATTTTATTTCGTTTTTTTGTTTAAATGGGTTTAAGGGAGAAATTATGTGTCAGTTTGCTGATACAGTTTATTTATAATGGGGCTTGAATATTTTTATATCAGACTTCCCTCTTTTGGATGTTTTCCTCTGTTGATTCTGGGGCAGAGGAAACTCTTTTGCCCTTTGCGGCTTTGCCCTCATCGCCTTGGAGCCCACAAGAAAATGTTGCTTGGGTGAACAATAGTGGTCATAGAACTGTAACCTAACTGAAATAATATTTTCTGCAGTAACAAGACACCATAAAAAATTAGATCATCGTGAGTACAGTTGGCAGTCTTGCAAATCTGCTTCCCTAGTGTAGCTGGTAATCTTTCCGAAATCAGCTCAACGCAACGTAAGGATTTCTGCCAGTAGTTTTGATTCGCCTAAATCAGCTCAACGTGTTTCCCGTGAATATTGCTCGAATCAGCTAAATGTAGTTTCGCCGTGCAGTTTGCAATCGGTCTAAATCAGCTCGACGAGAACCTGTACTCCATTCAGTGTGAATATTTCCCAGTGAAGTTGGCGATGCGATGCTCAATGTAAGTATTTTTCCGTTCGGCGATGCAGTGCTCCATGGGCGCTCTCGGCCAGCCTCGCCGGTGAGTAATTCACTTTCCAGTACAAGCGACCGGTAATAATAATATTAAATAATAACAATAATAATTTTTTTTTTTTTTTTTTTTGGGTAGGAGGTGGAATGCGTTTACGCACACTGAGGGGCTCGTTGTCCCCTCAGTAGTGTCGGACTCCCACGAGCTCGATGTCCCGTGAACTACCGACTAAACCACCTCCCTCGGCACCGAGGACACTAGCCTGGAACTGTTTCACACATTACTTCGGGCTAGGCCTTTGATATTACGCCGCTAGGGCAACCTCCGTGGGGAAATGCTGAGGATTAAGGCCGATCGAGGTCGACCTTTTTCGCCCGAAGAATGGCCTGGACGTAGTGCTGGACACAGTTCCAGTTGCCCTCTCCCTGGAGCATAGCTCCGACGATGTTGTTTGGGCTGACGACCACGCCGATCTCAGATGAAAGCGAGGCTCGGCGGACGTGCCAACGGTCGCACTGAAAAAAGGTGTGCTCGGACGTGTCTGGGATGCCGGGGCAATACAGACAGTCCGGGCTGGCGACTTTGCCCATCCGGTGCAGATAGGCTCGGAAGTACCCGTGTCCAGAAAGAAACTGGGTCACGTAGTAATCGACCTCGCCGTGCTGCCGCTCCACCCATGGTCGGACGGATGGTATGAGCTGGAAGGTCCAACGTCCCCTCGGCTCGGCTTCCCAGTCGCGCTGCCAGGAGTCGAAGCTGCGATCGCGCTCTTCCCTGGCAGCTGTTTCCCGGCCCACTTCAGGCCTCCTCCGGTAAATCGCCTGCCTCTCCCTCGCGAGGAAGAGGACGGGGATGACTCCGGCGATCACCATCACAGCAGGCTCGGAGACTGTGCGGTAGGCCGAAGCGACCCGCAGAGCTCCTCGACGCTGGACTCGGGCAAGCCGGTCTCGGAAGACTCGCTTCTCGAGTGCGTGAGCCCATGCCTCCGCCCCGTACAGCAAGACTGACTGGACGGCAGTCATGAGCAGACGGCGCTTGCAGGAACGAGGACCGCCGACATTGGGCATAAGCCTACCAAGGGCAGCGACACCCTTAGCGGCTTTGTCGGCGGCGCGCTGGATCTGCTCGCCGAAAGACAGTCTGCTGTCGACCATGACTCCCAGGTACTTTGCAGCAGGCTTAGTCTCGAGTGTGACGTCACCTATCTGCACCGGGAACACGGTGTTTATCCTCTTTTTGGTGAGGACGACGATCTCCGTCTTCACCAATAACAATAATAATAATAATAATTTTTTGTTTTTTTTTTTTTTTTTTTTTGGGTAGGAGGTGGAATGCGTTTACGCACACTGAGAGGCTCGTTGTCCCCTCAGTAGTGTCGGACTCCCACGAGCTCGATGTCCCGTGAACTACCGACTAAACCACCTCCCTCGGCACCGAGGACACTAGCCTGGAACTGTTTCACACATTACTTCGGGCTAGGCCTTTGATATTACGCCGCTAGGGCAACCTCCGTGGGGAAATGCTGAGGATCAAGGCCGATCGAGGTCGACCTTTTTCGCCCGAAGAATGGCCTGGACGTAGTGCTGGACACAGTTCCAGTTGCCCTCTCCCTGGAGCATAGCTCCGACGATGTTGTTTGGGCTGACGACCACGCCGATCTCAGATGAAAGCGAGGCTCGGCGGACGTGCCAACGGTCGCACTGAAAAAAGGTGTGCTCGGACGTGTCTGGGATGCCGGGGCAATACAGACAGTCCGGGCTGGCGACTTTGCCCATCCGGTGCAGATAGGCTCGGAAGTACCCGTGTCCAGAAAGAAACTGGGTCACGTAGTAATCGACCTCGCCGTGCTGCCGCTCCACCCATGGTCGGACGGATGGTATGAGCTGGAAGGTCCAACGTCCCCTCGGCTCGGCTTCCCAGTCGCGCTGCCAGGAGTCGAAGCTGCGATCGCGCTCTTCCCTGGCAGCTGTTTCCCGGCCCACTTCAGGCCTCCTCCGGTAAATCGCCTGCCTCTCCCTCGCGAGGAAGAGGACGGGGATGACTCCGGCGATCACCATCACAGCAGGCTCGGAGACTGTGCGGTAGGCCGAAGCGACCCGCAGAGCTCCTCGACGCTGGACTCGGGCAAGCCGGTCTCGGAAGACTCGCTTCTCGAGTGCGTGAGCCCATGCCTCCGCCCCGTACAGCAAGACTGACTGGACGGCAGTCATGAGCAGACGGCGCTTGCAGGAACGAGGACCGCCGACATTGGGCATAAGCCTACCAAGGGCAGCGACACCCTTAGCGGCTTTGTCGGCGGCGCGCTGGATCTGCTCGCCGAAAGACAGTCTGCTGTCGACCATGACTCCCAGGTACTTTGCAGCAGGCTTAGTCTCGAGTGTGACGTCACCTATCTGCACCGGGAACACGGTGTTTATCCTCTTTTTGGTGAGGACGACGATCTCCGTCTTACTGGTAGCCAGGGACAAGCCGTGATCTCGCATCCACCCGTTGACCTTGGCCATTACTACGCTGAGCCTCAGTTTTGCCTGCTCGACGTTCCTCGCAGCGATCAAGGCAGCGACGTCGTCAGCATAGCCAACGAGGCGGGTCTCATCGGGCATGTCTAGCCTCAGCAAGCTATCGTAGGACACGTTCCAGAGATCTGGTCCGAGAATGGACCCCTGCGCAGCCCCGGAAGTGATGGGAATGCGCCGCTGACCTTCGGTCGTGTCGTACAACAGAACGCGGTCTGACAAATACGCTTCTATCATACGCAGGAGGTAGGAGGGAACTTGGAACGTATGCTCAAGCGCCCACAGCATATCGCTCCACCTGGCGGAGTTAAAAGCGTTCTTCACGTCGAGCGTGACAAGAAGGACCACGCGGCGCGACCAGTGGTTGTGGTCCTCCGCCCTCTGCACTGCCTCAACTACCTCCTGAATAGCGTCGATGGTAGAGCGACCGGATCTGAAGCCGTACTGCTGCGGGGACAAGTCCCCCGCAGAGACGATGGCCTCGGTCAGCCTGACGCGCAGGAGCTTCTCAAGCACTTTCCCGGCCGTGTCGAGCATACACAGGGGTCGGAAAGAAGAAGGGGTCCCCGGTGTGCTCTTCGCCTTCGGGATAAGGACAAGGCGGGCAACCTTCCACGACGAAAAGAAAACGCCTTCCGCCAGACACGCGTTGAACATGTCGAGCAGAAGCCTTGGATTCACCTCCGCAGCGAGCTTGAGCACCTCCGCCGGAATGCCATCGGGACCGGGCGCTCTTCTGGGTCGTAGGGATCGGACGGCGGCGGTGAGTTCCTCTTCCCGGAAAGCTGGGAAGGCGCCTACCTCTCCGAAGTCCCTGACTGGCCGAACTGGGTGGCTGGGAAACAGTGTGTCGACGACGGCGGCCATGGCTTGTGGCTCCATGACCGCAGGTGGTGAGCGAGCCCCTAGCTTCTGGGTTACAAGTTTGTAGCCCGTCCCCCAGGGGTCGTTGTCGATATCCTGACACAGCTGTTTCCAGCACCTGACTTTACTCCGGTTGATGGCACCGCGGAGCTCTCGGCGGGCCGCTCTGTGCTCAGCCGATCTGGCATTTGCATCAGGGCGGTTCCTGGCTCGCTGCGCAGCTCGTCGGAGACCAAGGCATCTCCTCCGGAGTTCCGCGATTTCAGGCGTCCACCAGTAAACCGGCTTCTTCCTGTGGCGGCGGGAAACTCCGGGCATCGACTGCTCACATGCGGTCGCGATGAGTCGCATCGTCGATGCTGCCAGATCTTCGGCACTTGTGAAATTCACAATGCTCTGGTCCTTAATTACTTCTTTAAAAGTGTCTTTGCTCAGACGACTGGTGTTCCAGCGTCGAGCCAGAGGAGCAGGTTCAGCGCGCAAGCGCGCGCCCTCGGGAAGGACCTTGAAAAGGATCGCCTGATGGTCGCTGGAGGAGTAGTCCTCGCAGACACGCCAGTCGGAGATCCGCTGGGCAATCCCTTCAGAGGCAAGAGATATGTCAGGGATCGTCTCTCTGCACCCCGGACGGCGAAAGGTGGAAATGCCGCCCGTGTTGAGGATACAGAGGCCCGACCTGGCAGCCGACTCGAGGACGTAACGTCCTCGAGTGTCGGTCCGCGGGGAACCCCATTCCACGGCTTTGGCGTTAAAATCGCCACCGACTATGACCCCGCCAGAGGTGTTCATGATCTTATCCTCGATGGAATCGACCATGTGGCGGTAGTCTGCGATCGGTTGGTTAGGCGTGAGGTAACAGGAGAAGACGGTGAAACCCCTGCTCCTCACCCAAACGAAGCCGTTGCCCGATCCGGAATCGAGAACAGGCACCTTCCCGAGGTCCAAGATCCAAATCGCCGCAGTGCCGGAGGGGTCCGAGAACCACTGCGCAGAGCGTCGGTTCTGGTACTGCTCACTGAGAAGCAGTAGGTCAGCACCCTGCTCCGTGGCGAATTGGAACAGCAAGTCATTTGCTGTCCTGCTCCTCTGCATATTAAGTTGCAGAACACTGATCATTTCTGCTGGTTCTGGCGAAGCTCCTGGATGGCCCGCCTGTACTGCCCGCAACGACCAGACCCAGCGGAATGCTTGACCTGGTCGCCCTTCAAGCCGGCTTCTGTACACAGGACACAGGACAACGCTGCGTTGCATGCGCTGGCCCTGTGGTCCTGGCCGCCGCACTTGAAGCAGAGCTTGCTTCTATCGGGTCCAGAGCAGCGATTAGCGACGTGACCGAACCCCAGACATTTAAAACATCTGGAGGCCACGAGCTTCTCGCGTACCCGACAGCTCACGTACCAGATCTTCAGGTGGCCCTTCTCCAGGAGCTTCGCAGCTGCTCTGGCTCCCAGCGTAAGGATCGCCACCTTCTGGCCTCGAGCATTCGCCTTCGAGACGAAAGTCTTCACCTCGACGTTTTCGCCGATAGCGGATTTGACAGCTGCAGTCACCTCCGCCTCGGTCGTCAGCTCGTCGAGGTCCCTCACCTCCAGCGTCGACTTGGGCTCGAGAACGCTGACAGTCGCGTTCGCCCCCAAGATGTTCTTCAGGTCTTCGCTGAAGGCGGACTTGCTTTCGGAGGCGTCCCCGAGTTCGACCAGAAGATCGCCGGCTCGGGTCTTCCTCATGGCCTTGATAACGGCGCCCTTCTCATCGGGCTTCGCTTTGCTGCGAATCTCGCCCAGCACGTCGGCGTAGGATTTCCCCTCCGACGGCTTGATGAGAAGGGCGTCTGGCCGCGTCCTACGTGACCTCTTCTTCGGCGCCTTCTTGTTGTCCTGAGGGCCGGGCTGGCTTCCAGGCTGCTGGGGTGGGACTTTCTTCTTCTTCCCCTTCCTCTTAACGACGTCGGTCCATTTCTCGGGGTCCGATGTCTCCCCTGGACCGTCACCTCTGGGTTTCTTCTCAGCCTCCGGTTGGGCGGGGCTGGAAGCAGCCCGTTTCCCACCGGCCGGCTGAGCCTTAACGCGCAGTGATGGGGTCGTCTGCGTCGAAGCAGTCACCGACTCGCACGACTGCCAAGATTTCCTCAGCTGAAGGATGTGGTTAAGGCTAGTCTCCAACTGGACTATGCCTTCCTGCACATCCCTGCTGATGTTCTTCTGCCTGCCTGTCGCGGCCTTCATGACAGCGAGGGTGGCGAAGCACTTTTGAAGGTGCTCCTCCTCCTGCTGCCTGGCAAGTGCAATCACCGCCTGGAAGGGGGACGGGTCGGTGTGCATCGACTCAACGCCGCCGGGGGATGCTTGCTCGGTGAGCACCGGTGTTCTTGTCACCGAGGCAGTTGGTGTCGCTCGGCCTTGTGGCGACCTCGCGACACGAGGCTTCCGGCCAAAGGGGTCTTCTACCTCGACGTCCCCACTTTGAGAGGGTAGGCGAGGAAATTGATCCCTCTGGTTCGTTTTTGGGGTTAGGGTACCCCGGGAAGGTTCTTGCACCTTTTGAATAGTTTTTTCTTGTGAACCGCTCATAATGTCTGGATTAGCCCCCAAGACTGGGCGTTTGTTACCCCCCAAAACAGTGCCCCAATGTGAATGTCAAAACCGACCCGTCGCCAGAGCAACTATATCCGTGTTCGACCGCCTCCAAAACACCGGCGGTCCCAGACGAGCAGTGGCCTCGGCAGAGCCCCCCCGTGACCGCAGCAGGGCCCTATCCGGTCGCCAACCGGCACCACCACGGCCAAAGGGATTTTCGCCGGCTGATAGGGCAGCCAGGTCAGCTGGCTGGGCTGACCCGGGCCCCTGTACTATCCGGCAGCCTGGGAGGTGCAGAACCCAGTTTTTAAGCTGTACCCTCTGCTCGTCCTAGACCCCCAGCGCAGTGGAGGCTGAAGAACCCAGAGTCACCCGGGCAAGTAGGCCGGAATGATTTAGAAAAAACAACCGGGCTATTGAAATGAAACGGAGAATGCAGTTGTGAAAAGGAGACGCGAAAAAGGACCATTGCGTCCCCCTCCCCTTTTAGTCGGCTCTTACGACAAGCAGGGGATACTGTTGGACATTCTGTCCCAGCCCAACACGGGAATAATAATAATAATAATAATAATAATAATAATAATAATAATAATAATAATAATAATAATAATAATAATAATAATAATAATAATAATAAAAATCGTTATTGTTGGAGACAAAATACATTGTTTTGCAAGCGTCATAAACTATACTCTCTATACTATTACTAAACAAATGACAAAACAGTCATTTTCAGTTTCCACTACGTATTTTTTGGAGAAAAAAATATGGACATAATAGATTTTACACTTTTTGAGATAAACATCACTGCCAAAATTTTATCGCGATTAATATCTAAAATTCGGTTTTCCCAGCGGCCCATCATGAACTCGTCAAGTGAGTAAAGGACTTTGGACACCAAGAGTTTGAGTCGAGACTTAAATTGATATTTGCTTCCAGATTGTTTGACACCTTCTGGAGTTTATTTAGGAACTTGATACCAATCTGAGAAGGTATATTCTCTAACATCACTGTTCTGTGCTGTTGTGATCGGTATTCCTCTCTGCCTCTGGTATTGTGGTGATGAACATCACAACCTTATAAAAATGTAAATTTGTATTTGCAGTACAAAGCCACTTCAAAAATATACAAGGAGGGTAATGTCAGCAGTTCAAGCTCCCTAAAGGCGTCTTTGCATGAATCTCTAGGCTGCAATTTGTAAATTATTCTTACTGCCTTTTTCTGCAGTTTGAATACGCGTTCCAGCCTGAACTTTGCACAACCACCCCGTCCTCTTATTCCGTAAGAGAGATGGGGATAAATCAGGCCAAAGTAGGCCATTGTAAGTACATCTTTTGAGCAGAATTTTGCAAGGTTACGTAGAGCAAAAATACCAGATGCAACCACAAATGTGGACATCGTGGTCTTCCCAGGTCAGCCCTCTGTCAAGATGCATCCCTGAGAATTTGACGGACTCAGAAGCCTCTAGAGATCATCATCTACCATTACTGCAGCTGGAAGGTGCTGGTGCATTCACCACCTACAAATTCTCGAGCGTCTACCAACCGACCTTTACGGTGCCCGTCTTCTGTCAGTATCCGGAACGGAAGTGCAATTGTTGCCAAAATACAGCGGACCAGCCTGCCACACCACATTCACCGGTGAGTGCGGCTGTTTGCCCTATTCCGCTACAGTCGGCAACCTCGCGAACTGCTCCCGTCATCGTGGGCTCGTGGACAAGACACCGTTCAAAATCGGCTGAATAGAGTTGCGCAACGACCCGTTACACCTGACTGGAAATTCACAGCGAAGAAAGCTCCGAGCCCGGACCGCTCGCCGGTGTCCTTTCCCCGTCTCGTAGACGTCCTTTCCGCGCGGTATAGTGAGAGTCAGATGATATGGCCTAGGTCGCCGACGTCCTGCGTCCTTTCCTCGTCTCGTAGACGTCCTTTCCGCGCGGTATAGTGAGAGTCAGATGATATGGCCTAGGTCGCCGACGTCCTGCGTCCTTTCCTCGTCTCGTAGACGTCCTTTCCGCGCGGTATAGTGAGAGTCAGATGACATGGCCTAGGTCGCCGACGTCCTGCGTCCTTTCCTCGTCTCGTAGACGTCCTTTCCGCACGGTATAGTGAGAGTCAGATGATATGGCCTAGGTCGCCGACGTCCTGCGTCCTTTCCTCGTCTCGTAGACGTCCTTTCCGCGCGGTATAGTGAGAGTCAGATGACATGGCCTAGGTCGCCGACGTCCAGCGTCCTTCCCTCGTCTCATAGACGTCCTTTCCGCGCGGTATAGTGAGAGTCAGATGACATGGCCTAGGTCCCGACGTCCAGCGTCCTTTCCCAGTCTCGTATACATCCTTTCCGTGCGGTACAGTGCGGGTCAGATAACACTGCCTATGTCGCCGACGTCCGCGTCCTTTCCCCGTCTCGCAGACGACCTTTCCGTGCGGTACAGTGCGGGTCAGACAACATGGCCTATGTCGCCGACGTCCTGCTTCCTTTCCCCGTCTCATAGACGTCCTTTCCGCGCGGTACAGTGTGAGTCAGATAACAAGGCCTATGACGCCGACGTTCAGCGTCCTTTCCCCGTCTCGTAGACGTCCTTTCCCCGCGGTACAGTGCGGGTCACATTACTTGGCCTTGTCCGTCTGTAGTTCCAATGATAAACTTAACAATCTTTTGGGTGGTCTGTGTCAAGTTATTTGACTTGGACTGTACATGAAAACGCGACGGAAACTTTCAATGAGCACTACAGCCCGAGTCAAATTACTTGGCCCGGTGCGGAACTGAACAGTCTTATTGGTTGACTAGGCCAAGTAATTTGACTTGGATTGTACATGGAATGGCGACGGAAACTTCAACTCGAGCGTTGTTTGATCATCTTAGAGGTAAAAAAGTCTGCCTTAAAGCATGGAGAATTAAAAAAGTGCAAAAGTCGATTGAGATAATGAAAGTAGATTAAACAACTTATCAAGGAGTATTTGAAACTATCGGATACAAGAACCTTCAAAATTTAATTCCGCTGAACAAGTATTGAACCATGGAAAATGTGCATGGTCCGAATGAAAATCCTTCGGAATTATTATTCTCGACTATGTGCTCAAAAAATTATTCAATCAAAAATATATTTACAAAATGTTTACAAATACAATTCTCACAGACCTTAAAACTGTTTGTTTGTTAGTTTAACGTGTACTCAATTACCGATGTGTCATACTTTTAACGAGAAGCAATAAATTATGCGGTTATGATCTAATTTAAATTAAAATACACGGTAGATTGCGTATTAGTGATTGATGCTTCAAAGAAGTAGTTGATCATTGATGCCATTATCAAGATATGCGCTAATTTCACGTAGTTAAATCTGTGCAATAAGGAAAAACTACGTCTTTAAGAATGCGGCCTGGCATAGGTCAGGGTTCAAGTTGTAACTCCCTCCCAACCCTGCGTGTTTACTGTTAACAACTAATATATTTTATTCCTCGATGCTCTATTGAAACCCTTCGGGATTTTCAACTCACGCATTTCCACAGCCGAAACACTTACACTTTCACCCCGGTTTCCCACCTACCTTGACAACGTGCCCTTGAGCAGCGGGTTGGGTCCTTCGTAATATCCGCCGACCATGGTATCCAAAATAATCCCAACACAGGACACTGAGGACACTGCGGGCACTGCACTCAGCACAAGCACTGGCACGACACTGCACACTGGCTACATCTAGACTGAGGCACACTCGCGCGCACTCCGTCGCAGCGCACACTACACTGAGCCGTCGCTCGCTAGTAGGTCGGGGCACACTTTCACGTCGAAAGCAACAGTGCCTCAGCGCCAGCCGAGCGGCGGCGGCGGCGGCGGACCGGCCGCTATCAGTGCTGATAATGCCAAGGTCGACTGGACTCGGTAAACAACCGGCTGGCTATACCGCTGGTGGCAAGGGAGTGCGGGGCTGGAGCTGACTACAAACCTAGCAGCCAGGGAGTGTGGTGGTAGAAGTGACTAAACACCTGGCAGCACAGAGGAAAATCAAACAGTTATCTTATAATGCTGCGCTCAGAATGTGTCGAGTGCTGCCCAGCGTGTGTCGAGGACTTGGTTCACCATTAACTCCGCAAGAGAGCAGCACCGACGCTGCCCTCTCCTAATTTAACTTAACTGTGGGATGTAACTAGTAACTAGTAAGTTAACTGAAACCGTTACTGGATGTAACTGTAAATAGTACTCGGGCCCAACAGAAGACCCATAAGCGACTCTATTTCATTCTTCTCTGTGATACAAACCTAGCAGACAGGGGGTATGGTGCTACAACTGATTACAAAACTAGCAGCCGGGGAGTGTGGTGATACAACTGACTACAAACCTAGCAGCCAGGGAGTGTGGTGCTAGACCTGACTACAAACCTAGCAACCAGGGAGTGTGGTGCCAGAACTGACTACAAGTCTATCAGCAGTGAGTGTGGTGCTAGAACTGACTACAAATCTAGCAGCCAGGGGGTGTGGTGCTAGAACTGACTACAAACCTAGCAGCCAGGGGGTGTGGTGCTAGAACTGACTACAAACCTAGCAGCCGGGGAGTGTGGTGCTAGAACTGACTACAAGCCTATCAGCAGTGAGTGTGGTGCTAGAACTGACTACAAACCTAGCAACCAGGGAGTGTGGTGCTAGAACTGACTACAACCCTAGCAGCCAGGGATTGTGGTGCTATAACTTATTACAAACCTAGCAGCCAGGAGGTATGGTGCTAGAACTGACTACAAACCTAGCAACCAGGGAGTGTGGTGCTAGAACTGATTACAAACCTAGCAACCAGGGAGTGTTGTGCTACAACTGATTACAAATCTAGCAGCCAGGGAGTGTGGTGCTAGAACTGACTACAAACCTAACAGCCAGAGAGTGTGGTGCTAGAACTGACTACAAACCCAGCAGCCATGGAATGTGATGTTAGAGAACTGACTACAAACCTAGCAACCAAGGAGTGTGGTGCTAGAACTGTTACAAACCTAGCAGTCAGGGAGTGTGGAGCTAGAACTGACTACAAACCCAGCAGCCAGGGAGTGTGGTGCTAGAACTTACTACAAACCCAGCAGCCAGGGAGTGTGGAGCTAGAACTGACTACAAACCCAGCAGCCAGGGAGTGTGGTGCTAGAACTGACTACAAACCCAGCAGCCAGGGAGTGTGGAGCTAGAACTGACTACAAACCCAGCAGCCAGGGAGTGTGGAGCTAGAACTGACTACAAACCCAGCAGCCGGGGATTGTGGTGCTAGAACTGACTACAAACCCAGCAGCCAGGGAGTGTGGTGCTAGAACTGACTAAAACATAGCACCCAGGGAGTGTGGTGCTAGAACTGACTACAAACCCAGCAGCCGGGGATTGTGGTGCTATAACTGACTACAAACCCAGCAGCCAGGGAGTGTGGTGCTAGAACTGACTACAAACCCAGCAGCCGGTGATTGTGGTGCTATAACTGACTACAAACCCAGCAGCCAGGGAGTGTGGTGCTAGAACTGACTACAAACCCAGCAGCCAGGGAGTGTGGTGCTAGAACTGACTACAAACCTAGCAGCCGGGGAGTGTGGTGGTAGAACTGACTACAAACATAGCACCCAGGGAGTGTGGTGCTAGAACTGACTACAAACCTAGCAGCCAGGGAGTGTGGTTCTAGAACTGATTACAAAGCCAGCAGTTAGGGAATGTGGTGCTAGAACTGACTACAAACCTAGCAGCCAGGGGATGTGATGCGAGGACTAACTACAAACATCAAGGTTGTCTGCCAGGGAGTTAGAGTGGTCCCAGTAAACAACCGGCTACTGACTATACCACTGACAGCAAGGGAGTGCTGGTAGACCCGATAAACAACCGGCTTTTGACTATACTACCGTCAGCCAGAGAGAGCGGTTTCAGTAAACAACCGGCAAATGACTACACCACTGCAGCCAGCGGTGGTCTAGCGCTACTAGACAACCAACTACTGACTTAATGTATCGGCTGAATGACATGTAGCACTTAGAAGTATAGTAGCACTCCCTTGTTGAGAGGGGTGTACAGTTTTGTGTAAGGTACACCAAGTTGGCAATACCCTACAGCTATCTCGTTTCCAATCACCCCTAGGCAAACAAGCGAATGGATTTCTTTACAACTGTTTGTTCTCTGGTAACTTCCAAGGTCATTCGTACTCAATACATGAGAAATAATATTCGTTTAACGGCTCGCAAACGTGAGAGGTGATGATTCAGGATTTTGTTAATCATAGCGAAAAACTTCCAAAAACTTCAGAAATTTTGGTTTTTATGAGCCTAGACAGATATAATATCAAAATTACTCTTGACGTTATCTTCTACATTCAGCGTTAAAAACCTACAACAGCGTTGAAACAATTGCTACATGGAAGAAGCAAGAAAACCGTGAAATTGAAAGACTGGTGCATAACCGATTGTGAAATGACATTTCGTCTAGCCTTGTTGCTTCAATCATTCAAGCTCGTCTACACTACAGCTCCCACCAATGTATCTATTCCAGAATTCCAGCCTTCCTAAAACTTTTCACTCTATTATTGAATTTCCTTAAAGGAATAAGCTATTACCGTAGGTCTCATGGTAAGACTTAAGCCCAAGACCATGTTAACTTTTCATTTTGGGGTCACCAGAAGCAAAGAACACTATACATGTCTGTTAACACGATAGCGGCCGTAAATATGGACCGATCCTAATGAAATTTGGTACAGACGTGTAAAGTGGTAGTAACTCGGACGAGTTCGTGAACTAGCCCGATCGGAGCACTGGAAGGGGGGGGGGTAAGAGTAGGTGGACCCCTCCAAAAATGTTTTTTTTTTTAATTTTGTACATATTTTTGTTACCACCATTGAATTCAGCTAAAAAAAACAAACATTTTAGTATCTTGAATCACTGCTCTATGTCCATTGGTTACCGAGATATTGAAACTGGTAAACACAGAAAGGTGTCTCAATGTTAACCTTATGGGAAATAAGTAAAATTCTGTATCTCGCTTATATTTTAATATGTTTGAATGAAACTTGGTATATGGCTTCATCTAGTTGATATATACTGGACTATTGCAAAATATATCTAGATTTCACACTTCCATGGTAGTAAACCTGCATACTCATTTACCATATTATTCGTATGGAGAACATTTTTGTGTCCTCACTAGGATATAATTGATTTTACTTGATTCGAGGCTTCGTCTGAATGATTTATGTAAGCACTTGAAATCCGCTGAGTATGCAGGTCTGCTGCAACGGGGGGTGGCTCTCGCTGGAGATTACATGTGAGATAGGCCGGATTAGAGGAGAGTTGGTCACGCCGACGCGCCGCGCCGTCACGGTGGAGGTAATTAACGGGGCTCCAGCAAATCGGATTAGCGGCTGTAATCAGCACGAGACCGCCGCCGGCCTTCCGGTCCTTCCGGGACTTCCGGTCCCTGCACGGAACTGGCGGGACGTGACGGGAATGAGGGACTCGGGAGGGTGCGAGTGGTCCAAGTCCAGTGGTCCTCATCCCAGGAGAGGGGTGTGGTGGTTGTAGGAACTATGAAAAGAGCAAAGGACTGGTAATTGGTAAAAGGAAAGTAATTGAATTGTATTAAATATTTACATCAGGGAAAGACTTTCTTCTAGATAATCGCAATTGCTGCAAGTGAAAGTTACAACGGGGGAAAAAGGGAGTAAATTATGTTTGGAAATTACAGGCATATTTCGTTTATCACCAGTAATTCAAAAATAAATTGAATCGTAATTTTTTTTAAGTATAATTAATTTTTAGCTGAGATTTGATTTTTCACGCGAATATTTAAAAGGAGATGCATCAAAGTTTTTATGTATTAAACTACTTTAAAAAAATGTATCAAAGTTGTTAGTGGTGATATTGTTAGTGTTAATAAAAACAAGACAACAAATAGTTAGTATAACAAATTATAAACTATGTTACGATTCTAAAATTGTTAGCTAGAAAATTCCCAAGTAGAATCCAGAAGTGTTGGATAAACAAACTATCAAATTTCAGTTTAATGTATTATGATTTTTTAGCTACAGGCGAATATTTTTCTTACTGCTTACTTTAAATTTATAGAATTCTACGTTTCACTTCTTCCATTAATGTTTTTCAGTAATTCTGTTCTTTAAAATAGTACTCTATAATGGGTGAAGATAATTGTTAGCGCAAAAAATAAATGAAACCACCGACTATTTTGCTATATTCTGCAACAAACACAAACACAGTTACACTGACTTTGGCGTTGCTACAGCAAGGCGGCCCAGAACCGCTAGGCGAGCTCAGGAATGGGCAAGAAAGGCGCCGTTGCACCACAGCGTGCAATGGAGCGGCTCCTCCTCCGAAGTTATTCTTGAACCGTGCAATATTGCAAGGTTTTTGACTAGTTCAAAATTAATCGTCATGTCAATGTTCACAGTACAATGCAGATAAGAAAACGTGCCTTTGTTTTAAAGTATTAGTGATGGTGAGTTAATGTTTGATTTTTTGCGGACATTTGCAATTATTGATAAGTAAAAAATCACAAAGTTTCGGAATATGAAATTGGTTCCCGACTTCAGGTAGAAAAGATACTTCACCGTTCCACACAGTTCTCTGAATTAGGTTTGTTCTTCTGGCTGTGTGTTACTAATCTTGTTTGAGTTCTAGGTTTTTTGCACCTGAAGACGTGACCAAATTCCACATGAAACGTCGTGAAACTTGATTTGCTAATCAGTGATATCAAATGTCCGCAAATATCAAAATATAAACAAAAAACATGTGATTGTAAAATATACATGAAGGGTTTATATAAGATTTTTATTTCTCTCAAACAGAAAATAATTTTTTGTAGGTAGACCTTTTCAACAAAATTTACGCTTATGCTTCAATGTAAATTCAGAAAAATAACTTCTTTTTTGATTAAAAATGATACGTTAATGAGTAGTGTGATAACTTCCTTGTGATCCCTCGTACATCTCTCATCTCCCGTGTATTTCCCTTGACTTAAAACTTATATCATTGTTGTATTTAGCCCATTTCAAGCTTAGAGCCGCTTTTGGAGATCAGTATAAGATAAATAAACGTACAAGGGGTACAAGAAATCATTAATACAGAGTTTGAAAATTTACTTTAACAATCCGGAAAAGCCTTCAAAATATTTTCCTGACATCTCAAACACGATTTTTTTTATTCCTATGATTCCAACGCCTACAGTCCACACCCCACTACAACCAGAAGCGCATTTCCTCATGCAACCGAATCCACTGTTGAATGTTGAATGTTTAGCTACACTTTTGTCAGAGGCGGTACAAAGTCAACCCGGGTCTTACACTGTTTACCGAGAGATTCCTCTTCTCTCGGCTCAGCACAACAAGCGCACATCTCAATAACGAAACATGCAAACAATTTAGAAAGTAAAGACTCGTCGGGTGGGGGGGAGTGACATACTTCTCCCCTCCCCTCCCCCCTCACGCTGCTTCAGTTTCTTCTTCTTCTTCTTCTCCTGGCAAACCGTTGGACGCTGGTTACGTAAGTTTCTGTCGCGATTTTGGTTTTCCGGTTCGTAAATGAACGGAACGTAGATCGTGGTTGACGCTACGGAAGATTGGATAGAAACCGCTTGGAAGATTCGCTAAAGAGGGAATTTACTTGGATGGTATTACGGTATTGTTTGCACAACTTGGGGGTAACGCTTCTGTTCTACATTACCCAATAGTTCTACTCCCACTTATGAAAGCATTCCTCCGACTGGTATATGTAACGCCGACAGGGGCGTCCCAGAAAACAATAGGTAGCCTGACTGTTGTAAGGGTGGAACTTCAAAGATTTTAGAACCCACGTCCGTAAAATTGTGAGGATTGTCTAAGGGTAAGCGCGCACTAGACCGACCACGACCTGTCGCATGCGGCCAGTTTTATAATGGAATTAAGTGGGACAGCGCGCACTAGGCGACTTGCGTGCGGTGGTCGGACCCTGGTCGGACGACCAGAGTCTCTGAGTTTTGGTCGGGCCCGACTCACCGACATTTGCAGCCAAAAATAACAAACATTTTTATGGCGCGTCGCGCACTGTCTTCGACTTGCACTCCGACCCGACCAGTAACGAATGGACAACACGTTTTTCGTTTTAGTGTGATTGATTTCTTTTTTGATGTCCCAGTCTAATATAGATATTCAGGGTTTTATAATGGCTATTAAAGAAAGACCCTCAATATGGAATCTGTCATCAGAGGATTATGCCAACAGAGATTTTAAAAAGGCAGCTTGGGAAGAAATTACACTGATGTTTGGCGGAAGTGAGTGCATTACGCCGAAGGAAAAGGCTGATTTATGTACAAATGCGCAACAACTGCTAACTCTTCAACCTCAATCTTGGTACTGAATGCTACTTTACATTCATCTCTCCTCGTTGTCGTGGTCGGGTCGTACTTTGGCCGAAAGGCGCAACGACCACGACCTGTCGGGATAATTGTCGTGGTCGTGGTCGTGGTCGGTCTAGTGCGCGTTTACCCTAAACTCAGTTAATGATTTGGGAGACAGATCTTGTAGCTTCAAGGACCCTTTTCCGTTTTCATCCTCTATTCACCTTGGTCTGAGCCAGGATATTTTTTGGAGCAATATATTTTCTGAACAAAATCCGCCTTTTATTTGTTGTTGTTGTGTTGTTGTTTGTTGTTGTTTTATCTGTTGTTTATTTGTTTTTGTTTGTTTTTTTTTCGCCTTTTTTGGATTTTTAACATTACCATTTGTGTACTGCATTAATCATAATTTTTGTATTTATTACTCCTATCCTATATTATCTTTAGGGTCCCTATTCACTTTACGTGTATATAGGTGACTTTATAATGTAGGAATCCATTATATCCTCCATTTTATACATAGTCAGTGGGGAGAGGGGTTGTATTTGTTGCGTACAGTAGTCAACATGACATTTCCCATGATTATCTTTTTGCCCCACCTTAAATTTTACGTATAGTTAAATTTGCGTCTAATTCACTATTTACAGGACGTGCAGATCGTGGGAACCGATGAAAGGTGAAATTTAATTACAACTCTTGCATCTGATCGAATATAAAAACTTCCTGTATGAATAACTAAGCCCCTGATAAGATAGTGCGACGGTACTACGACGCGGCGGGGGGGGAGGGGGTAGTGACGAAGGGGGGGGAAGTGTGATAATGGAGATACCGTATCGGCTGACCTGGCAAGAATGATATCACAGAATTCTGGAAGAGTGATTAGTATACTTTCCTTTGTCCGGGGTGGCACTAAAAATATATTCATCGTATTTTTAATCAAACATTACCATGATACGTTGTTTTATTTTTTTTTATATTGTGGTTGAAATTATACTCTTTCTTAAAACCAGTTCCTTAACAGTT
The DNA here is from genome assembly GCA_035578135.1 of Flexamia atlantica. NCBI lineage: Eukaryota > Metazoa > Arthropoda > Insecta > Hemiptera > Cicadellidae > Flexamia > Flexamia atlantica. Next base: position 979,570 of record JAQJVK010000020.1, read on the forward strand.
CCAGCGTTTGTACTTTATCTGTGATATGGAGACGAGACGGAGATCTATCGTAGCTTAAATACGTTTTTTCGTAGTTTAAAACTAATTTTTATGTTTTACCATCGTCATCTACAGCAGGAGATGAGAATGCACGCAGTTCATACAACGCATGATGGCGAATGATTCACTTTAATAGATATTTCACTTTTCGATCGATTTACTTACTTACTTGCATACTTGAAGATTCCATGCAGGTCCCTTTTTTGCAGAGAGTTGGACAGGTCAAAGTGCTCACAAAAGTGAGTCACTACTTTCAGCACCATGTGCTTGACAAAGAATCATTTTCCTTTTTTTTAAAAATATAATAAAAGAGAGAGAAATAGAGCTGGGAGATTATGCAGTGCTTTTATTTTTAAAACTTTCAATATCATATAAGCACTGTTTCACCAGAAAAAGTTTAAGCTCTTTTTTAAAGACCGAGATTTTTTGTATGTTTTGAAGGCTAGGCGGTAGAAGTTGTAAGAACTTTAGCCCTGCATTCTTAGGTTTTTGTTCAAATTTAGAAAGCTTGTGATATTCTGAGTACCGATATTTTTTCCTACTATTATAACTGTGAGTCTTTACTGGAGGTTTGATATTCTGTGACTTAACATATATTATGGTTTCAAAAATGAAGAAGCTGGGGGCAGTAAGCAATCCCAGCTCCCCAAACGCCTCCCTACAGCTAGCCTGAGGGGGGAGCCTGAGGATACTGCGGACCGCTCTTTTCTGCCACACAAGAACTCTATCAAGATAGGTTTTATTTGATTCCGATAGGACTATTGAGTACCTTAAGAGCTGCTCAATAAGTCCAAAACAAACTATTTTTGAAAGGTGAAGGTTGTTGAAAGAATTTATTCTTCTTAAAACAAATAGATTTCTGGCTAGTCCATACTCTATTTTCTTTAATTGATCGAACCAAGTTAAAATTAAGTTGCCAGAACACTCGTCAGATCCTAACATTTGATTAAGCCTATAATCTGCTAGGGTTTTATTGCATGTGATCAAGACCTCACACAGTTCTGAATCGATAATAATAATTTAGGTGTCGTTGAAAAGAGATCGGCATGGAGTTTTGCAGGAAATAACATTTATGAAGGTCAGACTAAAGGATAAAGACCTAATACACCAAGGCCATACTAAATTACTGAGTTATGCAGATTGAAAAACTTTACGGTTTATAAATGAAAACTTAAGCTAATTAATTAGGACATGATAGTTGTAACAGTGCGGCAAGGAATCGTCATAAGAGTACATTACAAAAGCGTCTGCAATTTCGTCTGACAATGTGACGTCACCAAAGAAGAACCCCGGCCTATATATAGGAAAATCCTAAATCTTAAATCTTGCCTTTACACCCTTTAAATTTCGTGTTTGTCCATATAGGAATAGAAATTTCAAGGAGTAGCTGATTATATTAAACATCACTCTTTATTACGACTGTTTTTACCCTCGGAGTTTCTCAGAGAGTAAAAACCATATATATTTTTGGCTTCAAAAAATAAGCTCTGCGCATTGTATTTCATCTTAGTAAACGTGATTCATGCCACAGAGAAGAAATAAGAAGATCTTATTTCTTCTCTGAGTTCATGCAGAGTAATTTTCCGCTACAACAAGATTTTAAATTTCCCTTGCCTATATTTCTAACATTGATATTTTTTCAAAAAGCATCCTTCTTTACTTCCTCCTAATAATAAAAGCTCTAGTTATTCACTCCAACCACGATAAAATATTACTGTGCCTAAACACAACACTACATTTTTAAGCATAACTTATCATACAATTGTTTAAGGCCTTTCAACTCGTTACCTCAAGAGCTTAAGGTGGATATGCCAATTAATATACGTCCTAACTCTTGATAGACAATGCATTTTACAGTATCCATAACTCACTCGAAATTAAGTATTAATTTATGTTAATTTATTTTTATTATGTAATATATGTACATTTTCAGTTGTAAAATATTATCCTTGTTATTAACGTTGACGATGCCCATGCAATTTATTTTTTTGGCTGGTAAAATCTTGAATTATTGTTTTTTCAGCAGTCTAATCGAAACTTAAAAGCTGCTAGAAAGCGCGTGTCCACTAGTAGCTACTAATCTCTCTCCAGCATAAAACAATTTTTCTTGTCAAAAAGAGCCCTCGTTCAAAATACCTCTTGCTGAACAAGTCAGAAAGGTCCGTCCGAAGCTCGAATTTGACTACGTACTGGGAACCCCTGCAAGCTAGTAGGCCTACCGACCAGCAAGAGTAGAAAAGACCCGGAAATATTGGAATGGTACTGAAAAACAATTACAAAAGGCTAACTACATTTTGAACGTCTTCTAGAGCCACTGTTACGTTTCTTCTGCAGGATTCTGCAAGAGAAGCCCAATTATACCCAGCCGTGTAAAACATCGTAGTGATGTAAGAGCTAAGGAGTCATTGTACCCTGCCCAGGCGTGGCGCAAAAAGGAAAACTGCGGCAGTTGTAGAATATATAACTTTTGAAAGTCGTTGAGAAAGAGCACAATTTTAATTGAACGTAATTAGTTTGCGTAAATAACCGGTTTGTAATAATCGGCAATTTAACTGTCGAATGTTTAAGTTTAAAAGTGGATAAGATAAAGCATCTAGATCTGATTGATTTCAAATGGACTTGGAAGAGTCATACTTTATTTCAAAATTTTAAAAAAATGAACTCAATACTTCATTGCGTAAATTTTTCCTCTTGCGAGATCTGGGAATGCCCTAGGAAAATTCTGGCCAATAGTGGGATCTAGTTCACGCTTTAGCGGGATCGAGATTAATGTACGGACTTTTATGTGGGGGAGGTCATCACTACCTTAGTTCTGTAGTGATGAGTATTTTTATATTAGACCTATTTTACACGTTCGTCAATTTTTACTTTTAAAGAAAGTGTACTCTTTGTTTCCGATTATAAGTGAACGATTTCAGAGTAAACTATTAATTGTTGGTGATGAATAAGTTAAGTTTGTTAATTTTTAAGTTTTTAATTGTTAAGTTTATTAATTGTTGGTGATGGGTGAGTTAATTAAATATCCTATACGTTTATATGAGTCATGTTATCTTGCGTGCGTGCGTGCTTGTTTGCACATTGATCTCAAAAACGGCTCTGAAGATTTCCTTCAAAATCTGGAAATAAGGAATTTATAACTCAAAAACGTCTTTTATGCAGATTAATTGGGTAGAGAAAATCTAATAACGTATTAAAATAAATTTTAAAGTTGTTAAATTCTTACATTGGCCTTATGAGTTGCCATAGCAACGAAATAAACAAGGAATTGTAAACAAATAAAGCAATCAGTTAACAAATAACAAATAAAATCTCTAACATTTCAGTCCTCACTATCCCACAACTCAGTAATATCATTTTACCGGCACCCACTAACCTCCAGATCTAACTAGCATAGATTCTTGTGCCTCTCAATAGTTACTTGTACTTTTTCAATCCTAAATATCAAATATTTAAAGTTCCTCCTCTTTCGAAATCAGCTTTCTTCCCTAACTCTCAATTTTTAGAGAACAAATTTCCATTTCATTTTCTTGTCTATTTCAGAAAGTACTTAATTCAATGACGTCAACCAATTGAATTCCAATTTAAAGCTTTAAAAGTCTAGTACAAACAAAAAAGTTTCAAAACCTAGTATAATATGTAGAAATCAGTTTGAGGTATTATCGGTATCTGAAAATGAAAGTGTAAATCAGCTTACCATAGAAAGTAGTACAAATGAAACACCAAATGTTAGATCTAAGCATGTTGTTAATGTAAATAATAACGATGGGAAGAAACATTGTACAAATATGATTGCAAAAAGTGCATGCAAAAATAATGACAATGGTATAAACACAAGTAATGTAGATATTCTCGTTGGTAATGCGGAAGGCATGAGTAAACTTGAAAATAGGAGTTTCAACAAAAATGTTTTATTGATAGGTGATTCAATCATTAGGTATGCTAGTAATCAAAGTCGTAAAAAAGGAGCACACATTGAATGCTGCCCAGGGGGAAAGATTCGTGACATTAAGCAGAGGCTTTTAAATTATGTTAATCATGACTTGTCTGTTATATATATTCATGTGGGCACAAACAACCTAAAAGTTGGGTATAATGGGAGAGCTGGGTACAATGGTGGGGATGGCAAGCGGGAGGCCCTCCACGAAATGGCTGATTTGTTGTTTACTGCCAAAGCACACTTTCCTACTTCTGTAATATTTGTTAATAGTATATTAATAAGATCTGACATAGGATATAAAGCTCTTTTCAATTTCAACGAGCAACTGGAGCTTATGTGCTTCAATTTTGGGGTGGTTTTTGTTGAGGCTAATGTATGGATTAAGAGGTATCATCTCGCCCGAGATGGCAGACACCTTAATAGGAATGGCAATCATCAGCTAGGAATGTTGTTTGTGAAATTGCTTGGGGAGATGTTTGAAATCTTACAATTCGGTCAAGAAAGGGTTCGTCTATCGGAAGTGGCTTACGATGACGAGGATCTCATCTCTGACTCTCAAGTTGATAGGTCAAGTCCTCAGGGATCGGGAAACGTGAACCCAGGCGGAGGGACTTTAATAACTTGAGATTTTGTAATCAGGTTAGCCCGAGAATCGCCAATAGTTTCAATGGCCTTAAGGTGCTCCACCAAAACATTCAGGGATTGGCTTGCAAATTGGATACACTAGAAGTTTTCTTGCAGTGTGAAAATCCAGATGTCTTGTGTTTATCAGAGCTGCATTTGAAATGTAATGAATTTGATGCCGTATCTTTGAATGGATATAGAAACGTTACCTCTTATTGTCGTCAAAATATGCAAAAAGGAGGAGTAGGTATCTTTGTCAAGACTAATTTGCAGTCTGAAGTGGTATATGTTGGTACTTTCTGCCTTGAGGGAGTTTGTGAACTCGCAGCTACCAAAGTTTGTTACAATGGTCATTATTTGCTTATTCTCACAGTTTACAAGCCAAAACCTTTTTCTTCTTCTTTGGAGGATCATAACTTGTTTTATGATCATTTGTCAGAATGTCTTGATAGGGTGATGAATCCCAGTGTTAGAACAGTTGTTGTTGGTGATTTCAATGTCGATTTGTCTCAGAGTTCTATTAAGAGCGAAAACCTCACATGTATGATGCAGTCTCATGGTCTGTTGAATAAAGTCAAATCCTACACGCGGGAACAAAAAGGATCCAAATCATTAATAGATCACATATATACTGATCTTTCAGATAGCGTCTTCTATTGTGATGTGATAATCACAGCACTGTCTGATCATCATGCTCAACTTTGTGAGGTGAAGATTGAGGGTGGAGCAAGTGATAGCTCTAATTATTTGTTCAGGAGATCTTTCAGTGATGAAAATGTACACATTTTTGAAAACCTTTTGAATCGAGAAACATGGGACGATGTTTTCAGTAACTACTCAATGAATGAGAAGATGCAGGCTTTCATCTCTACTGTCACATTTGTATTTGATCAGGCATTCCCGGTAAAAAAAGTAAAGGTCAAACCAAAATCTTCGAGTTTTAAAGTACCTCTAAACGAGGAACTGATAGAAATGCGGGAGCAGGTAAGGCATTGGTGGTATCACACCAAAGATTTAGGTAGTTCACATGAAGACAGGCAGTTTTATTTTTCCTTAAAGAAAATGTACAGGGAAATTATTAGGGATGTTAAGTCTTCTGTAGTGCTCAATAAACTGCAATGTTCATCAAATAAATCCAAAACTGTTTGGGATATCGTGAATGGACATAGGAATACCGGAAAAATATCAGGACCTCCAATAAAAGGTATCAGGAACAAAGATGGTTTTTTGGAAAATGACCCAAAATCTATTTCAAACCTTTTCAATGACTTCTTCATAAACATATCCAATCAACCAATTAAAGATGATAATTTTGATTCACAAAGGCTACCCACTGTATCTTTATCATCTTCTTTTTTTCTAAACCCAGTTTCTGAAAGTGAGGTTGGTGAGTTAATTAGGTCTCTAAAACCAAAAATCTCTTCAGGAAACGATCATGTTTCTTCCAAACTTCTCAAGTCTTGTTTTTATCCTTTCCTTCGCCCACTCGTGCATTTGATCAACTTTTCTTTTGAGACGGGTCAGTTTCCCGATTTCCTCAAGTATTCTATTGTAAAGCCTTTACACAAAAAAGGAAACCCTGATGAACTCGATAATTTTAGACCGATTTCCATCACATCTACTTTTTCAAAGGTATTTGAAAAAGCGGTTTTAAGCAGATTATGGTCTTTTATCCGCCACAACAACATATTGTTTGAACATCAATTTGGATTCATTAAGAATAAATCAACTGTAGATGCAATTTCAGCACTCACAAACAGCGTTGTCCAAGCTTTGGATAAGGGAGAGTCTGCAGTAGGTATTTTCTTTGACCTACGGAAAGCTTTTGATACGGTTTCACATGAAAAACTTCTTAATAAGCTTGAACTTATTGGCGTTAGAGGTGTTGCAAAGGATTGGTTTCGATCTTATTTGGTTGGACGTCGGCAATCAGTTGAAATCCCATATAAAGAAAGCAATACTTTCATGAAATGTTCTTCTGATGTTCAGGTGGTTAAGGCTGGCGTTCCGCAAGGATCAATTTTAGGGCCATTGTTATTTATCATCTTTATAAACGACATATCGAGCTCAGTGTCAAGTGCCGATTTGTATTTGTTTGCTGACGATACTTCACTGGTTGTCAGGGATAGATGCAGGGAGGCCTTGGAAGTAAACGCTTTCATCCAATCAAGCAATGTTCTTCAATGGTTCAGTGACAATAATCTGGATGTTAACACGGATAAAACTAATCTTATTCATTTTAAAATATCCAGTAGGGTAACAGATGAAGTCGGTCTGCTTATAGACGATGCGGTCGTTGACTCTGTTGAAAATGTAAAGTTTTTGGGTATTTCTATAGACAGCAATCTGAAGTATTACTCCCATGTAAATGATGTTACTAGGAAGATGGGCTCAGGCTTGTTTGTACTGCGAAGGCTGTCATCGTTTACTGGCCCTGATGTTTTACTTGCTGCATATTATGCCCTCATTTATCCCCATCTGTCCTACGCTGTTCCTGTCTGGGGGTCTGAAAATACGCAAACAAAGCAGATATTTATTCTGCAAAAAAAGGCAATTAGAATCATAGCTCGCCTAAAACCCAGGGAATCTTGCAAATCTTTCTTTATTGCAGCAGGTCTTCTGACGTTTCCATCCATTTATATTTTTAACACTCTCAATTTTCTGAAGCAGAACCCCAAGCATTTTCAAGATCTGTTGCCTCGTTTACAGCATAAAACAAGGAGTAGAAATAAATTCAACATTCCCCACCACAACACCTCATTTTTCAAAAACCAGATGTTTTACAATGCTGTGGTATTTTTTAATGCCCTCCCTGACCACCTCAGGATTGAACCCAACCAAAATAAATTTAAGTTCCAACTTAAGAAATTTCTGGTATCGAAATGTTTTTATAGTATTGGGGATTTCTTGAATGACAATTAGAAGTAGTTTTATTTTTAATATATAACCCATTGTACTCTTATACTTGACTCATGCCAATGCTGTAAAATGTTATATATGGCAATAAAGAATTATTTGATTTGATATTTGAAGCATAGAGTACACGTTTTTCCTGACAGCCCATAGAGTAATTTCTGAGTACTTTAGTACAGATAGATGTATAGCCTATATGTAGCCTATGTGTACGTACCCGCACTTATGTTTTTAGCAGAAATAATAAATTCGATAACTGGTTTACCTGCCATCACATAAGAGCAACCTTTGTCATTAATTTCTTATTGTTTGTTTTTCTCTGGCTACTGGTTCTTCCGACAAGTGCTGTGTCACTTGACTGAGCTGCTGTATGGAATTTTTGTGATAATAAATGGTTTAAATCATTTCAGATGCTTGCAAACTGCAGCTATCCAGGAAAAATAGCATGTGGGATGAAGATGACATGGAGTACTAAGATAGCGTATATTTATGAATATTATAGAATTTTTTATAGTAATTGGATGAACAGGTAAATATAAAATAATACGAGCAAGGCTCGGTACGGTCAGGTACTAAAAGCATGATTTTGGCAAAAAACTATAACTTAATGTACATAAAACACAATTAATTAAAATAACTAGGCTCTTCAACGATTCTTTACTAATATTATTCTGAGAGATTTCGAGTTTTGGCCGAAGTAGCCCCCAGCCCGAACGAAAACAAAGTTCAAAAGTCAAAATGATATAACTCAAAGGTAGTAAACACAAATTAAAAACAAATCATAGAATCAATAATTGCTGATTGTATCCTTTCGAAAACCGGCCCCCGTCCCGATAGCACCCGTATAGTTCAACGATCGTGCAAGGTTATGTGATAACGTATCAAGTACAACCGCTACACCCTACAACATCTCTGAACACCTCTGTTCCCAGCTTCGGTCGTTTAAAGTTCGGATAAAATAAAAGTAAATCAAACTTAATTTGAAATGTTATGTTATGAATAAAATGCGACAAAAAAACTACAAAAAATATATAAAAAAGTAAAGACCGGGTCAAATGTTGTGGCTGAATTCGTCTGTAAGTCCAATGCTAAAATTAACATTATAGTCCAGTTGGTAGACTCGGCCAAATAATTTGTGTCGCCCTGTAAATCTGTCTGAATCTCCAGTCCAATCATAAGGTTGCCAAATAGACCCTGAATAGGGGGTCGTCTATAGTTGGGGATTTTTCAAAGCGTTAATAATAGATAGTAGGATTGATTAAATGGACAGTTGTGTACGACTAACATTTCATTTTTTCTTCATATACAGCCGATGACAGCGTTCTAGGTTTACACGTGGTATAAATCAATCATTGAGAAATCGTAGGTAATTGTTTAGTTTACCAGCATTATTAATTACTAGCAATGCATTATTGGGAAGGAAGTCAAATTGAATTTCGCTAGAACTACAGCTCGTGTCGAATGACATGGCCAGACCACCTGCAAGTCCAATGCTTAAAATTAGGCCGTGTCATTTGATCCGATATATACCTCTTTTTCTTCTATGCTTTCAGAGAGCAGTGAACTTCAACAAAAACATCCTTTAACTTGACTATTCATAGACAAGCTTTCCTCACCCATTAAACCATTTCGCTATACCATTTGACTTTAAATCAGGCTATCCCCACAATCTGCCATCTCAAAAATTGCCGTCGTTAAAAGAAACAATTAAGCGGTCTTTAATGTTGTTAATCAGCTGTTATCGGTCGGACTGTGCCCCGCGATAGGCAGGGTCGCCAACCACAGATAACAAATTGTGGACTGATACAGGGTTGCCAACCACAGATAACAAACTGTGCCTGATACGCGTCATACAGTCTGAGCAAAAATGTTTTGTAACTTCTGTTCTGAGAGTTATAATTGTGTCAGCCAGGGGTAGGGGTTGGAGGTCGGGTAACTTGGGACCCTTTTGTGTGGGGTCCAGCCCCATTCCTTGGCTGATTGGTGTGTAAGAAACTTGGAAAAACGAAAACAGATTGCCATGTTGTTTTAGCCTAGTTCAATCCCGGTTTCTTCTATGTCTGTAATCAAGGCACATAACCTATAGTCACGTCATACTCTGACATGAATAAGATATTTGTTAAAGATTATTTTAGCAAAGATTGAAACGTCATACTAAGCTGTACCCCTTCCCCAATATCAGACTGCAAGTCACGGTTTTTAACCCCCTGTCCTTGAAGTGTGACGTAATTATTGTGAACATAACTACCAAGGTCTAAAAAGAAGAGAAGAGAAGGGAAGAGGAGAAGAGAAGAGAAGAAGATTAATTGTACTAAGTGAGGTTATCTCAGTCAAAAATGTAAACAAGTCGTGACGTCTTCAATACACCAGAAACCTCCAACCTCCAGCAGGGACAAAAATTAATCTTGGCCAATCAGGGGAAGCACATTTTGACACCTCATTCGAGGCTATATTTTTACCCAATGGGCTAACAGAGCTTGCTTGAAACCGGAAACAGGTCTACGTCTACGATTGGTCGCAAGATTTGATAGGGGAGTTATACAACCTGTGTAGTAAATATAAATATAAACATTCCACCACATTTCATTTTCCGTGGCTGGTGCGCGCTCTTAAACACTCAATAAAGGGATAATAACCCCGGAGCACTCAGTAGAGAGTAAAGGTCTAAGGTAAGGTAAGTCGCAACTGTGTCCAGGGTCAGGGCAGTTGGGCTCAAGGTTAGACTTCAGGCGCGGGCGTTAACGGGTTTGGCTGCAGCAAACAGGGTGTAGCAAATAATAGAGTATCTAAACACCACGGGAAATACTGGGACAGGGGTCTCTCACAAATTAAAAAAAATGCTAACAACAAGCTCCTATGAGAGCTGCCTGGTGAATGGTGGCGTAAACAAATTTATGAATTTCTGCTTCCAGGATTAATATTCGACAATTAATTATTTATTAAAGCTAAATAATTGCATCAATAAATTCTAGGGAGGAGAGATCACCTGATTTCCTAACTCTCGACCTAACTCTTTAATATGGATCTCCCAAATGAAATAAATGATTCAATTTAAAAAAGAAAATTAACCAAAAAAATTATTGGTTACACACTCTTAAAATGCAAAGGAGTTGGGAAATTTAGTATTCCTGAACTGCGAAAGTGACCCTTCCTTCACCCAAAGTGATCATTTTGGTACCTCTGGGTACAGAAAGTGCCATAAGCCATGCTACTGTTGAGATCTTTATATTTATTTAAGAATTTGAGCTTAACAAACAGAAGATTGAATAGTAGGCAATAATACAGAATTTTAATGTCTACAAATGCTAAAATTATATTTACTTTGTCCAGTAGCTGTGCAGGTTGATTTACCAAAAAAGGATAGTTGGGAATTCAAGCGCTCAGAGTAGAGAAAATCAGACTATTTTTGTATAAATAGTACATTTGTATAAAAAATAGAGAAAATTGTAAGTATTTTATAGGACAAAATAAACGTACAAATTTCAAGTCATGAAGTCAGAGTCAACAGGGATATTTTTGTAGTATATTTTTAGATAGACTTTCTTCATTTTATTTTACTCATCAACAGGGATTTAAGGCTGTAACTTTGCTGATATGACCATATCAACACTTTGACATCACTTTGGCAAAATATGAACCTCTGGTAAAAATTGTAACCTGCCAAGGGAAAAGGGACCTTATCTCTCCAGACAACATTTAACAGGACAGCAAGTTTTAGACGTTAGGGTAAAAAAATAGTATATTTCACTACTAGTCATGAAAGTAGCCTGTTTCGGGGCAAGATAGTTTTACTTGCGAGGCTGAGAGTTGAGCTGATCTGAGAGTTGTGAACAATACTTTTCATCACGATGCAAATAAGTAACCAAACTTATAAAAAATCATCCAACGCTTCATAATTCAGTCACTTTTCTACAAGCATTTGCTTGTACAATACGACACATACAACACATTATACAATACAACTGAACTGTCAATTTTAGTTTAGAGCCAGCTGGTTAAACTGTCAAAATACAAAAACCGTTTGTTTGGGTACGGCAAAATTTTGTTTTGGTACGGAAATGGTTTATTTGGGTACGTAAATGCAATATTTGGGTACCGAAAAATCAGCTGATCATTATTTGTTTTTATGTAAGGAAATCGAGAGTTTTCGTAGATTTCAGCTGTACTGAAACGGGCAATTTTCTTATACAGAGTGATGAAAACACATTTTCTGATTTTTATTGATTCTTACTCGATGTATTCTTCCAAACAATAAATTTGGTCCATTATACACTTGAATTAAACTTTTAAAATGGTTAGATTAACTTTTTTCAAAACCCTTGCAATCTAGAGAAAGGGGGCCTTGACTTCTCCATGCTATTTTAAAGCTTCGTTTGAAGGTAAGAAAATCGAAGAGTTTTGTGAAGAATAAATGCAAAACTTGCTAAGCACTGATGCAGGAATCAGAACCTAAAAATGTACAGGATCTCCCAGAAGAAATAGTTGACAACATAGCTCCTGGTCCAAGTGAAGTTTTAAAACAAAAAAATGTACTAAAAGGTAAAAAATAAAACGTAAAAGCTCAGACAGCTAATATAATGTCATATTTTGTGAAGATTAATTGTAATGAATTCTTATTTGAGTATAAAATTTTAATTAACTTAATTTTTCTATCCTGTAACAAGACATTTTGTCTTTAAAATGTTGTGTTATTTTTATTACTCCCGTCTATTTAAGCAATGTTCAACAAAATATGCGAACAGTTAATTCAATGGTTGGTCCATATTCAGCTTTGAATTTCTGACAAAATGATATATGAAACATAGACAATAATACAAAAAATAAAAGGTAGAAATTTGCAAAACTTTGGACCGCGATTTCCTAAAATCTCATTTGGTTTGTTTGGATATAAAAATCATATTAGATTCATATTTTGACAAATTCTTAGTCTGCATTACTTATTTTTAATCTATAGGGGATTGCTGGGGTAATAGGAGATTATTGGAAAAAATAAAACGCAAAAAGTTTTTAAATTTTTTATTTATATTAAGAAAAGTACAATAATCTCTGACTTATTTTGATCATTTTTAAGGCAATAATCATGCATTGTAATTAAAACATAACAGAATGTGTTTAAAGCTTTCTAAATAAAATGTGTAGATATTATCTAAAGTGTATACAATCAATAACAATTTTATTGTATTTTAATAAATAACATAGTAATCGTCATTCATCAACACAGCAAATATATAAAAATGACAAAAACTAAACACAACTACTTCTGTATAAAATACTACAACCACATTCATGATCAGTACAAATTATTGTTGTAACAGTCTAAAAATTCGACCTTCAAGCTGATTTAATTCAAAAAAGTAAAAATACTCTTTTACTTCTGAATTGTATGCTCAGTGAATTTAATTAACATGCATGGAATCAATTATCAATAAAATATTTTTTATATTTCGACATGAATAACATAATACATGCATTTTATTTCATTTTTCAACAATAAATCACAGAGTGATATAAAGTTTAATTCATTCAATTGCACCTGAGGTTGAAACCATGAGGTTTCATTTTGGATATATAACCATGATAAAATATAAAGATCAAACAAGAGAATACTTTGTCAAAATTAAGTAATTATTGTAGTTAATTAAATTTACATTGAATTTTTGAATCTTTAATACTGATTGTTGTCAAGAATCTCAGCTGCAGACAACTTGACTTTTATTATGTATGGAATTAAATTTAAACTAGTGGCTTGTAGGGGCAAAAGCCCCTATAAATAAAATACAAATGCTTAATAAAATATATATTTAATGTTTCCTTCACACTCACAACTCGGTAACTGTTTGGCGGAATTAAATGTGTAAAGTGAAATGTTAATTATACTTTGACATTTGCTAGTGCGTATCAGAATTTTAAGAAAGGGCGTTAGCCTACTTCAGTAGTAAACGGCTAAATTTTTGAAACAATGGCGCTATGGATGTCGTTCTCAAAACAACTCAGTTCACATCGTTTACAATTATTAAAAATATGGACATGGTTTAAAACAATTCTTAAGGTTAACCACAGACTGTGAAACTTAATTTATTTCCCAAAGAAAGTCGTGACATTTAAGTTAACTCAAAAATGTAAACAAATGTCTATAGCCTCCACCTAGTTCAAAAGAATATTATATTGGACAGTTAAAGGGTACTTGTTATGGAATTCTCCGTTTGAGGCTACATTGTACACACTAAGCAAATAAATAAATAAATAAATAAGGATTAAATCCGAAAATGGCCTCCCGTTAACGACTCCACACTCCACCTCTGGTACCCTGCGTTCAACACTTTTTTATGGTTGCCCGTGAATAAATACTGCTTTGTCTTGGTAGATTCAAGATTGAATATACTTTTGATTGGCCAAATTTAAAGGTGAACCTTTTTGGTGGAATCAAATTTAAAGCTGATTTTACACTCAGCTGATCTACACTGTTAGACGTTTTTAGATTACAATGATTTTAAATGGCAGATATTTAACGTAATATCTTATTTCTTGATAAAATTAAAGACATGTTTGTATTTTTCCTCAGTCCCTGGCACCAAGACCTTCTATTTGAGCCCTTTCCCATTATCTTGTAAGTGCAAGGCCTGTGACTTGCCAAATGCCCATAATTTCGGCGCAAAATTTTCGCTTACATAATATATTTATATCGATCATTTGGCATTAAATCGACATCGTTATAACGTAAAAGAAACACTTAACTCTTTATAATTTTATATTGTAAATATATACTCAAACGCGTAATTATAAAGTCTGAAATCTTAAAATTAAAATATTTATTTGTTATAGTAGGCCTACATTGAACATAGTTAGCTGCCTTTTGAAAAAAACCCCATAGTCAACATCTATCATATGGCTTTGAATCAAGCATCAGCACCACATGTTTGAATGTCAACAAAACAGACGTTTTTAGATCCCAATGCTTTTTAAATGGCAGATATTTTACGTTATTTCTCGTTTTCTGGTGAATTTAAGCAATTTCAGTATTTTTCCCGCCATCTCGGAATAGAGACCTTTAATTTGAGCCCTCTCCCATCTTTCTACGACTTACCAGACGTTCACAATTTTGACGCAAAGAATCGCCTTACGAAATTAAATATATGATACAACTCTGTGGCACAGCTGTTTTAATTTCAAAAGATGTAAACAAATTAAACCCCATGTTGTTTTAATGGGAAAAGTTTTATTCTGTTGCGAATTTATGGTAAAAAAATAAGAAAAATGAATAGTTTTCCCTCAAAATTCACGTCAAGACCTTTAAAATAAGACCCCTCCCATCCTTCTACGGCCATCCAGTCACTCACAATTTCTTTACAAAAATTTGACTTACGGAATTATATATATAGATGATTCCTTTCCAAATGAAAGACAAATTTAACAATAAAGCTACATTGACTGAGTCAGTCAAGTTTCTGGTGACTTGCGTTATTTATTTTAGATACATTCACAGCTTTCAGTTCAGATAAAATTAAAGGTACAATACCAAACTTTGGCAGTAAATTAATCCTTTCTTCATCAAAACCTTATTAGATATTGAGTAAATCAGGAGCAAACTTAAGCATAGGTCCTCAAGCCACATGATAAAATGGCTTCGGAACAAGATTTAGCTAAAAATAAGAAAAGTCAGCTCTTTAGCTGCGGCACCATTGAGCCTAGGGGTTTGTGGATGCTAAATCCGGCCCTGGAGTAAATACGGTATCAAATGGTTTTAAAGATTACTTTTAAAGATTCACAAACAAACACTTACAAACTATCAATTAACAGGTAAAGCTCTGCAAATTAACATTACCCTGTCAATCTTTACAGAGAGGAGAGAGAACGCTTGGTCGATCGGTAAAGAAGGGTTGACACGATTAATTGACAAACATGAAAAAGGTTATTTGATTTTTGAAGGGAGGACCCAATGAGTGTCAGGGGTGCTCACAGAAAAATTTTGAGATAAAGAACATTTTTTAAATGAATTGATATTTTTATTACAAAGAGGCCACCACATGAGGTGTGTATTCACGGTAATAATAAGCGTGTGATTAGAAACTATTACAGCTAGCACATGCTAGAATTTTTTTAAAGTAATCGGGAGTTTTTGAGCGAGTATAAATGCTCGTACTTTGCACTTGCTACGTCATAGTATTTTCCAAGCTTTTACTAGGCCAGCTAAGGTATTTGCTTTAAAACTTTACTCACTCCATATTCCTGTTATTACTTAACCAATGCTCTATCAGGTATGAACTTTTATACCCGATAGTACTACATAGGTTATAACTGATGAACTTACATAGGTTATAAGCTTATGCTGACTGGGCCGAGCATTTGCCAAAGAGAAAGAACTAGTTTTTATTTACATTGCTTAAGTACTCCAAACATGTTCTTACAGTTGGTTGAACTGCTAGGCTGGGTATTGAAAAGCCTGTTTACATAGTTTCATTGTGTGAATGTGACGTTTTGTATGTTACGCAATTTATCCAACAACGTCAATCATCAATTGAGGAGACCATAAAAACTGTTAAGTTTAACTCAAAAACTAGCAACACGTAACACCGTTAACACGCTGGCTGCAGAAAACCCAATGCATTGCACTTTAAAAATACGGATACCTTTTTTAGAAATATTTGCTTCAAAATATCAAATTAACACATAGAATAGCTAAATAAAGCCATCATACGCCTTATTTTCGGTTTAGAGATGATGACATATCCGTGACTCTCACCCAAGTCAGCAGCTCCTGGAAGGAGGCCACTGACCCCTCTAACGTTATAAACTAGTGTTAACACTATAAATTGTTAGTTTTGCTCAATTATACTTTTATACTTATGATTATATACTTTTATTACGAAGATAACTACCTTATGCAGTAGAAAAATAGAAAAAATGGCATAAGAATGGCCAGAACTATCGTATGAACTAATCTTCAATGTTTTCAAATTCTTCCTTAACCATAATAAATGATTCTGAATGATTTATAGAAGTTTAGAACATAAACAGTCTAAAAACACACATTGATAGATTAAACACACATTAAAAATTACAAAAAGGCACTGTGTGGAAAAGTGACACTACCGAAGTAACATCTGGTATATGTGGGACGAGCGAATATCGTTTAGTCCGTCCCCACCAAGAGCTGAGCTCACACTGAAGCATTACAGTGGCCGTAATAGTGCAACGTGGCCGTGTGCGAGCCAGCCGCTCCCAACACTTGGGTTGCATGACTCGCATTCGAGCCATCCGCAGCCAACGTGTTAAGCCGCTCGATCCCAAAATGTTGGCAAAGTAGGTTGGAAAGGATCCTATACTCTATTCGACATGTTGTTGGGCACCCAACATTTCAACCAACCCTCAAACACCTATGGAGGCCTTAAAAATTACCATCTGAAACAGTTTTGACAGAGGTAGATACAATTTTGGTGGGGGAGGGTAACATTAGAGATGGGTACCCTGGAATATAGTTACAATAGAAACTCGATCAACCGGTACTCTTTTAACTGTCACTCTCTGTTATCCTCACCACTACTGTACTTTTAATGAGTCGTAATAGACGCCGTAAAACATTGAACATGTACAACTTACAGTATAGCAGTTTTGTTTAACACTTGTGTAATTGAAATTTAATAAGAAATATGTATCATCCACTAGTACAGGGTATAATTTCTTCAAAAATTTTATAAACCTAAATTTATTGAAAAGGTTTACAATGTTATTTCATTATCTATCCATCTATTCATCCATCTATTCTCTAAACCGCCACAGTCTCGGTCCCAAGGGTGACGTTTAACAGAGGTTCCACTGTAATGCTAAAACATCAGTACACTTTACCAGCTGCAGTGTATAAAATAAGAGATTTTCATCCTTCCCTAAGGATTTCTTAAGCCTCCAAGAGGCATAAAAAGGATTTGGGAATAACATTTTCCTAGAAAAATTCAAAGAAAACAATAAAAGTCTTTTACACAGAAACACAGATCAGCTCCAGAGGAAAGGTATTTCAGCACCGACTGCTGAAGGATTTTACATATTTTTGAAGTCTCCAGTGCCGTCCAGCATGAGAATGTTGGGGTTTTCCTTCTCAAACTCGGTGGGTTCTCTCTCTCTCTCGTCTTTCCCCCACTCTCCGAGAGTCTTCATCACATCAGGCTGTTTCTTCCTCTCCTCCTCTTCCTTCTACAGAACCGCAAACTCCGGATTATTACATTATTTTGTCAAAGGACATTACAGGCAGTGGTTAATTTCAGCCGGAGCACACCGGTGCACAGCTCCAATACTTTTTAGGACACCGGAGCACATCGGAGCACAGCTCCGGCACTTCTCGGAACACCGGTGTGGCTCCGGACCTTTTTTTCTGGACAATAATTTATTAATACTGTTTAGAAAACGATTTTTGTACAAGAGTAAAACTTTTCCCAATTTGGGAATTACCTAAGTCAACTTTACAACACCATCCTTTATACGTATGTTGCACACATGGTAATAAACGGCAGCTTTTTCAACCTCTATTCTAGACACTGATCACTAAACAAACTTGAGATCGGCTTTAATAACATGTGAGAGTTCACTATCGTCGATTAAGGTTGAATCCAACCCAGGCTAATACAAACATGTACTAGGTGCGTTCGGCATTACTCATTTCCAAGTTGTTCTTATAAGGCCCGCTCATGCGACAAATAGTTCGTCAAATGTTTGGACAAGTCAGATGCGCCCTTGTTCGACGATAGGAAATTCCTATTATGAATCGTGAGTGCCGCTGACGCATGTATCGATGGAGATTACAACCTACACGATTACTATGGCGCAAGTACGCTCTAGCCATGGCAGGGCAAAACCTAGCTAGCGCGAAAAACGTTATACACAGGGGTCAAAAACTTTAAAAAGGCACCAAAATGAATTGCAATTTGTACAAAATTTTTTATCGCGGAGGACCCCCGGACCCCGTGTTCCATACCCCCCATGGCTCCGGTACTTTTTCCATTAGAAATTAAGCCCTGATTACAGGGTGTCTACCAAATCAAAGGAGGTAAAAAAGAGGACTTTCGGAGGACCTGGTGACATTTCTTGGGGTGGTGTTGTTTATGAAAATTATCTTTGTTAATCAATAGAAAATAATAGTCTAAAAAGTTTAGACGTAATGTACGTAATGTATGTAGTAATGTATTGTTTTACTAGTACTTGAAAAGTGTACAACATGGTACATTTGCAACATTTGAACATTTGTAAAGGATAGCGGCAACTGGTTAGGTGTTACGAATCCACCTATCTGTCTTCAATCAAACTGGAATGCTGCCCTAGCTAAAGTGCCTTCTAGATTGAAATTGTGAGGCAGTATTTTAACAAGATCTCAGCTAAGTATATTATCAAGGGCAAAAAAAAAATCTCTGCGCAATCCTTTATAGGTGATATTTGAGCACAACTCTGTAGTCTATAGGCGTGGTTCCAAAATTAGTTTTGGTGTCTTGGTAACACCATAGTAGATTAGAAAGTAGTACAGTAAAGCCTCTAATCCTGTCTTAAATTATGGTATCCAAACAAAATTTTCAGGGTTAGTTTTTTTTGGGAAAAACCCATAGGCTGAGAAGGATTTGGGCAAGCAAGAAGTCCCCTAGAAAGACCAAATAACTATGTTTTGTGTTTTTGTGCTGTCTTGTTAACTGTTTCTTCAGGTAAGCTTGTGAAATTGTTTTCCTTTTCGAAACAAAATCATAAACCAATATTTGTACACCCTATAAGACTTTTAAGCACGATCAGCAGGTGCAATTATCAGAATTCTAGAGCAAATTTCTGAAGGGCACGCAGATGAGTGGGGGGCGCATCTTCAGTGATGACTAATCATGAATTTGTTGCAATTTGTTTTATAGCTGCATTTCTGTTATTTTGTCTATATTTGGACAACAGTGATTAGGCACTTTCAAAATCCAAAATGTGCCGGATTGATGAGCGCCTACTGAGTAAATATCAAATTAACTCTGTGCACAGTTTCCAAGTTCTGGTTAACTAATTCCAAATTCTAGTTAATTAATTTAGCCTGACATTAAATTAACACATTTTGTAAATTGAAGATGGCTACAGAAGAATCTGTCACGATTACCTCTGAGTAACTTCATTTTATGACATTTTATGTCAGCAACATAAAAGTGTTCAGACGTTTTTCTGTCAATATCCCTTATTCAAATTAATTACTCCACTAATTAAAAAAAATATTATTTCAAGGGACTTCATTTGTTTCATATGCAGCACATTCTTAGGGCACACCTTTTTTACAAATATTGAGGACTTAAGATAATAAGCTCGATTTTTAGAGTTTTATGTGTAAACTTAAAGGATTAAATCCTAGACAAACGAACATTGAAAAAATCAAACTAAAAATAGCACACATGTTCAATTGTTTAACAAAAATATTATGGTTTACATGCTGAACACAGGTATCTCCTTTTGGACAAAACCCCCTTTTTAATGAATGGAGCCAAACCCTTGTCCCAAAACAAAGATTGAGATTGCTTATGTTTCGTTTTAAAATTGTTTTATTGAACTATCAAACTCTCCCAGGCTGGTCGAAAAGTACTACTTTTTAACTGACCCCCCCCCCAACAATTTTAATTAAGCCATTTAAAATTTTAGGGGGAGGCAACCTAAGGGGATCCCTGAGCTCAAAAATAAGAACTCCAGTTTCCTGCTTAGCTGTTTTTTTTCATGAATGATGCGAGGACACTCATTGTGTTAGGAAAATTACACCAAGACAAATACGGTAATAAATAAGTAGTAGACACAAACATTACTAAATAAACAGTAATCTCAGTGACCTTCAAGTGTTGCTGATTGGCGCAACACACCGAGAATACAAAATAAACAATTCAACCACACTCAGCATCTTAAAAGGTCATTGACTCCATATTTTAACCCTTGAGCGGGCGCTTCACTGGTAAAATGGCATAGGGCGCATGTGGAGTTTTACCCCGCAATATTAAATCACCCAAATTTAACCCATTTTACTTGTTTTTTGAGCGAAATACTGTATTTATGTTGGCAAACTTCATTAGGAATCACATTTCACGTTGATATCAGTCATTAATTAATTAATTAGTGTATTATTTCAATTGAACATGGTAAGTGATTTTCTAGTATAACATAGGTATACACAGCAACTTACCGCAACCGTCTGTGTACGCCCGCTCGAGGGTTAGTAATAATAAAAAATGTTTGTTTTTAATGTGTGAAAAATATTTTTGTGTTTGTTTGTAACTTATGTTAAACAAGTTGTGTCAACATTGAAATGTTTGCTTGAATATAGAACCTGTTCTTTGTAAATAAAACAGATCTAAATTGTACCTTTTGAGACAAACTTACCAGTTTTCTCTAGTTGTTTTACAAGAGATTCATACCAGAATGTTTCAACCATGGTTCCGAAAAAAGTTTCATGAGCAACACAAAAAAAAAAAGATACAGCCAACTCATTATCTTAGTTTCCATGCTGGATTACTTTCACAAGTTAGAACTACAACAGACTTATAAACCATCAAGTATGTAAAAGCCGTAATTGAAACAGCAACAACAAACAGTTAGTCTGTTAGTTCCACACCAAAGTTTCAACCTTTTTCTTTGTCGGTTGATTCCTTTACAGACTCTTCTGATATCTTTTCTGATTCTGATTCAGTTACAGCATCATTCTTCAATTTATCCTTATCTGTAATTTCATCATTTTCCTCTTCTAATTTTATATTTTTTGACTTCAGTTCTTCTTCTAATCTCTTCTTCCTCTCCTTCATTGTCTCAATGAATATTTTCTTCTCTTTTATTCTTTGAGTTCTTTCGTCTTCTTCTTCCTCTTCTTTAGGATGTTCCTCCATTTTTTCCACTTCTACCGATTTACCAGTCCACCATCCAAATCTGCACTCTTTTTCCTGACAAAATTTGAAACTAATAATAAATTAAAGACTATTTACAATTTTGATTGTAACAAAATAAATTACGGGCAATTGTTTTGCCTTGATATACCATTTATAACCCCTTCTACTTATTAATTTTAACGGGAACCCCTTTACAAATAGATGCGACCAATACACATAAGATGAATTAGAGAAATTAGTAGATGTGGCAATGAAAAATGCATCTAACTGGTTTCATTCAAATGGATTTTTGTTAAATGAGGAAAAAACTCAGAATATACTTTTTACATTAAAAAATAATTCCGCTCAAAAAAACAATAAAGTAACATCAGCTAAATTTTTGGGTCTACATATCGACAATCAATTATCCTGGAATCCGCACTTTGACCATCTATCTTCCAGGCTATCCCGTGTTATTTATCTTGTAAAATGTCTCACTAATCAAATTCCAAAACATTATCTAAGAACAGCGTACTTTGCTTATTTCCAGTCAATAATGAGATATGGTCTGATTTTCTGGGGTGGGAGCGGAAGACTAAGTGAAATTCTATTTCTTTAAGAGCCATGAATGGGTCTAACCCAAGAGAACACTGCAAAACTCTTTTCATTGATTGGCAGATTCAAACAGTGGTAAATTTATTTATTTTTGATCTCATTAATTATATTCTAAAAAATCCAGAATATTTAAAATTTAACAGTCATGGACACAACACTCGATTTAAAAATAATGCAATGATAGAATCCCACTGTCTTAGTAAAACCAGTAATAATTATATTATTTTACAGTAAAGATATACAATGTTCTAAAAGAGTCCATCAATGCTTATCCTGAAAAAAAATTTATATCTCTGTTCTACAATTGGCTACTGGAAAACCCTTTTTATAGCCTGGACGACTTCCTGAACACTGGAACCATATTGTTTTAATATGATTCTTTTCTCTCTCTTATATTTTTTCTTACTGTGCCCTGCTGCTTTTGAATTTGATTTTAATTTTTTTTTCATTACAACCTATTATTGAATTGTTGGCTAGAAATTTTGTTAGAATAGTTCTCTTTTTAGCTATAGGAGCCTTTGACAAGGTTTTTTCTGCTATTTTGACATTGTCAATAATATGTAATGTATTCATATGACAAATAAAGATTTATTTATTTAAGAGTGTTTAACAGATCCACTATCAGTGTTGGAAATATTTTTTGCTTAAAAAACTCAAGTAGTTAATCAAGCATAAATAAAGATCAAATCTAATATTTTTAGGGTTTTAATCTAATTAATATATAAAATCTCATTTCTAATCAGGTCTTTATTATACAATAACTATGAAGATATTTTCTTGATTACCCATACATAATAGATTAAGTTTACTCAAATGAATTCACGCTATCCTGCATGAGTTTCACCAATTATGAAAAAAAATATCTAGAAAGGTAATTGATGCTAATTATAGAAATGAGGCAACAGCATTCAGGTTATGAATTAATAAAACCTGTTAAGGCGACAAGCTAATTAGGGTATTGCAAACTACTGAAAACTGATAAATAACGACAGAGATGCTCGGACTTCAGTTTGGCCCATAATAACAATTATTTAACATTTGCTTCATGCATTCAAATTTATACATGAGAGTCGTTTACACACATACCGGGTCGATCTACAAACACTACCCTACCATCTACCATCCAATGAGACATCACCGTGTCTGAAATAAAACAGCCGTTAGTACTTAACAAAAATGTATTTCCGATACAAAACTGATGAAATCAATCTCACATACAAAAAAAGTACCAATACAAAAACTGAAAAAATTAAACCCACACACAAATGTAAAATTTAAGCGCTCACTTCTCTATCCTTCTTGGCGAATTTATCGAACATGTTTGCGTAGATCTGTTTCTCCTTGGCTTTTTGCTCCTTCAGTTTCTGGTTGCAGATTGCGATGTGCTGCGCCGCCGCCTTGTTTGCCGGATCTTGCGCCAGAACCGCTTCGAAATCTACCTTTGCGATCTCAGGTTCCCCTAGGCCTAGGTTGGCCTGTGGACAAGAGTTTAGGTTAAAGTTTGAATAGCAAAGCCTGTGAGCACAATTTTAGGTTAACTCTTGAACAGGAAGGCCTAGGCTGGCCTGTTGACACAAATTTAGGTTCATCCTTGAATAGCAAAGCCTACTTTGGGTTGTGAACACAAGTTAAGGATAGAAAACTAGGATCTGCAACAGCGGTTAGGTTAGGGTAAATTATGTTAACTGTAAATGCCATGGGGCTAAGATTTTTCTTCAAGTTACGTAATAGTTCAACTTAGACAGAGAGGTGATTCTTACTTAATTTTGACTTACGAGGTAATTTCAGCTAAATTTGAGACACAGAGGTTAACCAAATGGAAATTCTAGTTACAGAGGTAAATAATAAGGGGACCAGGTACTCTCATTGATTGCAGAGGTCCATTGAGTAAACTTTGAAATAATAAAAGTAGCTTATTAAAACTCAACTTAAAGAGGTAATTTCTGCATTACTTCAACTTTCTCGTAAGTAAAACGTAAAATTATTTTGAGTTATGCATAGTTTTTATATTGACTTGACAGGTTTTTTCTATGGGATCAATAACAACTCATTATTGAACATTTTTGTTTTTAAAAGTTTCAGTTATCAAAAATTGACTGAAGCTTAAAAAGATCTGTTAAATGTGTTCAACTAGGCTTTTTTTGTCTCCAAGGATGGTCAATTTGGAGTGGTCAATGCTTGATCATAAAACTTTCAATTAATTTAGTTTTTTAACCCAGACGTTTCCTTTAGGTTACAGGACTGTTTCACAAATCAGTGAGAAACATCCTGTCCCCAATTAAGATTGTTGTGAATGTGTACAGTGCCGAATTTACAGCCACCACAGCCCTGGGCCCAGATTGGTGTGCCAAGTGTTTAACTTTTTTTGTAGATTATGTTTCGAACCCTTACTGTTCCCTTAAATCCACTCACAAACACATATTTTTTACCTTATGCAGCCCAGCCCCTCTCTCAGTATGAGGCTTTAAGCCCGGGCTTGGTCAGCTTAGTGGTAATTACAGTATACATTGCTTGGAATGGCGACCTACCCAGGTAGATATTTTAAGCCAAGTATGAATGACAGATGAGTGAAGGATGATTGTGGCGCGATCTTGTAGTCTTGTTACTGACAAAGGCTGACATGTTCCTTGGACATAACTGTTAATTAATATCCCAACAGCCAATGGCAACTAATGGACCTTCATTTTAACGTGGGATCCAAACCACTATGTTGCCTGGTTTAAAATTTATGAACTGGTTTAATTATATGGACAGTCTTACGAACTTAGTAGGCCTATTCAATAGTACGGACGTTAATGCCCACTAAGATAACACCGCGTCCACAAGCTATCATAACTATCCACAATTCGTGACCTCCAAGTAGCTCGATTACAGGACACGCCACAGTCCCAACACAAAATCCGACACTGAATGTGTTGGAAATTCCCTACGTTAGTTACAGACTAGGCCTCACCTGTCCTCGCCTAAACAGCCCCTTCTCATTGGTGGGTTCCAGTTCCAGAGCCTTGTTGCACTGTTCCTTGGCCTCCGTGTACTCTTGCAGCTTGTTGTGACACAACGCGCAGTTCAGGTGGTTCGAGACCAGCAGGGCCTTGCGCTCCTTCTCCCCTTCGTCCACGAACCCTGCACAAACCGTCACATTAGAAACAATTGCTGGAACTGTTTGCGGAACCGATGATCATTTCCATGTTCATTGCGCAGAATGGGTTTGCTTAAAAGCCATGTATTTTAAATGAATTTTTTTCTGAACCTAAATTCAAACCAAAATTAAGATGCTTTTTAGTGTCGAACGTGTTCTACTCGGTGGGCGAGTTCAATGAACCACGCAATGGGGAGAGCACCGTGTTTTGGGAAAACGCTTTTTGTGACCTGGCTGCAACTTTTCTCTCATTTTTACTAATATGATTTTTTTCATTAATCTTCTAATATGTTATAGTACAAATGTATCCTATTGACGCATGCTTATGCAATATATGTATTGTCAAAAAAAGCAATAAAGAATATTATTATTATTAAATAATAGTTTATGGTCGTTGATTAACGCTTAAACTAAATACCGATCACCTACTAAAAATCACACGATGATTTTGTTATCTGTGATATTAGTGTCATGAAGTTTTACACAACAAAGATATCAGGGTAGTTATCTCTCTGTATGTCTATACTGCATGTAATTACAAGGACCCTTATTCATAAGAACAAATAAGTGTATTATATATAATTAATTTATTTATGAACAATGTGTGTTGATTTCTGTAATAAATAGTTGTAACATTCATTTGCCAGCTTATCATGGCAGCTCATTGATCCAAACAGGCAAAGTATATAGAAAAAAACAGTATAGCCCTTTAAGAAAACTATCTTGTTAACGACAATTTCGTTGATTATTATTGCTAGGTTGGTTCAAGCTAATTTAGTACGATTCAATTCATAAAGGTTACCTGAGTCAAATTCTAAATATTCTATTGCTTTTTTGTACATTTTCAAAGCTAGTTGTAACTTGTTTGCTTTAAAGTAATTTGTTCCCTTCTCCTTGAAGAATTTGCCTTGCTCCAGTTTTCCATCCGAGTCTAGGGCCCAGGATTCCTTTAACTGTAAAAAATAGAAAAGACAATAAGTATTAAATGTTTAAAGTGGCAAAAATATACAAGTAAAATTGGCTTGCTATTAAACTATCTATTTAAAACTAATGGAATCTCTGAAAATCAGAAACACTCAAATGCTTCCAGACATAAAAATTTCTAAATGAAAATATCTAACATTTCTTAAAATAAAAATAAAGCAACACTTTGAAAATTAAGAGAGAGAAAGAGATTTCAAAAGGCAAAGCACATTTACTTTCCTTTTTATATTTGAAATATATATTTTTGTGACAGTTTAAAAAAAATTAACCTTATAAGTAAAAAAGCTAAATTATTCTTTTAAAAAACTGTCTTAGGTTATTTATGTTAAAAGACTCGAGGGTTAAATTTATATTGAGTACTTAATTTTCTTAGCTAATCTAATTTCAATATTCTTCTGCATTACAATCACAAATTTAATATGATACATGTGGATGTTACTTACTTTTTCAAAGTTGTTTAATGTTACAGTGCAGATGAGATCAGAGTTCGGTGGTATTTGCAATTCCGGTTTCCCTTCTTTGCCCCAAGCGTATTTTGATTTTATTTCTAGCTGTGATTTTTCTTTTAGTTTAAATTTCTCGAGAGCCTTTTCCACACCCGAAGGGATGTTGAACTCACTTCCCTCGCCGAGGTTGAAAACAACGTCTCTCTCGTCCACTACTTTGCCTTGACACTCACAGACCAGGTGGACTGAAAAATAATAAATAAATTGGTAAATCAATAACACATAACAACTTCAATAATGAAAAAGCCGTAGAAGAAAAGCATATCATCTTCCTGCCAAATGAAGCCAAGCTTCAATTATATTCACGCTATTTCACCATACAACTATTATAGTTTTAATAAAATGGCTACTTGCCTATTAACTTAAAATAAAACACAATTTTAACAAACTAATCTAGATTTGTTTTAATATTTTCATCTTAAAGTACAGACAAAATTTGATATTTCACACCAAGCAACCTCATGTTGAATGCATCAAAGAGGTTGCTCAAATACATTGACACCACTGTTTGTCTAATTTCCAAGGACCTATGTATTTCAAAGACCTCATAAACCCTCCTTTAAAATATGGAGCCATGGGCCAATAAGCCCTTGCCGCAATCTGAAGACAGCGATGAGGTACTGTAGCGGCTAAAATCACATGGGCCAGTTAGAGGTGACTGCTCATGATGGAACAGGAGTCGCCCGCCGCTGGGATCAAACAAGCGATGTTTGACACACAGGGCCAGCGCTTTTACCCTGAGCTACAACCTCGTTTGACGTGCCTTGAAAAATATACTTGAAAAGCCAGCATAACAACAGGCCAATCTACAACTGATGACCAGCTAGCTCTATAGATCTTGTCATAATACATGATAGGAAAGGCTAAATCTTTGATTAATATTTGGATGAAGTTATAATTCAACACGCAATCTGCACCGGTTCATTGTCTACTGAGTTATCCTGGTCAAAAGTTGCTTTGTTTCATACATGTGTAGTATTTGTGTTATTAAACGTCATGATACGTTTGTTTTGAACTTCGTGACCTCCCAAGAGTGAGTAGTAGTGGTGTGCGATTCGCGAACGAATCGTTCAATTTGAACGACTCATCGAGTGAATCAAATGAATCATGATTCATTTTTCAAAAGAATCGATTCGTGGCGCGAATCAGTTGTAGAAAAACATGCCGCAGACGACGCTGCGCCGGTTTTGTTCATAATTAATTCTTTGCGTCAGTCAATTGAGTTTTGTGTCTAATTTCCTGTAGGACAAAGGAATGGGCAGTGATGTGTTTGGAGAGGGGTGAGGGGTAGGAAAGTAGGAAACAAAGGAAACTACAACAATGTAATAGAATCGGTTTGACTTAAAGGAAAAAAAAAAACTATAAAATTAGTTTTCGATTAACTTACAAACTTTTATTAACTTTATGTATAATTACAAAAATAGCAACAGGCTACAGAAAAAATAACAAATGCCCTTCTTCCGTTCTTAATAACTTAATAATAATAAAGATATTATTGGATACAGATTACAAAAGTAAAGGGAAGTAGAGTCAGAGCGAGGAACGAAGGAGGGGAGGAAGGGCAAAAGGGTGAGGGGGTGTTAGGGAGGGAGAGAGGAGAAGCACGTGACAGGTAGAGAATGTTAAAGGAGCCAGGAAACAGTTTAATCATTGACTTTATACCTAGCAATATGGTTTAATGTTTAAAAATGCAGCTAAACCAATCAATTTTAGGTTGGAAATAGTTTGAATACACCAAAAAAATTAATTAATAGCAATTAAACATTTAAAAACCACTTTATATTCCATCAAACCAATTAAAGTCGACGTTTTTGTAAGCAGTGGATAGTGAGTCAAATGAATCAAAAGAATTGATTCAATTTTAGATTCTTTGGAACTGAGTGATTCAAATGAATCGATTCACCGAAAATAATTGAACTGCGCATCACTAGTGAGTAGGCTACGTTTTTGTGAGACGAGGCCTGAACATGATGCAAAAATCCCCTAAACCGTGGTCGTCGATAATGGAAAAGATTCAGATCGAAGAAGGAAAAAAAATTGTATTAAATAGTCACACTTACTATCGACCATAGAGCCATCATTGGGGGTTGAGTGACCCTCGCCAGCTTGCAATATGCTTCTCAGAATCCCCCCATCCTTCTTGGAGCTCAAATCCTCTTTCTGCCAATTGATCATTTCAACCTGAAAAAACAAAGTATATTAGGCTTCAATCGATACTATGTGAGTTGCAAACTATTCCCCCCCCCATCACTACTTTGTCTCCTGGTGGGGAGTAACCCAATAAAAATAACCTTGAAGGCAAATAAAAAGAATTCAATAGTCTAACCAAAATAAAATTTGATTAAAAGGATTTCTGTGAATCAAGGGCAAACCATAGAATGAATATCGGGGGTTATTGTCCTTAGAGGATAGTACGTAAAACATCAAGCTTCTGGGGGGAGGGGGGAAAGAAGGGGGGGATTAATTGACGTACAATGACATATGGTCTTTCTTATTGTCATAGACAGGTAATTAATGTTAAAGTCTTCTCAACAGGGGAGAGAGCGGGGGGGGGGGGGGAGGAATCAGAAATACAATTTTTAATACGTTGTACTGTGTTTACGGCTCTTAAACATCAAAGATGAGTCGTCCAGTAAATGTGGTATTGGTCAGTACGAGCACAAATAAACTAAGATGCAGATATATTCTTCTTAACTGGAAAATACCTCCAACTAGGTCCAAAATCCAGGCACCATGAACTGATTGTTTACGACCATCAGTGCACCATTGACAGCGACACGGTTGGTTATCATTGCACATGCACCCTCTCATTTCCTTTGTGATCATTTTTATATTTAGGTGTAAAAAAAAAAACTAAACTGTTTTTACTCATACACAACTTAATTAAAAGCTACAAAATTTATTTTTAAAATATTTAGGCCTATAGCCTAATAACTGAAAACTAACTAACACCAAGAATTGATAAATCTAATCAACTCTTGTAGTTTTGGCAAGCCGACAAAATTATTAACTTTTTTACCTCGAAATACAATGTAGCATCCGGAGGAATTTTTGGTGGACTTCCGCTTTTACCATAGGCATATTCTGACTTGCACGTCAACATGCAAACTTCGCCTTTCTTCATGGTTGCCACGCCGATGTCCCATGCTTTAATTACTTGCCCTAAAAATTAAAGACTTTATTAACTATTTTATTCAGATTAAAGTAAACGGTTAGGGTCAATTAATTGGAATCATTTGCTAACTAAAAGAAACCATGAAGGTATCGTGTTAAAACATGTTCTACCTACATCTAAAATCACATTTTGAAGCTATGGGAGTAGGTACCACCATCATATCAATTAACTAAGGGATTTAGTTCACATTTATTTGAACAAGAGTACCAGGTAAATTTTGATATATAGCCTACATGCTAGAGACTAATAGGAGTACTTGAAAAGTTAAATAAGAACGTACAAACTTGAACTTTTCCATATTAAAAAAGATACAAAAAAAAGCAATTCGATGCATTGCCAAGCAGCCACCCAGAACTTCTTGTGCACCTTTATTTAAAGAGTTTAACATAATGACAGTACCTTCTATTTTCATCTTTGAAACAGTTTTATATATTAAAAACCAGAACATTTTTCAACTGCCTTCACATAATTACAATACAAGATTTAGAAATAACTTTGCAATAGCCCATAGACTGACTCTTACGGAAACCAAACCGGTATATATTGGACAGAAGTTTTATCATGGCCTACCTGACTACATCAAGAAAATAGACAATTTCCGAAGGTTCAAGTCAAGCCTCAAGAGTTATTTAGTTGACAAATGTTATTACGACCTGCCAACCCTGTGGTTTAGACTAGTCTCAAGCCCTAGTGGAAGAGGCATGACCCGCCACATGCTCATCGAGAGTCTACGTGGTTCAAGAGGAGGTAAAGGTAAAGGTAAAGAGGATAGTAACTTAGGCCTAGGCTTACTTTTACCAGTATATCACACAATATTGATGTACTGATTAAACTTGATGGGCTTAGTTAAGACTGTGACTAAGATTTACTCTACAACCTTCGCTATACTAATAAAAATGGATATTCCCAAAAAATTGGGGTTTGAAGAAAGGACAAGAGATTGTCAAGCTAAGACGATAACTTCTGAATTAAATTCATAATTTAAATTATTTGATATAACGTAATTATGAGTGTTTTGTTCATACCTTTTCCCAAATTGAATTCAAAAGGTTCGCCTCGGTCTCTGCTGGAATCGAACACAGTTCCGTCAGTGAGTGTGCCCGTGTAGTGGACCGTAACCTTACACCCAGCGTTGGGAGTATATTCTCCCTCTCCATGTTTGATGATTTCTTTCAATACACCACCATCCCCGGCTGGAGAGATGTCAAACGCATTTGGGCCAGGTGTATAAGGTTTCTTTTCTTCTCCAGCAGTCATATCAACTCCTGGTATCTAAAAAAGGAGTTTCTTTAGAACAAATAACATGAAAAAGTTCAAAAATTTGGATGATTTACTGGTTTTGATTTAAGGAACTTGCACAAACACAACAAAAACTAAGGATTTTCATTACAAAAGCAAATTTAATTCAAAAAATTTGTTCAAACCAAGCTTCAAAAATTATTAATTCCACTGTCTACATTGGGACTTACACAGAACGCTTGCCATGAAATACATTATTTTAAATCTTAATTAGAATTAAAAAATATCTTACCTAAAAACACGCAGATCCTCAAATAAATATTAAAATTCCAAATTGAAATTATTATTAACCAAACAACGAGGCCGCTATGACAACTCTGAAGATTGGTGTGGTATTTTCTATCTCTTTCTATGACATCGGCCCGGCTGATTTTATGCTTTGCACCTTGGACAAACAACGGCCAATAAACACAAAGAAACTTCTAGAAAAGCAAGTCATTGGAGGGAATTGATATTGCAAATGAGTATTCAAAAACTATTCAAATGAGGACAAGTTCTTGGACAAATTATTTACTCAAATGAATGGAAAAGTTAGCTTTAACAGAGCTTCAATTATCTATTCACCTTGTTCCTCTGACCGTATTATATCATTTTTGTTGTTTAAGTAATTACAGAATGACTGCCTTGATCATTTATTGAAAAATACTTTGAAATCTTTAGAGTAAGCAAGGTCGAGGTATGATTATTAGAGTTTGACAACTTTATTGCCAAAGCTGCTGTTAACTACATTGTATCATTATTGTTACTAGAGATGAAGGCTATTTAATTTAATTTAATTCTACAACAGTTGATCTAAAGTTTCTGAGCGCGCGGTAAGTCATAGATAAAGGGATCAGCTGACGCTTTAGTTGTCTGACTGTAAAAAATATTAGGTGAGTAGGAATCCCATCATGTCCCATCTTACCTGTTACCTGTTACCTCCGAAGTACGTCCCGTAGACCATACTGGCATGAGACCCGTCATACTTCTTACTTCTATACTATTCTATTCTTCAATTTTCTTATCTTCTACCAGCCGTCACTCGACTTTGTCAATCAGGTTTGGGTTGGAAAATAGCAGTGTGGTGGATGGATTGGAATTTTAGGAAAAATAAGCAGGTCATAGTAACACTGTTCAATCAAATGTGACATTAGGGCCTTCTTAAATTTCTTTATGTTGTCTACTTGTCTTAATTCTAAAGGTAATAATGAAAATAATTTGGTGCCTATGTAACTGGGTTTAGTTTCAAAGTGTCTCAGACTGTGTTGAATTGATGGTTTTAAATTTCTATTTCTTGTGAAAGATGGATGTTGATGAGCCTGTAAACTTCATCTTGTTGATGTAGCTTATATGTAAACTACATCTTTTTTAAGAGAAGGATGACTTGACCGAAAAGAAATTTAGGAAAGTCCCTAGACTTGACTTTCCGTCTAAGTAACCAAAGTAATTTCTACACATGCTCAACATCTGATATGGGTATTCCCGGAATCGGTAGTGGGACTGAGGTAATGATACAGCCAAAAGATATGGAATTTTTCAAAAACGGAAATAGGGGTAAATACTCCTCTCACGGACTTTGATGGAATTGTTCGATTTCCTTAATAAATAACCAAATTTACAGTTCAATTCACTCTTAGCTCACGATTTTTTGCAAAGATTTTAATAAACATTCCCTTTTGTTCCTCAACCCCCTACCCCTAAATCCCCACCCACTGCAATGTATTGCCACTGTATTCTGGCGTAAGCTATGAATATCAATTTGCCTGTAAAAGTTGACTTGTGTTTTGCCATAAGTAAAGAAATGACATTTATTTTGTTTTTTCTATGCTGCTGAATAAAGTTAATTTGATGGAATCCTAGTTATTGCGCATTAGTTATAGAGCTGACAACTTTCATATCAAGTTTTTAAGATGTATCAAGAGGGCTGTGTTCACAGCTATTGTCATTTTCTCAATCTTTTTCTGCTAGGAAGCTGATGCTGATGCTGAACTAGGGATTAGTCGTCTGCTGTGTTGTTTTACTGTGTATGTATTGCTATTGCGGCAAATTAAGTGCGTGATGTTTGGAGCTTTCCATCCACAGAATTATAACTAATCAACAATTCAAGTACGTAGTTAAACTAGTTTATTACTTCATGTTTCCGTTTCTAACTCATTTATATTAGTGACAAGTTTCATTCCTCCATTTACAGTACCTAAAATTGTGACCTGCCTTTCAGGAAGAACACCAATTCTGTTACTTTTCTTCGCAAATGAAATCAATTTTATGCAGAAATCCCCTTAGTTTAAGTTTGAAAACTACAGGTAAAATAAGGTATAAAAATGTTAGTAGTTATTTGTCCATGAATGCAAAGAAACCTATCCTCAAAAGTTGTTAAATCAAATTTACTCTGTCATGGCCTAAACCAGGTTGTATAGCTAGTTTATTTAAAAAAAAATCATGGACTAATTTTTGAAATTAAAATATGCATGGTTCTAATTTTTCTCTCAGTTTGAAACTCATTTAACTAACTGAATTGTAAAGGTTTCTAGTTTTAGTTTCTCTTGAAGATTAGTTGGCCCATTGCCAAAGCAAGAGCTGATTAGGCCTACCACAAAATTCATTCTAGGAGAATTTTAAAATCTTTATATTGTTTCAATTTATTGCCTATAACATAGTTGCTGGTACCAGTTGTGGATATTTTTTATATCAAATTTCTTATGTTGATCAATTCTTTGTTTTACATTAGCCCATACACAGGCAGGTGCCGTAGATTTGATAAGCAATAAGGTCATGGCCTTCCAACGCCACTTTGCAAGGGGTTTCCTTGTATAACAACCAGGCAATCTGATTCCAAGCAGCCAGCTGATGAGCGAAAATAAGGATGTATCTCCCTTAAAGTTACTGGAAATAACACCGTAATCTCATTGTTGAATAAAAAAGCTTTGCTGATTTAGCTGGTTTAGATTAACAGATCTAGCCAACACAACATTGTTATATACATTACTCAAGTAAAGACGTTGTGTTGTCAGGATTCTACAAGACATTGTTTTAACTATGGAGATTGTCTGTACCTGACCTTGGTATGGAGGACCAGAAGACTTCCCCCGTCCACAAGCCACTTATCCACCTAACCATCAACTTCCGACAGCTCTGTCTGATCACCGTCTCCCTCCCCCTCTGCGCTCTCGTCGTTTGTTTTGTCACAGCCTATATATTCCAGCCAGATGAGATACATGAGACCCATTGTCGGGTGAGTAAAGTTATCATATCGTAGCCCCTAGTATACTTATTGCAGCTGTTACATTTTCTATGGATGACTAGAAAAATGTTTGGAACAAATATAATTACTGTGTTACACTATGTAGCAGGGTTTAAGCTGGGAAAAAATTTCCTTGAGCGAAAATGCTACAATCTCTCTGAGACTTGTAGCAACATTTTTTTTTCTTTTTAGCATTTTTATTGCATGTCATTAAGTTATTGCTAGGGTGACCATACTTCCCGTAAAAACGGGACTGTTGCCGTTAGTTGTTCTGAAGAACTTTGTCGGGTCATCAAAATGTCCCGTTTTTTAAAGTAGGCTATGCATAAAAAAACATATCTAACGTTATCTTAAAAATTTAGAGACATCTCATATTGCTTGATGATAAAAGAATATTACGAACTTTAACCCAATGCTAAACAAGATTTTAGTTTTACGCCACCTACTTGAAGCTCTTCTTCAAGTACCGTATAACTTCCAAATGGATTGTAGCCAGTTCTACAACTATATTTAAATAGAGAAAAATGACTGAATCAAGTGACAAATATAACAAAACTTAAAACTTTTAATTCAAATTCAAATACTTTATTTCACATAACATTTGTATACAAAATATGTATCAAATTTGGTGAATTGTCATTCTTAATACTAACAACAAAATTCTTTTCTAATATAAAACACACTTGGGTCAACGTTTTATACCTATAAGACATATAAAACAACATTGGCAAGTTCAAAATTAATTTATCTAATTTTACAAAATTCTGACAAAGAATAAAATGCCTGTGTCACAAGCCAAGCTTTTAGAGCCCGTTTAAAAGCTGACAAAGAGGTAATCGCTCTTATGTTTCCAGGCAAATTATTGAAAAACTGAATTCCTGAATTAAGCCGGGCTTTTCTCAAATGATACTGTTCTATTGGGAGGAAAACTCAGCATCGATCCCTGTCTTGTATTGAAACTATGAAAATCACCATCTTTACTTAATGATGACATATTTTTGAAAGTAAAAATCACAACATCCTGAATAAAGTGAAAAGACTGTGAGAATATTGTTCTGTTGGAAGATCTGCCTACAAGGATGCCTAGGACAAAGACCAAATATAACTCTCAAAATCTTTTTTTGGCATTTAAGCAATTTATCTAACAAATGGGAATTCCCCCAAATAGCAATCAATGCCATAACGCAGTAAACTCTCACAGTAACCCCGGTACACCTCAATAAGCACCTCCTTGCTGCAGGTTGGTCGAAGAATCCTAATTAATGGCAAACAGAGCAGAGTTTGTGTGACGTAAGAGATTTGATACATGAGTCTGCCATGAGAGTGTTTGGTCAAACGAGATTCCTAAAAACTTGATAGTGTCAGAAGACTGTAAATTAGGTATTTCCAGATCTGGGGAATCTCTTCTATTGAGTTTGAAATGTACAGAATTAGTTTTGGTCATGTTGAGTACTAGTCCATTACCCTCAAACCAGATCTTAAACTTAGATAAATGAAGTTACTGTTTAATTGTTGTATAGCTTTTTCCCAGCATAACAATTAAAGGTTAAGAAGTTAAAGTTTAAGATGATTATGATACTTTTTTTGATCCTAGTATTTCATATATGTTACCACCTACATAATGTATGGTTAGAAAATCTTTTTTATTTTGTAATCAAATGTTAAGATCTTAAAAATGTGACTTGAATATTTTTAATCCTCATTATGAAGCGATTTAAAAAATTACCTTTCATGGCTGCATGCCATTTACTGTATTCTTAAAATAACTGTAACAATCGTGCGCTGTAATAAGTTCAATAAATGTAAAATAAAATTCATTGTCTAAAAGCTTCAAAAACCGTTTGATTATAGAAACCCCCGTGTAACTAAACACCTTGGTGTGTGGTGTGTTGTATTGGGGTGGGGGGGGATGAGTTTTGTTTAAGTGTCCCGTTTTAATTAAGAAAAAACCTGGTCACCCTAGTTATGGCACATGTCATCAATCCAAATCAACTTAATCGATCAACATAACCTCAAACTATATTTCGATCACCGTTTTCGAGACGTCTGTTTTCGCCAGTGTTGCCAGGCTGGCCATGAAATTTTACCCACCGTGAGTTTAAAAAATCCCCAGTTTTACACGGTAGTATGTTTAAAAATCGCTGCATAATCCACATCAACGTTTCTTGCCCCTTAAATAGGGTATTCATGACTTGAAACTAAAATCATCAAATGACTCTATAGATAATTTGACTCCATATCATTCCAAGCGGTGGCGAACTAGCCCTCCACATTATCGCATTCGCCACCGCTCGGCAAGACTCGGCGACTCGGCCACTACAGAGTGCGCGCCAACTGCTCTTTAACACAGAGAACGTATAGAACGTCTATAAGTTCTCTATAGTCTATAGTATAGTGTAGTTCTATCTATAGTCTTCTTTTTGACTGTGGAACTTAATGGCGCGGCATCTGATCGAGGGTTATGTAGCAGACTACAATCCATAATTAACTCTTATTTTATTTTAAAGTAATACAAAGTAATTTGTTGAAGTAAATGGACTTGTATTGAGATTTGTATAGGTTAAAACCAGATTTTCTGCAATAAAGTTAAATCATTTCCACTCTTCACCTTGTAGCAAAAAGGCGACAGTCTGTCCAAATATTGTCGCATTTTCGTGGTGCATGTCGCATTTTGCGACAAATGCGACCGCAGCTTAAACCCTGCAATGTAGATTTAGAAATTTTGGGTCGTCTTGGAAATTCTGGCTGAATTGAGCTCTGGGTTCTAGGGATTCTAGAATCATTGAAAATTTGCACAATCCCAAAAAGCTTGAACCTATTGAAAAAAATCACATCGCTATGCATACAAGAAAGCTGAGATTGATTTGCTTGCTTTTACAATAAAAAAATTGACTTATCCTAAATCAACCCAAAAGATTAGGTAAATCGCTAGGAATAACATATTTTGGGCTTAAGAACTTATTTTACTTCCATTTTCAGTCTCGGAAGATCTAGTTATCTAGGAAAAATAATTGGAATATAAATAAATATATAACATCGTACCTAACATTATATACATGTTATATATGAATATACCGGGTGTCCCATAATAATCCCCCCCCATTTTTTTTATATTTTTTCAAATACCAATTCCACACCACCCCCAAACATTATTGGGTAGCTAATACTTCATTTTGAGGGGGTATCCAATTTTGGCCGCCATCTTGGATCCGCCATATTGGATCAAAAATAAATTTTTCAAAAGTAAAAGTGGTGTTGTGACCCATCATTTCGAATTACATTTTCTCACTGATTACAATGCTGCAATCCGTTTTTTAATATCTCAATTGGTTCTCATGATATGGGTACTTTTAATTAATTTATTTTCAACCAATTTAAACATTACAAATTCATAAAATAGGCTTATAACTACAAAATAATGCCAGATAGTGACGAATAACCACCATCAGTGATTGTTGAGCGATTTACACTTAACTTTCACCAACGTAAATGTTTTGGCCCCCATCTTGGATCCACCATTTTGAATTGAGGTAAGTTATTTCAAATATGAAGTTGGTATTGTGACCCATCATTTCAAACTATTTTTTTACGCCGAATTCAATGCCGCAACCCGTTTTTAATTATAGTGTTTAGTTTTCAAGATATTGACATGTTTCTAATAAAAATCTCAAAAAATGAATTTTTCAAAAACTAAGTTTTGCAGCTAAAAACGGGTTACGGCATTGAATTTGGCGTAAAAAACTAGCTTGAAATGATGGGTCACAATACCAACTTCATATTTGAAATAACTTACCTCATTTCAAAATGGCGGATCCAAGATGGCGGCCGAAAAATTTACATTGGTGAAAGTTAAGTGTAAATCGCTCAACAATGACTGATGGTGGTTATTCGTCACTATCTAGCATTATTTTGTGGTTATAAGCCTGTTTTATCAATTTGTAATGTTTAAATTGGTTGAAAATAAATTAAAAGTCCCATATCTTGAGAACCAATTGAGATATTAAAAAACGGATTGCAGCATTGTAATCAATGAAAAAATCTAATTTGAAATGATGGGTCACAACACCACTTTTACATTTGAAAAAATTATTTTGGATCCAATATGGCGGATCCAAGATGGCGGCCAAAATTGGATACCCCCTCAAAATGAAGTATTGGCTACCCAATAATGTTTGGGGGTGGTGTGGAACTGATATTTGAAATACCCCCGTTGCAGCAGACCTGCATACTCAGCGAATTTCAAATGTAAAACAACATATTTTAATCCAACATAGCGAGATTTGACATGTTTTTGTAAGCTCTTTAAGAATAACATGGGGAATGAGTATGCAGGTTTGCTGCTACAGGTATGTTAAAACTGGCTGGTTTTAATTCAATATTTAGTAGATCCGAATTAGAAGAAGCCATTTACCAAGTTTTATCAAGATATGTTGAGAAATAAGCGAAATATAGAATTTTACTTATTTCCCATAAGGTTAACATTGAGACAACGTTCTGTGTTTACCACTTTCAATATCTCGGTAACCAATGGACATAGAGCAGTAATTAAAAATACTAAATTGTTTGTTTTTTTTAGCTGAATTCAATGGTGCCAACAAAAATTTGATAAATTTTATTTTTCTATGTGAAAAACTCAAAAACCCATTTTTGGGGGGGTTTATCCCCCTTTACCCCCCCTTCTGGTGGTCCGATTGGGCTGGTTCACGAACTTGTTCGAGTGATTACCACTTTACACGTCTCTACCAAATTTCATTAAGATCGTACCATATTTACGGCCGCTATCGTGTTAACAGACATATATATATATATATAAATTTGAACGAATGGTGTTTTTTGCTTCTGGGGACCCCAAAATGAAAAGTTAACATGGTGTCGGACTTAGGTCTTACCATGAGTACTACCGTAATAGCTTATTCCTTTAAGGAAATTCGCTAAAAATATAGGAAAAAGTTAGGGGGGGGGGACTATTATGGGACTCCCGGTATAACATCTTAAGAGTTTCTTTATCATTAATACACTGCAAGGAAACTTTGCAATCGACAAGGCTTTTATGTTTTAAGATTTATCCCTTCATTTGTATATTAGAACACATGTCTGTTTGTGCAGGTATTCAAACTGGCTTTAGATTTTAATTTAGGCTGCATAACTAAAAAAAATGATTCAACTATTTGTTTAAAAGTTTATTTTCACCGAAGCAAAAATGTAAACAAAAGAACATCTGATCAGCTATGCAGGATTCCACACTATTCCCTGAGTAACATTTAATAGTAGTAATTGTAGGAAGTTATGCTATTTCACTCTGATGGAAAGCCTAGTACCATTAAAATTATTTTATGAGTTAAAAATTGAAATGTAATAGACCTGAAATATAAATTCCATTCTTGCAGGTGTACAACATAATTCCTAGCATCAGTGCCATCACGGGGGTGAGCCCGCAGCGGTACCTGTGGCGGATATGCGTGGCGCTGCACATTGGTCCGCGGCTGCTCATCGCGAGCATCTACCACGCGTACTACACGGGGCGCACCGGGGCCTCTCGTCTGCTGCAGGTCTGCTACTGGCTCAACATCACCGAGATCGCCTCACTTTGCGGGGTCACGTACATCTCCAACAAGGAGAACTATCGTGAGTGTCCGATTT
Source organism: Flexamia atlantica (assembly GCA_035578135.1). Taxonomy (NCBI): domain Eukaryota; kingdom Metazoa; phylum Arthropoda; class Insecta; order Hemiptera; family Cicadellidae; genus Flexamia; species Flexamia atlantica. The sequence goes on from JAQJVK010000020.1 coordinate 1,019,499, forward strand.
TGTTCGATTACTTTTTTTTCGTTCTCGTTGTCCTCTGAATTGGAAATAATTTGTCGTCGACCTGTAGAGGATAATGATATATACATTAGACATTGCTTGAAATAGGGACCTACTCACATATAGGTATTTTAGGCCAAGTATGAATGACAGATGAGTGAAGGATGATTGTGGCGTGATCTTGTAGTCTTGTTACTGACTAAGGCCAACATGTTTCTTAGACAGGACTGTTAATTAATAGCCCAACAGCCAATGGAAACTAAGGTACCTACATTTAAACGTGGGATCTGAACCACAATTTCGCCTGGTTTACAATTTATGAACTGGTCTAATTATGAGGACGGACTTATGAACATAGTATTCAATAGTGCGGACGTTGATCCCCACTAGGGAACACCGCGTCCATAAGCCATTGCTCATAATTATCCACAATTCGTGACCTCCAAGTAGCTGGATTACAGGACACGCCACTATCCCAGTCATATTTAAGTGTATTTCACTGTGTAAGATTCAAGCAATAGTAAGCCTAATTCTGTGCAATCACTATTTCCCAAATGAAACTCGAATTGTTTAACTTCCAAAGGATGGCTTAGGTTAGCTTTGTTTAAGTTTGTAATTTAATAACTACCAACACTCTGGCCAGTTATCCTAAGCATTCTTTTGTTTATTGCCTATTTTGCCTTCAAGAAGATAAATGTATTTTTAAAATCCATGATAGCGAAGAATGATAGTGAAACGTAGTGCAGTTTAAACACTAGAAGCGAAAGGAAAATTCCAAAACTTAAATAATAAGAAGATAAGTATTAGACCAAAAAACAAAAAAACTGAGGAAAACAACAATTATTTTAATTGCTTTATAGGTGGCATCAAATAAAGTGGCCCAGACTGTCCATAAGAATAATGTTAATTCGGCACGGGGCTTATGGACAGGCCAGGCCATGTAATTTTAAATTACATATACTTAGAGAGATCTGCAGTTGATTGGCTGAGTGACAAATGTTAGAATCAAGTATTCAAATCCTATTTCGGTTGGTAGTTGGTAGCTACCCATTGAAACATTTAAAAAGTATACTTTCAGCTATAATAAAGGTTTACAAAGAATTTCCAGTCTAAATGGCACAATTGATACCTAAAATGTTTTCCTGTGAAGTTAAAACATTTACTTTTTAGAAAAGGTTAATTTTATACCTCGTAACTATTTTCCTTCCGTTGGGTTGAAAAACAAATTTTCTTATTAAATATGAGTATATAAATAACGGAAGAAATTATTCATTTTTTACACTGTTTATAATGACAAAAACACTTATCTAGGCCTATTTAAATTAGGTTATCGTGATTGCAATTCTGACACCAGGATAGAAATTGGGCCTCTGAGGCAACATGTCTGTTAAAGGATTCCATTGAAACGACAATTCCATTGATAGTTACAACAATTAATCAATATTACTTCAGTTCCGGTGGCAAGCATTTAAAGATAAAATTAAGAATTTGAGCTATTAATTTTGATTTGTCATTATATTGAGACCATCTACAAAGTCAGAAAATATTTTTCTGATTCTTTTTTTATAAAACATTAGTACATTCTATAGTTTTTATTTTACTTTTGCATGTTCGAAAGCTGAACTTAATTTTCTTTTAATTTTAATTTTCTTATAACTTTAGAACAGTAGAAGTACAATCTGCCCCATTGGATGCCTGTTGTTTTTGCTAACGCATCACCAAAAAAGAACACCAGAGAACTGCAGTCAAAACCAGTACTCTTTTCCTGTGACAGACTTTTGCAAAACCTTCAGCGTGTGACCAGCCTATTCCTTCAAGAATATTGTGGAGAAAACAGGGAATATTTCCTTACAAGTTTTAATGTAGTCCATTTAATCTAAGTGACCTGTAAGCTGTAATAGATAGTGAGACTGAAAATAAATCATACATTGTGGTTTTTTTCAAGGGACTTGAGGAATAAATTACCATGCTTAAGTGATCTAACATCCCAGATCTTATGTATTTTCAAGCTGTCCTTAATGTTTAGAAGAAACTTTACTTTCAGTAAACAGTATTTATTATCAGGCAAAAATTAGAATCCTTAATGCCAGGATCAGAATTTTCACACATAAAAAATGGGTACAAAAGTAAATTTAATAACAAACTAGAATGTAAAGAACTGCAATCTTGTTTGTCCTTTCACCAACAGCGTGCAAGTAGTTTTTCAAATGTGATTAAAGTTCTGACGTGTTCTAAAAACAGAAATAATATCACCAGTCTTTTACAAGCAATTGTTTTGGGTGAATTTAATTACTAAAATAATTTCTCAACTTTGATAGATTTCAGAAATACCCAAGAGGAATGTCTGTTCAAAATAGTAGCCTAAGTATTTAGTGTTTTTCAGTTCTTTGTATTTTGTACAACATTTAGTTTCACCGAGAACGTTTTTTGCCTCAGAACTCAACAGAACTATGAGTTGCTCACACAGCCGAGTTTATTGCTAAATGAACTGCGAGCAATGTTATTGTTGACTTTGGCGACTGATTTAGAATTTATAGTATCAACATATGATCATTACCAGAGCTAATGTGCATTAGATATTTGCAACATGGTGCAGACCTGTTATTATCAGTGTGTGGATAAAACTTTGTTCTGTTCCTCAATAAAGTGTTAAATTTTGTTAAAAGAATTTTCTACATACCAAGGTTATTGTAAAATTTATCATATTAAACTGTACATGTGGTAGTCACTGTAAGGATGTATAAGCCAAGAATTAGAAAAAATCGTTTTTATTAGTATATTTGATTAGGGGTGCGGCAGGAACATGTTGATAGTATTCATTTGTGTAATCTGGGTTGCCTAACCAAATTTTCCAGGTACCAAGTTCAATTTCTTGGTAAAACTCCAAAGGGACAGTTTTAAAAATGAAGTTGTCATTTTTTAGGACATTGTATAGTATCAACAGAGCTCATAATCAACACAGCTTTTGAAGCTATAACACTTCAAATTTAACAAAAATATAATATCCAAAGACAAACAAACAAACTTTAATAACTTTTTTATTTTAGGTTCTATAAAGTAATGAATCAAAAATGTTCCCAAAATATAGGTCCTGCAGATAAAGCGGTTTTACCCGTGGAGTTGAACCAACATTGGCATTTTTGATCTGTTATTGGTACTTTAAACCTCTGTAACTCTTATAGTTTACATAAAAAAATTACAAAAATTCCATATTGTTGTATCAGCATAACAAACAAATAGGCCTACAGGAGGAAAAAAACGTTGGTAGAAATAATTTTTGACTGAACACCCGATAAAAGTAAGTTTTATTTTTCTACTGGCTAATAATATTTTTTTAATAGGTGCCAGATACTTAAATAAGTATATTGAGTATATTAAAAGCATATCGAGTTTTGCTGCAAGCAGATTTTAGTTTTTTATGTAATTTTCTTAACCCATTAAAATCAAACACTGAGTTGATGGGAAAATATCTATTGGGATCTTTTGTGCTTTGCCAGTTAACTTTAAAACCTCAAGGTTTCATGGAACACTGATATCTTATTGAACATGAATTTGGACTGGCAAATATAATGCCAGTAACAAGATTAAACACCTCGTTATCAACACATGTGGTGCTTCTGATACTAGGTGAAGCCAATCCAGTGTTTCATTGCGTGTTAGATTGAGAGGGGAAAAATGGATTAAATCCTTTGGTTAAGACTGATCAAAATATTTATAAAATTATGAAAATGTGATTGTGTCTTTAGAAAGTATTTTTTAATAACATTTTAAAATACAAAAATTTAAATTTCTGGTTTAACAAAATAAATTAAGCTTTTAGAAGTATCCCGTAACCCATCAAACCTAACCCAAAAGCTGTGAAAATAAGCACATGTCCAAATGCCAACATACATCATTCCTCATCAAGAACGTATTGTTGATACATATAATATAATTTAATATAAATAACTAGGTTACTAACCTTTCTGTCATCAATCCTCTAAGTTTTCTATGGATTACTAGTTTTGTATTCTATTCCATTATCAAATCCTTTATAAAATACATATCTTCGACATTTCTATTAAAATCTTGATACACACAAACATAGGAACATCGACTCAGACTGAACAGAACATCTTGCCCTGTTCGTAATAACAACAACTTTGACGAAACGGGGGTATATAAATGGTCATGCAATTTCTGTGCAATAATTTATGTCGGACAATCCTTCCGAAAAAGGTTTAATGAACACCTTCCTAAATGTAAATTGCAAACTCAATGCTCCAAGTTCACAGAACACCTGATAAATGAAAACCTCAATGTCAAAAGCAGCAGTGATGATTTAGAAATATTACATAAATACGGTAAGAAGAAGTTATGAATGTTTTAGAGAGCTTTGAAATCTACAAAGCCCTTAAGAAATTGCCTATTGATGTTTTGAATGAAAAACTTAATTTTGGCTCTAACATCCTATTTGACAGAGAAGAAAAACTATAACAATATACCAGATAATCAGCTGATACCCCTTCCCAAGGTCAACTCCATCAAGTCGACATTGGCTAACCATCGCTCGCACCCTGCAGTCTGGATTTGTGTCTTTGGCTGGCCACGCGAGATTATAAATCAAACCATAAAATCCAAAGAAAATCCAAATCAAAATATAAAATCATCATATATTCCTGATTTTCTGATTTTTCTGTTTTTTTTTCCCGAGATGCAAAAATCAAAATCAAAACATATAAAATCACTATCACCAACAATGAATTTCAAACAAGGAATAAATCAAACGTTCAATTTGTGTCAATGTTCCCGTGTTTGTGTGTGTCAAGATTTTAACCCTCAAGTGGGCGCATGCGGAGTTTTCCTCCACACGTGTTTTTTATGTTAAAATAAACAGACATAATGGTTGTCGGCGGTCGTGTCTGGCTCCATATTTTACACCTCTCATTCCAGGAATCTCCTAAACCTATTTATTCCCCCCACCCCCCTTGGTACCTCATTATTTGCAGCTCAGAGGTGCCGTGTCAGTTTGCGGAGCGCCCTTTCCCGTAATAAACACCTATTAAAAAAATTCATAATAGGCTAGTGAAGTATTTGTAATTGTTATTTAATTAGTTGGAGTTTTCCTTAAAAAAAAATTAATACATGTTTTATACTAGAAAATTACTTACTATGTTCAATTGAAGTATTACACCTTTAAGTTAAACAATTAATTGTATCGACGATGAAATGTGATTCCTAATGACGTTTGTTAACATTAAAGTACAATATTTCTTCATAAAACAAGTAAAATAGGTTAAAATTTTGCAATTTAGTGTTGCGGAGTAAAACTCCTCATGCGCCCGCGGCCATTTTTCCGTTGAAGCGCCCACACAAGGGTTAATAGAAATGATAAAGATATGTGTTTTTTTATTAATTTGACAAGGGTTTGATAATGGGATAGAATCCCAGAACTAGTAATCCATAGAAAACTTAAGGATTGACAATGGAAAAGTTAATAACCTAGTTACATTAAGTCAAAACATCTAGCCAGGAGGCAAATCATGAATAAATTGTTCACTGTGTAACGCATCACTCTGTGTTGCAGCGGTGCATGAGAAGATCTTCATAGTGTTCATGCTGTGTTCGCTGACACACATGTTGGTGACACTGAAGGTCAGTCAGCTGGCCCACCCGCACATGTCCGAGCGCCAGCACACCTCTTACGTCATCAAGAAGGTGTTGTTCGTCACGTCCATAGTTTCCACCGTCGGTCTTCTCGTTTTCTTCGCCAAACATCGTCTGCTCTGCCACGACATGGGTGAGTTGAATGTGATTGTAAATGCTGCTTTCTGTTCCTTTTTTTAGAAAAAACAATTCTTGATTTTTGGTTTTATACCTTGGTTAGAAAAGTAGCTTTAAAATATGTTTAATTTTTTTAGTCTTGTATAGATGCAACAATATATTTTATTAATTCATGAAATTGTAACCATTCATAATTTCTCTGTGCATTTGTTACTAAAAATCCAAAATATTTATAAAAATAGTGAGTTGAAACAAAAACTAATTGCTATCGTGTGGGAGATCTCATTGAGTACCTTGTCCCAAAGAATTAAAAAACAACTGACTTTTGATTAACTTACAATAAATAAATAAATTACATTACAGTCTATTAATAAATTGAAAAACAAATTTTTTTCCTAAATTTAAGAAATACCACGAACTTAAACTATTACACATCTAATATATGAACATTTATTTTATTGTAACATAGGTTCCAATAAATGTCACTTGATAAAATATTTTTGGCAGTCTTTGATTGTTTATCGAGTGTCAGCCCCTTTAAACTATACAGAGTGCCGTAGTATCAAGTGTTAAACTATCAAGATTTTACTGTATTATTTAAATTAACTTCCTGCTCTTTGTTCAATGTTATATTTCATTGCTTGATGAGTAAGATATGATACAGAAAGTGAAAAGGGACCTCAAGTCGCTGAAGTAAATTTTACGGTATGGTTATTTTAGTCAGATTGGGTAAAAACTATCAATTTTTAAGTTTCGATTAGATGAAATTCCTTAGTCATTCCTGTGCTGATTTATTCGGTTATTTTAGTAATAACAATCCGAGAAATGTTTTAAAACAGGCAATTTAGCAGTCTGTCATGCATATGAAATAGTACGGCTGTGTAACATACAATACGTTTTCATCATACTACTCAGATAAAACATACTTTCAATCATAACCTAGTCCTTGCATAAACCAATACGTTTCTCAATCCTTCAAACCTAACCTATAACAAACAAAACAAAAATTTGCTACTGCTGCCAGTGCTGCCACGAAATTCCTCTAAAAAGTAACCAATAAACGAGCATTAAATGTCGGTTTGCTGCAAATCAGCTGGTTGTTTACTTCTGTTTCCTGTAATCGCAGTCCGGCAAAACTGTTGCAGTCAGGAAAAAGTTTTTGCCAGACTAGTATGGCAATGGGTAACTTTCGAGCCATCAAAAATGAACAAAAGACAGATGTTTCTGAGTCAGTATGATGAAAAGGGACTTTAAGTCGCTGAAATGGAAAATATCATGGCTGGTGACTTTATGGCCCTTTTCGGTATTGTGCAAGCCGTACTGAGTGACTAGTCAGGACCATCACAAAACTAGTCTCTCTTGATATCTATTCGGGCGCCGGCATTAGATCGAAAGTCATAAGATCGAATGGCACTGGATCGACACTTTTGTCGGTCCAGTGCCGTTCGATCTACTGCCTGTCGGTCGGGCCTTTCGATCTAGTGACTGTCGATGCAGTGCCTTTCGAAGATACATCCGTATTAAGTTTGGGAAGTCATGATTATTTTTAAATTATTGTAATCAAATTTTCATCTTTTGAAAGTTTTATCGTCGAACGGCACTGGACCGACAGACATTGGATCGAACGGCACTGCACCGACAGGCAGTAGATCGAAAGGCACTGCATCGACAGTCACTAGATCGAAAGGCACTGCTCCGTCAGGCAGTAGATCGAACGGCACTGGATCGACAGTCACTAGATCGAAAGGCACTGCTCCGACAGTTATACAGTACACCTCGGATTATCCGGACCCCACATTATCCGGATCCCGGATGATCCGGACCGGTCCATCCGAGAAATGAAAAAATAAATATCACGGCAAAAACATGATTTTAGCGAGTTTACGGGTGAAATGCACCCGCTAAAATGAAATGCAAATGCAATACATTACTGTACGCATTTGGAATCACATTAATTGAGGGAACCGCATTGTCTCGGGCTTAGGTCTTACCATGAGTACTACGGTAACAGCTTCTTTCCTATAGGGGAAATTCGCTAAAACTAGCTTTTTTACTGCGAGGAAAAATAACGGGGGTATTATTAGACCGGTTTTTTAAAGTATTAAAATATTGGTGACATTTTGGTCACACTGAATTAGTTTACTCCGAATAAAAAAATAATATCACGAATGGCATTGTTTTGACGTACGTATTCAAACGACACTGGATCTACAGGCATTAGACCGAAAGGCACTGCATCGACAGTCACTGGATCGAACGGCACTGGATCGACAGGCATAAGATCGAAAGGCACTGGACCGACAGGCATTAGATCGAAAGGCACTGGACCGACAGGCATTAGATCGAAATGCACTGTTCCGACAGTGTCGGAGCTATGCCGGTCGGTGCAGTGCCTTTCGATCTAATGCCTGTCGGTCCAGTGCCTTTCGATCCAGTGACTGTCGGTGCAGTGCCTTTCGATCTAATGACTTTATTTTGTGTCGGTCCAGTGCCTTTTGATCTTATGACTTTCGATGCAATGACCGGATCTCATATCTATTGGCGCATGAGTAAACTACTTCAAGTTAATTTTTTTTAAATAATCTTGCCTAAGTCTAAATATAACCATCTTGACAGTGTATTTCTCCTTGGTATTCTGCCTTCTGACTTGAGGTCCCTTTTACAACTTCTCATTGGAAATGTTTAATTTCAACAATGCAATTGTAAATTAAATGTAAGTGTATCAGGTATTTTTTAGTTTAGATTTAAATATATAGTTGTCAGCTTTATTTTGACACCTAATTCATTTCTTAAATACTGACAGTAAAATATTCTTTGAACGTTTTGAAGCTTTGGGCCTTGATTTCCTAAAATATCGTTTTGTAAGTTGATCAGATATTTTTTAGTTTAGATTTAAATATATAGTTGTCCGTTTATTTTGATACCTAATTCATTTCTTAAATACTGACAGTAAAATATTCTTTGAACGTTTTGAAGTTTTAATCTAAAATATCATTTTGATTAGTCAAAATTAAAATGCCAGTAACTCAAAGACAAAAAATCATAGAACTATAAGTTATATCTAAATTTTTTCACAATTTAAAGCTGAATTTCAGAATGTTATTAACTCATTAACGGGAAATTTCGACTTGAAATCCCTTTTCACTTTCCACATCACAAATAGAGATATTTGAATCGAACGGAAGTGCTGAAGCCGTTGTGTTTCAGCATTCAGCTGGTTCGCGCTGTGCGAGTACGTGATAGCCTCGGCCAACATGGCGTTCCATGTCACTGTCGTACTCGACTTCCCTACGGAGGAACTCGTCGTCGCCAAGGGGCTGACCGTCTACCTCTCGGCTGTCGATCCGCCGCGACATCGACAGGGCAACAACGTCAAGGTCGACTAGACCGCCTGGCAGCAACTGTCGACCTCGAAGTGTCGCTGTTGTTTGGTAGGGACGTATTAGGGAGCAGGGATTCTGGAGGTTTGAGATGTTTTGTGGGCAAGTTTACGGATTTTTAAATATTTTTGACTTTTAGATTGTAAAGTACAGTAGAACCGTTGATCGGAGTCCTGGTTAACCGGAAGAGTTGATTGTACAGTAGAACCTCACTTATTCGAAATTCTGGGGACAGGCAATTTATTTCAAATCATAGGAAGTTTGAAATATCAAGGGTTCAAAAATAGAGTTTGTTGTGAAAGAAATTCAAACTATGGAAGTTTGCCTGTTTTCAAGCACATTCAACGTTGCGAAGAAAAACTCGGCAATGGATTACAGTGCAGGGTTGTAAAACTGTAGTACATGTTTCGCCAGTTTTTGTTTTTTGTGCTTAAATCAAATTGTAAAGGTTTATGGTGGTCTCATTTCGAACTGTAGAGGTTGAATTCGAATTTCAGAAGTAAAATTTCAATTCATAGAAACAAAATTCAAATTCTAGAGGTTCAAGTAGACAAATATTCAAAATTTTAGAGGCAACATGATGTGTTGAATTATTTTAAATTATCGGTGCTGTATTTTTTTTAATATTAGAAATTTTTTTAAGGGAACAGACAAATCACACTAATTATAGAGGTGTTGGTTTTATTGAGGTTCGAATTAGTGAGGTTCTACTGTACTTACCAAAAGATGGTAAGACAAGGGCGTCTGCAATAATTTTGAAGACGTAAAGAACAAGATTGGGGATTACTGTTTCTATGATATGCATTTTGTTAACAAAGTCATAGATGATTTTAAATCAAATAAACTTGCATTTATATAATGTAAGGATGCAAGTTTTTCTGCAACTTATTCATTACCAACTAATAGTAATCGAGATATGTAATATTCAAAACTTATTATTGTGATTAAGCAGGGTTCTACTGTGTATTTAAAGTGTATAGTAAGGAATTCTCAAATTTGTTTTGTTGTTTTTATCTGCATCCCTTGCCTAAGTCGGTTGGCAAAAATAGCACCAGTTAAATGAATTGTGGTCAGATGCTAGAATAGCAAAAAACAACTCCTCCCTACTGGTTGCCTCGATTGGTTTTAACATCAAACTCCTCAATGCAGTAAAAAGTCTGATTTTTAGGGGGACTTGTAAAGTGTTAGATGTGTTTTATTTTCAGTTTAGTGTGCAGTTTGACAAGAAAGTAAGCCCTGCAACCGATTAAGATGAGTGATCATAAAAAAACAAAGCAGATTCAAGAATTCTTTCTCATAAATTCCATGTCTTTCAGAAATTAAAAAAAAATCTTTTACGTGCAATATTATAACAATCAAGTTTAACTTGTAAAATTCAATCAGGAATTGTTCCTGAACCCTCTATTTTGTGGTAAAGTCGACTAATGACATTAATAAATTAAATATAAAATCTTACTTGGGGATATTTAATAACGAATCATTTACTATATTTTGGTCTGATGAACAAAGTAGATGCACTCCCCTAGCATAGGATGGGTAAAATTTAAATCATCTGCTTTCATAATTAATTAGATGAATGTTCGGAGAGAAAATGTGTGAAATTATTATATCATCAAGGTACTTTATTTTATTTATCGATTTATCTTTATCAAATGAGATTGTTTGAGTATGATATAAAGTGATATTTGTGTGACAGAGTATTTGATTATCTGAATTTATTTTTCATGACTGAAGATGTACTTACTTAAAAACTATGTTACAGTACACCTCGGAACATCCGGATTGACGATTTGGAGTTGAAACTCCAAGTAATTAATTTGGATCTGGATTGAAATCCAGACAACCACAAACTTAACCTGAAGTTACCACTTAACAGATTACATTATAAAAATAGAGATCGCCGAACTACCGTTTTCGATATTGCCGTCATTGTTGTTAGATTGTGGAAAAATTACTTGTTACAATATCGCATATGATATCTCCCTTAATGTATCAGAAAAATTGTTATATCGTGACATATGTATTCAGTATTTGAGTACCTTGCATTTATAACGCATTTCTCAACCTTGTCCTGATAATCCAGGGTCCATAAAATCCCGGTGTACTGTATTAAACTATCTATTTCCAAACCAATTGGAATTTAAATAAATTAGATTTTATGTAACGATTTACTTCATTGCCATTAATTCAAGAATGTCAAAAGCCAGTTTTCAGAAAACTGAAATAATTTGAATTTGGTCTAGTTGTAAATTAGCCAACAATTCTATGTTTTTGGCATGTTTTGTTTGAAATGGTATTTTTAATTTTTTACTTAGGTTTTGAGACCTACATGTTATGTCTTTTAGCCGAAATGTGTTTTTACGGCTCTTTAAGTGGCCAAAAGCTTTATGTTTGTATTAGGTTAGGTTTAAGTAAATATGATTTAATCAATTTCATCTATTAAAATATTTTAGATGTTTCCTCTTTAAAACATATACAATCAATACTACATCTAGTCATTTTAATAATTTATGTGTCCATATAGTTTATATTTATATAAATCGTTCATTTATTTATCGTTTATATTAATGCCTCGCTAAGTTTTTCTTAGTAAGTCAAGTGTTTATATTAACTTATTTATTTTGAGGGAAGTTGTGAGAGGTACCAAAATAATACATAATCATATAGATGTAAAGATGCTCAGTGCCTATTTATAAGAGCAAACATTTAATTTACCGACTCGTTTATTAACCTGAATCACTTAAGCTTGTAGATACCTTCCTTCTTAGGGAGGTCCTTGCGCCTTTATCAGTATCTATCTAGAAACAGGCTTCAAGTTCCTCAATGTACATTTTTGATCGAATCCACGGTTCCACCTTTCTATACATACTTACTCTAGTGTATTTTCCTGTAGAAACGGAACCCAAATACTCAGCTACTAGCTTCTAACGATTATGTAAATATCAGTATTGTAAAAACAATATTACTTGTGAGAGATTGTGAGGAATGAAACAGTTGTTGAATCATGGTTATAAAGTGCCTGTTACTTTTCATGTACTTTGTTGTCTGTATTGTGGTCGTTTCGGAAACCAGTTGTTATTTCAAATGTTTGTTTCTAGAGTCTGATTTGTACATGTACATTTTTAAACATGTGTATTAGATGTGTACTGGAGTGATTCTTTGTCATTACTTTGTTTGTTTATACTTGTGTCGATAATCGTCAAATTTCACTTTGTTTATCAAACAAGTATTGAACAATATAAAAATGCTTCTTTTAAAAATATTAAGAAACAAGAAATTATTTCCTAATACAACAAGGAATCTTTTCCGAAACCGGGAGCATCAAATTAGGTGGGTGGGTGCTGAAGGTGATAATGTCAAATATTTGTTTGGATCGTTAATCAACCACATTATCTTATATTTAAGCAAATACTCACAAATGCCTGAAAAATTAAAAAGTTTTAACAACTCGACAAAAACAGCCGAGGCTAGCAGACGATTTGGTCCGTAAACTGTTTTTCCCACCTGCCTGATTTTGTACTCCTGATAATAAATAAATATTGTATTTTCTAAATAGTAATAATTGTAGAATTTCCCTAGCACCAGAGATTAAAAATTAATTCTTAAAATAACAACTGGTTTTAGTTTTATGTGAAGTTGTAATAAGTAGCTCACAATTCCAGTTTATAGAATTTAAAATATACTGGCAGTTTTGTTATTAATTCTGTAGATTAAACTAATTTTTAGAAATAAAAGCAATAATGTATTGCTAGATTTAGATACCATTAGTGTTAAACCATCTTAGTATTAACTAATTATTGTGATTATATGCTCTCTGCTTTATTATGTTTATTTTTATGTTTCCTATTATAGATTAATAATTTATTGTCATAATTCGCACCTATCGCCTTAGAAGAGTTTTTGTTATATTTAGTTTTTACAACAAGTATATCAATCTACACAATGCTGTCAATTTTTGCAAGTTACGGATATAATCGCTTTTGCTCTTTCCCTTCACCTCTTAAAAATAAGATATAAAAAAATCTATTTTTGTCAAATATCTGTCTTTGGTGGCAGTATTCATTATTTTTATGTGTTTTATATTGTTAAATATGGATAATTATCTGTGTTAAAACACTTTCTTACTAATATTTATTTTATGTCGCATTTGTTTAACCAAATTGAATTAGTAAATTCAGCCGAAAATTACTGAGCTAAGCTATTTACTGTTTTTATCTTACTATTCAATAATTAGTTTTTATATCATAGAAATTTCTATGATATGAATTTACATGTACTTATGACGGTTGCATAAAACACAATAATCACTTTCTGTGCACTTGAAACAAGCCCATCCCAAAAATGAAGCTGTGGAAAGAAACAAAAACAGGATTTGCCACTCTTCCTTTGTTGTTATCCACAAAGTGGAGTTCCAATAATGCGAACTTCGGTAATCTAAAATTTCTTCTGATTGCATGTAGAATACGGGTAAAACTTCCCAAAATATGTTATCAGCCTTAAATTGAATAATACATAAACAGCAAGAGTAACTTTAAAAAAAACGGTCACACCTCTTTATCAATCACAATCAAACTGCAAATTCAGTGAACAGCTTCAGTTCCCCACCAGGGGAGGCTGAGCTCAATGGTAGGGTGGGCAGTGGTGTACTGGCGACCAAGATGAGGGCCACCTGATCCCTTGAGGCCCTTTTCCAGCATCCATTGGACAATAGGTATACCTTTACCCACCCAAGTCTAAGCTTGGCTGAACCTATTCCATCTACCAACTCCTTTCCATTCGCTCTCCTTGCATTAATCTACTAAAGGCTGTGAGCCTAAGGGATAATAGAAGGGAAGACTCCTTTCCTTTCCGGTAGCTGTACAAAAAGCCAAAATAATGGCTGAGGTACCCTCACAGGATTTTCCTGTGGGGTGGGGAAACCCGACTACCAAATCCCCCCTACAAAAACTGCAAATAATTCTGAGAATATCTTTACAAACAAGCAAACTGACATAAAATTCAGTTGAACAATAAACGATCACAAGTAAGTGGCAGGAGTAGTTTGATGTAATTACTCATTTTTTACTTCATAATTGTGTTTATTTCAATAACATGAAGCTTTATCTGAAGTATTCACCAGTCCGAAACGGGTCCGGTCCTAACCATTTCGGTGTATCGGGACTCCGCTGAATGGTTTGCTTCAAGTGCCGAAACAACCAACGTTGGTATTACTCCATTTTGAAAACCAGAGTGCTTAATAGATCACTGGTTTGCGAACTTAGACGTGCACTATAAAATAATTTGCTCATGCAAACATAGCGAATAAGGAATTGTGTAAAGTTAACTTGGGTGTGAGTAGTTAAAATTTGGACTTAAGTAGGAATATTAAAAAAAAAAATTAATGATAATCATTTTTGAATCCTAGCTTTCAATTAAATGATCTACGACTGTGTGAATTTGCTGGATGAAAACTTCTATATTTCCTTATAAAACTAAATTTTCAAAAACTCCCTGATGTATTTTGTTAATGTGTTTGATGTTTTTCTAGAGCTAATCATTTGTAACTTAGGGCTGGTGTCTCCAACCTATTTTAAATTCCGGTTTGAACTAAAAATATACCATATGTTTGACAGCATACCTTCAGATTCAAAGTCAATGGTTTAAACTAAGAAATGTTTAGAATTCTGGGTAATTTTAGGATTGTTTGGGAACAGCAGGCTTAAAAATACATTGAGGGAAAGCCAGCTGTCCCAACAACATTAAGGGCAACCTAAGATGGAGAAACTAGCCCTAAGACAGTTAATAACAAGTACTTAATGATATTAATGTAAAATGTAACTTAAACATTTTGAAAAAATGAGTATGTTAATTACGCTTCAAATACTTGCCTGCTAATGTTTGATATCAGAATAGTTCACATTTGTTAGAACCGTGTATTGTTCGTTATTACTCGTTAAAAACCAGCAGTGTTCATTTCCAGCAAGTATTTTAAGCGCAGTTAACTCTTACGGTAATCTCGGGCAATATCAATATTTGTAGTTATCATTCAAATTAGATGTCTTTTTTGGAATTTAATTGTGATAAATGTTTTAACAAAATCAATTAGAGCAAAATAACGGGAAGAGGTCGGTGTACAAAATCGTGATTGTAGTCAATGAGTCAATGCAAGATATCTTCCTAGTGTATACATTTAGTTAAAAGCTGTGTTTTGTGCATGATTTCTGGCCAGCTGTGATTTCAAACATAGTTGTACATGCAAATTTTAAATTTTGTAAATTAAAACAATAAAGGTCTTATACAATACCAGCGCTGTTGTGTTCACTATCCTCAATGGAAACCATAAAATAATGTTAATGTTGACTACTAATCTATGGTGCAAACATTCCTCATTGTTGGTTTATTGGAATTTGTTAAATTAGTTATTTGATATGAACAAAAGTAATAATAGTTGACATGAGAGAAAAAATACCATCGAAGAAAGCACACTTGGTTATAAGTCATAAAACAGGTCAATCAATTAATCAAAATAACTTTATTTAATTTAGAGTTATTTTTCTAAGGAAGAGCCAAGGGCTTAGTAGGTTTTGAGTGAGGAAAGGAACATTATTTCTCAGGTAAGCTAGCTGAAAGTCTATCCCTTTCCTCACTCAAAACCCTTTATTTAATTTAGGTGATTCCTGTATTCATTTCCCTTTGCAAATTCATTTCTTACTTTGCACCCTCTCAATTTACTTTGCTTACTCCAGTGCTTCAACTTAAAGAACCAAAAAACAGTAAAAAATATTGTACATTCAATAGCCAATAGGTAGTGTTGTTTATGTTTGAATTGAATTGGCAACACTGAATGTAAACACATGATCCAGAGCTTGTTGTTGATAAACAATTCATAAACATGATTATTTCAAGCCTACTAACTCACTATTGGCATTTTAGGAGGAATTTTAAAAACAATCACTCAATAAATCAAAAATCTTTATTCAAACATTTTTAAAGACTGAGGAAAGATTTGAAGTGCAACTCTTGTACAAAAAGACTTTGCTGTATTGGAGAAACTGTCCCTCTCGAATAACTCTCAAGTTCAGCAAAGTGGCTCTTTCCACACTTGTTGCACAATTAACTATTTCCTATGATTCAAAAACGATAATTGTGATATTTTTAACTAGGTAGTTTTGGTTAAAATTTTGAGTTTAGATCGTAGTTCCAAAAATAAAAAAGGTTCAGGTTAGTTGCTGCGTCAATTGATCCTATTTAGTGGTAAACTATTAATATGTAGTATAATGTAATACGTAATAAGTACGGTAGTTGTTTATTATTTCATTGGATCAACTGACACAGGTAACCTAATCCTCATAATATAGAAATGTTTTGATCCAGACACATGAAAAAAGACAAATTTTTTGTGCCTGAGGGAAAATATTCAAACC
Organism: Flexamia atlantica; assembly: GCA_035578135.1. Taxonomy (NCBI): domain Eukaryota; kingdom Metazoa; phylum Arthropoda; class Insecta; order Hemiptera; family Cicadellidae; genus Flexamia; species Flexamia atlantica. Next base: position 1,036,042 of record JAQJVK010000020.1, read on the forward strand.
AATATCATTTACCAATAATTAATCTAGTTTGTTTGAGATGACTGTAAATGGAAATTAAGAAGCATAGAAGTATAAGCTGTGGCTGAAAAATTGAAAGTAAAAAGCACAGTTTACAAAATGAGAAATTTATTCTATTTACAAGATATTACATAATCTACCATAAATACAGTTGAGACTATCGTAATGTGGCGTATTGTTGACACTGCACTGTCACAAAGTTACCGATGTCATTGGCCAGTAGAGATCTCGTGTCAACGGGAGAGTGTACCTGAAAATCAAATTCGTGTTTATCGGACAAGTTAAACCAGTCGTAAACTTAGGATAACAAACTTTTCTGGTTTACTGGGTACAGCAACGGATGTTGTCACGATTGGAGGCAGTGTTGTAGCTATCTTTCAGTGAACAACTTCAGTTCCCCACCAGGGGAGGCTGGGCTTGACGACAGGGTGGGTGGGGATGTACTGACAACCAAGATGAGGGCCACCTGTCCCTTGAGGCCCTATTCCTTCATTGGATATACAGGTAATCTTTGCTCACCCAGTCTAAGCTTGGCAAACCTATTCTTCTACCTATTCCTTTTACCTTTTGCTTCCCCTGTGTTAATCTGCTAAAGGCTTCCCATGAGCTTAAGGGACATTACAGGGGAAGCTTCATTTCCTTTCCAGTAGCCATACAAAAAGATCAAATAATGACTGAAGAACCCTCACACGATTGTTCTGTAGGATGGAGCAGCCCAAACTACCGATTCCTCCCCCCCCCCCCAAAAAAAAAATCAGTGTCAATAAAGTGAAGTTCATAAAACGTCTGGTATTGACCTTGATCTGATGGCACTTGACGGTTACGACTTCACCTCTAAGGCAGTTTGTGTTGAATTATTGCTAATTGACTGCCTAATGTGAAAATGTCATTAGACATATGGTTTTGTTTATTTACTTTTATAAACTTATTAAAAACCACAGTCTAGGAAAAAATACAGTCTCGACAATTGGGTGCAAAAAGTGTCCCCCCTACGCAACCCTGGTGGCACGCAAGCACAATTAATCTAGTCACAAGAAAATCACATGATGTGTCATTAACCACCTTCCAAAAAAACATAATAGTCCCGTCACTCAAAAGAAAAACGTGCACTCTCTATGCAATTATGATAAAAAACAATCTTTCAAGAAACAATCAGGTGATGTCTAATTGTGTGTCAAAATTTTGTTTACTTCATAGTTTTGACAACACAATATACACTTTGTTTACATTTTAACGTATATAAAATTGTTTAAATCAAAAAGTAATTATATTTTAATTGGACAACAGTTTGATCAAGGAATGGCCCCGTCAAGAGGGGATGTGTGTTCAGCACACAATTGCAAAAATTTTAAAAATAAATCTCCAAGTTTGTCTTTTTTTAGGATTCCGAAAGACATCCAGCGAGCCGAGCAATGGGTACTTAACAGTGGACGATTAGACTTGGTCGGTAAAGACATTTAACTTCTAAATAATAACGTCAATAACATAAAGTTTTGTGCTCTGCATTTCGAACACTCCCAGTTTATGAATGACCGAAGAAATAACTTAATTTGGAATGCTATTTCTACTTTATTTCAACAACCAACGATCGACCAGACGACAACGACAGAAGCCAAATTTTCCAAAAACAAAGAAACCACGACGTTGAGAGTAATAAAGAGGAAACTAATTGAACAAGAAAACATCAATACACCTAATAAGAAAATAAAAATGAAGTAATCTTTTTGAATCTTTTTAAGCAATCGAGCGGTTTACTCTTTTGAAATTCAGTTACCGAATTGAATAATTAATTTACGTTAATGCTTAAGTGTGAAGTGTGCCAGGAGGTATACAGTAAACCGAACTCTTATATGCCATCTGCAGCAAACCGTCACTATTTTTTTAATTTCTCAATTGTTCATTATTCAAACACTAAAAAAGTAACACTCTGTGATTGAAGAGTCAGTTCGCTGAATGTCTTGAAAACAATAATGTACAATCGTGCAGTCGAATCAGAATACGGCTATTTTCTCTTGGCCTTAATTTTGATTCCTAATCGTTTTATTACTTTCCAAATAAATGTAATTAATCCTCCCTCTCTAACTTTCTCTAATATTTTACCGATCATAAGTTTAGAAATAAACTTTAGTTGTCATTTAAGATTGTATTTCGATTTTGGTGATGAAGTATATATTTATATAAAGATTTTACCTTGTAATACGGCAAAAGATAATCTGCTCAAAGTTACATATAAAACACCTATAATAATGTAGCAAAGTAGGCTACTTAATTTGTTTGTATCTCTCAGTATCCTTTCAATCTTAAGGTATTTTTCTGTAGAGTATTTTATTCATAATTAATACAGGGCAGATATACTTTGAACGTTTTTGCACTTTAAGTTAATTACGTTTTAGGAGGATAACAGCAACGTTCCTTGTTTGGCAATACCTGCCAAATTGTAGCTTAATTAATGTTCTAAGTCTTAAAAACTTGCTGATTAACTTTAAATCATAACTTTTAACTAAAAGCAACGAGGCTTTTATATATTAACAAACTGCTTAAAATTTGCTAGGGTACAAAAGTAAATTTTTTCGAAACGGCATTCCTAACTAAAATAGTAAACATAGTCTGTAAATGCTTAAATGATTTTATATTTTTTAAAGTTTCAAATTAAATTTAATAAACTTTTTCCATAAATGTTTCGTAAATAATAATGCGTGCATTGTCCCTGAGAGTGAATAGCTTAGACGGGAAACTGACGCCCGCGGTTTGAGGATTTTCGTCACCCGAGCAGTACTAAATTTTACACTATATAACGTTTATCTCCTTTGCAATAGTTGTTGGCATGTATATTTTTGCGCCATAATCGCAGTGCTATTATATTTCATCACGTGAGTTTTTTTAAGTAATTTAAACAAGTTAAAAATTGACGAAATCCTAAAAATTTGAGAATGCAGTTCATCAAATAGCCACTATCTAACAACAAATAAATACAGTCTCAGATGAAAAAGTGTCCTCCCTATGCGATCCTGGTGGCTGGCACATGAGTATAATTATAATCAGGTGGGGTTAGTAACTGTGCTTGCGTGCCGCATGGAATGCTAGTGTCGCCCTGCGGACAACAAAATGCATTGCAACATATGGCAAGTGACGAGACTGTATTTTTTCCTAGACTGTGTTAAAAACTAAAAGAATAAAGAAGGTTTCTATGTTCACTCTTTATAAAATGTTGTTATTCTTAATATAGTAAAAAGTAAGTAAAAATAGTAAAAACTTCGAATAGGTTATGGGCAAAACAAAAGTAAAATAAAGTAAAACATAATATTTTGAAGTAATATTTACAGTAAAAGTAAAAAAAATGACAAGTAAAGAAAATGAATACAACATACAGAAACTTAGAGATGTTGATTCTTTCACAATGTGGGAATTTGAAGTTAAAATATTATTCAAAGCAAAAGACCTTATGGATACTGTTGATGGATCGGAAACACTGAAAGATCAAGGAGATGATCAAGAAAAGATAAAGAAATGGAAAGCCAAGGATGCAAAGGCACAACACATAATACCATTGATTATATATATTCTAAATAGATGCAAAACCTAATGGCGATTCATGTGAGCAAAGACGCTAGAGCTACCTGGCGAGAGCGGTCAGAAAATCGAGGTCGGTAAACAGTACTGTGCAGCTTGTCGCCAATGAGCGATTGCTGAATTAGACAGAATAAATAATACACTTATCGCAAAAATAATGTACTTGATTCATCTAAATTATTTCTATTTATAAACAGAAGATGGATACGCGGTTTATTTTAAAAAACCGTGGTAGTAACTTAGATATGGTACAGTTAAATCTTTGATTCTCAGTAACTACCTATTGTTATATTTCAACTACACCCTGGCTGAATACATTGTTTTCTGGTGGCGCTATCTTTTGAGGACTGTCATAACTACGTCAAAACTTTGCGTCTGTTCTTGTACATTGGGCTAGCAGTCTACTACAGGTGTATTGTCAATGATAATACTTATGACAATAGACCATTCAGTAAAACTACATATTTTATCATGTACTACTGCTAAAGAAATGTATGAAACACTTCAGAAAGTTTTTCAAAGAGACACCTCACAACAAAAATGTTTACTTCTACAAGAATTTTACAACTATCAATTTGACATGATCAAGGATATGATGAGCAATGTAGTCCACATTCAGAATGTTGCATTCAAGTTGAATCGTCTAGATCAAAAGGTTGATGATACTATGTTAATAACGAAGATTTTGACTATTCTACCGGAAAATTACAAACATTTTTCGAGCGCTTGGGATTCAACCATTTCGCCAGAGAAAACACTAGAAAGCGTCAAGGCTAGACTTATGCATGAAGAATCTAAGAAAGCCAATGACTCAGGTGAACTTGTTGTTTTTAAGGTAAAAGCACACAATCCAAAGGTAAGCAAGTAAAATGTTATTCTTGCAATGAAACCGGACATATTCGCAGTAATTGTCCAAATTTGAAAACCAAACAATTTTGTACTATCTGTAAAAAGTCAAATCACTCTGAAAATGACTGTTTTTTAAAGTTTAAGTCAAATGTAAAATCTTTTACTATCTGTAAGAAAATGAATCATACTAAAAAAGATTGTTATTTTCGTACTAAAAACTCTTTTGTTTCAAAACCTAAAAATAAGGTAGCTTTTACAGCACAAACTCATTCATCAAATAGTGATGATGAAAACCAAATGGTAACAAATCAGTGTAATAATATTTCTAAAACCTTTATTGTAGACAGTGGGTGCACTCCTAATGACAAATGATATATCACTTCTTGAAAATGTAAAAATGTGTAAGCAAAATATATCTGTTGCTAAAAAGAACCAAACTATGCAATCCTCAGCTATAGGTTCAGTAAATTCAGAAGAGTGTACTTTACAAAATGTTTCGTATGTTCCCGATTTGAGTAAAAACTTAATGTCTGTCAATGCCATAACTGAAAATGGTGGTAAAGTTTTGTTTACTAAAGATAAGGTTCAAGTATTAAAAGATGAAACTGTAGTTATCGAAGGTAACAAAAACAGACATGGTTTGTACGAGGTAAATTTGACTGGTGAACATTTTGAAGAAGCAGCCGCTGTGTGTACTATGAACAATCAGAATGAGATCAGTAAAAGTAATGCAGGTATAAAACAAACAGAGAACCAAAATAAGTCAGAATTTATAGAATGGCATAGAAAATTAGGGCATATAAGTTTTCCAAGTCTAAACAAACTGTCAAAAATGGCATTAGGGATTAAAATTAATTTTAACACGAAAATGTGTGAAGAAACATTCTGTGACATATGTCTTAAAGCTAAACAAGTAAGATTCCCTTTTAATTCAGAACGTCAAAGAGCTTCGAATGTTTTGCAAATTATTCATTCTGATATTTGTGGTCCTTTAGAAACTCCGACTTATGATGGCAAAAGGTACTTCTTAACATGCCTTGATGACTTTAGTCATTTTTGTAAGGTTTATTTGCTAAGAAATAAAGATGAAGCGTTCTCTTATTTAAAAGAGTACGTCAATGAGGCAGAAGCTCATTTTAATTTGAAAACATCTAAAATAAGATGTGATAATGGAGGTGAGTTCATTGCTTCTGATTTAAGACAATGGTGCAAATCAAGGGGCATTGTAATTGACTATACAGTGCCATATTCGCCTCAGCTCAATGGTAAGGCTGAACGAATGAATAGGACACTACTGGAAAAAGCAAGAGCACATCAACAGCTCCATAGAGCTTGGAAGCTTAACATTAGTTTGACTCAGGGTTACCTAAAAATATGTGGGGAGAAGCAGTTCTAACCTCAGCTTATTTACTCAATAGGAGTCCTACTGTTGCTGTAGATACGACACCAGCTGAAAAATGGTATGGTAAGCAGCCTGATTTATCTAAACTTCAAGTATTTGGTTCTTTAGCATATTGTAAAGTTTTAGGACCTCTAAAGAAGTTAGACAGTCGAAGTAAAGAGGCAGTTTTCGTTGGATACACACTGAACGGATATAGGTTGTGGGATCCAGTAAAAAGAAAAATATTTGTTTCAAGGGATGTAGTTTTTAAAAAGGATTCAGAATCAACACTTAAAAAGTGTTTTGATCTGAGAGAGAGAGTAAATTTAAATGAAGAAGAGGAAGATGTAGAATCAGAATCGCAAGAGGAAGATATGCAAGAAAACAGAATTGAAGACCAGACAGGTGCAAGAGAAAATGAAAGTGACAGTAATGAAGCTGATCCAGTGGAAAACCAACTACAAGAAGAAGGACATCATTACAACTTAAGACCAAGGGAGAGCATTAAGTATCCTGAACGTTATGAAGATGGTGAAGTCTTGATGACCTTTAACGAATGTATAAAAAGTAATGACAAAGAAAAATGGAAAGAGGCCATTGATAAAGAAAAAGAATCTTTAAAAAAGAATAAAACTTGGGAGATAGTTGATGAAGAAGAAGCATCAGGAAAAGAAATATTAACTAGCAGATGGGTATTTAGAATAAAAGAAAATGGGACGTACAAAGCTCGACTAGTTGTCAGAGGTTGCCAGCAGAAGAAAGAAGACCTGGTTTTCAAAGATACTTTTAGTCCTGTCGTTGATAGTGCTTCATTAAGAGTTCTATTTTCCATAGCCGCTCAAGAAAATTTTCATATTCAAACCTTTGATGTGAGAACTGCATTTCTTTATGGAACTCTAGAAAATGAAATCTACATGAGAATAACAGATGGATTCGAAAAGGAAAAAGGAAAATTATGCAGACTGAACAAGGCCTTATATGGACTAAAACAAGCCCCTTCTCAGTGGAATAAAAGGCTCACATAATTTCTGAGACAAGAAGGGCTAATCCAACTTAAAAATGATCAGTGTATCTTTAAAAATGCTGAAAATGATATGTACTTAGCTATTTATGTTGATGATGGCATAATGACAATAGACAATAGACAAGTTTATTCTTCATTAACAATAAGAATTCGGACCCGGAAGCAAAAAAATGAACTGGCTTAAGAGAAAACATGTAAGTGAATTAAATAAGTTGTTACTATTTTTCTATTTTTTTTTTTGCATGTCCAGAGTTTATTTATGTTTAGGTTTATTCCAAATCTGCGGACTTTTTATATGCCTCTATCATATTTATTTATTTATTTATTGCTCATTATCTATTTTAGATTTAGGCCTATTACAATTCTTGTTACCAAATAATATAATTATTGTTGTTAAAAATGCAGGATTAAGGCAAAAAACAAGTGATATTAGGTTAGGTCTAGTAAATAATGCAAAGGTTACCGTATTCGGAACATTTACCCTATTTTTCTATTTTTTTTTTGCATGTTTAGAGTTTATTTATGTTAAGGTTATTCCCAATCTGCGGTCTTGTTATATATTTTTACCAACCATATTTATTTATTTATTTATTTATTGCTTGTTATTTATTTTAGATTTAATACAATTCTTGTTACCAAAAAATATAATTGTTATTGTTGTTAGTGTAGGCTACTCAAATATTTTAGGTATTTACCATACTAAATGAATGAGATTAATATATACTATCAAAATGTTCGTGGATTAAGGTCAAAGACAAATGATATTAGGTTAGGTCTACTAAATAATGATTACGACATCGTTGCGTTAACTGAAACATGGCTAAACTCTTCCATTAATAATTCTGAACTTTTTAATAGTGAATATATTGTATTCAGAAAGGATAGGGACGTTAATTTAACTGGTATGGAAAGGGGGGGAGGAGTCATTGTAGGTATTAAGCGTTGTTTTGTAGCTAAGAGATTATTTGAACTAGAAACAGAAAACGAAAACATGTGGATTAAAGTTAGGCTTGCAAATAAGTATACAGTTGTATTGTCAATAGTTTATTTTTCTCCTAGTTCTAATTTTGAAACCTACAAAAATTATTTTGATAAGTTAGATATATATAATTTAAAAAATGAGCGGTTAATAGTATTAGGTGATTTTAATTTACCAATAACAGGTGTACAATGTGATTTAATGAAGGAAAACAAAATATGTAAACAATTACTGTTTTTCATGAAAATGTATTCTTTAAAGTCACTAAATAATGTTTTTAACTTTCAAGGTCGTACGCTTGACTTAGTTTTATCTGACATAAATAACCTAGATATTTCTGAGGAGTCTTTACCTATGGTAAGTGTAGACAGATATCATCCTGCGTTAAATATTTGTTTTAGTATTAATGAATGTATGGTTACTTTAGAAAAAGTTGTCGATGTAGTTAGGCCTAATTATAACTTTAGCAAAGCTGACTTTCATATGTTATATAGCAATCTGAGGGACTCTGATTGGAATGATTTATATTGTGTTGAAAATATTGATGATGCCGTAAAACTTTTTTATGATAAAATGTATGATGTTTTAAACTTATCTGTGCCTATAAAAATATCAGTTAATGGTAAGTATCCTAATTGGTATTCTCAAAACCTGAAGATGTTAATAAGAAAAAAGGAAAAAATTAGGAGACAGTATAAAAAACATGGTATGCGACACTTATGGGATGAATTCAGAAATATTAGGCGCGAGGTTAAACAATTAATTAGATTAGATTATAAAGAATATCTGAAAACTGCTGAAAATGAGATAAACAAAAATCCAAAATCATTTTGGAGTGTGATTAAAAATTTGAGAGGTAATAATGTTAAACCAGCTACAATGGAATTGGATAATGTGGAAGTCGAGGGAGGGGCAGCGATAGCGGAGGCATTTGCAAGTTATTTTAACTCTGTTTACAATCCTTGTCCTTTTGACTCTTATCAGCTTTGTCAACAAGCTATTGACTCGCCAGTTATGAGTAATGTAGACACTTTGTCCTTTGATCAGATTTCAGAACAAGAAGTTCTTATCAGTCTAAATAAACTCAAACCTAAGAGAACGATGGGCCCAGATGGCATACCTCCTTATGTATTTAAAGCTTGTGCTGAGATTTTAGTTTCACCCTTACATCATTTGTTCAATTTGTCATTAATAAATAGTAATTTCCCTGACTTTTGGAAACTTGCTAAAATTGTACCAGTGCCTAAGAAAGGAACTAGTAATGACATAAAAAATCACAGACCAATTGCTATTTTATCTACACCTGCTAAAGTGTTTGAATCTATTATCTATAACAGGCTTTTCTCACATGTCAAAAAATACATTAGCGACTATCAACATGGTTTTTTCTGTAAAAGATCCATTACTTCTAATTTACTAAATTTTTCACAATATTGTAGTGTAAATATTGATAACAACAAACAAGTTGATGTTATTTATACAGATTTTGAAAAAGCCTTTGATAAGGTGGATCACTTGACGTTGCTAGCTAAATTGAATTTTTATGGCCTAACTGATTCTCTTATAAATTTTTTCTGTTCTTATTTACATAAAAGAAGACAGTATGTCAGTTATGAAGGGTATTTCTCTGAGGAACAAATTGTAGGATCGGGCGTTCCTCAAGGGTCAAATTTGGGGCCATTACTTTTTATTTTTCATAAACGACATACAAAATTATGTAAAGCATTCTGAGTTGTTATTGTATGCTGATGATTTAAAATTATTCAAAACCGTCGAAAGCTTAGATGATTGTCAAGAATTGCAGCGAGATTTAGATTCATTGATTATTTGGAGCTCCAAACATTTAAAATTTAATATTGACAAATGCTCAGTAGTTTCATTTACCAGAAAAACCCCTCAGCTCCAAATTGTGTTTGATTATGAGATGAATAATGTTAAGTTAAATAGGAAATCATCTTTCAAAGATTTAGGTATAATTTTTGACTCAAAATTTACATTCAAAGATCATATAGTTTCTGTATGCAAGTCATCATACTCTTTGCTGGGATTTATTAAAAGATCAAGTTTATTTTTTGAAAACACCAATTCTCTAAAATTATTATTTTTCTCACTTGTGCGATCGAAACTTGAGTATGGCTCGTTAATTTGGCATCCTCACATCAATTACCTTTCTGAAATGATTGAAAGTGTTCAAAAAAGATTTTTGAAATTCCTTCATTACAAATCTTTTGGTTTTTATACAAATTTAGTACCATACACTGAGCTACTTGAAATCTTTGAAATGTCTAGTATGGTAAAAAGATATAAGCTAAATACTTTATTGTGTCTTTACAAGTTGTTAAAGGGTCAAATAGACGATAATGCATTAATGTCACAGGTCGCTTTTGCTGTCCCTCGCCTTGGCTCTCGCAGCCAATATCTTTTTTCTCAAAAATATTCAAGGACCAATCTGGGTTTCAATTCTTCCATTAACAATATGTGTAGGCTTTATAACTGTTACTGTCATGAAGTTGACATATTTTTTGACTCAATAAATATATTCAAGACTAAATTGTTAAGTAACATAAATAATTTTTAAAAATAAAAAATCTTGTAATTTGCTAGTAATTTCTAAGTTAGGCTACTTTTTAAGATTCTAAGTTCCTTGTTCTTGTTGTATTGTTTTCACAAAACTATTTATTTCTATAATGTAAATGTTAACCATAAGTTGTCTGCTGCTGTCTTCAAGCATGTTAATTTGTGATTTGTCTTAATGCTTGGTATAATTGGCAAATTTGCTGTACTGAAGCATTCAATAAAGAATTTATTTATTTATTTATTTATTTATTAAGTAATTTACACAAATTACAATAGAAATCGTTAAAGTAAAAACATTGTGCCCATTTATTACATAGGCTACATCATCCTAGGTAACTTATGTGTGAACAATTTTAAAATCCAAACTATCATTTAAAAATTTTACATTTAAAAATTCTCTTAGGCTATGTTTGGAATAGATCAAGAAAAATTGAGAAGTCTATTGGTTAAACTCAGAGAGGAATTTGAGATGACAAGCAATGAGAAACCAACAAGCTACCTCGGGATGGAAATAACCCAAAATAACAAAGGAATTTTAGTTTCACAAGCAAAATATGCACATCAAGTACTAGCTAACTTTAAAATGTCTGACTGCAAGCAGGTACCAACACCAATTGTGACAGAAGACAAAAACGTTGAAAATGGGGATTCAACAGTTTTCCCCAGTTTTAAGCAATTGGAAGCTTACTCTACTTGAGTAACAAAACACGTCCAGACATGGCATTTGCTGTCAATTATGAAAGCCGTTTTCTTGACAAACCAACAAAGAAAAATGAATTAAATGTTAAAAGAACGCTAAAATATTTACAAGGCACTCAACAACTGGGAATATTTTTTCCTTCCTCATATGAAGAGAATGATTATACAATTGAAGCTTACTGTGACTCAGATTATGCAGGAGACGTTAATGATAGAAAAAGTACAAGTGGATATGTCTTGATATTTGGAGGAGCACCTGTAATTTGGAGTTCAAGAAAGCAACCAATTATTGCCTTGTCAACAGCGGAGGCTGAATATATTTCTGCTGCTGAATGTTGTAAAGACATAAAGTATTTGAAATCTTTAGTCTCGGAATTGTCTCACAAACCAATCAAGATAACACTTCATGTAGACAATCAAAGTGCGATCAAGTTGATTAAGTCAGGACAAATGAACAGGAAGAGCAAACACATAGATGTCAGATATCATTTTGTAAGTGAAGAATTTCATCAAGGACTGTTTAAAATCAACTATCGCTGTTCAGAAGACCAAGTGGCAGATATATTGACCAAACCGCTAACAAAACCAAAGTTTGAAAAATTCAAAGACATTTTGGTGAAGAATAGATCTATCATGGAGTCTGTTTGATGTTCTTATCTTTAGCCATTTTCACATTAAGGGGGAGTGTTGAATTATTGCTAATTGACTGCCTAATGTGAAAATGTCATTAGACATATGGTATTGTTTATTTACTTTTATAAACTTATTAAAAACTAAAAGAAAAAAGAAGGTTTCTAAGTTCACTCTTTATAAAATGTTGTTATTCTTAATATAGTAAAAAGTAAGTAAAAATAGTAAAAACTTCGAATAGTTTGGGGCTGTCATCAGGCCATGAAAACCCTGTGAGAGAGCAATAAGGTATTACTAAGTTGGGTTCCAGGGCACAAGGAAATTGGTAACAATGAGGGAGCTGACATGTGGGCAAATAGAGGAGCTTACAGTCCACTGATTGGTGCCTCATTGGAGCTGACAGCCTACGTGCGGTGTTGCCTAAAGCATAGTACGAAGAACTGTTCGGCAGTGGATGGGAAGAGAACATCGAAGGAGCTGGGAACGAGTGGAAGGAAACATACAGTCAAAGAGGATACTGCGAGCACCATCAGGTGTGGCTAGCAGTAGATGCCCTGAGACTGAAGAGAAAAAATTTGAGGAATGTTGGCTTCATAAGCGGCTACTGGGAATTCCGCGGACACCTTCACAAGATGTGAATCCCTGTTGATAACTTACTGTTTAGGAAGTGCGGTGAGGAGGAAAAAACAGCCTTCCACATGCTATTTGAGCCCCCAGCCCTACAAGGTCTGTGCACTAGACTCCTTGGCCTACCAACGAGTAACCTAGGGGAAGAACAGGTAACCATCGTCAAGAGGATTTTAAGGTTTGTTAAGGACCTGGGATTTGACAAAGAATAAGGACTTGTGTCTGAGGGTGCACAATAAGCTAACTTAGCTGCGTTGCAATACCATGGTTAAAAGTGAAGCCTGGCCCTCTTTAAAAAAAAAAAAAACAACCTTGATTTGCCTCATGTGCGTGTCTCGGCCGTTCTGATGGTTGCTGATCACGGCAATCTGGATCATGAATGTTCGGATGGGTCGGTCGCGGATGTCGACCGTCGGGATCTGGACCCAGCCCGTCGGCTCGTTCAGGTCGATCACTTCCACTTCCTGGAGATCGTTGAAGTTTGTCCCCGCTCTTATTGATACTCTGGAAAGAATTTTAATTTGATCATCATGATGCCTCCCAAATCGTTTTTGACCAAATATAACAGGTTACTCACCAAATGCCATCAACGATTCTCTGTAATCCAAATTTTGGTTACGCCTACTCGAGTTTCAACCTATTCATAGGTTATTTTCAAACCATACAATATATCTTCATCAAAAAGATTTTCACAACATTGAACCCGGTTTAGTAAACATATACCTAAACCACAGATGAAACGGCAAAAATCCACCTTTGTAGAGCACTTGGTCAAAAACAACCACAGTGTGTACATGGTTTTAATAAGAATTTGAAAGTTCTACATAAATGTAAGAAAGGACCGTATTTAAATTTCCTTGAAGGTAATGTACGGCTGGCCAATAACCCCTTGCGTCTCTGTGATTTTTAAAAGTATTTTAAAAATGTATTTAAATGTGCTTCTACGTAAAGTTAATGTTTGTGGACTGTTTCAGTGTTGTGACAATCTTCTTGAAGAAGATAAATTGTATGGCTTGAAAATGAGCTATGAATAGGTTGAAGCTCGAATAACCAAAATTTGGATTACAAAGAATCGTTGAAGGCATTTGGTGAGGAGTTTTAATTGTTATACTTGATTATACAAAACAGTGAAAATTGTTTCTGGGAAGACTTTGTCTTGCATTATAATTGATATTTCCAGATTACTAGAACTGGTGAGGCAACTGACCTTAAAAAAGGCTTATTTTGAATCTATAGGGACTTATTTAATACGCTAAGGGTCACTTTGTGATCAATACTCCTTTTACAGCAGTGAACCGATTTTAACAATATGGGATTCGCTTAACCCTTGAGCGGGCGGTTCACCGGCAAAACGCGAGAGGGCACATGCGAAGTTTTACCCCGCAACACTATATTGCACAAATTTAACCCATTTTACTTGTTTTGTAATAAAATATTGTATTTAAATGTTGACAAACGTCATTACGAATTATATTTCATCTTTGATGCAATTAATTGTTCAACTACATAGGTGTAATATTTCAATTAAACATAGTAAGTAATTTTCTAGTGTAAAATATGTATTAATTATTATTTACATTTTTGGACTTTTTCTTCCGCTTCTTTTTTTCGAAAGCGGAAGCAAAAGTCCAAAAAATGTAATAATTACAAATCATTCGCTATTATGAATTATAAAAATATGTATCACTGTCTGTGTAACGGGCGAGGGTGCTCCGTAAACTGAGACGGCATCTCTGAATTGCAAAAAACGAGGTACCAAGGGCAGGGGGTGGGGGGTACAAATAGCTTTAGGAGATTCCTGGAATGAGGGGCGTAAAGTACAGAGCCGGACACGACCCCCGACACCCATTATGTCCGATTATTTTAACATAAAAAACACGTGCGAAGGAAAACTCCGCGTGCGCCCCCTCGAGGGTTAAAAGAGTTCAATGTGAATTTTGCAGGAAATTAAATCTATGAATTTAATCTAGTGCAAGATATCACACACCATCGGAAGATATCTAAGTTAGAGGCCATGGAGGTCTGAGTTCCATTTTTCAGTTAGTTTCTAAGTTGATATTCAACAATTATTTAAGCTAGGTTACATACCTTCCATTGTCAATCCATCTACTATTAAAGACAATGATTCAACCTATTTTTATGATTATTTAGGATTGACGAAGATAGGAATATAGAATAGGACAGGAATTTTTTAAGAAGAAAACTTCCTTTAAAGGGAATCAATTCTTTGACTGTCTCCCACAAGAGATAACATTAGCGAGGGATCAAAATAAATTTCTTAACTCTCTAAAAAGTTTTTTTAATTGTTTCAGCTTTCTATTCAACTGAAGAATTTTTCAATTACGCAAATCAGCAATAGATATTTTGACACTTAAACCATATATTTTTAGATTATTTCAATTATATAGTATCCTCTTAGTATCTTTGGTCAAGTATTTCCTATTGTTTGCTTTTTACAGTTTGCAGTTTTCAATAGTCCCAATGTTTCTTCCATGCTTAAGGATTTCCCTTCATAAAATATTGAACTAAATTTGATTTTTTTGTTACTTTTAAACTTTATAATCAGTGTATTTTTTATTGTTTTGATAAATGAACTGTAATTAGGTTACGTCCAATGACACTATTTCATGTACCATGTACATTTTATGAAATAAAGATATTTTGATTGATTGATTGATTGATTGACGACAGAAGGTACAACGTACCTGCTTAAGTTTAGTTTCATTCCTTCCATTTCTCATTACTAAATTATTCTCTCACTTCAAGTCAGGTACTTGTAGTAGAATTTTGGATGTTATATTTGTTCAGGATTCTAGACTACGCCTAAACTGTCTGAAAAGTTAGTTTGATCTGTGCAGAATACCATGATAAAGTGATTAAACTTTTATTTAATTTTACAAAAATTGTGTTCCTATAGCAAATTTAACTACGAAGATGAACTTGAAAATCAAAACTAGGTACATCTAAAATAAGCCTGCATGAAAAATTGAATTATAAACTTGTTAATACCATTTTCGAGGCAGGATTTACAAGAATTGCTCACTTAATGTAACAGGATAGGGGCTCTGGCTAACTTGAACCCCAAGACTTAAAACCAAATCACCTGCTGGGAGTGTAGCTTTCATCGAGCTTGTAGTCCGTGTAGATGCAAATGTCCGAGACGGTGGTTTTCTGGCGGAACTGAATATTTACCAGGTGAGGCAACTGTCCATCCGACTGCCAGTAAGTATCCATGCAGTCGTCCCTCAACTGGTCTACACCGAACCCTGTGGAAACGACACCGGTCAACATTTGATTAGGCCTAATCATGACATTTATTCATTTGTGCCTCCAGGATTGATATTCGACAATTATTTAAGTAGGTTACGCACCTTCTGTCGTCAAGCCATCTATTAAAAACAACGATTTATCCTATTTTTATGATTATGTAGGATTGACGACGGAAGGTGCGTAACCTACCTAAATAATTTCAATCATGATAATTAGGAGACAATCCGATTTTGAGACACAGCTTTTTTAGCCAATCGGAATTTAAATTTAGTGGTGAAGTAATTTGAGAGACTTGATTTTGGACCTTTCTGATTTTGGCTTGTCTACCTTGCATCTTATTTGTGATCAATATACCACATGTCTTGAGTTGTTTTAGATATTGTGCAATTAATCATCTAAGCTTAGCAGTCTATTTTTTAGGAGTAAAATGTCACACAAACCATGAAGTATCAAAGAATGTCTTCTGCATTTTTTCCTGCCTAAGTCTTAAAAGAAACCCCAAAAATTCTATCGGCAGACGCTGATTACTAACATTTCAGCCGATTTTGGCTTTGTGATTTCAACTTGACAAGACTTAAGCCTATTTCATACTGCCGTAAATCCAAGTGATGCTGTGTCTAAGACATCAAAAAACATATTTTATTATTTAATGATAATGTAAGATTGTCATGGCCTTATCCAATGTTCGTTCTGGAACCAATCTTTCTCTACTTCAAGAGGTATTTTTGTTCAGCTTTGATGGTTCACTAGAATTGTTCTTGTTCAATAATTTAGAACAAAGAATTTTCAGATTCTTCATTTTTGTAATAATCCAATTTATGTCCAAATTATTTTTGGATTAGTTTTATATATGACTTCCAGATGTTTTCAATGAGGTAGGAAAACACATTGGTTATGTGAGATCACACTGCTTGAGCGTGTAAGTTGGTTTTAAGTTTGTTCTTCATTAAAATGAGCACAAGGTTAATATATACGAACATGGTTTTCTAAAAAAATAAAAATAGGCCTTTATGAAACATACTTTGAAGTTGTTTTGATATTAATATAGATTAAGATTCTTGTTGATTCTCTTGTTGATTAATGTTTACTCTTTAAGAGTAAATAGGTAGTGATAAGGAGATGCAGATGTGTACCTATGATATATAACTTATTTAATGATTTAAACATTCAATAGTAAACATTCTTTTACCTTAATAGGATTAATCAATGTTCAGTGTGTACCAAAACAAGTGACTCTGATACCTAGATCTCTGTGTTATCCACATTGGTCAAGAGAAACCTACCTACTTGGTATGGTCATGGCACAGTTTTGATGACTAATCTTAATATAAAATAAATTATCCACACAGCTCATTGCAATTACAGAGGATATGGCTTGAAATTAATAGTACCTGGTTTGCAGGATGATAGACTCCAAATGGCTTGTGCCCCAACTTCTCTGACCTTCCCGGCTCTTTCATCTTTGATAGGGTCTGTTTCGCCACCAGCCTTAGCTGTCATCTCTTCTATCTCAGTAGATCTATAATTTGATTTCAAAAAGCAATTGAAACATAAAAAGACAACATTATTTACCTAGTACGCAAAGTATGCCAACAAAAATCTTTAACCCTTCGGCTGCCAAGAAAAATTTTAGATTTTGTTTTCATACTGCCATGGTAAAAATACTTACATCAGTCTGAGAACTGCCAGGACGAATCAGCTGATATTGCAGTGAAATTCTGTTAAATCAAAAAAAATTATTGAATATTGCAGCAATTAATTGATAACTTATATTGAATCAACGAATGGCTATACCAAACACATCAGTAGCTGGCAATTCTCGTGGCGAACAGCAATGCCGATCACATCGGCAGCTGGCAGTTATCGCGATAAAATACAAAACCTGTCTAATCAGCTCTTGGCAGTCAAAGGGTTAATCAAACCCTAAGGGCCGGTTTCGGAGCTCGGGGATATCTTAATCCTGGAGTTAGTTAACCCGTGGACTAAGATAATCTTAGCACGAAAAATCGGATTTCAGAGCTCGGGGATAAGTTCCTTAACTCTCGGGTTATCTCAATCTGAGGATAATTTTATCTTTGGACTTATGCAAGGAGTTACCGAGGTATTTTGGAGAATTTTCGATTTGGGTAGTGGTGGGTACTGTGTGCAGACGCATTTTACTTGTTCTTTCTTCTCTTCTCGATTGAATTCGGCTCTTGCTGTGTTCGGGTTATGCCTCCCGAATTAACTCTCGGGTTAAAGATATTCTTGGAGTTAGTTATCCTTGAGCTCCGAAACCCGATTTCTACAGTCCGAGGATAAAAACCGGTTCAAACTGGTATTTAGTCTGAGGATAAAGATAACCCCGAGCTCCGAAACCGGCCCTAAATGTTTAATAATCTGTTTATTTCTACAGATAACTCCAGCACAGAGACCAAATTAGGCAGTCTAACATTATAATGCGTTAAGAATTGACCTACGTGATCATTCAGGCAGAAATTTATGTAGGCCTAAATGTCTGTTTCTTTTCATATTGTGCCTTTTTGACAAACCAATCCAGAAAATTTTAGGTTAGGAATTTATTAAAATTTATGATTTTGATTCTCATGTTATGTAAATTGAAAAACATACCCAAAGAGCGCAATTTTCTTAAGAATATCAAAAGGTAGGCTCAAAAGGTTGTTAGGTAAAATGTTTAAACTAAACACAATAATAAGTCGGTGCTAACACTTTGTTTACAACACTACTTTTGACATTTGTCGTCTTATGTTGTCAAAATCAAAATGGGATGAGATGAGAATCGAATGGTGAGGTGAATATGGCTGACAAGTTGACAACTTTGCACGAGGAGCAAATAATTAAACCATAGATAAAAAATACCCCTCCTGAGGTATTTTTTTTCTATGATTAAACCTTTGTGGAATAAGTATGTAATATATTGATATTCCTTCCACCATGAATTAAACAACTGAAGATTGAGTTTTGATACAGAATTGCGTAGACAGAAAAATATTACAGATTTATTAGTAAACAATAGAAAAAAAGTAAAAGAAAAAAATCATGATTTAGAGGCAACATACATAAAAATGCCGATCTCGTAAAAAAGTAAATAATAAGACGTGATTCCACGAGTTTTGTGTTTATTTTCATTTTTTATATAGACCCAAGCTAAAAAACAAACATCGAGGTTATTTTACTGGGTTTAAAAAAGTTAAATGCTGTAAGCAATGCGAAAACAGGAGTACAATATCAAAACTCAAGCCTGCCTTCCGAGTCATAAAAGAAGCAGAAGCAATAATCACTAGCAGACGACAAATGGTGTAAAGGAAGAAAGTGTCATAAGTATATGTTAAACTTTTCATTCATTTTATGTTACCCTAATTGGAAGATAGTATGTCTAATTGTGCCTGAAACTGAAACAGTGTATACTTTTGCTGCATAACTTAGTTATTTTTCTAGCGCTGTTACAAAAAAATGATGAAACAGCCGCCTAGTAGGTTGGTAGGATGGAGGTATGGTGCTGTTATAGGAGGTTTTATTGGGTTTTTGGGGCTGGTGATCTATCCAGTAATCATTTCCCCAATGATTGATCCTGATCCTTACAGTAAGTACTTTTTGAGTGCTTTATTAACTTACAAGGTATTTTTAAGCCTGGTTTACTAAGATTGGGTATGAAGGGCGATGTTCCGATTCACACACCAACTTTCTTAATACAAGTTCGCTGCGAGAGTCTTCATGCGCAGTACATGCATTTAGTCTTCTGCAGTACATGCGCTTTACTGGTCCCAGTTGCAGACACACTATCACCAACAATGCTTTATTGTAAACTCAGCCTCAGGTTAACTAACTAGCCTATAGGGCTAGTTTCTTCCTAGCTTTTAGCGTCCTACTTTGTTTCTCGATTTGTGATTTGGCACAGCTGTGTACGGGGAATGTTGTTTGTTTATTCCCTTGTCATGTTTATTATCCATCTTGTTTGAGCAGAAAGACTCATCTGATCAGTAGATTCTGTTTGCTACATTCGGAGATTCTGTGTTTAAGACTTAATGATATTCAAGTTAAAAAGAGTCAACTGATCAGTAGATTCTGTTAGCTAAGTTCTCCAAGTGATATTGTTCTTATGTCTCCCAAGGATCTCTACTGTAGCCTGATTTAGTTTTGAGCCAGCCATTGCTAGGGAATAAAAGGTTACAGTATTTAACAAGAAATCAAATTATCGTTAACGTATCTGAGTGGTGTTCTACTAATAGGTTAATCAAGTCTTTAAAACTCATAATTTGTATGATTATTAGAATGTTCTTGTTGACGATTTAATCTGTAATATCCTTTGTATTTTTCTCTTTGACAATTAATTGAACGTTGAAAATAAAAAATAAAAAAATGTGATGAGCTTATCATTAACTTGTTTAAGCCCAGAGAAAGTCTGACATTGAATGTTATTGTGGCTCTTTAAGGCTCTTATCAACCTAAAAAGAGATTTTTGAAGAGGTTTGTTTCGTATTCACAAAATTTCGCATTTTCACAAAAAATAAGTTACCAAATTATCAAATTAGAAAAGATGTACACATAATTATAAAACCAGAAGCAATAAGCAGATTGACATTCTATTCCATAGACTATAAAAATCTAAAAATAGCTATGAAGAAATTGGACAGAAACTTTTCAATAAGCTGCCATTACACATAAAAGACATTCCTCTGAATTTATTTAAGATAAAATTGTATAACTGGTTGATCAATCATCCTTTTTATAGTGTCAGTGATTTATTTGAATGTAGTTCAATAACTTCAATGTAAACCATCATCTATAATAATACCACATGTATATAATGTATATATTTACTCTATGCAAGCTATTCAATGTATACTTTGTTACTACTGTTGAATTCATTTTTATGTATTTATTCATGCTGTAAATAATTATATATAGGCCTATCTGTGCAACTTTAATATGACTTGACTTTGTCTATTGCATTGTATATGCTTAACGGCAATAAAATTTGATTTATTTATTTATTTTATTTATTAGATTTTTTTTTTAATTTAAGCCTAACCTAACAAATTATTTTATTTTTTCAGAAAAACTTCAATCTGAAGGTAGAAAGGGCATAAGGCAAGAGGATATTCAGCCTGGTAGTAAGTATTTTTGATGTTGGGTTGTATCTCAAGAAATGTCTTTTCTATTACAGCGGCAAATCATCAAATGCAACAACATTAAACTTATTCGAAATGACGTTCAACCCAGCTAGATATTATAAGCCAAGTATTAATGAGAATCTTGCGCGATCTTGTAGTCTTGAACTTGGAATGATATCAAGCCTTGGTCAGAACAACCAAGTCAGGGAAAATTTGGTCAACAGAGACAATTTATCGAGGTTTTTTTGCCTGATGTTCATTTTAAACTAGGAGAGATGAGTCTCAAATCTTGGTTCATCTTATTAAACACTCCAGCCATCCTTGAATTGCAGCGAGTTGAATAATTGATGAGGCATTCTGGTATTTCTTCAGAGATGTTATCTGGTATCCGTGCGGCACTGGATAAATGTTATATAACATCTTCACTGAAATTGTCTGTCTTCACACACTTCCTAGGACACGTGTTTCAGCTGTCGCTATTTTCAACTACATCGCTCGATAGCGGAAAAAATGGCATCTGCCGAAACACGTGTCCTACAAAGTACAGACACATGGAAAAAGCCCAACTATGAATCAGTGTGTGCAGATAGAAGATTTCAGTGAAGATGCTATAGAAGTTTTATCCTGGTATTTATTCATAAATATTTAGATATAGAAAAGTAGCCTCCTTCTACAAACAGGACCAGAGTACTCTTGGAGGACTAGGAATATTATAGTTCTGGACAGCCTTACTTGCGGGTGGCAAAATGTGGAAACTCTACAAATCATCTGCTAAAACTCATGATTGTGTCGATCTGTCAAAACACTGTTTATCTTTTTAAGGCACATCAACACTGCAAAATTTGTCTTGCAATAATTTTCCGAAAGTTTTCTCGTACAATACGAAACGTAATATTAAGTATTGCCACTATTAATGAGAATAAAACCTTTCCTAAGACTTGCGGCAAGTTCTGTGAGAACCTTTACTGTCATTTTACGTGTAAGTTCGAAATAGATTTCAACGGGACCTTGTTTAGATTTAATATTTATTGCATATGAGCTTGCAGCATAAACTTTCATGTTGTAAATGCGTCTTTACTCGAACATGTGATCATGTGGTTGATTGCCAACACAACACAGATGTTTCACACAAATTCTGAGTACAGCGCACTCACTCACCCACCAGTAAGGCTGTCCAGAACTATAATTCACATTCCAGTTTTTCTATAGTGATATGTCTAAGCAGATACTGTTATCAGGTACTGAAAATACCTGATGAAGTAAATTAAATGTATCTAAAATTAAATGATAACTAATAATAACTTATTATTAGGTTAATATTAATCAACCTTAAGATTAAGGTGATTATTAATTAAGTGTACAAATTTAAATTTGTAAATCTTAAAGGAATGTTCTATATCAATGAATTTAATATTTATTTGCTCATTCTGAATTTGATTTTTTTCAGATATGAAAGTGTGGTCCGACCCTTTTGGCAGAAAATGAAGATTTTCTGAAAAAAATTGTACATAAATTTGTTAAAATTTATTAGATTAAGTTTTGTATAAAGTTGGTAATACTTCATGATTTTTAGATGAATAAAATATATTTAATTGGATATTTGTATATATTTAGTTTTACCTTTTCATCGAAGTCTTTGGAGTATTAGTGAATCGTAAATGTTTTCTCCAGGAAAATGGGATACTAATAATATTCCACAGCAGCATAACTCTGTTCTCTATGTATACATCAAATTCCAAATTAATACATAGAAAGACAGATGAACGTTCTTCAAGGATTTTAACGGTACAATGGATTTTAACTTGGGTAGGAAAATCAGCAGACTTACCTGTGCCAGAAGATTACTCAAAAGAAATTTACAAACACAATTGACGAAAACATGAATTTTCAGAGCTGCGGCCCTTTTAGATCACGATCAGTCAATTTCTCATTGGGAAGAAAACGATAGGCCTAAATGAATGATTGAGTAATTGATTGAATCATTAGTCTTCTTCATTTTGAACCGTGAACTGACTGGTGACAGATCTGAAGAAGCAGCCGGTAGCTCTGAAATTCATGTTGTCATCTGCTCTTCAGCAATATTTCACCACCAGGTAAGGTGATTTTCCTTTCCAACTCCAATACACTAACATCTCAAATTTGTTACTTCCAAGAACACTTGAATTTTACATGCAACACTTGACAGGATTTCAAGGATGATTGAAACTTCCAACTTGACCTCAAATTGATTTATTACAAAAATGACTCAATTATCGTTTCATAAACAAAGTTAAAAGTACTATAGTTATTCAACTAATTCAACAATAAATACAACGAACAATAGAAATCATACGATAGAAGCGATGCAACGACGAACTAAGTAAAATGACCAGTAATGGCAGTTAGAAACCAGGCTTATTGCAGGCGAATCGACGAACAACTTAGACTATGGTAAATAAGATAATGCACTTACACAGACAACAGTATTACTTGTCATGATCCCCAAAAAAATTTAGTCACAGCCCTGTTTTGATTTATACAATGAAAGAAACGAGAACGGTGGTTTCTAGCACTCTACTCGGATGGGTTATGTACAACGAGCTGTCGAACGATCGGTTTGAGCTGTGAGAATGATTGAGCTCTGGCGTCAACGCCGCTAGGCAAAGCAGCACACAACATGCTATACAGGGTCCGTCACTTCACCGGGTCATTACCGGAAACATGAAATATCTGGTGGTAAGTTTGGATAACTAAGCAAAATTAATACAACTATGAACTGGGAGAGGGAGGGTAATTTGCATAAGGGCAGTTCTAAAACAAACCGAAATATTTATGAAAATTCTGTTTTGTTAGTTAATCAACTTTTAAACATCTGAATTTACTCCCTATGAATCGCTCATAACACAATGTGAATAGCATAGTACCAAATGTTGCTTGCAATATTGCAATAGTGTTATACAACCTATTCTTATCATTCGCCAGCCAAAGGCAGTTCCCACAAAGCAGACGCAAACTACAGGAGAATCCCGAAATCTCCAAAAATTCCAAAGTCTAAGTGTCACTATTTAGCGGACAACCAACCAACCAAACAAGATCAAAGCAACGACAAAAACAAAATTATCATCCAATAGAACAACAAGATTGTGACAAAAATCAATGCTCCAGTTAATGATATACTTATGAGCTCTACTTGCTAGTTTTTATTTTTTGTCATGTGGAACATGTCTGTCGCTGCTGAACGATAAATATAATTTCCCTCACTCTACCCCTTCATAGTTACACTAATTCTATACAACTAGATAATCATAGACATATATGTTCAACCTGTTTTACAAACTGGGATGATAGGGAGAAAAGACTTCAGAGGGTTATAATAAATTTGTAAACAAGGTAAGTCAACGGATGAAAACTCTTAAGCAAGGAATGATATTGGAGTATAACATTTATATACTCTGAATAAATTACCCTTTTTGCTGACATTCGAAAGATTCGTTCATAGTTAGTGAGCTTTTTCACTTGGCAGCTTAGCGGCTACGGGTACCGCAGGTGATTTTTCACGCTCAGCTTCAAAGTGTAAAAGGGCCTTACATAAAATATCAGAAAATTAAGAATGATGAAAAAAAATTATCTTTGTAGATCAGATTAATTTGCAAGTACACAATATATCAGGGAAATCTAACCATCCTGATCATTGGAGTTAATCTTGATTATGTAACACTTGCAAAGTTTGGGCCGATTTCACTAAGTTTGCTGGGTTAGTTTAATGTACTAGAGTAGATTTTGGGCATTCATTTGCAATACCAGACGGGTATGTGTATAAAGTTAGTAACAACAAAATTCGACAAGGTTAGTGACAACGTGTTAGTTTGACATAAACATCTTGCAATGAATACATTTAAAAATTAACATTTATGAAAATAAAAGTTTTATTCAGCAATATTTAATCACCTTAATTTTATAACGGGTTTCACGGAATCACATATCCATAGGATTAAATTGGTCGAGGGTTAATAAATTAACCTATTAAGATACAGTAATACAAATTGTAAACAGGAAAGTATAAAAAATATTTAATAATAATAGCCTATAGATCCTTATACTTATAAAACTAGCTCTCTTCAAACAGAGGACGTTTTTGCGATCTTGAAAAAAAACTCACAGTAGGTAAATAAAATATTACTCTTGAAAGCTTAAAGCTATACTACAAAGCTAATTACAACAGATTCGAGTCCAGTGGTATTTTGTTGTGCACTGTTTTGCCTAAAAGTAAGAATATTTTATAAACACTCCTCAAACAGAAGACGAAGCGAATCTATCTATCACTCGATGAATTAAAATCATGTTTTGAACTTCTAAATCACACACCACACACGAGATCCTAATATTCATCGTCGTCACAAACATCCAGATAAACATCGAAGGAATCACGGTTACAATTTCCATCAGCATTGAACACATATTTGTGGAAAGTCCCATCAAGGCAAATTGCTGAAACAAAAAACAAAAAATGTAAGTATTGAGGCTAATGCAAGATAGTCAAATAATTAATGTCAATCAAATCCAATCACTTATTATGGCATTAATTAAACAATTTAAATGATACTTTGATTCAGGACACATAAACGGACTTTTGGACCTCTTGAGAAAAAATACCAACTCACTACTAATGTTGTTTCTCCAAATCAAATTCAAAAAAGTTTTATTAAAAAATAAGTACATAAATATTGTTAACAGCAGAATACTTGATTATGTAGATAGAATCACCCCCACATAGACTGTCCATCTGGGGGGGGGGGGGGAGCGGGTCTGATCAGTTGGTCCCGCAGAAGATAGACTGATCAGACCCGCCCCCACCCACAGATGGATAGTCTATGGGGGGGGGGGGGGTGATTCTATCTACATAATTAAGTATTCTGTTGTTAACAATATGTGTTTATTTTTGGAATAAAACTTATCAACTTATAACTTATCAAGAAATATTAAAAACTTCTAAGAACTTTGTTTTATTTGATGTCATGTTGAATTGCTTCAGAAGTACCCCGTTTTCTGCCGGTTTATTGTTTCTTCTGCGGTGCCGGAAAGCTGCCTAGGTTATTAACTCAATCATAAAACTCATGTCCATTCAACTCAATGCCCACATACACAACTTGCGACAGGTGCTCTACACGAAGCATTGGAAAGAAATTTGCTGCTCACAAAATCAGCTGTGACGATATTAACGATAGGGCAAGCACAAATTGTAATATACTAGACTGAAATTGCCTTTGCTGTATCTTTAAATTTTTCGGATTTTGTAAAGGCTATGGACAGAATTCAGCTAGCTTACACATAAGTAACATGTAGAAATAGTTACTACATAAAAATATGGTTTTCAATCCACACACAGAAACACACAAGATATATAGGTAGTTTCCCACTGATATTTCGTCCCTCTAGCGGGACAAAATATCATTGGAAAACTATGAGGATGTATATCTTTTGTGTTTCTATGTGCGTGAAAACAATTTTTTTCAAAAAAGACAGCTGGATTCCGACCCATTTCCTATGTCCTATACAAAACATTACTCGGCCTAAGGTTTTCCATAAAAAAATTACTATTTTTCATTCTTTTCTAAAATTTGATTTAGAAGCCAACAAAGCAAGAAATTAAGAGTCTTACTTATACAGTTATTTCCATTACACAAGTTTTAGTTTGAACAATAACATGTTTATGCTGAAAACACAAAAATAATTACAAAACCCCATCAGAAATCCAAAAAGTTGATTAAAAGATTATTGGTTTGGTGGTAACAATCCATTAATCCAGTTACAAAGTAAACTTGTCGCTGTAGGTCACTAATTACCTTTATCTTCTTAACCGTACGGCCATAAAACTGGCAGCAGAGCGTTGTTTTTCTTTTAAAATTCCTAAGAAATCCTAAACACGAATCTACAATAAAAATACAATTACACATGGTGATAAACAAAAAGCCAGACACATTTCCAACAGCTTGGCTACATTCCCGACACTGCGGGTGGCATAGTTATCAATGACAGAGGTACAAAACTGACATAGTTACCAACAGTGGAGTTACAAAGGTGGCATAGTTTCCGACGGTAGAACTAAGAAGATGGCATAGTTACCGACGACGGAGTTGCAAAGGTGGCAGAGTTACCGACGGTAGAACTAAGAAGATGGCATAGTTACCGACGACGGAGTTGCAAAGGTGGCATAGTTACCGACGGTGGTGCTACAAAGGTGGCTTAGTTACTAATGACAGAGTTACAAAGGTGACGTAGTTACTGACAGCTGAGCAACAAAGGTGGCATAGTTACAGATGACAAGAGTTGCAATGGTGGCAGAGTTACCGAAGACGGAGCTACAAAGGTGGCATAGTTACCGAAGGCAAATTACAAAAGTGGCATATTTACTGGCGGCGGAGTTACAAAGGTGGCATAGTTACCGATGACATAGCTATATAGGTGGCATAGTTACCAACGGAGGAGCTACAGATGTGGCGTAGATACCGATGACAGAGCTACAAAGGTGGCATAGTTACCGACGGGCGGAGTTCAAAAGTGGCATAGTTACTGACGGTGGAGTTACAAAGGTGGCATAGTTACCGATGACGTAGCTACAGAGGTGGCACAGTTACTGACGACGGAGCTACACAGGTGGCACATTTACTGACGACGGAGCTACACAGGTGGCATAGTTACCGACGGACAGAGTTAAAAAGGTGGCATAGTTACCGATGACGTAGCTACAGAGGTGGCACAGTTACTGACGACGGAGCTACACAGGTGGCATAGTTACCGACAATGGAGCTACAAAAGTTGGCATAGTTACTGACGGCGGAGTTACAAAGGTGGAATAGTTACCGACGACAGAGCTACAAAGGTGGCAAATTTACCGATGACGGAGTTGCGGGAGCCGAAGGCGCAGATGCAGGCGCACTCGGGCGGCACGGTGAAGGTGGCGAGCGCCCACTGCGACGTCCCGTAGGTCCCCAGCAGCCCCGTCTTGGAGAACCTGCGCCACACACCGGCCAACGATCAGAGTAAATCAGGGGTGTGTAAATTGTGTTCATTCAACTCGAGCCGAGCCGAGCTGTTTTAACAATCATTTAGCTCAAGGATTTAAAGCTTGAAAATTATGAGCTTGAGATTAATTCTAAAGGTACAATATTTATTTATATATTTTTTCTTGTGGTCAAGCCTCCAGGTTACTGAGAATATGTAAATCACTTTAAATACCTGCTTCTTTTAATCCAAGTGTACACTTGGATTACAAGAATCAGGTATTTAAACTAATTTATATATTTTTATCCTAACTAAAGTTACCAGCTCAAAGTGAGGAAGCTTATCTCAAAACCAGGTGATGATCTGATAGGTTCATCAATATTTTATAAACCCTAGAAAAGAACTACACATTTCCAATAAGTCAAACAGATTATTTTCTTCTTCAAGTTCACAAAGAAAAGATGATTACAAAAATAGCACTCTCAACTGAATGTGGCATAATATTTATGACTTAAACTTATTATTTCAGAAAATACATGAACTAAATAATATTTCAGGTTTGACAACAAATTGTCAACAATTGTTTATTTTAGTTGTAAAATTAATTTTGTTTTAAAACTTTATTGAAGAAAATAATATAAAGATAAAGAAAATGTGGAAGAAAGAGACAATGTAATTGAATTCTTGTCGAGTATTTCTTGATACTCAATGGCTGAGTAATTCAAAATAAAAAATTCAAGAGGGGTATATTGGAGTCCTCCTGCCCTTAACTCATGATTGTTAAATAAGAATGATCCAATTTTTTGGCTAGTCGCTTCTTTATCATGGTTATTTTCATCTTTTACTTGCCATTGGCAGCATCTATTATTTTTTAATGAATCAAGAGTAGGTTTTTCAAGAATCAGCAATATTGAGAATGTGTGTATTTTAAAATCTAGAATATCACAAAATATTTCCCCTGGATAAAAGACAAATCACATGTCAATGTTAAAAAAAGTTTCATTAATCCCCTGCAATCCTAAACACTAAACCAAACATTACTTACGATGATCTTCTATTTAAGTGAGTATCCTTTAGGGCAAAAATGTGAATGGTGCCCTTGTCACTGCAGCAACAGAGGAACTCTGAATTACGGCTGAAGTTAATGCTGAAAAATAGCAAACAAATTCTGTTAGGCAATGTGAAAAGTTAATACTATAACAAATCCAAAACCAACAGTCTCAACAAATCCTGTTTCTTTCTCACAGGTGTGAATGTCATAAAATCTACAGAAGAAAAATACACAGAGAGTATAGAGGGGTTGAATAAAAAAAAACACTTTCAAGTTAGACCATTATTACATTATGTGGCAGAGCCACATCGCAGTTTGGAGTAGCTCAGTGACATGCCAATCGCTGTTGTTGCATATTAGTTGCCTATGTGAAAAGGAATTGTGCAGCAGTTTGAAAACAGAAGAAATTGAACACTTGTCGGTGTTGTATCTAGTTTTTGACAGTTTTTATTTTGAACGAGCGGCTGATTTGCTTCCCTGGTGACTTTTTTCTTTGGCAACATCGCTCAGCAAGCTAGTGTAATAGCTCCAATTCAACACGATGCACAAAAATCAAGCTGAGTGGTTCAGCAACTTGGCTCAGCTGACTAGTGTAGGGAGTCATACCTTGACAAAATTTTGAAAACTAATATAAAATTACTGGCATAAATAGAAGGTATATTTTTGACATTTTTTCTAGAAACAGATTTTTAGCTTTCATGCCATTTAGTTGCCATGATGAAACACATTACTTATGTATATAAGCCTGACGAAAAATACGCACCAGAACACTCTATAAGCTACTCACTAAACAAACAAGACTGTAACACAACTGGTTTTAACAACGAGGCATATTTCTTCAAAATTAAAAAATTAAATAAGCTTGACATTCCTACATCACTATTTTACACAGCTGATTCGTTTAGTCAGGATAGTTAGCTATCACAAACAGATATCAGATTCACAATCTCACTGTCATCATTTAACAACCCATCAACCACCGACAGTCCAGTGCATTACCAGTAGAGGGTGGCAGGGTCAGAGCCGCGCCGCAGCTCGACGAGTAGCGTCCGTCGCGTCATGTCCCACACCCGGACAAGCATGCCCTTGACGCTGGCCTTTGCCAGTTTATATGTTCATGGTATTCAACATTTAGGAGATGTATATGCACAATCTGTATTTTTGATGCTTCTATTAATATAAAATCACATACACTCTCTTTAGTTTGGTGTTTTGATACTTCAAAACCCCTGAAACCACTATTTAGTGTCGAACTTTTGAATATTGAACTATTGAGGGTCTACTGTATTATTATTCAAAATCCTTTAACCAACAGCACACTCATTCCTAATAATTAACTCATTCAAATGATCATAAATAATTTATAAACTCATTCAAACTATATAACTATCGCCTAAACTGTAAGGCCACAGATCTAACTGGTAGCAGAGCGTAGATTTTTTTGATAATTATTCCTTTAAAATCCAACATTCTCCTAAATCATAATTTAGGTTAACTGAATTCAACAGCCAAATAGGGTAAAAAGGATGCTATTATTGGTAGAGTAGTCAGCCAGCTTGACATTACTGCATCACAACCTTACACAGCTGATTCATTTAATCAGGATCGTTAGGCATCACAAACAAATACCAGATGATTCACTATCTCAGTGTTATTATTAACCACTTAACCGTGATGCACAAGTTATGCCGTGGTAGTATTCTGTACACGCTATGGGGACGCACGAGATATCTCGTGCAACACCCTTGTTTCGTTATCTGTGACGCCCGAGTTAACTCGGATTTGACGTTCTCACCTGATTTATTTTGTTGGTACAACTGTTCTGCTGTTTTTTTTTCAAGCTACGATTGAACAGTTGACCCTAATAAGTGGCAGACCGTTTGGTGTTGCACACTAGTGTATTTTCCTGGAACTACATCCACGCTACAAACTCTGCAGTATCAAATGTAGTTGTTTTTGTCGCACTTAGATGAAAAACCTGTGTGTTCGCATTGATTGTGTGACTAAACCACGCACCACTGATCACGTCAAAACTGCGGTGGGCCAACTTAAGCCGCTGTTAAGGGGTTAGGGGCCTATCAATCACTGAGTCTGTTACCAGTAGAGAGTGGCAGGGTCAGAGCCGCGCCTCAGCTCGACCAGTAGCGTCCGTCGCGTCGTGTCCCACACCCGGACCAGTGTGCCCTTGGCGCTGGCCGTGGCAACCAGGCTGCCCTGCTGGTTCAGCGCCAGACATGCCAGCTCGCCCTGGTGTGCGTTGATGGTCACCGGCGCGCTCGATGTGCCCGCCTCTGTGCACGCCAGGTCCTAACATATGATAGGCGGTTGTTAGCGATAACAGCATTCTGATTACGTTTATAATTTTGTATTTTTTCAGTATATAGTGACAAAACATTCAAACGAAGCCGAGATGTCATCATGATGTAAAAATTAGGTTATGAACTTGGATTGCTCTAAATCCTCTTTTTAGATGATTCTATAAAAAATATAAATAAAACTCCTAAAAGTGGAATTTAAAAAATTGGAATAAAGTGAGTGTGTAAAAGAATAAATAAATCTGCTAGAAGCGGGATTAAAAAAATGAGGGATAAAGTGAGTGTTTATGTACAAAAATTAAAACATACATAAGAAGGTTATTTTTTATCAGCTATTCTAGACACAAGCATTGAGAATCAAGTTGTTCCTCCCAAGGATTGGAAGAATCCTAGGGTAAAATAAAATTGTTTTGATGTTTTGTGTACACATGAGACACCAATCATCAATGGGATTAGTTACTGACTATTGATGTCTACAACGGTTAATTATTGTTAGTTGTATTAACTAAATCCTACATTTTGAATGGGTCTCTTAGCAATTAATTACAAAAAAAGCTTACATTTAAGATTGTCAAGATTAAACAAGACAGTTAAAAACCGATATTGAACTGAGTTTAAGTTTTATTTCATCCTTAACCTAATAATGTTCAATCGGTAAGAAAAAAGGATGGGATACTCCTTCTAGAGTTCAATTTCTAAATTACGATTAGGTACCCAATTCCTACGAGACAGTGAGTCGTGAGGCCTACCAGCAGTTGCACGCTGCCCTGCTTGTGGCCGGGGAAGGCGAGGAGCTGTCGCTCGCTGGTCAGCACGGGGCTGACCTCGCACAACCCGAGCTCGTTGTGTCTCGTCTCCAGCGTGAACAGCCGCTGCGTCGGTGACGGGAACGAGAACACGTTGATCTGATTGCACGTCGCCACTATGATTCTGCAACATACGATATCCCGCTGTGAAATTCGCCTTACAGTACAGTGAACCTCAGATTACCCGAGCAGAACAAAGTGCCACTTTGGATACCGAAAAATCCGGATAATCCAAGGTCATTATAATATTAACTAAACAGCAATCATGAAGTTGGCCCCTGCAATATCAATGCTGCAAACAGCGTATCAAGACTGTACGTCATGTTAGTTTAACGACCACTCGTTTTGACAATTAATTTACACAAAGCTTTTATAAATAGAAGCAAAACAAAGGATATTCAGTGACAAATTTCCTGTGAAATTGATGTATGTTATGCATGTGTTAGTTACTACTAACGCTCATAGTGGCAAACCAAATCACTCGTCGTACAAAAATTCTGTAATGTAGGCTACTCTACAGGAATGCGGCGATTTCAATTTTTGTGACACCACATGCATACAGTGATGTATATCATTTACATATTACTTTGTCTTCATTTTATGAAACTTCCAAAAAACACATTTTTACCGTGACTTTAACATATTTATTTCACGGATAGACCGATCCGGAAAATCTGGATTCCAGATATTGTAATATCCAGATAATCCGAGGAGTACTGTAAACTGTAAAATTATACAACACAATGTGGATTTTGTTACTTGTTAACCAAATTTTATATTGACAGGCCTATTTAGTTTCTATTACACAAAAGTTAAGATATAAAACAATTTCCAAGACACTATAAGTCCTACGGGCTTTCTAAGGTAAGAAAATCACCACTCAATACAAAAATAAGTTGACTAATATTATTTTTATATTTAAAGCAATTGCTGAGATTAATCTAATGATATTTCATTAGGCCTAATTGATGCAGGCCTAATTTAAAACTAAGAGAGATGTTCCTCTGTACAACCCAGCACATTTTAATTTAAAGCTTGGCACAGCTTGTTACAAAGGTACACCTTTGTCTATTTGTAGAACATTTACATTTCCATCAAATTAATTTGTGTGCTAAAACAAAACGCCCAAAAACCTAACATCCATGGTAACATTTTATATAAAAAATCTCACTGAATCATGCCTAATATGTCCAATGAACTTGATATTCAGCCTCACACAAACATGAATCCATAAATCATGATTATCGTGAACAAAAATCACAATTACAAAAATATATTTTTATCAAGAAACAGTAAAAAAAACCTAGTTAGGCCAACTGAATAAAATAACAAGGATAAATCATTACTTACTTATCCCTTCTCAACCGGACTGCTTTGACTTGCGAGGGAAAGACTAGTTCGAGGACAAATTTCTTCTCGTGATCGTCGTAGATGAGGACCGTGTTGTTGGCGAACTTGGGCCTATAGCCGCCGGCCACGATCGCCAACAGATTGGTGCGATACAGCATCTCGCAGTGCGCCACGCTCCCCATCAACTCCATATCTGGACAGGGGGAGGAAAACGTAATTAGAACGATTCTAGGTACAGTCGGAAGCCCAAAGAATTTAAAATATTTCATTTTTGCTACCAGTATCCTTAAACAAAACCAATTCCTTTAGACATTCTCAACTATAGTTGATGCCAAGACATTTTTATGACGATGATTGATTTGGGTGTCATGCTAGACGACCGCATCACACTTTAGAACCAGGATGGAAAAATAATCAAACTATTCCCTTAGACATTCTCAACTAAAGTTGATGCCAAGACATTTTTATGATGGGTTTTAGATTATGTATAGAAATCAAAACACTTACCATAATGAGCTTTTTCTACAAGAGGATCTACATTATATATTCGTAGCCCACTTTCCATGCAACAAGTAAAACAACCTGCAAAATAATGATTAATCAACTAAATGAATTAAATAAACAGTAAATAACTTTCTTAAACAGACCTCAAAAGGTGTAAATTAATCATTAATATTAAATAAGGCCTACTGAAATTCTAATCAGCACAAAAGGTAAGTTCCAGGCATAAATCACATTTGTTACAAAGGAAACCCCCTTGCTCACTGCTGTATTGCAGAAGATTAATATATGTAGGCTACCTTATTGTATTTTTTTGCCCAAAATACCAAATGTAACATACATTCATCAAAGAATATTCATTTGTCTTTTTATTTATCCATCAAAATATTAAAAAAGAAAAACTAGAAATTACTGCTGAGAGTAAATGTTTTTAATACGAGTCTCAATTTCCATAAAAAAATCATTTGTAACCAATTGCTTAGAAGCATCCAAAACTCATTGACTTGAGCTTTGGAAACTGTACGAGTTAACAATTGTTATGGCCTAATGCCAATTGGACAGTATCAGACAAACTCCAGGTATTCATGAACCGGTGCCTTAGAAGAATTTTAGGTATCCGACGACCAGACATGATCACCAGCGAAGAGCTATGGAGGAGAGCGCAAACATCCTCTGTTGCTGAAGTAATTAAAATACCCCTGTTGCAGCATACCTGCTTACTCAGCGAATTTCAAATGCAAAACAATATATTTTAATCTAACATAGCAAGATTTGACATGTTTTTGTAAGCTCCATAAGATTACCATGGGGAATGAGTATGCAGGTTTGCTGCCACAGGTATGTTTAAACTGGTTGGTTTTAATTCAATATTAAGTAGATATGAACTAGAAGAAGCCATTTACCAAGTTTTATCAAGATATGTTGAGAAATAAACGAGATATAGAATTTTACTTATTTCCCATAAGGTTAACATTGGGACAACGTACTGTGTTTACCACTTTCAATATCTCGGTAACCAATGGACATAGAACAGTGATTTAAAATACTAAATTTTTTGTTTTTTTATCTGAATTCAATGGTGCCAACAAAAATTCAATAAATTTTATTTTCCTATGTAAAAAACTTCAAAAACCCATTTTTGGGGGTTTATCCCCCTTTTACCCCCCCTTCCGGTGGTCCCTTCCTATGGCGCCACGGCTGCAGCAACGGCTATCATTTTTTAGAGATGAAAGGAAACTTGTAGTCTAGCAAAATTCCTATCACGGAAAATTGCAGCCAGGCCAAATCCCGTCGTCAGATAGTAATTAATACTGCCCTCAATCAAACTGAGACATTGCGACATCGGTCAGTTCCCTGTATCAGTCCTGACATAAACATGTGGAAACAAGGTTACGACCTCGCTGTAGATAAGAAAGGCAAACGAGAACGATCATTATTTCATTGGTATTATGCAGAAGTGAGAAAGACGAACAATGACATTGTTTCATAGGTTGGGTGGTTCTACGTTACAGCCAATTGGAGAAAGGGGAATACCAATAGCGGTTTCTAGCTGATTGGCATGTCTTCTTAAGTGGGTAGAGGCCATCCATTCAACACAACGATGGTTATATCTGATGATAATATCTATAAATCGATCAGATGACTATCGACTGTTCCCCACCCAATAACCCCGGTTCCTACCAAATCCCCTAGAAAGTAATGTGAGGTACACTGATGAAATATGGATTGTGAATATCAATATATTATGATTGATTTGTAGCTATGGATTGATGTGGTATGAATCTATAATTTTACTTACGTCTTCGATCCATTAAATGGATCCATTATTAATGGATTGAAGACGTAAGTAAAATTATTGATTCATCAATATATTGTTCATATAAACTGTTTGACTATCAATTGTTCCCCATCCAATAACCCCAGTTCCAAATGAGTTCCCTAGATAGTGAGGCGAAGTGTGCCCCTTCTGTGAAACTAATATAATAACAACAATACTTGGTGTTATAATTGCAAGCTTTGACATTATACATCCATTTATCCCCCTCTACCCCTGTTGCAGAGCTTTAGATCAGCTGCTAGGCAAGTTCCTAATGAAAAGTAAAAAAGTGATAACAGTAGGAAAGTAAAGTAGGTATAGAGGAAAACAGGTATAAAATCCAAGTTTGCAGGATTGTGGCATTGAAAATGCCAAAATTGAAAACAGAATTTGTTCTTTCAAAAACTGCAACCCTGTTAGCCATTAACTCACTAACGTAGTCCAAAAATAAAATATTTTAAGTCTAACCCAGCAATGTTCTAACTAAAATATAAATTTTAATTCAACACATGATGACAGGAACCTTCACTTTGATATCAGGCGAATAAGCGTAACTAATGCTTCATTTAAGAGCTATCTCGGCTGTACATAGACCCATTATCAATGGATAATAATTTTGAGAAAGATATTTATTTATTTGACCTCAATAACTAGGCTTCAGTTTAAAACTACAATTTAGTTGGAATAGTACCTGGAGAAGTTATTATATTTCATTTTAAATAATTTTTTAAGGTTAAAAATACATTTGATATTTTTTTCAGATTTATTCTAGAAGTGGTTTGGTAAAACCCAGAGAAAAAGCTTGTGCACACTGCTGGAGGTACTACAGAATCATGTTCTAGGCCTAGTAGGCCTATTTCCTATAAGATTAAAAATTGATTTAATAACTAAACTTAACCAAGGATTTTGATGATAAAAGCATAAAGTTTACTCTAAAAAATTGACTAAGCTAGGCAGCAATTATGAACGTAAATTAAATTATATTTTAACGCTTTCACATGAAGAGTGTGACAAAAATATGTGATTCCTTTGTTACAGTCTCGTTTTACCTTGGTCTTGATTAAATCGCAAGTTGATTACTCCTCTGGACTTGGCAGCCATTTCAGGCAAGCAAATTAATATTTACAACGAAAAAATACAAATACATTGCTAGAGATAAAAAATACTTGTTTTATGTACAATAAATATTGTAGTTATATTTACAGACAAAGAATTTAGACGCATTATTCACTTCATCACATCAGTATTTGTAAACAACACGACCTAGACAGCTGCACTTCAGCTGATTTCCGTACAGCTGGCTTCATGACGGTCAAGGACCATGCGCCCCCAGGAGCGTTTCCTCCATGCGCAAAAGTAGCATTCATTGCGATAATATAGTATTATATAATTATAACATTATATAATTATAATTTAATATAGATCTGGTGAAAGTATCATAGCTACAGATTAAAACGAAGACAATATTCTTACTCCACTCAATGTAATATGTATCAAAATTATTAATTTCTACGACTATAAACTAGCAACAATAACTTCAAGCTCTCAATCAGATTAATGCTGAACGAGTCTTGGAATACGGATGGCTGTGTCACGCAACAACTACATATTTACTAACTTACTTATAGCACTGACAAATCATCAATGCTTTCTTATTTATTTGCATACTTGAAGATTCCATCCGTGTCCCATGTAAATAGATTCGGACGGGTCAAAGTGCTCACAATGTGAGTCACTATTTAGCACCTTCTTAGTGCTATACAAAGAATAATTTTTCATTTTATTCTTAAAAAGATAGAGGGAGAGAGATTGGAGATAATGCTGTGCTTTTATTTTTAAAGTTTCCAGATCACTGCTTCACCAAAATAGTTTAAGTTCTTTTTAAAAATGGTATTTTTTGTATGCTTTGAAGACAGGGGATGATTGGAGGAAATTTTAAGCTCAAGTTCAAGGAACTGCACAGCTTCGTCTTCTGATTGTAAACAAGGAATACGTTATTGTTTTTTAGTTAATCAGAAGACGAAGCTAAGCATTTGCGGCTACGTGACACAACCATATATTATCGAGACCCTACTGGGTAGCAGCGGGTACGTTCAAAGTGACCTGGTGCAGAACGTCAAGGTACTATATTCAATTATAGCACTAATCAATAACCTGACATAATCAATCTACACAACCAAATCTGGACGTTATGAAATTTTCTTATGAGGAGTGCTAGGGTTTGGGATCTAGGGCTGGAAATAGTGATAGAAGTTGAGATTTTCTCACTGCATCCAATATCTCAATATTTTTCAAATTACAGTTTTATTTTTAATGGTAAATATTTTAGTTATAATGCATACAGACGCCCTTGATTTCTAAGTAAATGCCAAAGGTCTCTCTTTAGAATACACGTTCGCCGCGTTGGCTGACGTTTCAGTGTCAGCTGCCAATTCACCAATAGTATTTTCTGATTGTTCCCCGTGTTCCCGTGTTGTTGACGTCGACGTAATCAAAAGTCAAAGTGTGAGGTTTCACATTTCTCCCAGCTAACCAAAAGTAAATCAATTAATTGGTAACTTGTGTGTATGGTGGTTTGGTTGACTTGAGTTTAAGTTATTTGGTGTAATTAAAACATCTTGATCTAGCAAAATGTCGTCCAAGAATAAATCTACTTTCACGAAGGAGGAAGAGCTACTTCTCCAAGATTTTAGCCGCAATGTTTCTACCAAATCGTCGGCACTGTTTTATGGAAATGCATTCATCGTTTCTGCAATACCAATTTGTAAGTAACTTAATTTTGAGATTGCTCTAACTGTTGACCATACATTCCACCTTCAAATTAATTGTGGGTCTCATAAAACTTTCAACTCTAAATGTTTGGATTTTAAAGGTAAAAATAAATCTTAACCCTCTTGCGGGGTGCATGCGAAGTTTTCCAGCAAGTTTTTTTTATAAAAATAAACAGGTATAATGTGCATCGGCAGTCGTGTCGGCGCCGTACCCCACATTCCTCATTCAAAGAATCCCACACACAAAGCTTAAGTCTTATATGGTATTTACATGGTAATTATACCCCCACCAGTGACGTTCCGATACCGACTTTGATCCGATACTTGATATTGAATCAGTATTGAAAGAATAGTATTGATACCCCGATATTGGATCCAAAATATTGATACCGTATCGGTATCAAATCAGAAAATTTCTGTAGGAAAAAACTCGTTAAGTTCATATTAAATAAGGTTGTATTTAACTGTTTTTAGTAATGTTTCATGTTCTTTTCCATGGTTTGTTCTCATGTGTTTCATGAGGTTGGTTGTATTTCCCGAGAACATAACGTCTTTCTTAAGCTACACGTTGCGACATTCTTGTCACTTTCAAAAATGATTCCTAATTTTACTTGTTCTGGAGAGCCATTTCACAATCAATAAACTAAACTTAATATCTGATCAATCACTAAACACTGAACTTGCTTACTAAAGTTACTTAACGAAACTAAACATTCAGACGCTGGCCGGCCTCCCAGACAAAACAAACAAATTAATAACAACGGAGGAGCCGCATAGAGAACAGTTACAAGGAGCAGTAATAAAAGCTGCAGTAATAGGCCCTACAATAAAGTAAGGGGCAAAAAACACTACGTGGAAGATTAGTTAAATTTCTATAATTTTTGGGCAGATTATCTTATTAATGTTTTCTTTCCTGACGCGTTTAATATCATTCGGTACTTTTGATTTGATACTACACACTTTCTTTCCATACCACAGTAATATCAAATGGTTGGATACAATACCGATAAGATTAACTATACATTCCACCTTCAAATTAATTGTGGGTCTCATAAAACTTTCAACTCTAAAATAAAATATTAACATATTGATAATGTAAATATCTAAAATATTGATATTGTGAATATCAATAGAAAAGTATTGATATGTACTAGTATTGGAAGTCCTATCCGAATGTCCCTACCCCCACCACCTCCTTGGTACCTTGGTATTTGCAATTCAGTGATGCCGTGTCAGTTTGTGGAGTGGAGCGCCCTCTCCCGTTACACAGAAAGTTATCTATAGCCTACGTAGGCTATTTTATGTTGTCATTAAGAACTGGATTTCACTGAGACGAAAACTGCAGATGACATAAGGGTTTTGATTCGAAGGGAGAGGGGTTTGATTACCAAAACCTGGCTGCACTTTGAAACATTTTGTTTCATGTTAATTGAAACGTTCTAATTAACAAATTGTACGTTCTTACAATGACAACTGCTCTTAATTGACCCTTTCAATCTCAATTCGATTAATTTAGACCCTGAATTAATTTCTTGTTTCAGGGCTCTTCTGGAGGATCCATATGATCGACTTGTATGCTTCCTTCATTTCATTCATCGTCGTCACTCTCGGCAGCACTTACCTCGTAGCGTTAGCATACAAGAACACAAAGTTCGTTCTGAAACACAAGGTAAGATAAATCAAAACGTATTCATAAGTAAATTGTTCCAATTGTTGATTCATAAATTTGTAGTAAAAATAACTTGGAAATTATACAAAAAAGAATTTGTTTGCTAAAACTGAGAGACATTTAGCTACATCTTCTAGGTATAGCTTCTCCTAATAGTGAGAAGTCATAATCATGAGCTATCAGATAATGGCAATTATCAAATATCGAATATTAATTAAAATTTTCTGTGTCAATGCAAGATACCCGAACTCGGTGATTGCATTGATAACATTACAAGTTAGTATTTGATGTGTATGTTTAGGTTGCTGTGAAAAGGGAAGAAGCTGTAACCCGTGAGGTTTCTAAGAAACTTGCAGAAGATAAGAAGATGAGCAAGAAAGAGAAAGACGAAAGGTAATTATAATAAGTTTTCATCATATGCTTAGGTTTGTGGAGATTTAAGGAATTTTAGCAATTAATTAGGCTAATTATAATATAATTATAATAATTAGCCTAACAGTATTATAGAGCCTTCAAAATGTTATATCATAGAGCTAATATTTCAAAATCTTTTTATTTGATTCTTTAAGATATTATAAGAACGTTGATAAAGAATCACTCCCACTTCCAATTAATTGAACTTTATTTGAAATTATTTTCAAGATGAAGATACCACTAGGCAAGATGGACCATTAATTTTGGTCCAAAGCGATTCAGGCATATACAAACCGCCTCAGAGGAATGTTTTTGGGCTGAAGATGGATTTTTGACCTCAAGTTTGATTAAAAATTACTCCTCTAAGAATTAAGTTTTTCCATTAAATTGACTGTGCTCTAAGAATGTGCTCTAAGAATTTTGTTTTTTTCCATTAAATTGACTGTGCTCATGGATATAGATGGAAATTAAAATAAAATCCAGTCCTTACAATTATTTGTTTATTGTGATAGCTAATTCTTAAAGCATATTTATTTTTTGTGTCAAAATATAATATTTTAATCAAAAGTAAAACATCACAATAATATTTTCTGGAGACCCACAACAGAAAACATTGAAGTCACCAACTCGATTTCTCTTCTGGAGGTTAGATTCAGTATTGTTCCCTCCTTATGTCTCTGGGAACTTTTGATTCCCAGTAGAGCTTAATACCCAGTCAGGACTGAGCCGTAATGGGAGTAGAGAAGCATACTGGACCTTATAGAATGGGATGATGGGCCCTACCTGAAGGGCTCATGGGGTCTGCCAGTCCAGAGGTTGAACCGACTTGGGCAGTAGGCTTACTCCGCTGCAACACGAGCGATTCTGGGGAAAGAGAACCTCGTCTGGAGGTCAATAGTCAAATATCGTAGTCACCCGCCCGGTAAGTTTTAACGTACTCGCATGAAAATCCCACACTCTTCTGGCTCGCACGGGAACTATCATGCTCGGCCCAAACATAGGAAATCCAATCCTGGACGGTATTTTCAATCCCGTGTAATCCCGGGATCCCAAGACTGATTGACCCAACATAGTATTTGCTAATACAAAAAGAAAGTTTTAGTATAATTTCATAGATATACTTGGTATCGCAACTATAGTGTACTACTTAAAGCAGTTTCCGCTTTGTTTTCAGCTGTAAACGTATTTTTTTATCAAAACTTAGATCTTAAAAATAATTATCACATGTTCAGCTTTATCATGAAACACTCAATATACAGTATATACATTAAAGTGTAAACAAAACTCATCATCAGATAGGCCCTATATAACCGTAAAATGTGTAAGAGAACGATAGAAATATTTACCCAAATATAGTTAAAGAACGTCTTATACGAAATATGAATATTTTTAGTTACTTGACCAAACAATAATAGAACTAGAAGCTAGAAATAAAACCAAGCTTAAAAAAGTAAGTAAAAAACTAGAACTAAGATAAAAATTCTTAAGATTAAATTATTACCTTTAGTTAAAATTATTAAAAATAATGATAAGAGCTTCGTAGTGAATCTTAATAACAATTATACCATATCAAAAATAAGGCATCTTTGAAAAATTTTCAAACGCTTGAAAATATCGACTGACATTTATACTAGAAGTGTAAGATGGCAAATAAGTCATCAAACCATGATTACCTGGTCAACAACATCATACAGCTGGTTTTTCGTAGTTATTAATTTGTTATAACAGAAAACATAGATTTTGCACGTAAATTAATAATCCCGAAAATCCCGGGATTGAATATGCTCTAAAATCACGCGGGATCCCGGGATGTGG
Organism: Flexamia atlantica; assembly: GCA_035578135.1. Classification (NCBI taxonomy): domain Eukaryota; kingdom Metazoa; phylum Arthropoda; class Insecta; order Hemiptera; family Cicadellidae; genus Flexamia; species Flexamia atlantica. The sequence goes on from JAQJVK010000020.1 coordinate 1,078,269, forward strand.
TAACCCGGGATTGGATTCCCTACCCAAACAGTACTTGTGGAACCTCTTGGCTGACAGGTTAGAAGTTGAGTCTTTCCTGAAGAATCCCGGAATGTAGGTTGGGAATGCTTCTTTTTTCCTCTGGGTCAGGTTGACCCAGGTTAATGCAAATCTCTCCCTTCTGTAAGCTGCAGAATATCCCGACCAGGAACTTGCCTGGCTGGCAATGCTGGGCTTTCATTCCTTAAAAATTTAACTTCAGAATTTCAAATCAGAAGACTGTATTCAGGATTTGTTTTTTTCAGAATTTTATGGAAGAAGAACGAGGTGGCTGATTACGAAGCGACGACGTTCTCTATCTTCTACAACAACGCTCTGTTCCTCGCTCTCGTCATCTTCAGCAGCTTTTACGTTCTCAAGAGCTTCACTCCCGCCATGTATCCTTTCACAACACTGCAGATTTCAAGAAATGGGTACTTTTCTAATACGCCCCTACATTTTCGGTTTTTTTCTATAGCCACAAAGTGCTAGTTTTCATTTATGATTATTGAACGTGAGTGCAAGTGGTATTAATTGAGGCAGGAAACGTATTTGTGGTCAGTTTTACAATACCCAACCTAACTTAACCTGTATTAGAAAAGGGGTGCAATTGTAAAACCTAACCAGGGGATATAATGTTTGGGCAGGTTAGGTTACTGGACTCGCATTCAGTAATAATGAATAAATATTAACACTTGGTGGCCATGGATGAAAATTGAAAATGTGGGTGTTATTTTCTTGATTTAATAGGCTTAAAACCTATTAATTAATTTAATTGTTTTACTTTAAGGTGGTGTACCGAGAATCTAGCTTAATCTGACTTATATTACCTCTAAAAAAACTTTTTAATTGAACTTAAACTTGCTGGTTGCAGAATAAAATCAGAAAATGTGGGTATGTATGAAAAGAGACCCAGAAATAGTCATTACCTCAGTGGGAAGATAACTTAAGGGCTGAGAGCAGTTATTTCTAAAAAAGTCGCCATTTCCGCCACGTAGTGCCAAATAAATGTGGATGCAAATTATTTTTCAGATCTTCCAAGGTGATAAAACTTCTAAGGTGAATTTTAAGCATTCATCCCGAAGGTACACAATTTTCCTTGACCCAGAACAGTAACTACGTGTTATCCGTGGGTCTGGCGGGAGGACTGCTGGCGCTGCTGTCTACAGGCACCAAGTAAACGTTGACTGGTGTTGCTGTTCCATTCTCATCTCCATCTTTCATCTCATTTTTTATACAAGTTGAATGTTATTTATTGTGAAAGAAATAAAGATAAACTAGTTGAAATGGTTTTTCACTCGGTTTTGCCCTTAGTAGGCCTGGTAGTGTCTAGATTAGAATAAAGTGTATATAGAACCGAGGAGATTCTTTTTAAATTGATGAATCTCGTGTTCTACATTTACAGCTGTGATGGCTACTCTAAATTGTTTCTAGAGAGAAAACAGGGAATCATGGTAAGAGTTTTTGGTTGAAAAATAAAATTTGATTACCCTCAACTTGGGCAGAGGGTATAAGGAGAAAGGCCTCCTCAACCTTTTAAACAAATAAAAAAAAGTGCATTCAATTCGAGATAAAAAAATGTTGTTGTAAGGTATGTAAGCTGTCTCACAGATGAAGAACTATGCAGATTGGCAACTTAACGCACTTTTGCGTGCCCGTTTTTTCCCGCGGCGTCAAGTTTGTTAGGTCGTTTTGCCGCACATATTGCATTGGTATCAAAGTTATTAATGGCTATATTTGTTCTTTGGGACCTGAAGATTTGATACTGACGAAATTATAATTGATACCAATGCAATATGTGCGGCAAAACGACCTAACAAACTTGACGCCGCATGAAAAAACGGGCACGCAAAAGTGCATTGGGTTGCCAATCTGTATAGTTCTTCATCTGTGGCTGTATTAACAAACCCTCACAAATTACTGCTTTTAGTGAATTTCCCCTATAGGGAAGAAGCTATTACCGTAGGTCTCATGGTAAGACCTAAGCCCGAGACCATGATAACTTTTTGTTTTAGGGCCATCAGAAGCAAAGAACACCATTCGTTTGAATTTTTATATATCTATCTATATATATATATATGTGTGTGTCTGTCAGCACGATAGCGGGCGTAAATATGGTCTGATCTTAATGAAATTTGGAACAGACATGTAAAGTGGTAATAAATTGGACGAGTTCTTGATCCAGCCCGATCGGACCACTGGAAGGGGGGGTAAAGAGGGATAAACCCGCTGAAAAATGGGTTTTTTGGTTTTTTACATAGAAAAATAAAATTTATTGAATCTTTGTTGGCACCATTGAATTCAGCTCAAAAAAACAAACAATTTAGTGTTTTGAATCATTGCTCTATGTCCATTGGTTACCGAGATATTGAAAGTGGTAAACACAGTAAAGACATATTACTCAATAGAAGAATTTTTCGAAGATCAACATCAAGATTAATATGTCAAGAACCAACATAATCCAAATTTAGTTTTAAGTATAATGAATGTAATGCTGATGAAAAATCTTGTCAAAGCAAATAAATATTATTATTATTATTACAGTATGTTGTCCCAATGTTAACCTTATGGGGAATTAGTAAAATTCCATATCTCGCTTATTTCTCAACATATCTGGATAGAACTTAGTTTGTGGCTTCATCTAGATGGGATCTAATATTTTAGTCTAAAATCCCCGAAATTTCAATTTTTGTGGCATCAAACCTGCATTCTCATTCCCCAAGTTATCCTTAAGGGAAATAAAAAAATTCTATATCTTACTTATTTTTTAACATTTATAGTTAAGATCTACTAAATAATGAATTAAAACCAACCAGTTTTAACATACCTGTTGCAGCAAACCTGCATACTCATTCCCTATGTTATTCTTATGGAGATTACAAAATACAGTGGAACCTGGATAATTCAAACCTCAAGGGACCAGCTAAAAACTTAGAATTATCCATAATCTATATATTAAAAAAATTTGGTTTTTCTTTTCCGAGTCCGTCCGTTTCTTCTACTCAACCGATTTTCATAATTGAGGTCTTAAATTAAAGGTATGCACGCTCAGATTTGCCATCAAGCATCCACATTCATTTATCTGCCGTATTACTCGAGTTATGCACAAAAGCAACTTCCTCCCTATACATTTCTTATGGGAGTTAAATATGGTTTTCCTTTTCCAAATTCGTTTGGCTCTTCTACTCGACCGATCTTCATAATTTAGGTCTTAAATTAAAGGCATGCACGCACGGATTTGCCATCAGGCATCGGCATTCGTTTATCTACTGTATTACTCGACCAAAAAACATTAATTTTATTATTTCCGGGATTTTGAATTCAATTTAAGTTATATTTCCCCAGTTCCAATTACGTAAATCTGTATGTTTTGGTCTAAGAACCTTCAGCGAAATACCACCTTTCATTTCAGCTATTGATTATTAAGATCGGACGTACCTGAAGCACGCTGCTGAATTCCGAACAATTCAAACAAAAATTTGGTTTTTCTCTTCTGAGTCCGTTTGGCTCTTCTACTCGACCGATTTTCATAAATAAGGTCTTAAATTAAAGGTATGCACGCAAAGATTTGCTATCAAGGATCGACATTCATTAATATACTGTATTACTCGACCAAACTTCATAAATTTGATTATTTCCCGAATTATGGATTCAATTGAAGATATATTTCCCCAGTTCTAATTAAGTAGTTCTATATGTTTTAGAACCTTCTATATGCTAAGAACCTTCAGTGAAATACCAGCTTTCATTTGAGCTATTGATTATTATGATCTGACGTACGTGGAGCACTCTGCTGAATTCCGAACAACACAAATCTTATATATATATATAAATTAGGATTTCTTTTTCTGAGTCTTTTTATGGTCTGATCTTAATAAAATTTGGTACAGACGTGTAAAGTGCTAATCAATTGGACTAATTCGTCAACCAGCCCGATCGGACCACTGGAAGGGGGGTAAAGGGGGATAACCCCCTCCAAAGTGGGTTTTTGAATTTTTTACATAGAAAAACAAAATGTATCCAATTTGTGTTGGCACCATTGAATTCGGCTAAAAAAAGAACAATTTAGGATTTTGAATCACTGGTCTATGTCCATTGGTTACCGAGATATTGAAAGTGGTACGTTGTCCCAATGTTAACCTTATGGGTAATAAGAAAAATTCTATATCTTGCTTATTCTCAACATATTCATCTTGATAAAAATTGGTTTATGTCTTCATCTAGATGAGATTTAATGTATAATAGTCTAAAATCCCCGATATTTCCATTTTCATGGCAGCAAACCTGATGTATACTCATTCCCCATGTTAATCTTATGGAGCTTACAAAAACACAAATCTCGCTGTGTTGGCTTGAACTATGTTCTTTTGCATATGAAATTCACTGAGTATGCAGGTCTGCAACGAGGGTATTTTAGCATGGCATATAGTTAGTTTGTAAAGTCGTATGTGCCGGGCTGACATATGACGCTATCCCGAAAACTTAAGTACAGAATATCTCATGAAAGTTCTACGTTTTCCTCTGTGGAACAAATTATTACCAACTTGGTAATAAATCGTGGTTTAATTGGTTTTCTGAAATTCCAACATAACCGGGCCCAGCTACATGCACCTCTTTTTCAACTTAGGCAAGTGTCGGGCAAGTCACATTGAAGTTGTAAAGATCCATTGCATGTAACATTAATTTTGTAAATGAAGAATTATTTGATTTGAGTTGATTTTGTGTCTTAGTACCAAGATTTACTGCCGCGGAGCAGCGTGGGTCCTCTAGTTTTGAATTAAAGAAGTTCTAAGGAATGAGGCCAAAACATTAAAACTTCACAATGTGAATTTAACCTCTTTATCAAATTGACACTCTAAAAGAATAAATTAATTCATCAACAAACGCTAATTATTAGGGTTCAAAAACAGTAATCATAAAACAGAAATAACTACCCTAAAGTATAAACTACGTATGACGGGACGTATGATAATACAAAGAAACATTTCTGCTAGAAAAAATACTGTACGTTCTGCTACTTCTGAATTTGACACAGGCTACCAACTTAACTTCGTGTAACATTGACAATTGCACGCTCATTGACTTTCCGCTAAAGTGAGTGTTGTTTTATAGGTTTTGTCGACATGGTCATTACACCTATTTAATGTTACGTAAAAACTTTTAAACAGTTAAAAACAAGACACTGCACAAATAAAAAAACATTTTGAAGGACGACCGAAAACAATGGAATGCTGCACTGGAATTCAGAAGTTAGTTTGGCTGGTGGGGGGAGGGAAGGGGGCCGCAGTGTTGTGTCGACATAGAAAACCGCGCATCAGGTCTGGCGCATGGCTTGTCTGCTGAGAGCCGTTCTACCTTAGACTAGGTTCTACACAGAATCAAGCGCGAAAAGACTAGTGGCGCTGCCATGACGAGCGCAACCCTTTTCCGAACCCAGTCAGCATTCTGTACTGTTTTAGTTTACATTATTGGTGTTGAGTTACAAGCAATGTTGGGGCAGGGTGGGAAGCCTGGGAAGTGGAAGGCATGAGTCATTTGACCATAACCTGACACGCCATTGGTCTGGCGTTAATTTTTTATTAAACGTCGTAGTAAAACGTGTTTTCCAATGAATTTGTAACTATTTCCAGTCGTGGAATGAAATTTATGTACCTTAATTTGGCACTTAAAAAATTCGAACTATCCAAAATAAAATTCGGTTTATCCACGATTTTTTAGCATTGTTTAGATACAAAATGCCAGGGGCCAAGAAAAATATTCGAATTAAAGAAGATTTCGAATTATACAAGTTCGAATTATCCAGGTTCCTCTGTATGTCAAATCTCGCTAAGTTGGATTGAAATATGTTGTTTTGCATTTGAAGTCTGCTGAGTATGCAGGTATGCTGCAACGGGGGTAAATATGTGATCTTTATTCATGAAAGGAATCATGACGTTCCCGATCAAAACGTTAAAAAAATGCTACTGGCGTAGAAACTCACAAAATACAAAATGACCTAAACAAATAACAAGTATACCAAACCTAATATATTCATCGAATGCAAGGGACATCATATATTTAATTTTGTGCTAACGATTCCGAAGCTTCGGGCTCACCAAAAGCTATCTGTTATTACTTAGAATTTAATGGAGAATACGATGATAGAGTCAAAGTTGAAAAAATGTATGAAAATACTAGAGAAATCTTTAAATGTTTCGTAAATGTACAGGTTTTTCTAAAAAAATCAAAATAATATTTCTGCAAGTGGGTGTGAGGAGTAAAATTGTTTAAATTGTGGATTTGAGTCACATTTATGTTGCTTTACCACCCGAAAAAATTTTTAACGCTAGGTCCAGACCAACCTGTACATGTGTCTGTCAGCACGATAGTGGCCATAGAAATGGTCCGATCTTAATGAAATTTGGTACAGTCATGTAAAGTGGTAATCCCTCGGATGAGTTCGTAAACCAGCCCGATCGGACCTCCGGAAGGGAGGGTAAAGGGGGATAAACCCCCCAAAAATGGGGTTTTAAGTTTTTTACATAGGAAAATAAAATTTTTCGAATTTTTGTTGGCACCAATGAATTCAGATAAAAAAAACAAAAATTTTAGTATTTTGAATCACTGCTCTATGTCCATTGCTTACCGAGATATTGAAAGTGGTAAACACAGTACGTTGTCCCAATGTTAACCTTATGGGGAATAAGCAAAATTCTGTCTCTTGCTTATTTCTCAACATATCTCAATAAAACTTGGTAAATAGCTTCTTCTAGTTCAGATCTACTGAATATTGAATTAAAACCACCCAGTTTTAATATACCTGTAGCAGCAAAGCTGCATACTCATTCCCCATTTTATTCTCATGGAGCTTACCAAAACATGTCAAATCTCGCTATGTTGGATTGAAATATGTTGTTTACATTTGAAATTCGCTGAGTATGCAGGTCGGCTGCAATGGGGGTATTTGGGCTTAAGATGGGTTTTTGACCTCAAGTTTGATTAGATTAGACCTCAAGCTGCATTGGGGGTTTTTAGATTTTTTTTAGTAATATGCGGGCATGTCCTCTAGAGAGGACACTAAGCAAATCTGTCAGTAAAAAATTGGATTTTCAAAAATAATTTTATATTTTTTCCATGAAGAATAGAAAGCAGTTTAAATATAGTAAATCTCAACTGTAAAAGCAAAATTAAAACAAAAAAAAGTGACATAGTTACCCTTGTTTAGAAAGTTTCTAATGAAAAGTTTGAGTCATTCCAATACTAATAAACATGGTAAAAAACTTAAAAAGGAAATAAGAAAGAAAAGGTAAGGTACATGATAATAAACTTAAAAAGGTGCATAATGCAATGAACGTAATCAAACTTTCATTTTAAACTTTCAGAAAGTTTAAGACTAAAGTAAAAATTTTACTTATTTTTTTATTTTGAAATTCATTTTATTATTTTATTAGATTTTCTCTGGCCAAGTAATCTGCAAAGAACACTTTATTTAAAGACTTCGAAGGAAATCCTCCAATTGTGCAAACAAATAAGCAAGCAAGCGAGCGAGTTAACATTGCTGATATAAGAGTATGGGATAGGATGAAATACAAGTAGGTAATATTTAAGGAAAAAAATTAAAATTGGGTCATACGGATGGCCACGTTAGCAACGAAATCAATAACTAAAATATAATTGAATTATAAGTACAGTCATCACAACTGTTCGCAAACTCCGCTATCGGCAAAGAAGACATGTGGATTGGAGAATGCTTGGAGCATGAAATAAAACTAACAAGGCCATCCACCGCTTCAAATCACGATTACCAGACCAAAAATAAATGTTAAGAATTACTCAAAAAATGACGGATTAAAATCAATGAGATTTGCCACATTCTGTATTAGTTATCGATATTTCCGTCAAAGCTTTAGGGTAATGCCACACGAGGCGGTTTTTCCAGCTGATGTTGAGCGGTTTTCACCCGCGGCGTGTGGCACCCTCCATTTAAATCATGTGATTCTGCTTCACGGGCGGCAAAAACCGTGCTGCAGCGGCGGCGAAAATCGCCTTGTGTGGCATTAGCCTTACACGTCAGTCAGAGTCGGTAAAGCAGAGCGCCGCCAACGTCGGTCAAACAGTATGGAGCGTAGTTCGGCCTGGAACCGCCAGGGTGCGTTGTCACTCGCCGACAACTAAAATCTTAAATTAAAACGTTCTTTTTTTAATTTAAGTCTGTTTACCAGTTTAATTTGTTAAGATATATTAGTTCTAAATGTTGATTGTTCATACAACTGGCAAACCTGGTAAAATTGTTATATTAATCCAAAGATGTAACGGGTTCTCGAAAACATGAGTGTGTTTCTTAGTAATTATTCGTTTGAAGACATTCATAATAAGTAATAATGCAAAAGATAGCGAGATTTAACTTTTCTCTGAAAAGCCGTGAGTCATTCTCCCATTGGGGATCAACAAACGGCTTATAAACACTTCACCAGTATTGCCCACTGTTTACAGGTAGCCTATATTGTTGCTTCAAAATATCAGTGCCTGTTACAACACTGTTTCTGGTATTTATCCCCAATGTACCTAGCACCTGCCTTATTCTTACTTCTGACAGGTCCTGGATGTATTATTGAGGGTTCAAAAGGAACCAGATGTACATGATAGTGTTAAAAATGTTCGATATTAATTTATTTAGAAAATAGTTTACCAACTACTTGTTTGATAAGAAAATAAATAAGAGGAACTTTAAAATTCGTTTTATTACGTTGTTAGATTTTCTCTGGCTAAGAAATCTGCATAGAACACGTTTTTGAGTCATAGATTACTTATTCCCAGACTTTGAAGGAAATCCTCGGAGCCGTTTTTGAGATAGTTGTGTAAGCAACAAGCAAACAAACACACGAGATAATATTGCTCATATAAAACTAGGATACTTTAAGCATTACACTTTTGTATAACAACATGTATCTCTAAAACTGCAGGCGCTATGGCCTTTTAAGCGTTTAACCATTGATTTTACAGCTAACGCAATGCGATTTTATTGCGTTAGCTATATATTCAATGGTTTAACGTACCTACTGATTAGCTTATGACAATAACTGTAATATAATTAATACGATGGTGTCTTGTATATATTTTTTAACTGTGAGCCCCCAGTACATAAACTCACGAGCCGCCACTGAATGGTATCACATTTTTGACTGAATATTTATATTTTACGTAAATTTTCTTGTAAATTTGGCCTCACTTACAGTCTCATACCTTAAAAAATAAGGGAGTTATGGGCAATTTTAGTTTTGGGGCCAAAATGGTTTTTTAAGAGTAGCGAACAAGTTTGGTCGAATATTTTTAATTGCTCGCCACCATTTTACTTGTCTTATTACTACGCATTACTTAGATGATTTAACATTTCTTGTATCTCTCATGGCTTACGAGACCCCATATGGTGTGTACAAAAAATGAACATACTGTATATATCTATATATAAAAGCCAAAAACCATTGACTGACTGACTGACTGACTGATCACAGTTTCTCAAAAACTACAAGGCTTAGAGCCATGAAACTTGGCATACATTTTCTTTATAGGCTCTAGACGCGTACTAAGAAAGGATTTTGCAATTTTTTCTCTCAAAAGGCATGATTATGGTATATTATAAAATTCAAAATGGTGGCCACTTTTAGCTTTCAAAACCTACTTTCTCAAAAACTACAAGACTTTGAGATATGAAGCTTGGCCCAACTATTCTCCACAGGCTTTAGATGTGAAAAAAGAAAGGTCTTTAAAATATTCTCTCTATAAAATTCAAAATGGCGGCCATTTCAGTTTTCAAAACTATGGATGGGAGGCCCAAAGAATATTTTTAAAGGATGGAAAAGGTACGAGGTCTAATCTCCTAAAAGAATTGAACATATAAATTTATTACGGCCTCCTACTATATTTTTTTCAAACAACACTTTTGCTACTTGCGTTGTAGGACCCGCCTGAAGAAATACATTGGTGTTCCCACTTTGGTAAAAAGGGTTGTCTGTCTATCAAATAAATAAATAAGTACTCAAACTATAATCTTAAAACTCAATATGGACATTCCTCTAGAAACGGAGTTTCCAACATTAAAATTGTAGGAGGTTTTTGCTCAGGTGATGTGGATTTCAATTCCAAAAATATATTAATACTACAGTAATTTTGCCTAATCAAAAACCTGAGTGACGTGATCCTTAAAATGAAAAAGAAACGTTTCGGAAATAGGTTTTTGGCCAAGACATTTACCATCTACTTTTTTCTTATAGTTCTCGATCTATTTACAAAAATGTGTTAGATTCAGATTGATCAGTCAAAAACCCGCCCTTAGCGTTTTTTTTGTTTTATATCCCGGGTTATCCCTCATTCTCTGAATTGGCAAATGGGAGGAAGCTAATTCATACCCTTTGCTAATCAAAAGGGAAACATTTTTAGAGGAAAGTTACACCTTCTCATTTCGATCAAGGGTGGAATTACCAGCTGCATCTCAAGGGCGTAATTGCACACCAATGGCCCAGATCAGTCAATTTGTTAATTATTCCTAAAAATTGTTTATGGCATAACATGATTTAATTCAAATTAATTAGCTATCCTTTCAGCGGGCAAAGCTGCGGGTATATCTGCTAGTATATATATAAATATGTATGTATGTGTGTGTGTGTGTGTGTGTTTGTTAGCACGATAATGGCCGCAAAAATAGTCCAATCTTTATGAAATTTGGTACAGACGTGTAAAGTGGCAATCAATTGGACGAATTCGTAAATCAGCCCGATCAAACCACCAGAAAGGGGGTAAAGGGAGAAAAAAATGGATTTTTGGGGGTTTTACATAGGAAAATAAAATTTATCGAATTTTTGTTGGCACCATTGAATTCAGACAAAAAAATAAAAAAATAAGTATTTTGAATCACTGCTCTATGTCCATTGCTTACCGAGATATTGAAAGAGGTAAACACGTACATTGTCCCAATGTTAACCTTATGGAAAATAAGTAAAATTCTATATCTCGCTTATTCCTCAACATATCTTGATAATACTTGCCCCAATAGCAAAAACCGTTGGCAAATCGTTGGCCCAACGTTACCATCCACGGTTGGCCAACGGTATGGATTGGCACTCTGTCTTACGGTTTACCAACGGTCTATCGTACGGTTGGCCAACCCACACTTTGCCAACCATTTGCCAACTGACATTTTTTGCAAGGAATCCGTCAAAATTATTTAAAAAAATTAATAAACTGATAAACAAACGAATAACAGTTGTTTTACATCAGGTTTTCATGAACAAAAAATATCATGCTTCCATCGAGGTTTGAACCCAGGACCCTCGCCTCACTACTCACACGCTTTGGCCCATTTGCCTCATGGAGGACAATGTGTAGCTTAGGATGTAATTGATCAGGATTCCGTTTTACCTTTGTACTTAGAGTTTCAAAGCTTTTAAGTTGCAGCACTCTAGTAATTTTACAATGGGCAGCATTTAGTAATTAAATAATGCTGTTGTATCTAAAATACCTTTGATATTTTATTTAACACTTAAATACTAAAAAGGCCCAATTAAGTCCTTTTTTGTTGGATGATCATAAAACACTGTTGGCCCAACGTTGGCAAATCGTTAACATTTTCACAAACCGAAAAACACAATGGATATTTTAAAATGCTGTATAACACTTAAATACCCAACGATATCTTACTTTGTTGGGCCAACGACCATAAAACACCGCTGGCCCAACGTTGGCAAATCGTTAACACTTTCACCAACCCGAAAACATGTTTGATATTTTAAAATTACTATATAATTGTTATATTTAATACTTAATTACGACAAAGACCCAACGATGTTTTACTTTGTTGGGCCAACGACCATAAAAACCGTTGGCCCAGCGTTGGCAAATCGTTAAAATTGTCACCCACCATTCCCCAACCATGCCGACCATTCCCCAATGTTGGGCCAACGGTGTGTGCTATTGGGGTGGTTAATGGCTTCTTCTAGTTCAGATCTATTAAATATTGAACTAAAATCACCCAGTTTTAATATACTTGTAGCAGCAAACCTGCATACTCATTCCCCATGTTACTCTTATGGAGCTTACAAAAACATTTAAAATCTGCTATGTTGAATTGAAATAAATATGTTGTTTTGCATTTGAAATTCGCTGAGTGTGAAGGTATGCAGGTCTGCTGCAACGGGGGTATTATTGGTTAGGGTTCCCAGAAACGTAACTAAATTAACTAAAGAGGCTTTTTGAACACACACACCAAAATCACTTTTCAAGTACAGTATGTAGTAAGCTCACAAGTGTGTGACTGACATTTGAAGGCGATAGGCAGCAGCCTATGCTATCGTTATGGGGTGCTCTGCGGGTTGCATAATTTTGATCCCTCATGAGCTCCATTCAGTGTGTTATTCAAGTTTTAATTGAGGGCATTGTGGTTTTGTTTTCTTAACATTGATTGGATATAAGGTTCAGTTGTCTGTCTAGAAAAACACAAGCAGCAGTTACCTATTATTACTGACTACTTCATGTAAGTAGAAAGAGCTAATATTATGTGGGTTATTTTTAATTTATAAAAGAAAAGTGCTTCTTTCCCACTAAAACAAATTTGTTTCTAAGTGACATTGACACAAATTTTAATTCTCCTCACAATTACACGATTTGATAGGATTTTCACAAAATAGCTGAAAATGTTACATTTTCTAAGATTATCTCAAGCAAATAAACTGAAATTAACAAATATTTTCCTTTTTAAATATATCTTAAAACAAAAGGTATTTTTTGAGGAGCCAGTTATTAGTAATTTTCATAAAGTGGTTTGGCAACACTGCTTTTTAGCCAGTCATATGTTTGGTGTGGTTGAACTTCTGCTTTCTGCTACGGTCCAAGGTCAAGTGACAAGTTAATCGTTTCTGTGGTTAGAAAACTTCAGTTTAAAGTTTATCCTGAGAGGTGACTATTGAGACCTTTGATTTTGGCTTTTCTGTAGTATTTTGAACAATAACAATGGTATTTTCATTTTAAACATTATAACTAAAAATTAATCTGTAGTTACTTAACATAAACTTCACGTGAGTTCACTCAGTGTAACAAATCTTTCTATGTGCCGTTATATTTCCGATTTTCTTATTTGTAAATTAACAATTAACTATACTAAACAGGAATGAATCAGTAATTTGATCTGGATGATTGTCTTAACATACAAGTATTGATTTTCGCATTTCGAACAGATTATAAGCTTGCAATTTAATTTTCTTGTAATGTACCTCTTGATTTGCATCATGTTATGTAAATTACTGTTCGTTCATTAAATCTTAGTCCTAGCATCAAGCAATCTAATGTAAAAAAATATTCATAATAGACTCAAGAAAATACCCATGCATTTGAAATTAGCTATAAATTGTTGGTAACCAAGCTTTTACTTGGTTTACCACTTGACGATTTGTAGAATAAATTCTTTTTCTAGGTCTCCAAGTCCTAAACATATCCCAAGTGTAGAGTTTTTAATCATGGCATGTGCCTGATGTAAGATATCATGATATTTATTTTTAATATAACCGCGTAAAAACTTGGTAAATTGACATAATTGTTGTGATCAAGGAAAAAGTAAGAGGACGGTTTTAGCCGTGTTTACATTTGATTTTTAATTGTATTGTTCTGGAGCAAACTCTTGGTAAGACAGGCGTAGGTTTGAAAACCGCTTTCCCAGCCCTCATGACTCTTATAGAACTTCTCCACTCATTTTCTTTCAAATGGTAAGTAAATTTCAAATTTGCCACCAGTGGCGGTGGTTGATCTATGAGTGGAAGTAAGAAGGCCAGTTCTTATATTTAATCTGAGCATCTATTGTAATTAATTTGAGATTAACTCTTAAATCATAATAGTATTGTCTGTTTTATATTTCAGGGACTCTACGAGGATTTTGCAAAAATGATCCAGTCACACGTTGTAAGTAATGTAGCCTATCATTTGTACTGACTTTTAAAATTGTCTTAGTACTTGAAATCTTAAGGGTGTAGCTACATAATGCACTATTGCTTCATGTAGTGCAAACAAAAGTATAACTGAACTGCAAAATAATAACAGGCCCTTACAAACTAGCCTATATAAAAGAATATTATTCCATTACAACTTCTGTGCTTTTAAATCAGGGTTTAGTCTTTATGATTATAATGGATGCTGAGTTCTAACTTTTCTCAACTTTGTTTACACAGCTCACCACACTTCCATAATCATGGAAGTGATTTATTAATTGTAATTCTTAAACTCTAGGTAGGCCTATGTATATTAGCCTAACTAATAGGAATAAAGATAAGTGTGGCAAATTGTTGGGTTCTCATATATCCTACTGTATTATACTTTCTGCCAGCGAAAGATAAATTTTACTTTGAATAGACTTAGGTAGGCTTCAAAAAGCTGCTCTAACACCTTTCTCCATTACCTATTGATTTTTTCAAAATTTTTTTTATGATGTAGGCCTAGGTCTAGACCAAGGACCCAAAGAACATTGAAACACTTGGTTGGCAGTCAAATTTGTGATAACATAGTTCAAATCAATACTAGAGTTGTTACGGATATCAGGTTACTATCCGGTATCTGGCGTTTTCTTTTTAGTATCCAGTATCAGGCCGGATACTTGTTACTATCCGGCAAGATACCGGATGATTAGTTATGTGAATGAAATAAATGAAACACCTTTAAAATTCAAATAGTTGTATTAATACTGAGAATACTGAGTAGTATTGTTGTACAAACTTTAGTTTTAATTCACTGACAGACCTTTGGATGTTACTGTACTGGCTGACTGTGAATGAAAAATGCGAGCCCCCTACTCTCCCATGGTCAAAGAGACAAGTTCATACTAGTCTTTCCATGAATCATCGCTCAAACTTAACATACACTACTTGAGCCGGTTATCCGGTAGCTGGATATTTTGCGCTCCGGTCTAGAACCTCGCCAGATACCTGGTATCTAGTATCCAGCCAAAACGACTATCTGTGACATCTCTAATTAATACAGTAGACTTGCTCTTATCCGACCATTGTCTGGAAAAAGATTTGGCCGGTGAAACGGATGTGCCCTGGGGAAAACGGCCGATACGTAGACCATACACTAAGTTGGCAGGCCTAGTCACTTCTGTCGGAGAGTTGGCTGGTCAAAATAGTTGGTTATAAGTTTCTGGTTAATTGTATATGTAGACCTAGCCTAAATTAAAGCTGCCTACCTAATTTGTTATTAAAAAACTAAATTGTTTTTATTCATCTTGTGATTTTCAATTTTTGTCAGAATTTTTCATTAATACAGTAGAGCGTCGATTATCCGAACTAATCGGGGACAAGGGGTGTTCGGATAACTGAATATTCGGATAATCGAACATGAAAAGACAACATTTTAAAATTATATATGTAACGTAATTCTTAGTAGTAAAAAGGCTAAAAAATGATCAAACAAAAATTATTCACGTAATTTTATTATGAAATCTATCAGAATACATGGATATCCCGGTGTGACGGGAGTTTCGGTTGGCGCGCGAATTTGAATTGCTTGAGAATCATGTTCAAAATATGAATTGTTACGGCGTTCGGTTAACCGACGGTTCGGATGACCGACGTTCGGATAATCGGCGCTCTACTGTAGTCTGTAAGATTCAAATTTTGATGCTCTTATTTTTCAGACACTGCCAGTGATTATGGGCATTGGTGCTGTGTTGTCGGCCATAATTCTATCAACATATTGGTATACGAAGAAAAAGAGCCGACCTATCACATTGGTCGATTCAACCGCAAAAGTCCCTCTCAAATTAGTAGAGAAAATTGACATCAGCCATGACACTAAGAAGTTTCGCTTTGCTCTGCCTTCGGAAAATCATATTTTAGGTAAAATTTTTTTTCTGTAATATATTTTAATATCAAAAAAATATTACAAAATTTACCAGATGACAATACAGTTTTTAATTGTCATGCAGGTTAAGTCCTTCATTGTAACTTCACAAACACTAGGCCTACCTGGAATTCCTGGAATGGAAAAATAATTTGTACTTATCCCCTAAAACATTGTTAAAGGACACTACACTCTGAACACTGCCCTGTCATGATCATAGAGTGATTCTTTTGGGTTCGGCTATAGCCTATGATTACTAACAAAATAATAATCCCCATCTCTTTTTTTACTCAGGCCTGCTGTAAATGGGAAGTGTTACTTCGTTAGTTATCGTTTATGTGGGAACTGTTAAAACTAAAGCACTTACATTTCCTTACTAAATTATTATTATGTTACTAAAGAAATTACAGAGCTCAAATTAAAATCCATCAAACATCACTTAATCACTTAATCACTTTATTAAGACAGGTACCTCATGGAGGACGTTACCCTGAATATGAGTGAAGGATGAGTGTGATGATCGTGATGGTAGTGGCGCGATCTTGTAGCCTTGTTACTGACCAAGGTTGGCACGTTCCTTAGACAGGATTGTTAATTAATAGCCCAACAATCAATGGCAGCTAAAGTCAATCATTACCTATAAGGAGATTTTAGTTATAAAATTATTTGTGATAAGGATTATTGTTAATACAAATAAACCTCTTAAACAGTACACTAATGTTAACACGTTGACTGCTGTAAGAATCTTATGGTATTGACCTAAAAGCTGAAATTAAATATTGGTGACAAGTCTTACATTTAAATGTAGTTTGTTGACTTTCATCATTTTTGTGTTTCCAGCAGTGGTTGGCCAAAAAAAATTTTTTTATGCTCCGCGGATCCGGGTGGCCAGTCCCGCGGGCAAGTTTTATCACACAAAAAGTTCTAAAAACTTGCTAAGTTACACACTAATTGCAATAATTATGAATGTTTTGTGAAAAAATTATTGAAATAAACCAAAATCAACCAAAACGAACCAAATAAACCAAAATGCTCCAGTCGGGCGCCATCGACCCCTCCATTCGGCGGGACCCGCAGCCGCGGCGCCTTTGACTCAGTTCGTTAAGGCCAAATATCTTTTTCAGAGGCAAAGTTATTTGGGGATACTTACACTTTGCTTTGCGATGCCAATTGAAATGAAATAGTTCACAAAAACACAAAATAACAACGCCAAACACTGTCCTGTGATACCGTACGAACACGGTCAAAATGATACCAAAAGATCACACGGGTTCACAAACAATGAAACGCGGGAAATTCAAACGAACGCCCATTTGAGGTAGGGTCTGACCTTAGTAAGGAGCTGCACGCGAGCGATCTACTCTGACTAAAAGCTGGGCTCGTAGTGAGCAATGGAAGGTTGCCTGGCAACGCCCCACGGTTCCGCGGGGAACGCAGGTAACGTGTTAAGCACTGAAGAAAATAATTTAAGCATTTTTCTTACCGTAAATATTTGTTGAATATATTTTTAAAAGTTTTCTAAAGTTGAAAAAGCTAAAAATTGAAAAGTTTGAAGGTACACTTTATGAGAGGTTTTACAACATAAATAAACCAAATTGATTTAGCGTCAATCTGCTAAATGACCACCGGTATCTAACCATAAAATAACTATCTCAAAAGTTGACGTGTCACATGTTTATTTCTGAAAAATCACAACAATGTAAGCTTTTTGTGATAGATAAAAAGTCACAAAAGCTTTTCATTAGTTATAAGAAATTATAGAGAGATAAATATAGTTTTTGTTGAACTCTGTTTAGAACCGACATTGTCTAAGTTTTAACTAAATATATTGAGAGCATTCTCGTTCTAAGTTAACTATTAAGTTGTTTTAAATTTAATTCAATTATCTGGTTTTGGACTTAATTTAGCCAAAGTTTGAGCGCGAAACAGCTTTTATCTACGTTTAGTTAGGTATTTTAAAGTGTACCGTATTGTAACAATATTTCATTTTATCATAAAATAATATTGACAGAGATTGAGATTCTTTTATTGATAAGCAGACTTTACACACATTATCTAATGGTGAAAATCATTCAAGTCGACAGACTGTCGTGTGACCTTGACATCTTGACCCTTGCAGATTGTTGTCCCGTAATAGATATTGGTTTGTATTGCTTAATGCTGATAAAATGTGTCTTTATTCTTGCTGTTGTGATGATAAAATGTGTCTTTATTCTTGCTGTTGTGAATTTTAGAAATCTTATTCTGTAAAAAAATTAGAAAATAAAAAAGAACAACTTTTTTTAACGTGAGAACATTATTTTGACCAGCAGTTAATAATTTTGTTCGTCACTGGTCACCATTAGATGCGTCTAAAGTGACTTGATTATTGACTCTAAAATAATAGTGTGTACGTTATATTACTTGTTCAATATGCTACCAGGGGTTTTTTACAATTTGACTCCTCTTACAGTTCTGATCTGATTTTAATAATTTACGTGTTGTCAGAAAGAGTTCAGCCAAATTTTGCAGGAAAACTAAATTTATAAAGGTCTAAAGGAAGGACCTTAGACACCCTCCAATATTTGTATTTTTCCACAAGGTTCAAGATCAAAGTAGAAATTTCAAGTAAACCGTTGATTAGAGCAAACACAGTTCTTCTATAGAGCTGTATGTTCCTACTAGAATTGTGAATATCATTGCAAATGAAGCAGCCTGTTATACAGTAATTAATTATCATTTCCATTTATTGAATGGCATGGATTCAGACATGAATATACAGATGTATCCATGCAGCTTTGCTTTGTATGATTTATCACATTTTAATCCACAGGTATTTTTTGCTTTGGATCAAAATATATAAAGTTAGTTTAATCTGTTGTAATAAGTTTAGTTTAGTCACAATTTTGAAGCAACACCCGTTTGTTGTGTGCAGGGCTGCCAATAGGCCAGCACATCTTCCTGTCGGCCACCATTGACAACGAACCAATCATACGGTCCTATACTCCCGTCACATCCGACGATGACATCGGCTACATGGACCTCGTAATCAAGGTAAGCAGTGTAGTGACTATTGAAGAGCATGGAACCTCCCGTGGGAAGTAACGTTGGTCTCTGCGAGGCAGCCACTGACGTACAGATACATCAATTGTTCCGTTGTGATTGTAGCTGCAGCCGTGTAATCTAAAGTTAGCTAGATCGGTTTTAAAAAAAATCTGAAAAGTACAGTAGGTAATTTATTAATTACTTTTCCTAACATCAGGAAGATAACAGATAGTAGTAAAATTTTGAAAGAGCCTTAATTTTTTTACCAAATGTTAAAAAATACAACTAGAATATTCATGTACATTCACCATTTTGTTGCTCTCATTAATCAAATTTTAAGTTGCAGACAAGCACCTACTATGATGTTATTAATTATTTGGTTTTCACTTTATTGAGATGCTCAGTGCTTTATTGAGATGTAATTCTAGTGATAAGTCAAGGTTAATCTGAATAGACGGTGAATATTGGTAATGTATAAATTTGGATTCTTCGTAGAATGTCAAACTAATAAGGACTGTCATTCATAGCACGGTTGCCTGTCATTTGACCGAATTGATATTTGTTCGCCGCGACACTTGCCCACTTTTTAAAAATAAAATAAAATAAATAAATAAAAGCCTGAATTCACTTGATCGAATTGATAATTGGTCGTTGTGACATTTCCCCAACTTTTTAAATATTAATATAAATAATGAAAAAAATACAGAAACCACTTGTTAGAATTGATACTTGTTCGCTGTGACATTTGTCCGACTTTATAAAAATATTATGTATTAAATAATTGAAAGTTGACCGAATTGATAGTAGCCCTCCCTGACACTTGCCCACTTTTAAAAATGAAATTAAAATGAATTAATAAAAGCCTGAATCCATGTGTTCGAATTGATAGCTGGTCGATGTGACAGTTGTCCGACTTTTTAAAATGAAATAATAATAATTTAGAATTTGTGTCATTTGACCGAATTGATATTTGCTCGCTTTGACAGTTGTTAGAAGAGAGGAGGGGGCAGCGAGGAGAGGGAGAGGGCGGGGCGTAACGCCCCTATTCTCTTTTTTTGGACGGCCCATGTGGGTAGAGGGTTGGCAGCCCGGTAGGCTGGCTGTACACAATGATGAGTTAATATTCTGGTTTCATTGTTATATATTAATGAAAAATGTTGTACCCAGTTTAAATGTTTTTATTTGCTATAAATGTGAGTAGTCAAGAATCATTTAAGCCATATATTTTTAGATATCATCCGTTTTTACTAAGAGTAATTTGCAACTGAAATTTGGAAGTGGACGGACTATGCCTTAACAGGCATGAGAAGCACTAAGTAAGCATACATAATCTCTAAGTGCAGGAAAACTTATTTCTGTAATTCAATATAGTTGAGGAAATTAAGGCTACCACACAATTAATAATAATTTACCACTGTGCTAGTATGGTCGCTACAGAAGAGGATTTGGCAGATGTTAGGAGAAAAGGTAGGACTATCAGTAATATCAAATGTGATGTGAAAAAAATCGTGAGAAATGGCATACTATGTGTCTCTTGCGATATATGGAATCACTTCATATGCGTAAATGTGTTGGAAGACAATTTACCTGATGAAAAGAGTGGATGGCATTGCCCAAAGTGTATTATGACTTCGTGTCGTGTAGGCCTAATACCAGATGATAGCCTAAAAGATAATGATAAGATCGAAGAGGCGAATTTTTTGCAGGTAATTTCCTTACTGAAACAGGATATACAGCGTATAAAAGTTGAAAATGAAAAATTAAAATCTTCTATTGCTAGGGAATATGCCATATGCCATTATTATCGAGATTGTTGAAGCTGAGAATGAGTGGGAGACGGTTTCGGTCAAAAAAACAGGCAGGCGTAGGTCTGTTCCTACATTGATGCAAACTTTCCAGTTTTAAGTAATAGATTTAGTGCTCTGTTAGTTTAGAGTATCAGTAATAACAATAACTCTGAAAGTAGGCCTAACAGTATGACAACAGCGGGACCGGTTATTAGACCTAATAGGTACTCTTTATCACCCCAGTAGACCTAACTTAAAAGTCATTGAAACCTCATCTCGAGTGAGGAATTTATTTGAGAATACTAGGCCTGATTCCAATGTAACCAAAACTAAAAGAGGCAGCATGTTACCAAAAATTTATCTCTACGCGGATAGTCAGGGTAGATAAGTAGGCGAATTAATAAGGAAAAAAGAAGCTAACTGTGAAATACTGTCTTTTTAAGCCCAATGATAAAATGAGTTGTGTAGTATCATCTGAGCAATAAGTCTTTGGATGGGATGACTTTGTTGTGTTGTTTGGGGGACCAGTGATTTAGCTTGTAATGAAAAAAATGAATTGCGTAAGTGTCTAAGAAGAAAGTTGAAAGAGCTGTCAGTGAATAATACAGTAGGGGCCTAGTGTTTTCAGTACCTCATAGGTATGACTTGCATATAAATTCAGCTATAGTTTAAGAAATCAGGAAAACTAATTCAGAAAAAGGAAAACTTTCCTAAGTATTTCAAGAACAGCACATGTGGATATAAGTAAGTTAGGGAAAGATTTCTATACTGCAAATGGTTTTCATCTTAACGTAAGTGGAAAGCATTATGTAATTGATCAAATAGTGGCATGTGTGAACAAATATATTGACTCCAAGAAAATGCTCAATAATGAACCTGTAGTTGTTAAAAATAGTAATTTTTTAGCCTAGAAGACAAATGCTTCTCATCAAGTAGGCCTAAGACTTTTTCAGATCAAACTTTGAATTTGTTTTTCTGGAATGTCCAGAGTGTTTGTAATAAATTAGATGTCCTTGTCCTTATGTGCTGTAATATTTAACAATGTGAGTGTTATTAGTTAAGCGGAACATTGGTTAAATAATGCTGATGCCTCTTTTTTGGCATTACCCGGTTATTCGCTTGCTTCTGTCTATGGTAGAACTAACAAGATCCATGGTGGTTCTGCAATTTTTGTGAAAGAGGATATTGACTATCTTGAGATATCCCAAGTTAAGGAAGCCTCCATAGAAATGGTTTGCGAAGCTACGGCGGTAGAACTTGTAAAGGAAAAAATTGTTGTTATTTCTGTCTATAGGCCATATAATATGGACCCTGTATATTTTGTAAATTTTCGTAATTGTCTTTATAACATAATATGTATGTCATACAAATGTAATTGTAGCCTAACGTAGTGGTTTGTGGCGATTTTATGTAAACTGTGATAGTAATTTTAAGAATGATCTTGTAAATTTGTGTAATTGTTTTGGATTGATGATAACAAATGAAGAGGCTACTAGACCTATGTCAGGAAGTTGCATTGACAACATAGTCACAGATATTCATGATTCCAAATGGATTTCAAATGTTATTCATACTGTTATTTTTTCAGATCATGATGGCATAGTGTTTTCACTTAATACAGATGTTAGTTCATGCAAGGAAAGTAAGCCAAAAAATCTTGCTAGGTTAGTGAATGATTTTAATTTAACTTTGTTTTTAGATAGGCTAAGCCAAATTAATTGGATTGATGTGTACATTTTGGATAGCATTGAAGATAAATTTAAGGCTTTCCATGATTTGTTTATATGGGCTGTGAATGAATCTTTTCCTCTTGTAACTTCTTCCACAAGGAATCAAAAGGTAGACAACAAATGGTATGCAAATGGTGAGTTACAAAAAATGAAAGATAACTGTCATATGTTGTATCGTTTAATTAAGGCTTACAATAGTCCTCAGTTAAGGATTAGGTATAGGTTTTTAAGAAAAGAATACAGAATAGCAATGAAAACTGCAAAGGTTAGATATTTTAATACAGTAGAGCGTCGATTATCCGTACGTCGATTATCCGAACCGTCGGTTAACCGAACGCCGTAATAATTTATGTTTTGAACATGATTCTCAAGAAATTCAAACTCGCGTGCCAACCGAAACTCCCGTTGCGCCGGGATATCAATGTATTCAGATAGATTTCATAATAAAATTATGTGAATAATTTTTGTTTGATAATTTTTTAGCCTTTTTACTATTAAGAATTACGTTACATATATAATTTTCAAATGTTGTATTTTCATGTTTGATTATCCGAATATTCAGTTATCCGAACACCCCTTGTCCCCAATTAGTTCGGATGATCGGCGCTCTACTGTAACTTGATTGAGAGTTCTAAAAATAAAACCAGAAAATTGTGGCAAATCACTAATAGTTTCTTGAGTAGCAATTGTTAACCTGCTGTTTCACCAGTTGAAATATCACCTGATAAATTTAATAACTTTTTTATCGATCATGTTAAAACTGTTAGTAGGCCTAATAGTATTCCTGTTTCTCTCAATGACAGTGATTTTTATGTTCAAAGGTATCATAGACCTACTGAAGGTTTTCAGTTTCAACAAGTTAGCGTAGAAGATATGTTTAAGGCGATTAATAATTTAAATAATAGTAAGTGTCTTGATATTTTATGGGCTGACCTCTTTTTTCATGAAATTTGCTGCTAGATATATAAGTGAGGTTATGACTTCTATTTTAATGATGTTTTAATAAAAGGTAGTATTTTTCCCCATCAGCTAAAAAATATTAAAGTAGTGCCTATTTACAAAAAGGGTGACAAGATGGTTGAAGGGAACTGTAGGCCTATATCGATAGTTGCGATTGTATCGAAGGTTTTTGAATCCTTGCTACACAAACAAATATCAAAACATTTTGAATATATGAATATTTTTTCAGACAATCAACATGGCTATAGGTCGCACAGAAGCACATCTAAAGCAATAATTGAATTAGTTAAAAATGTGGTGAATGATCTAGAGGGGTTTAATGTTGTCAAATTCAGATATTTTGATAAATCAAAAGCGTTTGACAAGGTTCAGCACAGTATTTTAGCAAAAAAAACTGGATTTTTATGGTTTTAATACACAATCTATTTCACTCTTAATGTCATACCTTACTGAACGGTCACAGTTTGTATTTAAAGATGGAACCTTTTTACAAGGCAGATTACTTGAGCATGGCGTGCCACAAGGCTCCATATTAGGGCCCATAATATTTAATATCTATATAAATGATCTGCCAATCAATGTACAGTGTGCAGGTATTAATAGTTTTTTATTTGCAGACGATCTAGGTCTCAAAGTTAGTGATTGCTCAGAGCAAGTTGTAGTAGACAAACTTGAATCTAGTTTGTTAGTACTCCAAGATCGGTGTGCTGCCAATAATCTTTCACTAAATACAGAAAAAATATGTGATCTGGATTTTAGCTATGGTAAAAATATTTTTAACTCTTCAGAAAATACATTTTTAACGTTTTTGGGACTCTTGCTAGACTCGGGTCTGTCTTGGAACTTTCATGTAGATTATATTTCAAAAAGAATGTCTAGAGGTCTGTATATGCTTAGGAGATTGAGGTATTCAGTTGATCATGATGTTTTATTTAATGTTTATTTTGCACAAATTCAGAGTATATTGACATATGGTATTGTTTTATGGGGAGCAAGTTCTCATTGCAACAAACTGTTTATTCTTCAAAAGCGAGCGATTAGGTTAGTATGTAGTGTTCCTTATTGTACTTCTTGTAAGCCATTAATTTGTAAACCTTTGTGTCCTAACGCTTTACTCGCTTTATGTATACCATTCTCTTTGTTAAACCTATGTTCATTTAGATACTTTTTGTGTTAATGCTGATGTTCATTCTTACAATACTCGTAATAAAAATAGTTTAAGAGTGCAACAATTTAAGTATAGCACCTCACAGGAAAACTGGCTATACATGTTCATTAAGATTTATAATTCATTGTCAAATTGCATAAAATCATTACCTTTTACACACATCTAAAATAAAATAAAAACTGTGATTATTTTTAATGCCTCTATTAGTATTGAACAATTTTTTGAAATCAACTGTGAATCTTATAACTGAAATGTATTTTTAATGTTAGCCTATATTTATTTAAATTTCCATGTTTAGTATTAAGATTTTTCTTGTACTAAAACCATCTGTTTTGAAATATTATTGACGATTGTTAATACACTAATTAAAGTGTCTATGACAATAAAGATTCTTAATTATTGATTCATGTTCCCAGTACGTTTCATGTGTTCCATTTTCAAGGCACTTCAAAGTTTACTCTGTTGGCCGTTCTTAACCGAGTTGTTGTTGAGCAACATAACCTAGTTATTAGATACATACATTAGATACATTGAAGTAGATAACTTAACCCCATAAGTAAAGGCCTTATGGGTGTTTACTTTTCTGTTAGCTTTGCTGGGTTGGGTACATTTGTTTACTATTTCCATATTGAAATATAAAATAATCAACTGATTATAATACAAATTGGTTAGTACAACTTAACCTGCCATATGAATCGCATGGCTTATGGAAATTCTATACTGAGAGGTGGACGTGGAACAGAGTATAGCCTAAGTCGATTGATTACCATACCAAAATATGAAAAATAAATAAACTATATCTCCTAAATTAACCAACTCGGTTTAAAACTTGTCATAAGGTCCATCTAGTATTTTCTTATGGGCTGAAATCCCTCCCATAGACCACAAAATTTGTGGCAACTTATTTGCAAACTAACTTTCCATGCTAATATTAAAGAGAATATTTTTGCCTGTTTATTCAGAACATACTTAAGAGTTGCTTAATAGTTTTGTAAACTTGTTATTAAGCTTCACATAACGATTTGTGCAGGTTTAATTTGCTGAGTTTGCAAGTCAGCTGTAACAGGGGTATTTCGATATTAGACAATGTAAATAATGTAATTAAATTCTATGTTGAATTTTAAATTGGTTTGATACACTAGATACATTACTTTGGAAAATATTTACTAAGGTTTAGTATGAAATTGGAAAAAATGAGATGTTGAGTTTTTCATTTAGGAAAAGTGTGGTAATTATTTGACTAATGAAATAATGAAGTAGGTAGCCTATTAAGTGTTATATAGTTTTTTTACAAAGTCAGGAAGTGTAGAGAATTTGTAATTTATATGAAATATCATTGGATATTGCTAAGTTTAGTTATAGCTCAGTTAAAGTCACTAGGCTCTTTAAAGAAGGCTCTTTATTGTGTTTCATACAATACTTATTACTTGTGAATAAATACAAATAAATTTTTAACCACATGGGAGGACATCACTGAACCTCAATTTTTATATCAGCGAATTCCCCAATAGGGAAGAAGCTAGGTATTAATGTAGGTCTCAAGGTAATACCTAAGCCCAAGACCATGAGAACTTTTTGTTTTGGGGCCCCCAGAAGCAAAAAACACCATTCGTTTTGTTTTATATATCATATATTTAATTTCGTAAGGCGATTCTTTGCGTCAAAATTGTGGGCGTTTGGCAAGTCGTAGAAATTTGGGAGAGGGCTCAAATTAAAGGTCTCTATTCCGTGATGGCGGGAAAAATAATGAAATAGCTTGAAAAACACCAGAAAATGAGAAATAACGTAAAATATCTGCCATTTAAAAAGCATTGGGATCTAAAAACGTCTGCTTTGTTTACATAAAACATGTGATGCTGATATTTGATTGAAAACCATGTAGTAGGCTAGATATCAATATAAGGTAGATATAGTTTGCTATGGAGGTATTTTGTGCTATTATAAATAAGAATTGTTTGAATTTTCCCCCATTAGGGGCTTTTAGCCCCTTCAAGCCACTAGTATATATATATATATATATATATATATACACAACTATGGCAGACTCAGCCATCACTGTGGCTGAGTGATGGTGGCCTTTTGGGGACCATTTATTTTATCTATGTCATTAGAAAAAATACTTTCCCTTTGACTTATATACATATATACATATATATATATATATATATATGTATATATATATGTGTCTGTTAGTGCGATAGCGGGCGTATAAATGAGCCGATCCTTATGAAATTTGGACAGACGTGTAAAGTAGTACTCAATTGGACGAGTTGGTAAACTAGCTTGATAGGACCACCAGAAGGGGGGGTGAAGGGGGATAAACCTCCCAAAAATGGGGTTCTTTGGGTTCCCTTGTGGAAAAATCAAAATGACCACTTTTGGATTCCACAATTGAATTCAGCATGAAAAACCAAACAATGTAGTATTTAGAATCATAGCTCTATGTCTCTTGGTTAACGGGTTATTGAAAGTGGTAAACACAGTATGTAGTCCCAATGTTTAACCTTATGGGAAAGAATAAGTAAAATTCTAAATCTTGCTTAATTTTCAACTTATCTTTAATAAACTTCGTTTGCGGCTTCATGTAGATGAGATCAAATATTTATTAGTCTAAAATCCCTGAAGTTTTCATATTTGTGGCAACAAACCTGCATACTCTTTCCCCATTTTATCCATTTCTTAGCATATCTTGATGAAACTTGGTATGTGGCTTCTTCTAGTTCAGATCTACTAAATAGTGAATTAAAACAACCCAGTTTTAACATACCTGTTGCAGCAAACCTGCATACTCATTCCCCAGGTTATTGTTATGGAGATTACAAAGATATATCAAATGTTGGATGAAAATATAATTTTTTCCCATTTGAAATTCGCTGAGTATGCACGTCTGCTGCAACATGAGTGTTTTTATTAATTGATTACCTTGGTTACACTTAACATATATACCTATAAAAGGCAAAGCCCTCACTCACTCACTCATCACTAATTCTCCAACTTCCCAATAACCCAGAAGGCTGAAATGTGGCACACTGTTTCTTTAGGCATTAAATAGGAAAACTACTAGTAAGTAGTTTTCATCCTGATCTGACCCCCGGACTCCGCGAGAGACCCTCTCGAAGATCCCATATTATCCTTATGGCAATATATAAATTGATGAAATGTTTATATTTAAACAGATGTGAATAATCAAGAAATTTAGTAGAATGCCAAACCAGCTATCAAGAAAAGATCATAAAATAAATCACTGACCTGAGATACGTAAGAGTTATAACAGCTGTTATTGAAAAGGCTAATGAAAACCATTCATTTTATCTATGTCATTAGAAAAAATACTTTCCCTTTGTCTTTTAGCGAATTACCATAGGTCTCACGGCAAGACTTAAGCCCTAGACCATAATAAATTTTCATTTTAGAGCTCCCAGAAGCAAAAAACCCTATTCAAACTATATTTAAAGCTGAAAACACAGTACATTGTCCCCATAGAAAAATTCTATATATTGATTATCACCCAACATATTCAGATAAAACTTGGTATGTGGCTTTTATGGCTCAGATTTACCGGTTTTAAACCACCAAATTTTTGCAAGACTGTTGCAGTAGACCTGCATACTCATTCCACGTGTTATTCTTATGGAAGAAATAAAATAAGGTTATGCATGCACTTAAGTCTGGAGGTCTGCTGCAACGGGGGTATTTTTATGTTCAAGATAGACCCTAAAAACCTCAGAACTTTTTTACATTAAATCAAGGCAATTCCTACTTTTTATGTACATATACTTTTATGAAACAGAAAGGATTCTTTAAGTATGCTGCGACAGAGATATTTATATTCCTGCTTAAGGGCCACTAATGAATGTGAGCAGATTCAACGATATTGGGCATAAGCCTTCGCAGGGCTGTGGCACCCTTTTGAGGCCTTTATCGACGGGGCGCGTAAGCATCTTAAGGGCGTAAGCATCCGCCAAGAACGGTTTTTTTAATTCCAAGTTTTAAGGGGTTTTGGCGGGGTCGAAGTTTATAAATTTTCCAACGCAATGGAATGGATGATCATTTGTTTAGTTTTCAATGTTCATTCAACAAGCAGGTGGATCAGCTTCACATGTGGATACGATTTTACAGCTGATTTATAATTCGGTTACTTTCATAATATGGTTGTTTTGATTCTTTACTTCTCACGTGTGATTTTGGGCCCCTTTACTGGCATTTCGGGCCCTGTCTCAGTCTTTCCGGGCCCCCTACGAGCCCGGGCCCCTATGCATTTGGCCCCCTGTCGCCGGCCCTGTTAAGTCGTCATTCATTTTTGTATCTTATCTGTTTAATCATAAACTCAGTACGTGAGCCTACCTTCATTTAGGCAGCGGGAGTTACAGTTGTTATTGTGAGCAAAGCCAATGGCAACTGCTAGTTAATAATAAGTTATTACTCTGTAACAAAAACTTAGTTAAGCAGCAGCAAGCAGCTTAATTTCTCTCCTTGGGCTATAATAGAGCTACCTTTACGTAAAATCACCTTTACACAGGCAATACGATCTAGACACATTAATATCACTGAATTAGTACTGTGGCAGTAATAAACCACATATTTTTTTCTGGTAGTATTTATGCCTTTTCAGGAGGGTTATACAAACGCTTTTAAGGGAAAGCAGCCCAAACCCATCAAATTGGTGTGGGCAAGCCAGGAATCAAACCCATGACCTCTTGAACTGAAGTCCAAGACGCTCATTAGTCTAGCAACATGCCCTTACTATTATTTAAATTATTTATTTATAAATATAAATGTAACTCCATAGAAATGGAAAGATTGTATTCATCTGGATACTTCCGTCACAAATAGTTATTGGAAAGTTTCTACAACACCAATGACTAAGTTTATGAATTATTAGTTCTTATTGTTTGGAGGTGTTTATTACTGGTTTTAATACAAGTTGTATTTTTTTCCAATTGAAACTGTAATATTTGAAAATTGAGTGATTACAACTAATTTTATGCATATTAATAAGTATTTATCAGTTGACAAAATGCCTCAATATTGTCTATTATTGAACTTTATGTTGGATATGCAGCGATTAAATGAATGACAGTTGACTAAAATTGAAATTGAAATGTTAATTTGCGGCAGACCCATTTACTTTAATATGTATATTGAAAAATTTCCTACATTTTGTTTGTATCGAACAATATCACAAAAAGATTTCTGATATTCTCTTGAAGGCTGGATGTTTCATAATTTGTACAGTTGACAATCAATAATCCGACACTTATGGAACCGGGAGGGTGTATGATTACCAGAAACTTTATATTATTGACAAATTTATAAAACCTAACCTATATGAAAGACAAGTTACATTATTACATATTGCCTCTTCAGACTGAAAAGTTCAATCAATTGGAAAGATGAGAGACACTTTTCTCAACTCAAACCAAAATTAATTTTACGTACAAATGTCTTGTCGGCCAGAGAATCATTTATCCCAGAGTAGTCTCGGATTACCGAGTGTGTCGGATGATCGCGAGTCAACAGTATAAATAAAGTCCATAGAAATACTAAAGTTTTGGTACATTGTCATATTTTCAGTAGTCACTTTACTTTACAAAATCAATAAAAACAGAATAAAGAACGAATAAAGAAAATATTTATTTTAAAAAACTTATAACATAATAATTAAAATATACTTATGATTAGGATACAATTAAAAATATATCCGGAAAAAACCAGTCGAAGCTAAATTGCACACAGGACATCGCTGTTCGTCCTGGTGTAGCGGCAGCTGGAGTGCGCATGGTTCGCACATGCACAGGTGCCCGCAAGGAACAGCGATGTGTGTAGATGCATTGCCTAGGCACACCGCACAGTTTTGAATCGCCTGAAGAGGAGGGCCTGCAGGTGGGTCAGGCTCTCCTCTACCTCTCCCTCGTCCTCGTCCCTGGGCCCGAGCTGGAGCCTCCCCTCGGCCTCGGGCAGGTCCACGTCCCCGGGGTCTCCCACTTTGGCCTCGACCTCGGGGTGCAGCTCTTCCTCCACCTCGTGGTCCCCCACGGCCTCCCCTCCCTCGTGGAGCTGGTGGGTCTTGGAGCGGTGGAATGGGTGGGGCTTGATCGTCTTGTAATGGCTGCTCGACAGCAGCTGGGCCAGGTTGTTGTTGAGCAGGTGCCGGTTCTTGCGGTTCATCCGGGTCATCCGGGTCATTGAGGGCAGCCACCTCCTCCTCCCAAAGTTCACCTTGCACACCTGGAATGAAATGAAATCACTTACTGACACAAAACGTAACATGATTTGCTACAAGAAGCAGTTACAGGCAGAAGCAGTTAACTCTTTACCTGCCGTGCAAGAGTTAGCTTGTGGTGGTATTCTGTAACCCGTGACTGCTGTACACACGCTAACTGATTTTAAAGCCAAGTGGTGCAGAATTTAGAAAAAGACATGAGGAAAAATAAGGAAAAAATACCTTTAATCAGACTAGGAGGTGGAAAAAATTATTGGGCATTTGGGCGCCTAAATGCTAAATTCGGCCCTGGGCTCCGAAATTGGCAACCGTTCACTGTAAAGGAGCTGAAAGTTTTTATTGCTGTTTCTATGCTAATGGTAGAAAAAAAAATCGTTATGGAATATTATTGGCGCAACGATAAACTGCAGCAAAATGTTTACCCCAAACGTATGTCAAAAGGATTATTACGATGCCGAGAAGCTTTTGAGTGACGGGTTGTAAAACTGCACCGCTCCCTTATAATCAATTTGTATCTATATTTGAACTAAGTATCTTTCTCGCATAAAATCGATATTTTTGAGTTGTAATTGTAGTAAACATTCTAATTCGCCAACATTTTGGGAATTTATAGCCGTAACAATGTCAATTATATTTTACATTAAAATCTAAATTGTTTGGGTGTATTTTTTATCCAGGAATAGTGTGTAAAATAATATTGCCATCTGTGCTGTACTTACATTTCGCGCTGGTTAAAAGAATCAGCAAAAATGGTCGTGATCGTGATTATGCGACTTTTCTTATATTACAATGTTATATCGTTATATCATAGATAAAATATACCCAGCAGGGTATATTTTATCTATGGTTATATCCTCCAAATTATTCGGGGGGCGGCCGCCCCCCTCCTTGCCGCATTACGCCCATGGAAAACCTCTAATACAGTAATGAGTTTGAATAGCTCTGTAACAACTTATAAGTTACGATATTTCAGAAACTATCCACAGCACCTCAATAGTGATTGCTAACTTTAAAATCCTGCGATTATTGAAGTTATACTTTTTGTTGTAAAATTAACTGGATTAAACAAATTATTGTTAAGGAAGGTCTAATTTGGTTCACATTTTGGTGTACAGTATTCCAATCAATGAGGTTTAATTATTTTTGATTTGATAACATATTCTCTGAATGGTTTAAGACCGGTTATAATGTCATTTTAAATTTGATTTACCTATATATCAAGAACTAGCAGAACCCGTGGCTTCGCTCACGCATATTTATTCTATGGCTCACGATAAAAATTATCGTCTAACCTTGATATGAAGAATCTAGAGGACTGAATAGAAAATATTTATATTAAGGAATATGTCATGTAGAGATATGTTTGTTTTATGGCGGAATGTAGGATAAAATGTAGATACCACAGTAGGATGTAGGATACCACAGTAGATAGTGAAGGTTTTCTTTTCACCGTTATAACTCGAAAACGGCCGGACCGATTTTAACACCAAATGTGTCGATTTTAAGGTACTTCCTTGTAGATTTACCATTACGTCCCTGGATTGCCTAGTAGGGCATCAATTAAGTACAGTAAAGGGCTGAATGTTCGAAACAGTTATGGTGCTATCCATGGGCAGTATTTCAAACTCGATTCACTTAGTTTTTAACTTAAAATATGGACGGGTAGGAATAATTTAAGATCAACCACTGATTGCAGCATTTATTTTTCGTGAAAAGTCGGGACACTGTAGATGAAAAAGGAATTTGCCAAATCATTGTAACTGGCATGATTGTAATTAAAAACATGAAGGACGGCCTAAGGAAATAACTATAGCTCCCGCTGCCTAAAAATATGGTACCACATAATGAGCTTATGATTGAACGTATAAGGTACGAAACTAAACCAAATGTAACTTTTATATAGTACGAATAACCTAACAAAATCATTAAAACAACCACAAAACCATGATAAAAGGAATCAAATTATAAATCAGCTGTAACAACGAATCCGTTTGTGAAGCTAATATGCTTGATTGAATAAAATTGGAAATTTAAACAAAAGATCATCCATTACATGAACATGGGGCATTTTCAAAGCTTCAGCTCCACGAAAAACCTCTAAAAACCTCGAATTAAAAAAATCCGTTCTTTGTGAATGTCAACACTCTGTAAGGAACGTCCATGCAAATTTTCAAGGTTCTAGGTTAAGTAGTTTTGGCTGTACATAGGATAGGTCAGTGGTATTTGACAAAAATACAGTAGAAAAGATAGTATAAATATAACTTACAATCAGGGATTTGTATAATTTATTAATTTTTACATAAGTAGATCAAAGAATCATATCATTTCAGCACATTCTATTTGTGACTGAAAAACCACTGTTCTTTTCTCTTTCCATCTTACCGGGATTTAGTCTCAGCCACAAAAGGCAGTATGCTCTTCACGTTTAAAACTGCGTAACTCCCACTACCGAAATATAGATGGTACCACTTAACTAATTAATAGTGGATTTTATCTAAACTAAATGTAACTTTTATATAGTACATAATTATGTCCTTGAAACAAATCAACAAAAATCAATGAAGCCATGATCAAAGAAAAAAATTTATTATCATCTGTATCAACGTATACATTTCCGAAGCTAACTACCAGCTGATTGTTTTATGAACATTAAAAATGTAAACAAAAATCGTCCAACATACTTTTAAATGGGAAAATTTGAAAACTTCGGCCTCGCCAAAAACCCCTTTATACTACGAATTTTGTAAAATCCGTTCTTAGCGGATGCCTACGCCCTAAGAGGAACATCCATGCAAAGTTTCAAGGTTCTAGGTCAAGTAGTTTGGGCTGTACGATGTTTCCACTGAGTGGTATTTGACAAATATATAGTAGATAATTATGTCCTTGAAACAAATCAACAAAAATCAATGAAGCCATGATCAAAGAAAAAAATTTATTATCATCTGTATCAACGTATACATTTCCGAAGCTAACTACCAGCTGATTGTTTTATGAACATTAAAAATGTAAACAAAAATCGTCCAACATACTTTTAAATGGGAAAATTTGAAAACTTCGGCCTCGCCAAAAACCCCTTTATACTACGAATTTTGTAAAATCCGTTCTTAGCGGATGCCTACGCCCTAAGAGGAACATCCATGCAAAGTTTCAAGGTTCTAGGTCAAGTAGTTTGGGCTGTACGATGTTTCCACTGAGTGGTATTTGACAAATATATAGTAGATGACGAAATGGTGTGATGGACAAATTGTATCTTTAGAGTCATTGGATTCAAGGACACAGACACAGAGAACCCTCCCCGCTTCCTTCCCTTTCCTGGGATTCACGCCAGCCCGATGTCTCAATGGGCAGAGAAACAGGTTGGCGACACTGACGAATGTCTCCTCGGCGGTCGTAGTTCCATCAACGCTCGCCAGGGCGTCCTCTGTACGGGGGTGTTTTGAGAAGCACTTTTCAGAAACAACCCTCACAAATTACTCGATTTACGAGGTAACTATTTGTTTTTTTGAAGTCCTACCCAGCGGGAAATCATCTCGAATATCTAATAAAGGGTTTAAAACAAAAACAACGTTCGCATTTTATTTTAAATGTTATGGTTTATGTAGAATAAAATGACCAATTTTCACTAAGTTTAACCCTGAATACAATATGTCTAATAATAATTAAATACCCTAAAAAAGTTTTATCTCCTAGTTCATTTAATGAAAAACATGTTCTCGTTCACCGGAGGTCGCTAGGTGTTTTAATAATCTCAGAGTTTTAGTAATAAAGAGATGCGTTTTTCAGCCGCTTGGCAAAGGTTTAGAGCCCTCTTAATACTCCATTCTAATATAGTTGCCATTAATTTAAATTTTCAAAGTTTACATTTTGTTACAATTCAATGTTTTCAAGTAATACTAATATACCTACAAATATACGATTCATCTAATACAGTAACCTTAACTGAAGAGACGGGAAAATCAATGTGGAGTTACTTGTCCTGCTGAAAACTTTTTAAATATAAGTATTTTACAAAACAAAATAAACGGTATCAGGAAACTGACACATACTTTCTCCCTTCAAGTAATTCAAAACCATAAAACAAATATAGTGAAATAAAACAAATAAACAATTAATTGAAACAAAAATATATACAAAATTTTATCAAAATCGGTTAGTAAATAACAGAGATATCGGTTTTTAAATATTTGCCATAAGAATAACATTGGCCATCGTAGGTACTGCGTTTACCGCCGAACTCAAATATCAAATATCTCCGCAACCAGTTGATGTAAACTAATGATTCAAAATACTAGATTATTTAGTTTTTCAAGTCAAATTTAATGGTTGCAAGTATATTTACTTTAAAGGTCAAAGATTTTGTGAAATTTGAAAAATATTACTTTTTTAGCACTTAAACCCCCATAACTTCTGAACCTGAATTTTTACATACACGCGGGTGGTGTTATTTGGTTTGTCACCTAAAGCACTAAAAACCATAATTTTTTAACAAAATCGTTAAAAGCCGTTTTTGAGAAATTTAGATTTTTGTAATTTTGTATGGGTTTTTATGGGGTAAATACCCTAAAAACAAAAATCCAAAAAAATGATAAATACACCTGGAGATATCACGGCTTTATACCTACATGACAAATTTCATGAAAATCGGACCACTGGTGTCGTCTCTAGCTTTGTTTACGACCACACATACAGACAAACATACGACCACACACACAAAGAGAGAGAGAGAGAGAGAGAGAGAGAGAGAAAGCCCTGGTTTTTCTAGATTTAACCAGGGCTTTCGATAGCGTATCCCATGAAAAACTAAAAGTGACAAAGAATTAAATTGGTTTAGATCCTATCTAACTCTCAGACAACAATTTGTTGAGATAGAATATCATAAATCTGAATTTTCAAGTAAATATAATTACATTCAAAAGTTTAATTCACTGATGCAGACCGTTCGCCATGGTGTTCCGCAGGGCTCAGTCTTGGGGCCCCTCTTGTTTTTACTATACTTGAGGGGTTTGCCAGATTTGATGCCTGTGGGCGGCGCAGCTTGTTTGTATGCTGATGATACCAACATTACTGTGAATGGAAATTCAAAAGAAAATATTGAAGCATCATCATTTGTCAGTCTCTCTATTATAAAAGAATTTTTAGATACCAAAAACCTTCTTTTAAACGCTGAAAAATCTAACTTTGTATCATTTTCTACAAAACAATACAAGAACATATTAAATCCAGACATAATTTTAGAAGATTATAAATTGCACCAGGTAGAACATACAAAATTTCTTGGTCTTATCATTGATAAAAATTTAAGTTGGGAAAATCATGTTGATCATGTTGTCAGTAACATGTCTTCGGGCTTATTTGCTTTAAGGCAGATGTACAAAATTTGCAAATTAAACACATTGGTGACAATCTATTATTCCTTAGTTCATTCACATTTAGCTCATGGTATTAGTATATATGGAGCAACTACATCAAAAAACTTAAAAAGGATTCTATTGCAACAGAAAAGGGCAATAAGGATAATGTTCAATTTGAAAAGAAGAGATTCGGTCAAACATCTTCTTACTGATCTAGGAATATTTACTGTTTATGGACAATATATCTTAGAAACTATTATTTATGCCAAAACCAATACAAAAATTCAGGTAACAAACGTAACTAGCCAAACTATAATACTCGCTTTCAAACACAAATTGACAGACACAATCTGGAATTCCATAACAAGAAAACTAAATTTGCAGGAAATAAATTACTTTCCCATCTTCCAAAAACACTTAAAGCCGAAAATGATACAAAAAAGTTTAAAAATTGTCTGAAGGAGCTTTTGGTCAAACTTGCTCCTTATTCTCTTGAGTTTTGGGATATTGAATGAATAAATGCTCTGATTATTTTATAGTTTGCATAAAATATAGCATTGACTTTATTATATAAGACTTTATTGAGTTTATTATATAAGGTTGACATGTAAAAAAAGTAGCTGTAGATTTGACTCTATTCTTGTACAATTGTACTTGCATGAATAAAGGATATTTTGACTTTACTTGACTTGACTTGAGAGAGAGAGAGAGAGAGAGAGAGAGAGAGAGACAGACAGACACCACGCCGAAAAACCATTTTTTTGGATTCAGGGAGCACTAAAACTAATATATCCACTAACAACTCAAATTCTAAAATTTGGACGAAAACAATACTTTCTCCATATACTATGTATTATAGGGGGGAGAAAGTAAAAATAACTAAATATAAAATGAATTAACTGCATTAGGCCTAATGAAAATCTATGTTAAATTTTCTTTTTTCTCTTCAATGCCACGAGTACTGAAATAACTTGTTGTCTCCATAATTAAAACATGAATTTCCATTTACGAAAACAAACATATAAGTTAACTGGGCTTATGTAGGATGAAGGGTAGGATTAGTGAACGGATAATCTGACCTTACTGAGGTTTTTTCACATTTAACATAATACATATCATAACTTTCTAACATCGGAGGATGACGCTAGGTACCAGTTTAATTATTTCATTATTGATTTTTCTCATAGATATTTATGTATCTACTTACGAAATCACTGCTATAGGCAAACAACTTTGAAAAGAGCCTGCCCACAGTTGCATTTTTTTTACTGGCAATCTAAAACTGAAGGGAATTTTGTAAAACCGTAATGATCATTTGGGGCCTAAGAGGAAGCTGTAAATGCCAAATTTCAGGATTTAGTTCTTGCAGTTTTGGAAATAAGACCTAGAGATCGATTGGTAAAAGGCTCTTTGGTAAGTTGTCAGCCTGTAGGATTAATGCCGAAAACTGGGTTTTCGTTATTTCTCATTATTTGCTAGTTCCAATATGCAGGTAAATTTATTACAGTAATACTAGCTTACGTTGGTACACCTGTTACAGTATAACGCTCTCAAATATAAGATGGCGAATACGGGCTGGGCGCCCCGCCCACTCCCTCTCCTTGCTGCCCCCTCCACTCTTCTGCCAACTGTCACTGCGAGCAAATATCAATTCGGTCAAATGACACAAATTTTTAATTATTATTATTTAATTTAATAAAGTCGAACAAATGTCAAATCGACCAACTATTAATTCGACCAAGTGGATTCAGGCATTTATTTATTTATTTTGATTTAATTTTAAAAAGTGGGCAAGAGACACGGCGAGCAGCTATCAATTCGGTCAATCGTCAATTATTTAATACATAATATTTTTATAAAGTCGGACAACTGTCACAGCGAACAAGTATCAATTCGAACAAGTGGTTTCAGTATTTTATTTTATTATTAATATTAATATTTAAAAAGTTGGGGAAATGGCACAACGACCAATTATCAATTCGACCAAGTGGATTCAAGCTTTTATTTAATAATTTAATTTAATTTTTTAAAAGTGGGCAAGTGTCACGGCGGACAAATATCAATTCGGTCAATTGGTGGGCTCCCTCATAGCACTTATTAATAACCCAATTTATTAATAACCAGATATATTAAAAGCCACAATAAGATTTCGGTAAAGTATTTTTAAAATTTCTGTTTTAGTTTTAAAAAAGTAATAAAAAACATAGAAAAATAATTTAGAAAAAATACAAAAATAATATTAAAATAAAATTTTGCACCTTGATTCCCAAACAATAACGTAAAATGATATTAATTCAAACCTAATTCAAATTTTGTGTTTTTCTCCAGGTGTACCTGAAGGATGTGCATCCAAAGTTCCCAGCTGGCGGCAAGATGAGTCAATACCTGAACAACATGAAGATCGGAGAATACATCGATGTTCGAGGGCCGAGCGGACGACTTAAGTACCTCGGTGGAGGACGGTTCTCCCTCAAACTGCTGAGGAAGGACCCACCGAGGATAGTGACTGTCAGCAAGGTCGCCATGATTGCCGGTGAGAGACTAGGACAGAAGTAGTCTGTAGATTTGGTACTTCGGTGGGGAAGGTTGTCCCTCAAACTGCTGAGGAAGGACCCACTGAGGATAGTGACTGACAGAAAGGTCGCCATGATCGCCAGTGAGAGACTAGCAGAGAAGTAGTCTGTAGGTGTGGTACCTCGGTGGGGGAAGGTTGTCCCTCAAACTGCTGAGAAAGGACCCACCGAGGATAGTGACCGTCAGCAAGGTCGCCATGATTGCCGGTGAAAGTCTAGGACAGAAGAAGTCTGTAGGTGTGGTACCTCGGTGGGGGAAGGTTGTCCCTCAAACTGCTGAGGAAGGACCCACCGAGGATAGTGACTGTCAGCAAGGTCACCATGATTGCCGGGGAGAGACTAGGACAGAAGTAGTCTGTTGTTGTGGTACCTCGGTGGGGAAGGTTTTCCCTCAAACTGCTGAGGAAGGACCCACCGAGGATAGTGACTGTCAGCAAGGTCCCCATGATTGTCAGTGAGAGACTAGGACAGAAGTAGTCTGTAGGTGTGGCACCTCAGTGGGGGAAGGTTGTCCCTCAAACTGCTGAGAAAGGACCCACCGAGGATAGTGACCGTCAGCAAGGTCGCCATGATTGCCGGTGAAAGTCTAGGACAGAAGAAGTCTGTAGGTGTGGTACCTCGGTGGGGGAAGGTTGTCCCTCAAACTGCTGAGGAAGGACCCACCGAGGATAGTGACTGTCAGCAAGGTCACCATGATTGCCGGGGAGAGACTAGGACAGAAGTAGTCTGTTGTTGTGGTACCTCGGTGGGGAAGGTTTTCCCTCAAACTGCTGAGGAAGGACCCACCGAGGATAGTGACTGTCAGCAAGGTCCCCATGATTGTCAGTGAGAGACTAGGACAGAAGTAGTCTGTAGGTGTGGCACCTCAGTGGGGGAAGGTTGTCCCTCAAACTGCTGAGGAAGGACCCACTGAGGATAGTGACTGTCAGCAAGGTCGCCATGATTGCCAGTGAGAGACTAGGACAGAAGTAGTCTGTAGATGTGGTACCTCAGTGGGGGAAGGTTGTCCCTCAAACTGCTGAGGAAGGACCAACTGAGGATAGTGACTGTCAGCGAGGTCGCCATGATTGCCGGGGAGAGACTAGGACAGAAGTAGTCTGTAGATGTGGTACCTCGGTGGGGAAGGTTGTCCCTCAAACTGCTGAGGAAGGATCCACCGAGGATAGTGACCGTCAGCAAGGTTACCATGATTGCCGGTGAGAGACTAGGACAGAAGTAGTCTGTAGATGTGGTACCTCGGTGGGGAAGGTTGTCCCTCAAACTGCTGAGGAAGGACCCACCGAGGATAGCGACCGTCAGCAAGGTCGCCATGATTGCCGATGAGAGACTAGGACAGAATTAGATTGTAGGTGTGGTACCTCGGTGGGGGAAGGTTGTCCCTCAAACTGCTGAGGAAGGACCCACCGAGGATAGTGACCGTCAGCAAGGTTACCATGATTGCCGGTGAGAGACTAGGACAGAAGTAGTCTGTAGATGTGGTACCTCGGTGGGGAAGGTTGTCCCTCAAACTGCTGAGGAAGGACCCACCGAGGATATTGACCGTCAGCAAGGTCGCCATGATTGCCGATGAGAGACTAGGACAGAAGTAGTCTCTAGGTGTGGTACCTCGGTGGGGGAAGGTTGTACCTCAAACTGCTGAGGAAGGACCCACCGAGGATAGTGACTGTCAGCAAGGTCGCCATGATTGCCGGTGAGAGACTAGGACAGAAGTGGTCTGTAGATGTGGTACCTCGGAGGAGGGAGGTTGTCCCTCAAACTGCTGAGGAAGGACCCACCGAGGATAGTGACTGTCAGCAAGGTCGCCATGATTGCCGGTGAGAGACTAGGACAGAAGTGGTCTGTAGATGTGGTACCTCGGAGGAGGGAGGTTGTCCCTCAAACTGCTGAGGAAGGACCCACCGAGGATAGTGACTGTCAGCAAGGTCGCCATGATCGCCGGTGAGAGACTAGAACAGAAGTACAGTAGAACCTCGATCAACCGTCACTCTTTTAATCGTAACTCTCTGTTACCCGTCACTGCTACTGTTACCCGTCACTGCTACTGTTACCCGTCACTGCTACTGTTACCCGTCACTGCTACTGTTATCCGTCTCTGCTACTGTACTTTTAATGTATGGTAATAGACACCATAAAAACATTGAACATAAATAGTTTACAGCACAGCAGTTCTGTAAAAAATATGTATTATACACTTATACATGGTATAATTACCTACAAAATTTTATAAACCTACATTTACCGAATAGGTATACAATGAAATTTCTGTTATCCGTTTATTCTCTTAACCACCACACTCTCGGTCCCAAGGTTGACGGTTAACAGAGATTTCACTGTAGTCTGTAGATGTAGTATATTAGTTCTTCCTCAGTCAAGGTTCCTCAGTTGAGTTTGTTTTTAGTAAATATAGCTAAAACATGTTTACCCAATCAGAGCAGATGTAACTTTTCTCACTAAGGGCAAAAACAGTCTTTGCTTTGATTGGGTGTATTCGTCCTCTGTTCTGATTGGTGATACTTATGATTTCTTTGTTATATTGCGTTCTTGTTTTATTTTCAGCATTAGTATTTTTGACCACTTTTACAGCGTTTTATCAATGTTTTTTGGTCAGGTTCTCCTGTGTCTGTTACGTTCTAGGTGTTTTCCACCTGAAGACGGGATCAGATTCCAAATCCCAAAACTTGAAACTTGTTTTTACCAATCAGTGATGGAAAATGTCCGCAAAAGTTAAAAACAAAACAGTCTACTAGTGTTGCAGGCTGTTAAATCTTCTAATAAATACTAGTCATAATATTTGAACGTTCTTTTATTCAAAACATCATAGTACAACCGAAATGTAAACAATAAATAATAACTGTGACCAATATGTTAAATTAACTATCATATGACTTGAGAGATGGTATTTGAACTATGTATTATTCCTTCCCCATGAATTTACAATCTTTTAGGAATATGTATTAATCCTCCCCCACAAATTTACACGGTCTGATGTGATTGGTGTGACGTCTCCAGATATGTCCATCATCCATTTTTATTATACAGGGTGAGTCTTCTAAGCCGTCCACAACAGATTATAGGCAAACGACTTAACATACAAAGACGAAACAAAATATTTCCCCACTAAATCATACCTAAGGAACTACGTAAAAATATTTTTAAGCTTTTTAAAATACAGGGTGTTCCAAAAACCGGGGGTCATGGGTTCAAATCTCGGTAATTTTTAATATAAACATATGTCATATTATACATCATTTTAAAGCTCTAAGCGAGATAAACAATTTGGTGAAAACAGAACTCAATTATCTTTATTATTTTCAAAATGGCGGCAATTTTTGTGAAAAATATTGGTATTTACGGAATACCCTGTATCTCGAGAACTACTGAAGGTTTTTTCGTTCTGTTTGAAAATTCTTAATCCTTGCTAACTCAGCTTTAATTTGATATGCAACATGCCAACATTAAAAGAAAATAAATATTTTTTTAAAAAATTTCATTTTTTATAAATGTTGGTAGCACTGAAAATCAAAAATTTTAAAGGCAACATATGTTAAATAGTATATCATTTTAAAGGTCTTGCAAAAACCTACAATTTTTCAATTTATACTCCCCCTCTATCTTTGGTAGTTTTTCAGTAATAAACAAAAAACTCTGTTTGACCATATAACGCCCATGTTAAATGTGCAGTACTCAAAGCATTTAAATTTGCATCCTTTAATATTGAGAACAGCAAATTTAACATGGGCGTTATAGGGGAAAATAGAGTTTTTTGTTTATTACTGAAAAACTTCTAAAGATAGAAGGGAAGTATAAATTGAAAAATGTAGGTTTTTGCAAGACCTTTAAAATGATATACTATTTAACATATGTTGCCTTTTAAAATTTTTGATTTTCAGTGCTACCAACATTTATAAAACATTACATTTTTGTAAAAATATTTATTTTCTTTTAATGTTGGCATGTTGCATATCAAATTAAAGCTGAGTTAACAAGGATTAAGAATTTTCAAACAGAACAAAAAAACCTTCAGTAGTTCTCGAGATATAGGGTATTCCGTAAATACCAATATTTTTCACAAAAATGGCCGCCATTTTGAAAATAATAAAGATAATTGAGTTCTGTTTTTACCAAATTGTTTATCTCGCTTAGAGTTTTAAAATGATGTATAATATGACATATGTTTATATTTAAAATTTCCGAGATTCGAACCCATGACCCCTGGTTTTTGGAACACCCTGTATTTTAAAAAGGTTAAAACTATTTTTACGTTGTTCCTTAGGTATGATTTAGTGGGAAAATTTTTTTTTTTCGTCTTTGTATGTTAAGTCGTTTGCCTATAATCTGTCGTGGGCGGCTTTGAAGACTCACCCTGAATAGTACAATGCTCCCTCTTTATCTTCAATCCATCCAAATTTCCATTTTTCACCATGAGCCAAAAAAATTATGAACTTTTACTCTGTCCCCCTTTTTTAACTGCCAACCCTGAACTCTTGATGGTCCTTTATCGTTTTGTGTGTTATTCATTTTCTCTTTCATCTAGTCAAGTCTTGTACGTATTTTCTTTCTAAACATTAGTTCATAGGCAGACTGACAAGTAGAGTTTGATGCGTTCCGAAGAGACATTAGACAAAACCAGTCAGGAGAGAGCACGTCCTCACCCAAGCTCAGACTGTTATGTTGTAGGTTTTTTCCACCTGAAGACGGGATCAGATTCCAGATCCTGAAACGTCGTGGAACTTGTTTTTTACTAATCAGTGATGTCCGTAAAAATCCAAATCAAAATGTAACATTTGGATTAGCTAGTCTTAGCTCAGCTCTGATTGGGTGTGGACGTGCTCTCTCCTGACTGGTTGATTCTTGATTCTTGTAGCTAGGATTTTATTTCAGGGGGTGCTGAATCAGAAAGAAAGGCTTATAAGGATGTCAGAAGGTCATTTAAGGAGGTCTTTTTTGTCATAAGGAAGTCATTGTTGAGAATTTCGGGGGGTGCTGGAGCACCTTCAGCACCCCTCTGGCTACTCCCTTGTCTTGATACTTGTGACAATTTGTTTTTCTGTATATTTTGTGTTCTTCTTTTATTTTCAGCTTTTGTGTTTTTGTGACTGCTTTTACATTTCTCCGTTTATCAATGTTTTTTGGCCAGGTTTTGGTCAGGAGACTGTGTTACGTTCTAGTTTCTTTTCTACCTGGAGACGAAATCAGATTCCAGATCCCAAAACATCGTGTAACTTGGTTTTACCAATCACTGATTGCAAATATCTACAAAGATAAAAAAAAATCAATCTACTAATTTTGCAGGCGGGACGGGAATCACCCCGATGCTGCAGCTGGTTCGCCACATCACCAAGGACCCGCAGGACACGACCAAGATGGCGCTGCTCTTCGCCAACCAGACGGAGAAGGACATTCTGCTGCGTGACGAGTTGGAGGAGGTGGCGCAGAAACACGGTGCGCAGTTCAAACTGTGGTACACCGTCGACACGCCCACCGAAGGTACTTACAGGGTCGTCGAAAAGGTGTCTGTGATTTAAAAGCTTAATTAAGCAGTCCTTTTTTGAAGGGGGAGTTTGGTAGACTGGGTTGCTCCGCCCCACAGGAAATTCTGTAAGGTTACTTCTGCAATTATTTTGTCTTTTTGTACGGCTGCTAAAAAGGAAAAGGGTAGGGAAGCTTCCCCAGCAATATCCCTTAGGCCCTAAGCCTTTAGCAGATTAATACTGAGGAACCAAAAGGAAGGGAGAAGAATAGGTTGAGTCAAGCTTAGACTGGGTGGGAAAAGATATACCTTTATCCAATGGATGAAGGATTGGGCCTTGAGGGATAGGTGGCCCTCATATTGGACCTCATCTTGGTCTCCAGTATACCCCTGCTCAGCCTCCCCTGGTGGGGAACTGAAAGACAGTTACAACACTGCCTCCAATCGTGACAACTTCCATTACTGTACCCAGTGTCCTACACTAGCAGATGCCAGATAGGATCCCACTGGAAGAAAATAGGCCTTATAAATAGTAAAATATCCATAGATATG
The DNA here is from genome assembly GCA_035578135.1 of Flexamia atlantica. Taxonomy (NCBI): domain Eukaryota; kingdom Metazoa; phylum Arthropoda; class Insecta; order Hemiptera; family Cicadellidae; genus Flexamia; species Flexamia atlantica. The sequence goes on from JAQJVK010000020.1 coordinate 1,122,980, forward strand.
TTGAAACTCATAATTTTTGGTTATATACCTGATTTGTCTCTGTGTGAGCTCTCCCAATGGCACTGTCGTGCCAATTTAAGATGTCTGAGCAATAGTTAACCTCCTGACATGTTCGCAAAATTATTTCAGGAGTCACAATTTCAATAGCTGCAAAGATTCTTTGTGACAGGTAATGTAGATCGTGTATTCCTCAGAATAAACAATAATTTGAAGGTATATCCAACCCCATTAAAAAGTCAAATGGCGTTCATTGTGAAAAAAATCCTCAATCTATATCACCTATGAGAAAGAATCTTTGCAGCTATTGAAATTGAAGGTTGAATATCGTGTAGATAAATGTTGTGGCACTAGGGGAGCTAACTTAGAAACATATTAGGCAATTAACCAAAATTTACGAGTGTCTGCTTGTTTTTATGTATTTCTTGAATATTTTTAGAGCATTTTTTATCAAGCTTGGAAATCACAGACACCTTTTTCAATGACCCTATACTCTTCTGAGCTACGTTTACACTAGTGCGAAGCAACAAACTTCAGAAAAAGCCAAACAAAGCCGAAGCTTAGACTTCAGTTATGCTCTTTATTTTATTTGCTATATTAAAAAAGTAAATTTGTTTATCTTTTTCCAGTGGTAAGAATCATTTGTTGTCACAAAGTAGGACTTGAATATTTAAATACAAAATCAATTCAAGATTTATTATATTAACTTTTTTATGGGATTTTCAAACAATAAAAATCTGATTTGGTCAAAACTTAACTTTTGGTTACTGTTGGTGTATCTCTTAATATTAAAGAATAAATCAGATATGCTTAAACGAACTATCCAAGAGGATATTGAGGTATAAAATGAAAGCTACAGAAAAAATTAAACAACAAATCTTTTTGTCATTGAGATTAGTAAAGTTGCTTTGTCACTTGGAAAGAAAATTTACTGATCCCTATTTAAGGTTTAAGGTTATTTAAGGTTTAGAACTATACTATAGAAAATCTAAATAGAAGGCAAAATATAATCCTTCTACTGTTCTTGATAAACTGTCTACTCAATTGAAATCATTCCGTTACTAATAAAATACAGGATTAGCCTAATAAATACAGGACCTTCAGCCTCCAATTAATGTAGATATCCTACATGTTTTGGAATTTGCAGTTCCATCATTGGGAAATTATCACAAAATTGTCTTCATAAGTGCTTGACAAATGATTAAAAAATTTAAAAGATATAAAAATTTCACGTTTCACTTATCTTATATTAATTGGAAAAATGTTGCTGAAGACGCCTCAGTTGGTGTCTATTGCTATCCAGCACATGTTCCAATGAATGTTAGTTTAGTATAACATATATTTTTTATATCTTTAATTTTTTTAAATTATTTGACAAGCAACTATGAAGACAAGTTTGTGATCATTCTTCAATGATGAAACTGCAAGTTCCGAAATACGTAGGAAATCTACATAAATAAAGACTGGAGACCGAAGATATATAAAACTGTATTTTACTAGTAAATCCCAGTTCTGAAAACACACAACCATGAATAAATCATTCTGATGTCATTGGCCTAAGACTTGTCGGTGGATAACATCCTTGTTTGTCCGCCAGGCTGGAAGTACAGTACGGGATTTGTCAACGCAGAGATGATTCAGAACCACCTGTTCCCCCCGGCCCCCGACACCCTCGTACTGATGTGTGGCCCGCCCCCGATGGTCAACTTCGCTTGTATCCCCAACCTCGACAAGCTCGGCTATGACCCTAACCTGCGCTTTGCTTACTAAGCGAAGTTGTCGGAATGAAGTTGTATGTCTATCGTCACAAAAGCATCGGTTGCTGGGAAGATCGCTCTATGTTTTCTAAGTGTTGTGTTTCAAGTATCTGCGGCGGAAGTAGTTTCAGTTGAGTAATAATACTCAGTATCAAGTCATAAACTTGTGAAGTTGTCATGGCAAAGAGATCATTTGTTGGATCGCTCTATGTTCTTTAAGTGTTGTTTTAAGTGTCCATGGCAGAATTAGTTTCAGTTGAATGCTCATTATCAAGTCGTTTGTTGTCTGTACAGAGTGAGAAGTTTGTTTAGTTGATATATTTTTTTGTGCAATTACTCATCAAAGAAGGTAAGGATTGATATATTTTTGTAGTATTGTTTAAAAACTAAGCTTTTTTATGTTTGAGACAGTAAATTCTGTCTTCGAAATAACAAAAAGTGAGATTGAAGTTTATCAAATATTTTTAAGTTACGAATTTTTTCAAGTCATAATCCATACCAATATGCATTTCTTTTCATTTTTTACCTCAGGTATTTTCCAATTGTATAAGATTTTAATTAGATTTTTAAAAGAGGTAGTTATCAACTCTTTTTTTTGTTAAAATAAATTCATGTTCATATTTTTAAAGAGCAGATTTTTTTCAAAGCATTTAACGAGTGTAAACCTTTTTGAGATAGATGTGTGATAGGATTTGGTGCTACGTCCTGATGTGTTTCTTTTTTCTCACCCTCAATGAATTTTCCTTTGACCATTACAAAGTGTTTGACACAAATTTTGGCTATGGAGATTTATTTTGAAATGGATAGCTAGTTAAATTTCAGTAATTGTTTTGTAAAGAGAAGTGTTGTCTTTTTCGTAATGAAGTAGGCCTGGTCTAATTATTCTAGGTTTATTTGCATTCTAGGTTATGAATCTTTTTCATAGGTTTTTAGAAAAAAATTTCTAAATTAATTATAATAGATTTTTTATTCCTTTGTCACAACATTATGTCAATTATTACACTTTGATGATATTACAACATTTCATAACTGTTGATTGTCGTATGTTTGTTGATGAGTGTTTTGAGGGGTGAATACTTTAATTCTCTTCGTTGTTCTCATTTGAATTCTTGCCATTTATCGTATCTAACCAAATAAAATATTTGCAATCAATAATTCTTTGGATATTTTAAGTTGATTTTGTCCTTTTCCTTAGGAATTTTTTCCTAAAAATCTTGATAGTACATATAACAGACAAAATTAAAAAAAAACTATGTATTTTTAATTTTGTCTGTTGTAGGTTTTCACTTTTTACCTTATCCATACAAATAATTTAAACAACAAATTGGCAACCCTTTTTTATTTGCTTAACTCGTTTTAGCTAATTTTGAAACGAGGAAAGCGTTTGTCCAATACATTAAATTGAAAATTGATTAACCCTTAATTTCTTTTCTCGTAGCATCTTTTGGCCTTAACAAGATATGGACTAATAACAGGCTTTGTTTTTACAGTAAAAGCAAAGAAATTCAAAATTAACTGGAGAACTCAATGTCCATATTTGACTCTAATTTGGTTAGATGTTTTCCCAACAACAATTTTGGGAAAAGATTAGATCAATATCTTTTTCAACAAGGCCAAAAGTAGAAGTTGTTTTAAGTCTTGGTTTTTCTTGAAGAAGTTTGTGTTACTTAAATGAAGAATTTCTTCGCACCCTTTGTAAATACAAAGTAGACCAATCATTCAATCATGTTCTACGACTACCAAGTAGGGTTAGGGCTGGTAGGTTGTAGATATCTTAGAAACCCTTAGACGTATTTGTGATTATGCACTTCACAGACACCAGAAATCACCTAAGTAGCATCTGATAAATAATTGTTGTTATCGATAAATAGTTATTAGTAGAAAAGTGCTAAATGACTAGAAAGTTGTGCCTATAGATTTAAAATTTAGTCCCTTATATACAAACCACTTAAAATTTAAGTTCGAGACTCATTTTTATAATAGAAAAGTAAAATTTTAATTACACATAATAATTTTGTCAGAACTAATTTTGTTGAGTAAGATTAATGATCATGTGAAAATTGACCTCATTATGCTACGTAATTCAAAACAAAGGCCTTGCTTACACCAAATATTTTTCATTTTTTTGTTAAAAATTTTATACAATCTTTAGTGAATATATTTGGTAATAAAACTGCAGTAGGGTTTTATAAAAATTGTAAATCAACTTTTTTGTAGGCTATTCTCTAGGCATACCTACCTAGAAACATGTAGCCTATATGTCATAAGCAGGTGTAATACAGCCTAGATCAATTTTAAATGTATTGTTTTGTTTGGTTTACAAATTTGTTTTGTAGTAACTGATGTAGTATTTAGATTTGTATTATTGCATTTTCTTTACTTAGTATCATATGTTATTGGAGTTGGATATTCTAATCAGAAGGCCTTCAATAATAATCGTTTCAAATCGGCCAATGATTTCTGTCTTGGAGTTTGGTAATTATAATATAGCTGTGATCAATTTTTTTGTTTAATTTATTGAAGAGTTAGCATTTCAAAAGCTTTGTTGACCATTGATAGCATTGTGTTTTCTAACTAGATAAACCTAAGGTTTATACTTATTTGATATATTAGGAATTTTGCTTTGTTAAAGTGATGATTTCCTTTACTTTATCCACTTTTTATAAGAGCAATTTGTACTTTCAGTCTTGTTGAGTACGAAGTTTTTGTCCAAAAGCATAAAGTAAATGCTAAAAATTATTTAAATTTAATTAATATCTTTTATTGCCATACTAATTCATTAAATTAATAGCTGGAGCTTTAATAATGACAATTATGTCTTTAATAATGTGACACGTATAAGATACATAATAAAACTATTGGAGTCATTCAATGCACTCTTTAATTTCACAAAATGGCTGTGAATAAAAACAAGTAATGTGAGATTTTGATACTTAAAAGAGTTCGAGAATAATATAAAGTCTCCAAATGACCATTCCTTATAATTTTACAATAAACTTTGGTGACCATATTATGATGAGAATGTTTACTGGTGTGAAAAAATACAGGAAAACAATCTAAATTTTTCCCTGATACAGTTTTGAGTTGAGGGTTTCTTTTTCATGCTCATTCCTTATTGAAGCTACAAGTTAGTAATTTGTTCTTTGTAGTTTAGTCTGATTATCTGATCACCAAAGTATATTGCATGTCTTCCAATGTGCTTTTAAAAAACTAAATCAACCTAATATTTTTATACCATTTTTATCTGTACTACTGGAAATGTGATTTCTTCAAACTAATGTACTGTGTGGGATTTTATAGGTGTACTGATAATGTTCTAAATGTTCTATTAACCTACCTCCTTCTTAATAGGAACCACAATAAGTTTTTTCCTCCCACATAAAATAATGTTTTTTAAAAATCACTTAGTAAATAAAAAAAGATTAAAAAACTATTATAAATTATGTAGTTTAATTTAAAGTAATTTTAGGAAACCTTTTTTATTTGTTACTTTGATTACGTATACAAAATTACATGTTGAAAACTGTGCATTATTTAAAATTTTCATGGTTCTGTAGTGGAAATAACAAAAAACCCAAAATTTAAATCCAAAATTATGTTAAAATCTACATTTAAATTTTGCAAACTTGGCACTTGTTAACTCGGCAGTTCGGATATCTCGGAAATCATTACAGGGAAAATAACTCGTGTAAATTCTGTGACTGAAATAAAAAATTAGGAAAACCTTAAACTCACTGGCATATGAATTTAAGCTTGTAAATTACTAAAACAGCTGATCACGTGCCTCTATTATATGTAAAGTGAAACAGCTGTTTTAGTAATTTAGAAGCTCGCAGTTGCATGCTGTCGAGGATAAATGTAACTTTGGCTAAGTTGCTTAAGATTTCCTTGACATGTGATTTAATATTACTTTGAAATCCAGAGGTAATATAATTACAGTAAACTCTCACTAACACAAAACACCACGGGAATACAAATTTTCTTTAAGTTACGTATAGTTCGACTAAGGCATAGTTCGGATTATAATCTTGTTAATTTCAGCTTACGGAGGTAATTTGAGTTACAGAGGTAAAGAATGGGGAATTTGGACAGGATGTGACTTATTTACATTTTATGCCCTGTACGCCAGGTTTTCGACATTTTATGTCCTCGACTTGTTGAGATAAAGTCAAATTTTAATTTGAGATAGGTATCTGTGAACTGAATTTCAAGTTTTAGAGGTAATTTTTGTGTTGCTTCGATTTAGAGTCAAAGTATTACCTAACATTTTTTTGAGTTATACAAGGTTTTTTTATACAGACAGGATTTTCCGAGGGGAATAAAAAATAGTTTGAGTTAATGAGGTTCAAGATATCGTAATGAGAAACAAGATTTGAGTGTAATAATCTTGATTCAGACCTCAGGAAATTCAAATTTCTCTTACTTCTCAACCTCAGCCCTTGTTTCCTGAAAACCCAGAATTTCTCAAACTTCACTTCACTGTTGATCGTTATTACATTAATTTTGCTGGACTTTACTTTAATTGGTTTATTGTATAAAGCTTTGCTAGTAGTAGGTTAAGGAATAGTAACTGTAAAAGTTGTTTATTTAGTGTAATAAAATAAAATATTAAGTGTTGTTAAAGCTGTTTTACTTTCAAAACCCTTAAGAATTATGAAATATGGAAAGCCATGTTTTCTACTCAGAGAATCTGTTACAAGTTGTTGATTAAACTGTTTGATTACATTAACTAATCAATCAACAATTGAATACTTATTTCAAGAGAAAAATAAAAAATGGTTTGGTGTTGATTCGAGAAAAAAACATAAACATAAGTAGGTGGACTAATCTCTACTTATTGAACACGTTAGGGGCTTCTGTAATCAAGACCCTTCATACAAATTCTAAAGCGATTAAAAGTGTATGACTTGTTGGCATAAAGTTTTGCAGACACAAAAATTTACGATGATAGACTCAAGGCAAGAGACCTAGATGCCCTGAAAGTTTGGTACTGGTACTACCCCATAAGATTTAACTAATATAAATTTTAATTACATATTAGGATCAATTAATTAGTTCCCTTATTTTAATGTTTAATTGCTATTAGATGAAGTCCAAAAAAATCACCTGACATCATCAAATTGTGTTCTGTAAACGTTAAACAAAATTGAAAGGTATTTTTTGGGACAATAGTACTGCTTAGTTTCTATTATAACTAAGAATTAGGTCAGTTCATTAGTTATTAGGCATTTTATCACTTGTCTGAAAACTAATTTTCAGCTGAGGAATGTAGTGAATGAAGGCTTTTTATTGACTCATTTATTTGCAGACAGTTGATTCGCCAGTTATTAGTGGTTCCATTAGATGTTGATGTTATATAATGTCTTACAAGCATTCCATTGCTGGCTGTTTAATTTCTGGTGTTTCAGGCAATCTTGACTTCTTCCAAACACAGTTCGGTTGTGGTTGCGTTGCGGAGGTGATTTTTTTAAACGTTTCTACCACTGGATCGTGGATGAGCTGTTTCATAACTTTAGAATAGTTGAAGTCAAAGTGGTTGAATTGAGGGTTGGGCACCTCCCTTACTAGCTTCAAGTTGGGGAAAAGTTTGGACGTGAAAATTACATCCTGAAACCAAACATTGCGTTAGCAAAAAAAACAGTGACTGTTACAAAGAACTCCAAATCACAGGTGAGTAAGAAGCTGCTGGCGAAATCAGCGTTTTCTGGGTAGTAAATCGATCATAATGTTATGCCCGACCGGCCTTGAGCCGGGCTCAACGGTATTATTAGACAGACAAGATAACCGTGATAATTCTGTGGGTAGTGTCGTCACGGCATCCTCTCCTTTCTTGGGCTGAGGTCAGGGGTTTCCCCCACTATCCACTATTGGCAGGAGTTCTTTCTAGATTCGCGGATTATTATTCATCTCTACACCTCGGCTGAACGAGGATCTCCCGATGCTGTCGCTCGTGGTACTACTTTGTGTCGGTAAGCTGATAACCCAAGTTAACGTAGGAAAGCAGGGCCTTTAGACAATATTCAATTACTAACTCTCTCTCAGAGCAACATCCCATGTATTTCATGTATCCGTCTCTAAATGCGTGTTAGCAGTTGTGGAGAATAAACCCATGTTTAACCCACTTCTCCCTTGTATTCATTAAATCACCTCAGCATCTCTAAGGTAGGCCCTGGAGGCCACAACAATAATATCAGGTGCACATGAGGCTGTTTGTATACATATACATATGCGTGTGAGTGTGTATGTGTGTATTTATTTGTTCTAAATGTTTTAGAAGAATAATTGACGCCATTGAAACTCTATCATATCAACCAACATTAGACTAACAGCGACAGCCCTGCAACTTAATGTACTACAGTGTGAGAAGCCCAAAATATGATAGGTTTTGATTATGTAATACCTCAGCTACGAAGATAATCTAATTTAAAACTAAACCAAACTTTAACTTACTGTATATTATGCTGGAAGTATTAACAACTCACTTCAGGCACGCCTAACCAGTCGTTTCGACCGTAGTGAATGTACATCGGAACCCAGATAGTAGATATATTGTAAAGGGGAGGCGAATACAAACCACGATACTTTTTCAAATTTTCTTCTCTTCCGTAGTCGTATTGTTTGAAATCTGAAATTTTTAAAGTTTCTCAAAAGTTAAGTTTTCTTAAAAGGGTGTCCAGCTTCAATTATTTTCAAAATTGTGTATTGTGATCTACCAGTTTAAAATAAAAAATATACATATATATTGAGCATACTGTCTATACTGTTCCGTTTCCCTCTGAACAAAATTTTTTTATTTCAGTATTAACCATAATTTTAATACCACTTGAGTCACCAGCTTGAAACTTGGCATGTGGATGATGAAGTGGAGAACCAATTTTCTTCTTTGTATGATCTTGAAATGGCAGTTATTTTTGGAAAGTAGGCTCAATGAAAGTGAAAGTTATTTTTTGTAAATTGAAAATATTTGGTTTTTTGTATACTTTTTGAGATATTGAGCTGTGAAAGATATAAATGTACTCCATTTAGGAATAGGACAGAGTCAAAGCTTGAAACTCCTTACCAAAATAGGTCCTGTTATTCATCATTCATATGGCGAGTTTGGTCCAAGTTCCTCTAGCTATTTAAAATTTGTGATGAATTATATTTTCAAAAACACATCCAGCCAGACAGATAGAAAGTAGAGTGAAACATTTTGTATTATGGTCAATGACAGTTTTTCTTCATTTTGACCTTTAAAATTATCAGAAAAAGGTTCATGCAGTCAAACCTTGAGACTCTGTACATAAAAATATAATAAAAAAAATTATTTAAAAAGAATAAGTCAATTTTTGTACAAATTCCACTGGATATAACAATGAGGATTCACGATATAAGTGAAGTGATGATTTTTAATTTTATCATAAGCTCGTAAATTAAAGTTGGTTTATAAATTAGAATAAGAGACTGGATATGGGTCCTAAGCTTATAAATTAATTTGCATAGTTTTGAAATTTTTATTGTAAGAGTAAGATTTTCCTATGGACAACGTTTCATTTTTTTGTAGGTAATTTTATTGGCAACTTTGCCCCCCTCTTCTTGTAACTCACTGTGCTCATGTAGTTCATTGGTCATCTTCTAAAGGTCATCGGTTCAATCTTGACTGTGTTTAAAATATGACAAATTGAAAATTCAAAAGTTGACAAAAAAACCAAAACGCTCCAGCCAATGATATACCTTGCGAACTATACTCCTTGGTTTTCGTCAGTTTATGTGAGGGACAAGGCTCTTGCTGCCGACAGATAAGTGAAATGTCCCTCTCTGTTCAGCTTTACAGTTGTATTAATTCTACCTAAGAAAAGTGAGAAAAACAAAAGAAAGCACAAAAGCAAGTTTTTTATTTTTTTATCAAAAAGTAATCTGGAGATGACAAAATATGGGTTGGAATGCTCTTAGTACAAAGAAAAACAGTTTATATAATCAGTGATGGTAAAAGACTGTGGATCTCATAAATAACTTAGCTAAACCTGCAGGAACTAATATGATTAATTTTAAAATAAGGAACAAGTTGTTTACCATTATTGATTGTCTGACGGAAGTGCTCGAAACATTTGAAGGAACTTCCGGCTGGATAAAAATGAGTAATCCAGCTCATTGGCAACTGGAAAAGACAGACTTAATGTTTTTATGTTCTCAAATTTGAACTTACAAAAAAATTTCTTCTCAGTCGACTCTTGCTAGCTCAAATCTCAATACCTTGAAATTGATGGTGATATAAATTGAGTTCAATACCCTTGGAAAAATATTCAAGTAAAAAAATACTCAACATGTCGAAGTTTACCTCTATAACTCAAAGTTTTCTCAACAGAACTCTGTATTTTGATTTTGATTTTTGCAGACATTTGAAATCACTGATTAGTAAAAAACAAGTTTCATGACGTTTCAGGATCTGGAATCTGATCCTGTCTTTAGGTGGAAAAGAACCTAGAACATAACAAGATTAGTAACACACTCCCAGGATAACCTGGATAAAACAGATGGACAGATGGGATCAGATTCCAGATCCCGCCGTCGTGAAACTTGTTTTTTTACTAATCAGTGATGGCAAATGTCCGCAAAAATCAAAATCAAAATACAAAATCACTATCACCAACAATGAATTTCAAACAAAAAACTCAGTAACTCGAAACTCAGCACATATGTTGCAACGTGTCAGTGAATTATGCCCCTTCCTATGCCACTATTATTTACAACCTAACTGAAATTTTAATTTTCTTAACCTTACATCTCTGATTTAGCTTTAATAACATCTGTAGATAAAATACAATCAAGAATGACCTCCATAACTCCAGATATGCCTTAGTCGAACTTCATGTTTTCTCAAAGAAAAATCATAGTGCTCGATTACTTCAAGTAGCAAGAGCGCCAACTATATAACTGTGCTGCAGCCAATACTACAGTCGTGTCAAAATACCCTTTATCTTGGTATTAATCTAAAGCTTGGGATCTCAAATTATATGCCCCATGATAGTGCAGTTTTGTTTCAGTATATTTTCAGAGTTCACCACAGGACTGTACAAAAGTGACCCGTCATTGTTGTTTTTGTTAGTTGTTGTCATCATTGTCATTTTTTTTTATCCACGCTGGAAAGGAGATTAAAATAGCTCTTACCCGCACCGAAATGTGGGCCCTCTACGCCGCTCGCTCCAGTGAGCAAAGTGACGAGCAGGGGTCTCCAGCCTCTGTGACATCGACAGCACTGATGTCAAGGCCCCGCCTTGAGGCGGCTGTGGGAGGCGTACAGAGTTGTCTGTACGTCTCTTTGGGCATACCTGCTAAAAAACCCCCTTGCGTGCTGTCACCACATCATTGTGATCGACCCGAGCGTCTGCTCATTGCGACATCGCAATGTGTGGCCCCTGTCCCTTTCAGGACTCCTCAGCTACTGTCCCTTTCAAGATTCCTCAGTTGATGATCAACTGTTTGCTGTCCTCGGTTCTGGCGCACCGAGACACCTGTCTGTCCTCTTCTGGCGCAGGACGGACATGACGAAGTCAGCCACTGCGTTCTAGCTGTCGCTGCCCCGAAGCATCTTCCCCACGTTGTTGTCCGGGGTCAGATGACCGCCGACCGAGTCGGCGAGGGCAGACCCCTAATTTTTCCAAGGAATTATTACATATTTTTAGTAATTCCTTGAAAAATAATGTTTTTTATAAGCTCACTAAGACCTTTACTTCGGTCCAATTTTTATGATTGAGGTGTCAAATTAATGTAAATTTTGACAATATTTCTTAAGTGCTGTTTATTTTCCTTTAGGTGAAAAAAGCTTTTCCCCATTGGGCATGAATGTTACCCACAAATTTACATGGATTTCTTATGGAAGGGATATTTTTTAAATATTAAAAAATTAGTGCTTACCTTGTAAATGGTTGGATAAAATAGACATATTATATACTTTTCTTACAGGAAATTTAATTTTCTTTAATTTTCATATTTAATAGGGAGTACTAAAAGTTGATTGTTTTCAAGATATTTAGGAAAAACCAAAAAAATGGCACCTCCAGATCCCCCTCCCTCCCCTCGCTCAAGGGCTATGGACAGGGACTTTTGATATGATCACCTCCTAACTAGTCCAAACAAAGCTGCAATGTCAAAAATTGTGTTCCATGCAATTCCTTCTATACCTTTTTTTAGCATTTGTTGCCTGGACCATGTAACAAACTAGATTTTTACATATTTATTACCTTTTGTTGCCTTCGGCTCGAGTCCAAACACAGATGTCAGTGGGCTTGCGTCGCTGTCGCCTCCCGTGAGGAGAGTACCATGCCCGCGCACCCGTGCCTGCGGCCGGGAATCGGCCACATATGAATTATGTAAATAGCAAACTTTAACTTCAAAATGTGCATAGTGTATTTAGTGTTTATTTGAACTAGTGAATCATTAATCATTAATCTTTTTTTTCTTATTTCTTAATCATTCTTTTTGAGACAGGTACCTCATGGAGGACGTTACCCAGAATATGAGTGAAGGATGAGTGTGATGATCGTGATGATAGTGGCACGATCTTGTAGCCTTGTTACTGACTAAGGTTGGCACATTCCTTAGACATGACTGTTAATTAATAGCCCAACAACCAACAATGGCAGCTGGCTCCAGAAACAACCCTTCAGAAAGCTGCTAACTTTTCTCGGGATCAATTTGTGTTAGTGTCCCCTGTCGATGCTACACACTGTGGTGAAATGTCAAAGGGAAATGTAAACTACATCAAGGACTATAAGGTAACAAAAGGTAATAAATATGTTATTATAAAGTTCTTGATCCTGGGTAATTTAAAGTAATTTAGATTTTTACACTGATTACAATAATACCGGAATCTATTTTTGAAAATCATTATTCCTTTTCAAGATATAAAGGAATAGAGAAAGAAGATTCTATCCCAAAAGAAAGAAGATTCTTCCCTTACAATCCTTATGAGTGTTTCAAGATTTGAAAAATTTTTATAATTATTTTTCTTGTACCTGGGGTTGCTATCACAGCTGGTTATTCGTTTTCATCTTCAAACACTCGGTGATAAAATGTGTTCAATTTGAGCAACTGATCACTTAAATCAGAAAAGAAGAGGCAAGTTTTCATTCATTAAGTAACATAAAATTTGATGATATTAAAACTTATTTTAGATAAAATCTAATTTTAAAAATGAATGATCAGTTGCTCAAATTGAAGCCATTTTATCACTGAGTGTTTTAAGACACAATCAAACTATAAGTGCTTTGATAGGAACCGAAGATATAAGAAAAATAATCATAAACTATTTTCAAAGATTGACACAACTCGTATGTTTACAAACGTATCAATAAAATTTACTCTTGGAATCTGTGGAGCGCCTGATATGTGGTAGCCCGCAACAAGCTCCATAGCTAGTTTACATACTTCTTTTGTTAGCGACCACTCGCATAGTTCAATTTCAAACCACATTGACGCACTTGAGAGTGGTGCGATCTCGTAAAAGAAATAAAACATGATTGACTGAAACAAAAAAAGTAGTTAGTTGAGTCAATACCACATAAAATTAAAAATAAACTGTGGTTGTTGAAATAAAATAAAAAACGAATAGTTTATCTGAGAACCCAAAAAAATATAACGTTTCACAATTGAGAGGACCCTTAGGCTAGCTCATATAAAGGCTCCCTTAGCAGCCCAGTCTGTTAAAGCTGTCATCACACCAATACTTTTTCCTGTTCTTTTGAAACCTTAAAAGAATCTTTGACTCCCTCATTTCTGGTACTGTGCTCCAGTGACATACCCCATAAAGTGTTTAGAGGAGCAGACAATTTTGATACATATGGAAATTTTGTTTTAAATTAAAACTGTAAACTCAAATTTTTACATTCATGTAGAGGTAGTAAGTAGGTATAACATCATACATTGTGACTTCATAAATCCCAACAAATTTTGCCCTCTGATCAATTCCAAAAAATTTATATTACCGGTGACCGCAAATATTAGTACTAGCACAATGCCCTTTACACAACAAAAGATGTTAATTCAAATGAAATATTTATTGCTCCTTGAAATATTCAACAACAAAACTACCTAGTTATAAAATTACTATCAATTTAAATCCAAAGATAGAAATTTTTTATCTTGAATTAAGGAAAAACTTGGAGAGATGGTCTCTGGTATCCGTGTGGCACTGGATGAATCTTCTACAATATCTTCACTGAAAACTTCCGTCTGTACGCACTTACTGTTTGTTCGTCAGACATGTGTTTTGGCTGTCCCAGTTTTCAAGTGATGTAGTTGAAAATGGCGACCGTTGAAACACGTTTCCTACGAAAAGTGAATAAGTGCAGACGGAAGATTTCAGTGAAGCTTTTGTAGATTTAATTAAGGACCAATAGTCCTGAGGTTTTCTTGCAAAATTTGTTTACTTAGTTTCTCTCATAGTTTATTAAACTATTGGTCAATGCACATGATTGTAATGAGAAATAATGAGAGTTTTGTGAATCTCGAGATTAGTTTTTCTAAACGTAGAATTTAAAATACGTATTATGCCTAAATCTGTAAAGTATACGGGGTTCAATCAACTGCCAATTTTTTCCATCTTGAACCGCACCTTTGAAGAATTTCATAAAGTTAAAAGAGTTTAATACCTGAAATAAAACTTTTAGCTCTCTATCTTTCCCTTTGAGTTCCCTAGGATCAACAGGCGTTCCTGTACTAAATTGCATCGAGACGTAGATAAAATTTGGTCCGACAGGCTGCTCTAATTTTCCATATCTCAGGATTGTAGGTTTCTCCCTGTTATCAACAGACTCAAGTTGCAATAGAGCAGTTGTTAATGGTGAGAATCCGAAAGCACTCTCGAGACACCGCAAAACAGTGCAGCCTGAAAAACCACATCTCATCGGTCTACGTGTCATCGGCACACAGACCTCAACATCTTCATTTTGTAAATAACATCAGTTCATTTCAAATGTCTTGTGAACAATTTTTATAGGAAGAAAATTAATTTACCTTAAATATTCCTTGGAGTTCTAGGAATAAATTGACAACAAGACTTGGAACGTGCCTCATATGAATCACAGGGGCCAAGAGAGTCGCGGCCTTTATCTTTGGCAAGTAGTCGGGCCTGGTAGCTCCAAACACACCCCACACGTTCGTTCCCATGGACATCCCCGCGTACAGCAGCTGTTTTTCCTTTGTCTTACCCAGAATGTAGTCGATGCCCGCCGGTGTGTCATAGTAGCCTATCTCATGGAAGCTGGGAACATAGGAAAAATTGAGAGAATTATGTAAATAGTAAGAGAAGAGAGGAACAAATGCTTTTTTTTTCAATTTTAGGGTTAGAACGGGGGATAAAAATGTTGGAAAAGGCAAAGGGCGCTCTGGTGATGCTAGGTAACCAAAGGGTTATTTTTTTGTGTTGGGACAAAAGGAAAAATCACATCACTATCACTATAATGATTTTGATATCAATAATTGAAAAGATTACTGAGTTTATGAAGATAAGGATGGAGAATGGGATCCATACAAAGTTCCTCAGATTTGGGATTCAATATGTTTGGCGGTTAAAATATAATTTTTTTAAATTTACTGAATTCAAAATCAATACATTTGTTCCCATTTTCCCACTAAAGCCCAGTCTGAAGAACTAAAAATTCAACAGACGCAAAGCTGATATTGAAATGGCTTTTATCAAAAGTTATAATTCTTTCTATGTACAAAGCTTAAACTGGAAAAAACACCACCTAATTTCTTGCTGACAAATTATTTCTTTTTAAGAAACGGTCATCTGTCTGGTATTCTAAGAAAATATCTTATAACTTTATTCATTCGCTGTACAGTCAAGTCTCTTTATCTTGAATTTCTATGGGATTACATTTATCTTCAAGTGACACATAGTTTGGCTTTGGAATAGTTCAAGCTATAGAGGCAGGTCGTTCTTGATTAAATTCAATTTACAGAGTTGTTTGTTTTTCGTTTGTTGATGGTCACGGAAAGAAGAAGCGCCGGAAGACTGACCGTTAAAGAAAATAGCTCAAGTTGCAATTGGGAGAAAATTGCAAAAACATTGCTAATGAAGTGAGTGGCCACGACGGATAATTGTATATGATTTCCAACTGTGGGTAACCTGAAAGATCACATGGTCTGAACAAGCTATCATGCCAGTTCATCGGTAGATGGGGAATAAATGCTGTGGAAGCTGTTTCATTTTTTGTCAAACAAAACCCAAAAATGAATACAAAACAAAAAAACTCAACCATCACAACAACCAAAAATCTTCACAAAAGTGCACTGGTAAAATATATTTTTTGTTTTTACCTGAAATCCCAAAATTGTTGATCACTATCAGGATTAAGTGAAACATGTTTTCTGGAATAACAATTCCCCCTGTAATTAGCCATCCAAACATCAAATCCTGCATCTGCTAGAACATATGCTGTAAAGTAAAAGGAGCACACTTTTTACGCTCTGTTTTTTGTAAATAACCCATTAATAATAATAATAATGATGATTATTAGTACAAATTTGTGACACTATTCATGTTAACTGTATGCAACAACGAATAAAAACATTTTGAATTGAATTGAATATATAGCTGCAGGGCCGCGACAAGGGCCATGCGAAACATGCGGCCGCATGGGGCGCCGACTGGGAGAGGGCGCCAACGGAGCCGGCGCGGGATTGAGTCCGCAGCGGCGCCCGAGGAGTCTTTAAAGTGCTGAACATGTACTTTGGCGAATTTTGTTGACACCCGGGTAGTATTTCACAATTTTGTTTCACGCGCAAAATATTCGTCTTGGAGGCGTTTTTCCGGCGCCCGTGGAGCATTTTCAATTTGTTACAGAGCTAAATTAATTAATGTTTTGTAGCGTTTGCCGACTTCAGGGAGTCTATCAAAATTGTTCAACTTGCCAAATTTTAATTTATGTGGCGTTCTCCAGCTACCGGGGCTCGTTGAGCATTTTTATATGGTTCAAAGTGTAAATCATGTAATTTGGCGAGTTTGGTTGGCTCCCGGGGGAGCATTTACAAATCGTTCAATGCGCTATGATCGAGTTGTCGCCATTTTGGAGGTGTTAGCCAGCCCTGGCGCCTGGAGCCCTTTTCAAATTAATCAAGGTGCGAAATTTGAGTTTAGGAGGCGTTTGCCGGTGCCGGTGGAGACGTTTCAAACTATTCAAAGAGCAAAATGCTTTTTTTGTTGGAGCATACTAGCACCTGTGGCGTCTTTTAAAAGTGTTTAAAACTCGCAAACATTTTAATTTGGTGGCCATTTACCCACGCCCGTGGAGTAATCATTATTTTCAAATAACTCAAAATGTAAATTTTTGGGTATGTGAATTGTAGGTGCAGTAATGAATAAAATGAATGTAAATTTGAAAAGAATAGGTGAAGTAAATAAATGAGTTCCGTTTTCACCACAGTTTCATTTTAGCAATACCTTTAAAACTAAATTTACAATTTGGTTTGCAAAATAAATTTCAAGATTCAAAACCAAGACCTGGGGAACTGAAAACTTCTAGAGACTCAAACTCAACCCTCGTCCTCAGGGGTTTTTTGCAAGTGGTTTAAATGGGCCGAGTAACGAACAACTGTGACATTTTTAGCCGTTTAGTATATTCCTTCTTAGATTGGTCTAATTTGAATGGGCTCTAATGTTATTTTTTTAAGTTGAAGCAAGAATCGCCCGATTAGCGGAGTGCCTGTTCTTACTTAGATAATTTAATTTGTCTTAATATATCCAGAATACAAAACCGTATCCATTAATAAAAAACCTTTAAATATCTGATGAATAAAATTCAACGCAGTGAAACTTTAAAATATTCTTTTTAACTTTGCAAATGATAGCTTTAACCAACCTGAGGGTAACTGATACATAAATCTAGTGAAAGGGCGCCAATGTAGACTCTCGCATGTCCTAGAAAAATCCCTCGTCGCGGCCCTGTATAGCTGAAAAGTATGCTGCAAAGAAATGAGGTCTACAAAAATTATTGATTTCTTTGTAGCAAAACTAATAATGATTACGAACAAATGATTACCTGTCCCAAACATTACTTCACTCACAACGTTCATGTTCAGTCACACTAACCAGTCTGTAGTAAAGGCAACTCCACTGTATCTTGACAATCAACAATCGCTACTTTTGTTCCGGTTACTAACCACTACCACCATAAAAATCTGTCGACGGATATCCATTGATTAGCTGCTGGTAAATCCACCACTGACACTGGTAGGTAAATTACTCACCAGTGGGAGTGGCTAAACAGGGCAAAATATCTAGAACATCTTTAAACAAGATGCAGTAGAGCTAAACATTAGAAAGCGGTGCTCAAAATTCTCCCAAATGATATCATATCCGCATCTCCATTTTGATTGGCTGAAAAAAACTATGTCTCAATCTCTGAAACATGTGATGTAATTTGGGAGATTCGCGCAAGATAATTACGGTATTGTATAATACTTCCAGTTTCCATAACTTCACCATGCCATAAAATATTCTTTCTTGTACCAAACATTTACTTCTCCAGAACAATACTTTACCTGTCCCAATCATTTACTTTTCCAAAATAATAATTTACCTGTCCAAACATTTACTTCTCCCAAAAAATATTTTACCTGTCCCAAACATTTACTTATCCCAAAAAATACTTTATCTGTCCAAATATTTACCCCTCCCAAACAATACTTTACCTGCCCCAAACTGCCCCAAACATTTACTCTTCCCAAACAATACTTTACCTGTCCCAAACATTTTCTTCTCCCAAATAATACTTTAGCTGTCCAAACATTTACTTCTCCTTAACATTACTTTACCTGGCCCAATTATTTACTTCTCCCAAACAATACTCTCTGTCCAGACATTTACTTCTCCCCAACAATACTTTACCAGTCCCAAACATTTACTTCTCCCAAACAAACCTTTCCCAGCTGCATTTAGCAGCGAAATAAATTGTGAAACCTTGAGGTCGGATATAAAAAATACTAAACTATGAAATATCTGATCTTTATAGGCTGAAAAGTAAATTAAAGTAAGTATAAGTATGAAGTCAAATAATCCCTAATTGGTCGTGAGACAATTTCCAATAGCTATTTTAATATTATCATGGGGACAGTTGCTACAAGACTAATAATTGTGTGATGTAATTTTTTAATAAATTAAATATTACCTTTTTGTTTCGTTAGTCTAATTAACTGCAGATCTTGTAAATTATGAAAACTTATCAATAGAGTAGATATATTTAGCTTAATTACCAAAACTATCAGGCACCATGATCCAAACAGCGCTTGATTCAATAAGTCCATGCTGAAGTAGCACGACAGGCCTCGTTGCGTTGGGATCAGCCCCTTTGCCATGAGGGATGCGATGGTATGTGAGGATGTATCCGTCGGATGTTGTGATCGTGTGCTCCTCTATCGGGTAGCCTTGTTTCTTCACGTGATCCACCTGGTGACAATGTTTTTTGTACAGTCAAAAGTCAAACATCTTTATTCATGGTCATACACGTTGATGGCAGTGCAGTGAATAGTGTCAGTGTGTGGATATAAACCAAATTAACTGAAAACAAAAGAATGAAATTAATCCATACCAACATTTTTGTTCCTGTGGGAGTCTGAAAACTCTTCAGGACTGTTAATTAATAGCCCAACAGCCAATGGTAAGTAAGGGACCTACATTTTAACGTGGTATCCGAACCACACTATCGCCTCGGTTTACAATTTACCATAAAAGGTATAAATTTACCTGAGTCTGCCAAAGTGATCCTATAGATTCCTAAAAGGATTACGCGTTTCGAGGATCAGTAGGTCCTCATCTTCAGATCGTAGTACAAGAACAGTTCACTCGCGAAAGGTCATCAAATCAATTAAAAACATTGAAACATAGAGAATTTTACTTTTACACATTACAAATTAAAATTCATAGCTTAATACATATATTTGTTACCCATTTAAATTATATATCAAAATACAGAGAAAAATATAACCTTTCAAATGATATAAATTTTATTACAGTTACAACAAACAACAATTTTAGGATTCCACATAAAACGGACATAAAAAATTAAGAAAAAAAAATTGTGACGGTAGTCATGTACATAGCTCATATCAAATATATCTCTCATATTTTACACTAAACATGATAAAAACATTACTTAATAAAGTAATAACAAATCTTATAACTAACTCAGACTTAAAACACTTGTAAATATAAGTAAAATCACACTTTATTGGACGCCGACACAAACGTAAACAAAGTCAGCCAAACCAGACAACGCCAGTCAGCGCTTTTGTGCAGACAACAAAGCGTCGTCAGCGGGTCTTCATCGGCAGACATTTGGATTCATTTTTCTGCTGCTAAATAGATCAAATCAAAATCAAATCAAAAATTATTTATTTCGCTTTAAAGTTTACAATAATTTACAGAGTTATTACATACATTTTAGATGCATTGCATCTTAGCCTAATCTTAAATTAACTCTTATGTTGTTAGCGAAATTAATCCCCACATAGAAAACCCGTGCGTGGGGATGAGTCATCATTTACCATAAAAAATGCTTTAATTAATTAATATTGTATATGTTTATTGCGAATTGGAAAGATACAAATTAATAATTTAAATTGACTGAAATTGACTGAAGGAGACAGGTGGATGTTCAGGTTAAACAAAGACAAACAATTTTATGGAATGAATGAATGTGGCAGAAAGGTAAAAAAAGAGATAAAAATGAAAAAAGTACAACGTTGACAGACGGACGGACGGACCAAATTCCTCACCGTTGTAATTCACAACAGTGAGACAGCAACAAATACACACACACACACACACACACACACACACACACACACTCACACACACACACACACACACACACACACACACATACACACACACAAACACACGCTCAATCGAACTCGTCCATACACACACCTCGCACGCACACATACACACGCTCATACGCACGCACAAATGCACACCAATTGCTCTCGCATACCCACACACGTTCCTCGATTTTCATATCAGCTGCATTGTCATTGTCTATAAGTTGATACAAACAGTCTTTCTACACCTTCTCTTCCAGTAATAGTAAGCCATTGCAATATGTGTTTTTTGTAAAGCATGACTGAGTCTTGATTATTCCGTAAATGTCGAGGAAGATTGTTGTATAAGTGATGGGCCAAGTAATAGCAGTTTGTTGTTGAAAATGTCCTCGTTAGTCTTGGTATGCGTATTCCTTGCCCAAGTGCTGTTCGTGTTCTATAGTCATGAGTCACGCGTTCAAAAATGTCATCAGAGTGTTTATGAATGTACATAGTTAAAGTCCTGGTGAAAAGTTGTCTGATATTAAGTACATTCATTTCATTAAACAGATCATCCGTAGGGTAGCGACGACGCTTGCCCAGGGCTGCTTTAATTATGGCCTTCTGTGTAACCATTAATGGTTGCAGAATGCTGTAATATGCACAGCCCCAGGCAATTATTCCCCCCTCCAAGACAGACTGGACGTACCCAAAATATGCGATTCTAATTTCTCTGAAGTCTAGAACTTGGCGTAATTGATAAAAAGCAAAAATGAATTTTCTCAGTTTTTTATTTAAATAAGCAATATGATCTGTCCACGAAAGTTTAGAATCAAATATCACTCCCAAATATTTGTATTTTTGGACCCTTTCTATCGCGGGGCAATTGCATGCGTCATAAGGAAACATTCCACATGAATGAATTTTCAGATCGTTGTTAAGTGCGTCCCCAGATGATCTTAAAGAAATTGGCATAAATTTAGTTTTTCCTACGTTAAGGGTGAGAACATTTTGATCAAACCATTTTTTAATTCTAGATATATCTCTTTCAGCATCCGCAAAAACTGAATTCCAATCTTTCCCTTTGAACATTACCAATGTGTCATCCGCAAAGAGATAGAATTTGCCCTTTATGTCTAATTTAACAAGATTGTTTATGTATATTAAAAATAACAAAGGCCCCAGCGTACTACCTTGAACCACCCCGTAATCTACACGTTCTAAATTACCACTGACACCGTTAATTGTGACAAACTGTTTCCTATCTTGAAAGTAAGATTCAAACCACTGCAAAGCCGATTCTTTAATGCCAATGAATTCCAATTTTTTGAGAAGGATTGCTCTGTCTACCGAGTCAAATGCTTTTGCTAAATCAAAAAATACTAGCATTACACGATTACCTTCATTAATTGCTGTATTAATATCTTTATTCACCTCAAACAATGCGTCATTTATATTTGTTGACTTTCTAAAGCCAAATTGCCGAGAAGTTAAAATTCTATGTTCGTTCAAATATTCATTTAATTGGTCTTTGACTATTTTTTCAAGGATCTTGGTAAACACACTCAACAACGATATCGGCCTAAAATTGGAGGAATTTGTGACGTCTCCCGTCTTGTAGAGGGGAGCAACCTTAGCAATTTTAAATGCATCGGGGAACTCACCGCTACGGATGCTCATATTAATTATGTGTAAGAGTGGACGTCTTAAAGTCTCCCAGTTTTCTTTCAGTAAAGCAGCTGATACACAATCATACCCCGGAGCTGAGCCCCCTCGTAGATTAGTCACATAGTGAAACAGTTCTTGTTCAGTCACAGTGCGCAGAGTGAGGACGGAATTGATAGCGTAGTCAGCATCGTCAACAACAGGTGGCCCGCCCGAATCTATCGCTGCTGCTAACTCTGGTCCAACATGGGAAAAATAATTATTAAATTTGTCGGCCACCTGCTGTCTCATGTCGATGTCAGAATCGGTGTTAGGTCTGTTTGCAGTAAATAGTGTGAGAGGAAAAATGTCTTTTTTTACACCCCTACCCGCCAGTTCATTAAGAACACTCCAAAACTTTTTGGGATTATTTTTTGATTCTAAGACTTTACTCTTATAGTACTGATTTTTGGCTAATTTTATTTCTAGTTTTAATTCATTTTTCATTGCATGAAAAAGATTCTTTAAATCTGTATTAAAAGGTTGTTTTTTAATGGTTTTGCTTAATTTATCTCTTTCTCTTATTTTACGTATTAGATCATGAGATATCCAGGGCTTTAATTTCTTAAATCTTGTATTAGAATTGTTGGACTGTTTAGTTGATTTAGCTACACATTCCTGAATTTTTTCGAACATGTTTTTTGAACATTCATTGACGTTTTGAATATTTAAGGTTACTGCCCAGTCAATATCTTTAATATAAGCACTGAGCAATTTTGTATCTATGTAGGAGTTCGTGTTTTGAAAGGTTCGTCGTGACATTAGTGCATAGTCAATTTGTAAACATATACTGTAGTGGTCTGTAATCTCCGTCCCCACCACCGCAGTTCGTAACGTGTTGAAGTCATAGTGTTTAATAAAAATGTGGTCAAAAAAGATGGCTTTTTCGAGACTTTTGGATACTACAATCAATGCCAGATGATCAAGGAAAAGTTCCGTAGCAACGATTAGCAAATATACGTCGAATATACGTTGCCATGGAATTTAATTTTGCGGTCCGACCTATACTCGGGCTTCGTACATGGCGACATACGCCATGCCCCGAGCTATACTCGGGCTTAGGGTTCAAAGTGTTAACAAAAAGAACTAGCCACGTGTGCACACTTGTTCGGGTGACGGTCATGACTGCGTAGCGGAGGTTTGTCTTGAGGTGAACTTTTTATCTAACAGCTGTTCTTGGTTCTCTATGAGCGTATAAAATAATGCGTTAGACTGGAAAACAAGCTTATCATTCAATAATGTGTTAGGCTGGGTTTTAGTTATTTTATATATTTCATATTCCTCTAATGCATTCATATAACTGCCTTAGTAACAATAATGTAAAGGTGTCATATTTGTTTCAAAGTCAGTATAGCTGTGATTTTTGTTAACTAAATGAGCAGCAAAATTGGATCTTAAATGGTTATTAGCTTTTGGTAAATGTTCCTTAAACCGTCTTTGGAAACTTCTGCCTGTCTGACCAATGTAGAATTTATTGCAATCATCACATTAAGTTTTGTAGATTCCGGTTTTATGTGCAGTATTATTTTCATTGCTATATTTATCGCTTTTGAGTAACTTTTGCAGTTTATTTGAAGTTTTAAAGGCAAAGGCAATACTGATTTTCTTTTTACCTAACTCATTTTCCAGTATTTTTGGGAGTCTAGTACCATATTCGGACGTTACGATAGTGATTCGGAGACAAGACAACAAAATTACAATTTACGCACAGGTCTAACTATTAGGATGGTCCTATGAATGTAGTATTCAATAATGCAGACGTTAATCTCCACCAGGGAACACCGCGTCCACAAGTCACCGCTCATAACTATCCACAATTCTTGACCTCGAAGTTACTGGATTACTTATTCCATCATGAGTGGAAGTGATCAGTTTAGTTTGTGTTACACAGGAGGAAATGTTTTTGTATATTGCTGTTCATGGATGAAGTAAAGTTGCAACGATTATATTCAACTGGTAAGCCACTCCTGAAACATTCAGAACTCTTGTGAAACTCGTCGCTGACAACCGTTTTAGTACAATCGTTGCATAAATTAGGCAGCTATTTTTAATAAAAAAATTGTATTATTTTATTTTATTATTTTATTTATTTTAGTTATTTTCATGCCCCAACACAGTATATACAGTTTTTTTTATATTTTGAAACAATCTGGTTCATGTTATAACATATGGTTGGTATATCACCGTCCACCTAGCTCTGAAATTTTATCAAATGACAAGTGTTTACGTTTCTGAATTAGAAGCAAAAGAGTAAAGAAACATGAATATACTTTTTTTAATGTTTATATTTTTACAATGTTTTTTAAAGGTGATCTTATAGCAAACTTTTCTTTCTTTAAGCACAAAATCTATTTTTAGCGAATTTCCTTCAGAAATAAGCTATTACCGTCGTTTTAACAGAACAGAATGGACAAAAAATATCCGTTCAGGGTAACCTCAGCAATCATATTAATATTTATATTAATTGACAGCTTTTTATGTGTACTTTCTGGATATGAAGTGAGTTTATTGTGAAAACGCATTTTTACCTGCAAAAATCACGATTTGTTTCAAAATTTAACATGGGCTTATATGGGAAATAGAATTTTCATTTTTTGAGTTTTGTTAGCACGATAACTCTCGTAAATATCCTCCGATCGTAACAAAATTTGGTACAGACATGTAAAACTGGATTCTCTTGGACGAGTTCGTAAACCAGCCAGATCTACATATCCAAAGTGGGGTAAAGGCCCCATTTTACCCCCCAAAAATGGGTTTTTGGAGTTTTTAAAATTGAAAAATTATATCTATCCAATAATTGTTTGCACCATTGGATTTAACTCGAAAAAACAAACAATTTGGTACTTTAAATCATTTCTCTAAGTCCATTGGTCTCCGAGATATTGCCACCCAATTTCGTATTTACTGTCTACTGAGGTTTTCTAGGAATCACTTTGAGTGATTTCTCAGTTTATCTATGTATTTAATATAATTTTGGTTTTTTAAACAATTATATGTTTATATAATTTTAAAATAAACATTCTTGCCTACTTCATTACATATATGAAATATTTGTGTTCTTTCATCTAAGTCATTTACCAATGTTTTTTTTTTACATAGATTTTGTAAAACAAGCTAAAATATATTATTTTAATATATAAATATATCGCTTGTTTATTTTTCTTTTTTCGTAATAATGGATTAATTACTGGATATTTTGCAATCGGAAATTCGCTGAGTACGAAGGTTTGCTGTGACGGGGGTATTTTTTGTTGACATGGTTGTTGGTTCATAGACAGTTAAAAGAGATTAAGATGAGATGGGTAGGTTTAAAAACAACTGTGCAATATTCAATCATAAAATATGAAAATATCAATATTTTTCAATTTTTAGGGTCTGATGATGGAATGAATGAATGAATGAATACAAAATTGTTATAAAATTAAGGCTTTACATATTTGACACATTGGAACACTATTAACTCTACCAACATAATACTTAGAAGTAATACAGATTTAAATAGTATAACGGAATTAAATTTTACTAACAGGATAGAAGTTGCATGGTAAAACCGTAGTCTAACATATTTCATCAAATTAATTGATAATACAAAAAAAATAGTAATTAGACAAAATTACCCTAGATAAGTCAGTCTCTGAGCTTTAACTTTCATCACTGACTGACACAACTTTCACACTAGAGGCAATGTCATGGACTTATTTATCTGGGATCACCGTTACATGAAAAACTTAGGGACAGTCTATAAAAATACCTAAAACAGAAACTTTAACCCAGAAGAAAACCCACTTCGGGTGGAGGACTTTATTTCAAATAAACAATATTTCAAGTACGTTGTGCACCATTTCTTACCATTAAGGAGGCTTGACATGGTACGATTTAATCTCGCACCAAGTTAAGAGTCCTCCCTACCCACGGCAGTTTTCGTTTTTCTGCAAAACTAGTGGCGGCGACTTTTGGAACTTCTGCTCCATAAGAGTCCATGCTAAATCACTGCACATTTTGCTATGTAAGGTTTTGCGCAGACCCATTTAGCTCCCATATTTTTTACATATCCATACTAAGGGATATTATTCAAATAAATAATACTCTAAACTACTGGAATTGCTTTTTTATTTTTTGAAAAAGGTCATAGAACACGTTATACCTATTAATGTCCAAAGTTGACTATTTTAAATTGATTTTAAAAAAACTATTTAAGTTATCAAAATTCCAAAAAGCAATTCTAGTAGTTTGGACATTCCCCATTACAACTATATTGAATTTAAAATTTTCCCTTACCTCATGGGGCGTCTATATGGGTCCGTGTGAGCGCTGTTTTTGAACATTTTGGCTGGTTAGGGAGGACTCTTAACTCGGACGATACGCATACATCACTCGGACCGTACCAACAATACATCCAAATAGCTCTTATGGAAAGAACTGGGCCCGAGCTAGTCGGATGGAGCTATTTTCTCGGATACGAATGTTAATTTAAAGTTCATTTGACTCTGAATATGCCTACCAATTCAATCTGAGCATCTTACTTTGCCCACAACACTCCATTTAAACTCGACACAAGTATAACTTTAATCTACTCTAAATAGTAGAGCCACAAAAGCGTCGCGGGTGACGTAGTAGCCATGGGGGGAGCTGGTTATTAAAAACTTAAAAAATAAAATAATAACTAGATCAAAAAATAAATGCTGATTTAAAAAAGTAAATTACCACATGGATGGGGGCTTCAGGAATAATGAATCCAAGAAGTAAAGCAGCAAAGGCATTGGCAGGAACTACTGGATTACCACGTTGCTGGCGATCAGAAAATGGGTTACTTAAAAGTTGCTGACCCCCAGAAGGGAAGGGATCTCCAAGAAGCCCTGGCAATGCCATGTTATTATTTTGGCTACTTTTGGTTGTCCAAATCAATAACAATACACCGCATTAAACCTAATGAGGAAATTCATTTGTATAACATGGATCTTTTATTTAAATTGATTTTTAATGTAGTGAATCTAATTAATGATGATCATTAACTTTTAATGAGCTCATTTAATTGTGAATTGTCGAAATTGAAGTCATGTGTTAAAGTGTGAAAAATATTTTTTTATCATACTGTCCGGAAAACAGCCTTTTTTAGTTCTCTAAATCCTACGCAAAATGATCGTTTTTGGATCACTTCGAACAGGAGTACTGAAAAAACATACGGTAAATTTTGCCGTACTCTAATGTCAAAATTTGTTTATGTTACGTTTAAAAGGTTGAACGATTTCTTAACTTGTGTTTGTAAACAACTAACAGATGTGTAAATGACGATGACTATTTTGGATAACCTCAAAATTACGTAGTCTAATTTTTAACGATCAAATTGTTATTTATACATAATGATGAAAATAGTTGTTCATCACACGGAGCAAAAGTGTCTCCTTGGTACTCGATCGCATTTCCAAGCTCAGCTGCACCTCGCCTGGAAATTACGATCTCGTACCAAAAAGAGCCACTTTCGCTCCTACTCTCGGGTCAAAAAGTATAGATACTCGAGTTTGAGCTTTTATAGGAACGTAACTAGTAGACTTAGAAAAATAAAAGTAACATCTAAATTTTACTAATTTAATTCTACATTTATGTGTCTTAGTTTCAAATTTTTTATGCAATTTCAACTTAGCCTTTCAGCGGGTTGAATGAAAAAAGTACACGTTTTTCGGCACTTTTCAAACAACGGCCGACTTTTAAATTTTATAACATGAAAACTACTGATCTAATCGTCATGAAATTTTGATAGATTTTAGAGCATATACTTCTTAATCATATTTATAAGTTTCAGAATTTTTCCGGTATTAAAAAAAAATCTGTCGTGGTTTTTGTAAAACAATTTTATTTCAGGAACGGAACAAGATAGAAACGACAATGAAAGATTGACTTTAAGCTCTCAAAAAGATAAAAACAAACATTAAGTCATACATTAGCTAAGTGGTCTTAAATAATTTAAATGTACGTATAATGAAAGCGGAACTGAGGTGCAGTAGCGCGTGAAATTTGTACCGCTGAGCGACTCGCAGGCAGGGAGATTTCCCCGCCAGCGACCGGTTTTGACAGCACAAAAAGTGCAGCCTCCGCCGCCACCGCCCCTAACCATGGTGAATTGTTTTATATAATTGACCATTTCCCATCATCACCTTTTTTCATGAGGGCTTTGGACCTCCAATGGCAGGTTTAAAAATGGATTGCTTGCTAGATAGCCGTTGTCAAATATTTCCAAAATATACAATTCTTATACATGAGTAGACAATATTTACAATATTTACATTTGTTTTGTAAGAGATTACTCATCCGAATAATCACTGCCTGAGTATTCTGTTGAGCTATCGTTTAAGTTTATTGTCAATGGTTCAACTGGAGGTAAGTCGATCATGTTATCTGTTTCCCAATATTTTTTTTCTATTGTTTGAGAGTGACTGATACACTTCTTCCACAATTCTGAAGTGACTGACCGCAGTGCTTCCTGACACAGTGTGTTCATCACTTCCATCGATCTTCCTTTTTCTGCCTGGTTAGCCATATTAACTTTAGCGACTTTCCCCTTGACGTATGCCCAAATCAGCTCAATCGGATTAAGTTCGCAATGAGCCACTGGAAGCCAGACGAGCTCAATATCAGTACGTCCAACTTTTTTAACCAGCTGATCTACCACTTTTTCTGGTGTTTTGAAGTGTGGTCTGGCGTGGACAATAAGCTCAGCTTTCGTCATTTTCTGGTAGTCCGGTATGTTGGATGGAAGGGGAATATCTCTCTCTGTAAGGAACTTAATAATTCCATCTTTCTTCCAAGACATCGTTGGGTTTTTTGTTTTAGGGTCGACCGCCGTGTGATAAGGAGCCTGGTCAAGAATTATCGCTGATTTAGCTGGGAGTAGCCTTAGTATCCTCTCAAACCATTCTGCATAGTGCTTGGAGTTCATTTCATTATGGTAATCTCCGGTGTTCTTCTTCCCGATGAAAGACAACTCAGCCCCAGGCAAGAAACCATCTTCACTACCGATGTGCAATATTATAATCCTCTTCCCTGCTCCTGACGGTGTCTTAAAACCTCCTCTTCAACCGTAGATCTGTTGAATACAGCCTCTGTATTGGTCGTAATTGTTGAAGTTATTATTCAACGCTGTTAAAACATTCTCTTGCCAAGCATAAGACATAGTATGATTTTGGCCACACCAAGTTTCATCTGTAAAAAATAACTTATAACCCTTTGTTCGAAGGTCCTTTACTTTCCTTAAATATGTATGTCGTGAAGCAGCGATAGTTGTTGATTCCATCAAGATTGGTTTTTTGTTGAGTTTCCTGAAAGAAAATGCCAATCCTTGTACAATTTTCCTAAGTGTGTTTTTTGACATAGTAGGAAAATTAGTCACTGCATCAACAAGTTTTCGGTGCAAATTACTGATCGTAGGGTATGTCTTATCAAGGTAGAAATCATAAATATTTCTTCTTATCACCCCAAGAGTAAAATCGTCCAGCTTAATACTTGGTCGGCCCGTCCTCGTACAGTGTTTCTTGCTTGGTTGACTGTTATTCTCATCCACATTATTCTCCTTCATTGTAGCGCCGCATCTCTTCACCGTCGCTATCGACTTCCCAACGCATTCCGAAACCTTCTGATAGACTGGGTATCGCTTGTCATTACATCTTACACCTTCATTCTTGAAAAAACATATCGCACTAATAATCATCGCGATTTCACCTTCTGATAAGTGTGGCGCTCTCGGCATCTTGACTGATGTGATCGAAACGAACAACACAGACAGAGTGAACAAAATAAGTTCTGTCCCAAATAACAACAATGTAGGAATGGATTGTGCATATCTAAGTGTGACTCAGTGGTCAGGGGTAAGGGTGATTCGGTGGTAGATGACCTCACAGGGTAGGTATGACTCATAGCTGAGCGTCCGAGCTGTCAAAACCGGTCGCTGGCGGGGAAATCTCCCTGCCTGCGAGTCGCTCAGCGGTACAAATTTCACGCGCTACTGCACCTCAGTTCCGCTTTCATTATACGTACATTTAAATTATTTAAGACCACTTAGCTAATGTATGACTTAATGTTTGTTTTTATCTTTTTGAGAGCTTAAAGTCAATCTTTCATTGTCGTTTCTATCTTGTTCCGTTCCTGAAATAAAATGGTTTTACAAAAACCACGACAGATTTTTTTTTAATACCGGAAAAATTCTGAAACTTATAAATATGATTAAGAAGTATATACTCTAAAAGTTATCAAAATTTCATGACGATTAGATCAGTAGTTTTCATGTTATAAAATTTAAAAGTCGGCCGTTGTTTGAAAAGTGCCGAAAAACGTGTACTTTTTTCATTCAACCCGCTGAAAGACTAAGTTGAGATTGCATAAAAAATTTGAAACTAAGACACATAAACGTAGAATTAAATTAGTAAAATTTAGATGTTACTTTTATTTTTCTAAGTCTACTAGTTACGTTGCTATAAAAGCTCAAACTCGAGTATCTATACTTTTTGACCCGAGAGTAGTGATGAAAACTACTATTATTATTGTCTTTGACCATAAAAAATTAAGTGACTTCAAATTAAAGTCAATGTTATTGTATAATTGTACTCTAAACATCAGTTTATTTACGTATTTTGAACATATTCATATAAAAAATTATTCTTCCAGAAATGTTCTGAGTGCATCGGTTTTATTGTGGTTTTATGTTCTGAGTACGGGTGTATTAATGTATGTTAATTCAGATTAAGAAGAATCACTTTATTGTCAACCCATTCTTACAAAGCTAAAAAGGCATAAGATATTGTCAGCTGCTTACAATATATCATCAAGTAACCTTACAACTAACAGTGCAGAGTAAGATCCTACAAATATGCAGAAAATAAAACTATTCAATACACCTCGGACTATCTGGACATCACATTATCTGGATCCCAGATTGTCCGGATGGGTCTATCCATGAAAAATATATTTTAAAATCACGGTTAAACATGATTTTAATGAGTTTTATGTCCCTTATAAAAGGAAGTTATAACTGAAATACATCACCGTATTAATGTATTTGTTATCACAAACATTGAGGTTGCTGCATTACTTGTATATTACATTACAGCCTTTTCATACGACGAGTGATTTGGTTTGCCCCTATGAGTGTTAGCAGGAACCAACATATATGTAACCTAAGGCCTTTTCATGGATAGTTTTTTAATGTCCTTGGTTGAGTTTTTTTTACGATCAAATTGTTATTTATACACAATGATGAAAATAGTTGTTCATCACACGGAGCAAAAGTGTCTCCTTGGTACTCGATCGCATTTCCAACAAAAAGGTATAGAGGGAATTTTTTGGAACACAATTTATGACTTTGCAGCTTTGTCTGGACTAGTTAGGAGGTGAATATATCAAAAGTCCTCCTCCATAGCCCTTGAGCGGGGGAGGGAGGGAGGTCTGAAGGTACCAATTTTAGGTTTTCCTTAATATCTTGAAAATGATCAACTTTTAGTATTCCCTATTAAGTATGAAAATCAAA
Source organism: Flexamia atlantica (assembly GCA_035578135.1). Lineage (NCBI taxonomy): Eukaryota > Metazoa > Arthropoda > Insecta > Hemiptera > Cicadellidae > Flexamia > Flexamia atlantica. The sequence continues at coordinate 1,154,732 of JAQJVK010000020.1, forward strand.
GAAAATTAAATTTCCTGTAAGAAAAGTATATAATATGTCTAGTTTGGTCCAACCATTTACAAGGTAAGCACTAATTTTATTAATATTTCAACAAATATCCCTTTTATAAAAAATACATGTAAATTTGTGGATAATATACAATAGGGGCAACGCTACAGCATTCAGGAAATATTGACGAAATTTCCAGTAATTTGACACTTCAATCATAAATACCCCCGTTGCAGCAGACCTGCATACTCAGCAAATTTCAAATGCAAAAGAACATAGTTCAATCCAACATAGCAAGATTTGACCTGTTTTTGTGAGACTATTAAAAAAAAATTTACTTATTTCCCGTAAGGTTAACATGGGACAACGTTCTGTGTTTACCACTTTCAATATCTCTGTAACCAATGGGCACAGAGCAGTGATTCAAAACACTAAATTGTTTGTTTTTTTGAGCTGAATTCAATGGAGCCAACAAAAATTTGAAAAATTTTATTTTTCTATGTAAAAAACTAAAAAAACCCATTTTTGGGGGGGTTTATCCTTCTTTCCCCCCTTTCCCATCGTGTGATAGGGCTGATTCACAAAAACTCGTCTGAGTGATTACCACTTTACACGTCTGTACCAAATTTCATGAAGATCTGACCATATTTATGGCCGCTATCATGTTAACAGACATATATATATATATAATTTGAACGAATTGTGTTTTTTGCTTCTGGGGGCCCCAAAACGAAAAGTTATCATGGTCTGGGGCTTAGGTCTTACCATCAGGGCCGCCGAGAGCCAAGCAGGGCCCCAAGTCTGCACAACACACAGGCCCTTTGGGGGGTCTGGGAGGTATGGAGGACCCCCTAGTGAAAGGGGGGTCCGGGGGCTCTCCCCCGGAAAATTATCGAAAATTAGACTCTCAACTCGCGTTTTTTAGCAGTCTAAAGGTGGAACAACATACAAAAACCACAAAAATCCGGACCAATTGAGGCTGAATAATCGTCGGTCGGATTTAGAAAATAGTCTACTCTGATTAAAAATTACTGCGATCAGTGATGCCGCACTATTGGATTTTCAAGAAATTCGCCTCTTTCCCATAGCTTCCGCGTTTGTTCCACTCACGAACTTCATGATCAATGCGCACGATTGTTTTTAGGGGTCATACACATATTGCGTAACAGATTTTTTCGTCATTTCCAACCCCCCCTCCCCCATGTAACTCACCGTAACGCTTGAGCAAACCCCTCCCCACCCCCCATGCGCTACGTAACTCGATCATAGTAGGAATGAATACAGCTTAAGCATAATTTTACTAGTGGAATATGGTTTTAAATAAATAAATACACTTGTAATGACTTTTGTTTATTAATAACCTTTTTTGTAATCAAAACAAAATTGGTACAAACAAACAAACAAGATTGCTACTAATAATATAAACAACAAAAAAACATGTTAGTTGAAACGTAACTGATTTAATTTATAACCTATGCAAATTCAAAACAACGTTATGGTACATTAACAGTATTCAAAGATAACAAAACGTGTTGTTAATGTTAAAAAAAACATCATATCCACTAAAATATTATTAAGAGGTACGTAACGTTGAGCCAAACCCCCCCCCCCCTCCCCCACATAACGCAGCATAACGCTACACCATGTCCCCTCCACCCACTTAAGTGCGTTACGTAATATGTGTACGGCCCCTTACGCCACCTGTGTTAATTGCAAAATATGTTGTACTCTTGTTGTTTACCATCGTGGATAATTTCATCATAACGTATTTAAGTTGTTGTCAATATTCGTGAGGGAGGTATGAGTCAGTCACGCTCACTATTTGCTGGCCGCCACTGCCGTAGTGTACAATCAGTCGCAAATACAATAGTGTAACTGGCACCAAATCTTAAGGCCCAAGCCGTCCATAAGCCCAATGCTAAAATTAACATTAACCTTATGGACGGCGTGGGTCTTAAGATTTGGCACCAATAAATACAGACAGTCAAAACGATCGTTTCTGCCTTAACTAAATACTGTACAGTCATAGTCATAGTCATAGTCATAACTCTTTATTTATTTTTTGCACATGTAGTACAATAAATAGCGTCACAGTCATTGTCATATAATAACTACCTAGCACCTAAATCTAGAACATATTTGAATTTATAGGGAGGTGGAAAGTTCTTCCAATGAATAGAAAAATTTGTCTATAAGAAAGTTTTTTAGCATTTTTTTTAACTTTTTAGGAGACCACATTTCAATTTTTATATCTTTCGGAATATATTTCAAAAATGTGTTTCCTATGTATGATGGTTTTTTCTCAAAAAATTTTAGTCTGTGGTCCTGGAACACCAAATTCTTTCCTCTAGTGTTATAGGAATGCGTAAATGTCCTATTATCAACGTTTAGAATTTCATTTTTTGCAATAAGTATAGTTTCGAAAATATATTGGCTGTAAACTGTGAAAATCTTTAGTTGTTTAAAGTGTTCCCATGCTGACTCATACCTATCAAGCTTTAGCATAATTCGGATAGCTTTTTTTTGTTGTATTATCAAAGTAATATGCACAAAAAACCTTATTTTGCAAGGAATAATTAAATCCAGTAGAACCTCGATAAGAAGACACTCGATAATACAAAAACCTTGATAAAAATGCACTTTTCAAGTGTCCTTGAAACTGTATTGACACTTTGTTAACACAAACCTCAATAAGAAGACTACCTTGATAACGAGACTCTTTCCAGAATCCCCTTGAGAGTCTTCTTATCAAGGCCCACCTGTATTTGCAAGGTCAAAAATTGTATTTCATGCAATTCCCTCTATACCTTTTTTTGAGCATTCGTTGCCTGGACTATTATAGCTGTGAAAGCTTTTTGTAAACGTAAACTGACATTATGTTTCCAAATGATTGGGTGTGTAACTAACATCTTGTTCATTTTAATACAGTGTTTGCAGCATCGATAAAGCACGGGCTAGGTTTTACAATCGCTATTTATGTGATATTATTATGACTTTGGATTATCTGATTATCCCTATATTTTGTTATCTGATTCAGTGTTCTGCCACATTAATCGGAATATTCCAAAGTTTACTCTGTCGACGAATTTAAAACTGCCTTTCTAAATTACTAAGCTATGTTAGATGTGAACTAAATGAACAATTCCTTGACTGAATATATCATTTATTCATCGAAAACCATTTCTTTTTAACCTAATTTCCTTAAATATAGATTTTAAATTGCTTGGAAAGTGGTTCAATTGTTTTGTAACCATTAGAGTTTTTTGAAATAGTGTCAAGTAATGTTTTCGATAATGGAGGTCTTTGCTAAACCACGTATTCCGGACTTATTCATGCTGTGATTTTTCTAAACTTTCCAAATTATCTCTCACAAACATAAAACAATTAAAAATATAGATAGTAGGGAACAGTTAATAAACTACCTATGAAATGAAATGAAATGAAATGAAAAAATCGTTTATTTCCAGTAATATTAACAAAAAACAAATCTTCCATGAATTCAAATTACAATTCAATAGTTGGTAATTACAAAGAAAATATAACTAAATTGAATGATATGCTAAATTTTAATTACAAAAACATTGTCCATGAAAGATATTTATAACCAAGGAAATAAGCCTTTATGGGTAGGTTGCCTGTGCGAAGGCTTAGCCGATATTACAGTCAGCATAGGTTATTTATTGTGAATAAACTTTTGGAAAAAATTTGCTTTTAATTTTTTAATGCGGAAAAGAGTGGTTTTTAAAAAACTAGACTTGTTGAAAATAATAACAAATAATTTAGAGAATTAACAACGGAGCATGGGAGTGGCAGAGAGGGGAAGATGGCAAGAGGCAGTGTAAAAGGTAGTCAAATGTAAGATTCGGTCAGATCAGGTCCTAGTTGGTGTAAGTAGTAGGGTCAGGTCTGCCTGTACTGAGGAGTGATAAGAAGTTCAGAATCTGTTATTCCCAGTTCAACGAGCCAATCAGTTACATGCTTTTTAAATGATTTCACAGAAGGAGAATTAAAAATTAAGTTATTTGAATAGGTTGTTAAGTTCCGGAGTTCCGGTAAAAAACAGATGAAATGTAAGAGGAGTTGGTGGTAGAGTAAGATTTAGTAAAGTGAATAGCTGGTATTCCTACATTTTGTGAATAGCGTGTGTTATGAGTGTGTGTTATGCTAGTAAATAAGGAGTTAAAATTCTTGTAAATATGAATCATCAAGGTCTTAATAAACAATTGTCTAACGGTAAGCAGTGATAACTCATGGAATAGTACGGTTGTGGGGTAACGAAGAGGTTTCTTAAAACAAATCTTTACTATTAATTTTTGAATGACAAAAAGGGGTTCTAAAATTGTTGGAAACAATCCACCCCATACGATTATGCCAAATGAAAGTAAGGATTGCACATAAGCGTAGTATGCCAATTTGATTTCATTGAATGTTAATACTTCCCGCAGTTGTCTGAAGGCATAAATAAATTTTCTCAATTTGGAGATTAAAAATTGAACATGATCTATCCATTTCATTCTATTATCAAAAACAACACCTAAATATTTATAAGAAGTTACCTTTTGGATAGATTCACAAAAGCAGTTTCTATTTTGGTAATCTCCACAAGAATGAATGATAAGGTCTTGCAAAAAATAATCAGAATTAGATCTCAATGATATAGGCATAAATTTAGTTTTAGAGACATTCAAGGAAAGAACATTTTGATCAAACCATTTTTTTAGGACCATAAGATCTTTGACAGCATTACAACGTACGTTTTCCCAATTAGCACCATTTTGCAATATGAGAGTGTCGTCTGCAAACAAGAAAAGTTTTCCATTTAGAGCTAGTTTAGAAATGTTATTTATGTAAATAAGGAAAAGAATCGGACCAAGAGTGCTTCCCTGAATAACTCCGTAATCTATAGGCCTAATATCACTTGAGATGCCATTAATAACTACACACTGCCTTCTGTCAGTTAAATAACTACGGAACCATGAAAGAGCTACACCACGAATTCCAATATTTTCAAGTTTAGCCAATAATTTACATCTATCAACTGAATCGAATGCTTTTTTAAGGTCCAAAAAAATTAACATACAACGCTTATTGCACGAAATATTATAATCGATATCTTTGCTGATGTCAAACAGAGCATCAGATATATTTTTATCTTGAACAAACCCATATTGATTGCTACTTAAAATGCCATTTAGTTGTACATAAGAAACTAATTGATCTTTTACTATTCGTTCCAAAACCTTAGAAAAGACACTCAGCATAGATATGGGGCGGAAGTTGTTCACATCTGAAAAGTCGTTTGATTTATACAAAGGAAATACTTTAGCTAATTTAAAAATATTGGGGAATACACCGGAAGTCAAACTAAGATTAATCAAGTGAAGGAGTGGATATAAAAATATATTTAGATGCTGTTTGAGAAATTCGGTAGAAATTTCATCAATACCGGGGGCAGACCCTCCCCTGAGTGAGGTCACGTGTCGTATGACGTCATGTTCAGTGACAGTATGAAACGTGAATTCCGTAGGAAGTCTGTAATTAACGTCGTTCAGTACTGGGGCCCCACCCGAGTCAATTTTACTAGCTAAATTTTGTCCAACTTGAGCAAAAAAATCATTAAAGTTATTAGCAACTTGTTTTACGGTTTCGTTATTTATGTTGGAGATATCAGGAAAATATCTTCTTATCGGAAATGCCTCATGTTCTTTTACCCTACCGGCCAATTCATTTACAACTCGCCAAAAAACCTTAGGATTCTTACCACTCTCGTTAATTTTTGTTCTATAATAAGTACGTTTTGCATTTTTTAAGGACCTACTGAGGTTTTGCCTAGCATCTAAATATCTAAGTCTTAAATTCTCATTGAATGGTTGTTTTTTTACTTGTTTACTCAGCTTATCTCTGTCCCGAATACTCCGAATCAAATCCAGTGTTATCCACGGCTTTATTTTCTTGAATCTTGTACAATTTTTTGAATATTTTTTAGCATTATGGGTCGAGGTTTTAATAAGAACGTTAAAGTTATCTGCAGATTCATTAATCTCAAAACAATTTAGAACGGTGCCCCAGTCTGCCCGAGTAAGATTGTCGGAGAGTACAGTGCGGTCAATGTAAGTTCGTGGTTCAGTGTGACGTGACCCAGTGTCAGTCGTAGGCGATGCGGCAGTAACAGTAAGAGCAGTGGCAAAGTGATCAGTTATGCTTGTCTGAAAAACTGCTGAGCTTACATTTTTTACAACTGGATAGCGAACAAATATATGATCCAGACAAGACACAGAGTTAACAGTAACACGAGTGGGTTTGTCTATGCATTGCAGAAGGCCACTGCCTAGTAAGCAGTTTAAATATCGGTCAGTGAATGAATCAGTTTTGAGTAAATCAATATTTACATCTCCTATTAAAATGCATTTTTTATTAATTGAAACCTTGCTGTAATAGTCTTCAAGTCCGGTAAGAAAGGTATTTATGTTGCTGTCATGGGTCCTGTACAAAGCTAAAAAATTATAATGATCAGTACACAAAGTAAACTCTAAACTTAAACCAAAAACGTCTCCAATCGTCATCTGTCTGAATGTATAAGTCAGTCGCTTGTTCACAAAAACTACTACTCCGTCGTTTTGATTGAGCTGTTGGTCTGTAGCTATAAGGTCAAAGCCCTCTATACCCTCCACCCCGGCCCCGCCCCTCAACCAACACTCCGATAGTACAATAAAATCAAGTTGAGCATAAAAAGAATTAATGAAAACTAATAATTCGTTAAAGTTCTTCTGTAAACTCCGGATATTTATGTGAAATATTTTTAACGTAACACCACTCAATTTCCTAGAATAAAAATTTAAATGGTCAATGCTTGTGTCTAATGTGACACACGCATCGAAGTTAAGAATGTCATTATCTTCCGAACACAGCATGACCTTCGCACCCAGCCCCCTGCCCAGTCAGGGACACAAACAATACTGCTAAATTAAAACTTTGCCTGTACTATTTAGAAACTGAGGAATTACAATCAATGAGTTTTACAAACTGAAAATAATAGCAATTTGTGGAAACAATATTAAACTGTAAATTATTTTAATTATGAACAATTTATCACGTCCATAACGTGCATGAGAATTATAATTATTTATTAAGCTGTAAAGTTCAAGGAAAAAATTGTTATACAAGGAAAAAATTGTTTTAAAAAGTTTTTTTGTAAAATTTTAATCAATCTTACTGAAGAAAATTCAACGTAGATTATATACGACGATTCAATAAAAAATAAAGGAATTACCTTTGTGTCTGGAATTGAATATTCCATTAATCTGATAAAATAAAATAAGATATACTTATTGCAGTGAGGTAGCAGAGAAATGAAATTCTATATACATGAATTCTTAACTTAAAATAACCTAACGAGAACAAACTGTTTTCATGACAACAATTTTTCTCAGCTAATTCAATCATTTTACTTTTACTTTTTTTTCCTAGCCTAAATAATTGTATTATGTAAAAAATCACATTTCGAACTTAAAATTCACTTAGGCATAGTGATGGTGATAGGCCTACTTGAAAATAATCTAGATGCTACTGATCTTGGTATAATTCAAGCTAGTTTATTTATATTACAAAGTGAGGAAAATAAAATGAAAGAGTTTCTATGGGATACATTTGATTTTTAAGCTTTACTCCGTTGGATAAACTAATATAAACTTAATAACTAATACAAAGCTTAAAGGTACCAATTGCAAATTTAATAACTTGATAATGAAAACAAAGAGTTTTCATACCAATATCATTTTTTTAAATCACTTGACTTCCGCTTTAACATTGATTGTAGCCTCAACAATTAATTATCCTAAGCAATAGTATTATGCACAAATCTCATTTATTTGATTTTAACATATCTAGGAATGATTTAAAAGAGTTAATTTATTTATAACTATTAAGAGTGGAAATTATCTTAAAAAAATTAACATTAAAAATGTTTGATTCTTTTAACTTTACCCTGTTGTTTACATGTATTTTATGAACTTGTTAAATTATATAACAAAGGCAATACCCTCAATACCTTATATTCTTTTAACAGAATATTTTTGTGTTACGAGACAAAAAGTTTATTTATTGTCTTTATAATCTTTAAATAAGATTTACACAGTATTATTTTTAAAAAGAATTACATCATTCTCTAAATTTATTTTGCATTTTGAAAAAAATGTTTGCATGAGAATTATTCAATACACAAAGAAAATTAAGGTGCAATAATCCACCCATTTTTTTGTTTTGTGTTCTTTTTCTCATGCACCCTTAATTGCAATCAGTCTGCTCCTGGTATTCATGTACAGTGTTTTATGATAAAAATCTAACTGAGAATAGTTTAATTCTTATAGAACTTTTTTATATCTTTGTTTTAGTTGTTTTAATGCCTTTGTTAATTTGCTTCACAAAATTTTCCCTCATAGTGGAGGTAGTTGAGTGTCAACATATTCCTTATTACAAAAAAATGACATACAATTGGAATGGATTTCAATTCAAAGGCACCATATACTTACTTTAGTGAATTTTCCCCATAGGGAAGAAGCTGTTACCTGAGGTCTCATGGTAAGTCTTAAGTCCGAGACCATCATAACTTTTTGTTTTGAGGTCCCAGGATGCCAAAAACACTGTTCGTTCATTTTCATAAATATATATTTATAAAATTTGAATGATTGGTTTTTAGGCTTCTGGTGGCCCAAGAACAAAAAGTTATAGTGGTCCTGGGCTTAGATCTTACCATGAGACCTACGGTAATAGCTTTTTTCCTATAGGGTAAATTCGCTAAAATCACAGCACTATAAATTATATGTCAAATTTCTTCACAATTTAATGCAGGATTACAGGATGTTAATAACTCAAAACAGGAAAATTCCCTCTTGAGGCCCCTTTTCATTTTCTCCATCATATTTAAAATTTAAACGTCAACAATTCAAAGACAAAAATCATAGCACTATAAATTATATGTCAAATTGTTCGCAGTTTAATGCTTAATTCCAAGATATAAAAAATTCAAAACCGGAAAATTCCAACTCGAGGTCCCTTTTCACTTTCCACATCACATATACAGGTAATGCAGCAACCTCAATTTTCATGACACCAAATGCATACGGTGATGTATTTCAGTTATATCTTACTTTTATAAGTAGGGCTGCCATACGTCCCGGTTTGACCGGGACAGTCCGGGTATTTTGCTCTTGTCCCAGTGTCCCAGTCGGTTTTCCTGATGTCCCGGTCAGTTTTTAAATTGTGTAATATGTTATTAAATAATGAACTAAACCTGTAGTTTAACAAGTTTGCTTCGGCAAACGAAGAAAGAAGAAAAAAATTCTTATATAATATATTTACTTTTGTTTTTAAGTTGTATTTCATTCGCATAAAATACATATTTTTCATTGAAGTAAAATAAATTAATTGTAAGTTTTGTTCCATGTAATGAATTACTATCCAAATTTACCATGGTAAAAATTGCATTGTCACAACACAAAAAATAAAAATAACTTTTTACTCAAATCATTAAAATCCACAATTTTGCTCTAAAACGTTTATAAATTTTTACCAGATTAGAAGTTTGTTCAAAAGTAAATTTTACCTCAGTATATTTACCTAAAACTTATTAGTCTGACTCAATAATCTGGACACAAATTATGTCTGCTTGAAGTTAGTTTTTATTGCGAAAATTAACTAGAATTAACCCTTTCCCTCCAAAATTTCCAAAGATTTCCGAGGGAGGACCCCCGGACCCCCCTTGCCTTGAGGGGTATGGAGTACCCCTCAAACCCCCCGGTGTGTCACACACTGGAGCATCCTTGGTTAGTTGTCCCGGTTTGACCGCTTGAAAATATGGCAGGCCTATTCATAAGGAACGTAAAATTCATTAAAATCATGTTTAACCGTGATTTTAAAATATTTCTTTCACAGATACCCATCTGGACGATCTGGGATCAAGGTAATACAAGGTGTATTGAATACTTTATTTTCTGCATATTTTTTGGATCTCATTCTGCACGGGAAGTTAGTTGTAAGGTTTTTTGTTGTTATATTGTAAGCAGCTGACAATATCTAATGTAATGCATTAGCCTTTTAGCAAATTTCCCCAATAGGGAAGAAGCTGTTACCATAGTACTCATAACAAGACCTAAGCCCCAGACCACGAAAGTTTTCGTTTTGGGGCCCCAGAAGCAAAGAACACCATTCGTTAAAATTTATATATATGTCTGTTAACTCGATAGCGGCCGTAAATATGGTCCAATCTTAATGAAATTTGGTACAGTCGTGTGTTAAGTGGTAATCACTCGGACGAGTTCGTGAACCAGCCCGATCGGACCAAAGGAACAGGGGGGTAAAGGGAGATAAACTCCCACAAAAATGGGTTTTTGGGTTTTTTACATAGAAATATATAATTTATTCAACTTTTGTTGGCACCATTGAATCCAGCTAAAAAAATTATTATTTTGAATAACTGCTCTATGTTCATTGGTACCCAAAATATTGTAAGTGGTAAACACTGTATGTTGTCCCAATGTTAACCTTACGGGAGATATGTAAAATTCTATATCTTGCTTATTTCTCAACTTATCTTGATAAAACTTGGTTTGTTGCTTCATCTAGATGAGATCTAATGTTTAGTAGTTTAAAACTCCTGATATTTCCATTTTTGTGGCAGCCAACCTGCATTTTCATTCCCTATATGTTATTCTTATGGAGCTTACAAAAATATGTCATATCTCGCTAATTTGGCTTAAACTATGTGCTTTTGCATTTGATATTCGCTGAGTATGCAGGTCTGCTGCAGCAGGGGTATTTAGCTTTGAAAGAACGGATTGACAACAAAGTGATTCTTATTCTTAATCTGAATTGAAATACATTAATACTCCCACATTCAGAACATAAAACCACAATGAAACCGACCCACTCAGGACATTTCTAGAAGATTAATTTTTTTTATACGAGTACGTTCAAAATACATAAATCAATCAATGTTTAGAGTATTTAACACAATAACATTGACTTTGAATCCGAAGCCAAAGTGGTAATTTACTTTTTGAATAATTCATAGTCAAAGACAATAAAAGTATTTTTGTAACACATAATTTAAATTTAGACAATTCATAATTAAATAAGATCATTAAAAGTGTTATATGATCGTCATTAATTGGATTTATACCAATAATAATCGATTTATAGAAAATATCCCTGATAAACTAAAATTATATTTCGTCATTAGGTTTAATCCGGTGTAGTGTTATTGATTTGGCCAAAATAGCCAAAATAGTAACATGGCATTGCCCCCTGACATTCTTGGAGATCTCTTCCATTTTGGAAATCCACTAAATGGCGGACAGAAATTTTTTAGAAATCCATTTCATTCGGTAATTCCTGTCAACTTTACAGCAGCACTTCTCGGAATTTTAGTTCCTGAAGGGCCCATCTATGTGGTAATTTACTTTTTAAAATCAGCAATTATTTTTTATTTAGTTAGTATTTTATTTTATAAGTTTTTAGTAAACAACTAAAACAAGGTAAGTACATTTTAATTAAATAATAATAATTATTATTATTATTTAGTTCAAACCAAGGCATTTTATTCAAAAATCGTTTAAGCTGTTTATGAGAAATTTTTATTTTTGTAATTTTTTCGTGTGCTTAGGGATTGAATAACCTGCAAAACCAAAGATTCAAAAATGAAAAAAAGACTCCTAGGGAAGAGTTTGGGATGCCAAATACTATTATAAAGAAGAGGTGGTTTCTATATGTATGTATGTATGTATGTATGGGACAAGTGAACTTGAAAAGTACTGAACCGACTGGGTTGAAATTTCACACAGAGGTAGATCTTGAAATTTCACACACATGGGCCTATTCACTTCCTTAAAATCCCCTCGGGCTGTGCCCCGTGAACGTCCTCAGTTTCAATGTTCACATTTTAAAGGAATGTAAACATTCAAATACTGAAATGTAAACAGCTGTGGATACTAAAATTTGACAGTTCAAAGAGCAGAGGTAAGATCAGCTGTAATTTTTATCGTGAGCAAAGCCACGTGCAACTGCTAGAGTTTAAATAAAGTTACTGTATTTAGATAACTTTTTATGAGAAATTCTTTTTTATTGGCCTGCAGACTCTATATATTAATTTAAAATATTTCACTATCATTACACTTACTTTTACGGCTCTGGAGCTAAACAGCACTTTTGCGACCTCAAAATACAAGCAACCTCTGTATTATCTTAGATTTTCGGTACATACATCCTGGATTAGAAGGATAACTGACTTTATTATGGAGGAGTTTACTCCGTCTATTCCTGGCGAGCCACCGTTTTTTAATAATTGCACAATTGCTGTTATTTCCTATACAGTGGGTAGTGGGTTCAATAAACATCGAATTTACCTGAATATTCAGAGGAAAGTTTCCTTAAAATTAAATTTTTTAAATTTCAAATTATCAAAGTCAAGGATATTATCAAATTATGTGTCAATATATGTGGCCCGCCAAGGGAAAAGAGACCTTAACTTCCATTTTTTCGAAATTGAGTCATCAATATATCATTAATCTACATTAAAACCCGCACAAACTGGTGAAAGGATTTTCAATATATCTTGAAAAATGCCTATACATTTTTTCAAGTTATAGCCTACATTTTTGAATTTGAGATATTAAAAACAATAAAATTAAAATTTAAAAATTTAATATTAAAATTTTAAATTTCAAAATATTAAAATTTTAAATATTTTAGTATAATAGATTGAGACATTAAAATTTTAGGAAATCGCAGTCCAAAGTTTTGGAAATTTCTAACGACAATTTTTTTTACTACTTGTACTATTGGCTATGTTTCTCATATCATTTTGTCAGAAATTTAAAGCTGAATATGAATCTATCACTGAATTTGTGACAATTGTTTAAATTTTTTGTCGAACATTGGTTCAACAGATTAGAGTAACAATAACCGCAAATTTTAAGATCAAAAACCAGAAAACGCGTTTTGTGACCCTAACCTCTAAAACATGCAGTTCTGTGAAATTTCTTCTGGGAAGATAAGGTCCCTTTTCCTTTGGCGGGTCACAATATTTAAACCTATTTCTATCGCTGAGGAACAGGCATTAGAGTACAGTGCACGAAATAGGGTGGGCAGCAAAACTGTAAACTCATAAAATTGTCTGCTTAACCTCAGCTGAAATAACTTAACTTTTTTATGCTTTTCAAAGTATTTTACGTTTATATTTGTGTTTACTATAACATATGATCATATAAGCTGATTAACTACGCAAACAAATAATAAACAATAATTCTGCCAGCAGCACACTCATTCACCCCCACCCCATTTGGTGCCTGTGATAATAGACTCAAAATCTTTATCTCTCTCTTATAATTTGAGAAGGAAAGAGATAACTCATCCTCACATAGAGGTAAACCTTTTTTAAGTATGTACCTGAAAGCATTAAACAAGAAAATAATTGGACAAAATATAAGATATAGGCCTAATGCTTATGGAGTATATAATAAATTTAGCTTTATATTTATTAGAATTGTTTTCCATCTCCCACAGGTACAAAAATGTTTGAATACAGTAAAAGTTTATTATATTGAAACTATTCACTGTACCACCAACGATCATAAATAAAGATGTTTGACTATTGACTGTACAAAAAACATTGTCACCAGGTGGATCACGTGAAGAAACAAGGTTACCCCATAGAGGAGCATCAGATTACAACGGCCGACGGATACATCCTCACATACCATCGCATCCCTCACGGCAAAGGGGCTAATCCCATCGTCAAGAGGCCTGTTGTGCTACTTCAGCATGGACTTATTGAATCAAGCGCTGTTTGGATCATGGTACCTGAGAGTTTAGGTAATCACGCTAAATACTGTATATATCTACCCTATTGATAGGCTAAGTTTTCATAATTTACAAGATCTGCAGTTAATTAAACTAATGAAACAAAAAAGTATTTTTTAAATTTTAAAGAATTGCAATAAACAATTAATAGTCTTGTAGTAAGTGTCCCTATAATAATATTAAATAGCTATTGGAAAGTGACTCATGACCAATTAGGGATATTTTACTTCATACTTTTACTAACTTTACTTTCTGACCTATAAAAAATCAGATATTTTATAGTTTAGTATTTTTTACATCCGACCGCAACAAGGTTTCACAATAGATTTGGTTTCAAACACAGTTGTAAAGTATTGTTTGGGAGAGGTTAATGTTTGGGACACGTAAAGTATTGTTTGGGAGAAGTAAATGTTTGGAACAGATAAAATGTTGTTTGGGAGAAGTAAATGTTTGGGGAAGGTAAGTATTGTTTGGGAGAAAAGTAAGTGTTTGGGACAGGTAAAGAATTGTTTGAGAGAAGTAAATGTTTGGGACATGTAAAGTATTGTTTAAGAGAAGTAAATGTTTGGACAAAATATTGTTTGAGAGAAATAAATGTTTGTGTCAAGGAAGTATATTTTTGGCATGTTTTTGTGTATGTTTTTGTGTATGTTGGGAGTCATGGCAACTGGGAGGATTATACAATACCGTAATTATCTTGCACAAATCTCCAAAATGACAGCACATGTTTCAGCTAACATGTTTCAGAGACTGAGACACAGTTTTTTTCAGCCAATCAAAATGGAGATGCGGATGTGATGTCATTTGGGAGACTTTTGAGCACGGCTCTCTAATTGTTAGCTCTACTGCATCTTGTTTACAGATGATCTAGATATTTTGTTCTGTGTGGCCACACTCACTGGCGAGTAATTTACCTACCAGTGTCAGTGGTGGATTTACCAGCAGCTAATCAATGGATATCCATCAACAGATTTTTGCAGTGGGAGTGGTTAGTAACCGGAACAAAAGTAGCGATTGCTGATTGTCAAGATACTGTGGAGTTGTTTTTACTACAGAGACTGGTAGTGTGACTGAACATGAACGTTGTGAGTGAAGTAATGTTTGGGACAGGTAATCATTTGTTCATCATCATTATTAGTTTTGCTACAAAGAAATCAATAATGTTTGTAGATCTCATTTCTTTGAAGCATACTTTTCAGCTATTTATTAATGGGCTATTTAAAAAAACAGAGGGATAAAAAGTGTTTTCCTTTAACTTTACAGGGTTTGTCCTTGCCGATGCAGGATTTGATGTTTGGATGGCAAATTACAGAGGGAATTTTTATTCCAGAAAACATGTTTCACTTAATCCTGATAAAGATAAACAATTCTGGGATTTCAGGTAAAAACAAAAATATATTTTACCAGTGAAGATTTTGGTTTTTTACAGTTGTGTTTTGGTTTTGTTTTAACTTTTGGGTTTTGTTAAAAAAAAATGAAACAGTATCCACAGCATTTATCCGCTATCGGTGAATTGGCACAATAGCTTGTTCAGACTACTGTGATATTTCGTGTTATCCAAGGTTGGAAATCATGCGTAATTATCTCATGATCGCACACTTCATTAGCAATGTTTTTGCCTTTTTCTTCTAATTGGTACTTGAGCTATTTTCTTTAAAGGCCAGTCTCAATACTTCCAGTGCTTCTCCTTTCCACGATTATTAACAAACAAACAAACAAACAAGTCTGTAAATTGAATTTAATCAAGAAAGACTTGCCTCTATAACTTGAACTATGCCAAAGCCAAACTATGTGTAACTTGAAGAAAATTGTAGTCCCATAGAAATTCAAGATAAAGAGACTTGTCTGTTTAGCGAATGAATAAAGCTGTAAGATATTTTCTTGGAATACCAGACAGATAACCATTTCTGAAAAAAATTAGTCAGCAAGAAATTAGGTGGTTTTCTTTTCCAGTTCAAGCATTAAACACAGAAAAAAATTATAAAATTTGATCGAAGCCATTTTAATATCAGTTTTGCTGTATGTTGAATTTTTAGTTCTCAAGACTGGATTTTAGTAGGAAAATGGGAACGAATGCGTTGATGTTGAATTCTGTAAATTAACAAAAATTGCATTGTAACCCCCAAACATTTTGAATCCCAAATCTGAGGAACTTTGTATGGATCCCATTCTCCATCCTTGTCCTCATAAACACAGTAATATTTTTAATTTTTGATATCAAAATCATTATAGTGATGTGATTTTTCCCTTTGTTCCAATTAAAAAAAACCTCTGGTTACCAAGAATCACCGTCCTTCTTTTGCTCTTTTTGTGGAGCGCCCTTTGCCTTTTCCACCATTTTTATCCCCCATCCTAACCCTAAAATTGAAAAAAACAGCATTCGTTCCTCTCTTCTCTTACCTTTTACACAATTCTCTCAATTGTTCCTATGTTTCCAGCTTCCACGAGATAGGCTACTATGACACGCCAGCAGGCATCGACCACATTCTGGGTAAGACAAAGGAAAAACAGCTGCTGTACGTGGGGATGTCCATGGGAACGAACGTGTGGGGTGTGTTCGGAACTACCAGGCCCGACTACTTGCCAAAGATAAAGGCTGCGACTCTCTTGGCCCCTGTAATTCATATGAGGCACGTTCCGAGTCTTGTTGTCAATTTATTCCTAAAACTCCAAGAAGTATTTAAGGTAAATCAATTTTCTTCCATAAAAATTGTTCAGAAGACAGTTGAAACAAATTGATGTCATTTATAAAACGAAGATGTTGAGGTCTGTGTGCCTACGACACGTAGACCGATGAGATGTGGTTTTTCAGGCTGCACTGTTTTGCGGTGTCTCAGGAGTGCTTTCGGATTCTTACCATTATGAACTGCTCTATTGCAACTTTAGTCGAGAGAAGCCGACAATCCTTTGATTTTACAGATCAGAGCAGCCTGTCGGACCAAATCCATGTCTTGATACAGTTTAGTAAAGGAACTCCTGTTGATCTAAGGGAACTCCTAGGGATTGATGGAGGGAGCTAAACGTTTTGTTTCAGGTATTAAACAAGTTTAACTTTATGACATTCTTTAAAGGTGTGGTTCAAGATGGAAAAAATTGACAGTTGAAAGATTGATCCCAGTATACTTTACTGATTTAGGCATAATACGTATTTTAAATTCTATCTTTAGAAAAACTAATCTCAAGATTCACAAAACTCTCATTATTCCTCATTACAATCATGTGTATTGACCAATAGTTTAATAAACTATTATCTACGACCATTTCAATAAGCACCAATTATGGTATTACAATAAACATTATAATGATATACATTAAAACACCAAAAACCAAGCAGTACTCTAATTACGACTTTAGAGTACTGGAGTCACTTAAGAGTACTGGTTCTAGACCAATGAGAGCTCGGCATTTGACGGAAGTAGTGTCATAATAACAATTACGCAATTCGCACATCAGCTGATTGTTGCATTACGATTCATGTTTGAGTTTACTTATCCCATCAGCTGATTGTTCCACAACGATTCATGGTTCAGTCTGCTTATTTGCCTAACCTCAAATTTTAGTTGACCTATTCCATCATTAGTAAAAGTCATGAGTTTTGTTTAACTTCGGGGGAAATTTTGTCGTATATTGTTGGTCTTAGATAAAATAGTGTATGCAACGATTGTATTATGCCTTTAAGCCACTCGTGAGATATTTAGAACACTCGCTTCGCTCGTGTTCTAACTTACATCTCACTCGTGGCTTAAAGGCATTCATTATACAATCGTTGCATAAACTACTATTAGAGAATGTAAAAAAAAATTGTAAGGAATCCTCCGGACTCCCACTATTGTTCCTTAATTAAAGATTAAAAATTGCTAAGTTTGGATTTAAATTGTTAGTAATTTCATAACTACATAGCTTTTTGTTGGATATGTCAAGGAGCAATAAATATTTTATTTAAATTAATATCCAACATATTTTGTTGTGTAAAGAGCATTGTTCTAGTACTAGTAAACAATCAGCTTAATAGTAAACATGTCTCCTGCAGCGTACCGCAGGGGTCAGTGCCCCTTACTATTTTTAATCATGATAAATGACATACTGGACGTCAGTGCACCTTGCAAACTTTTGTGTTTTGCTGATGACAAAACCTTATTCAATGCAGGTCCTGATTCTAACACTGTAAATGAAGCTTCGAAATGTGCTCCTAAATTGTATCAAACTGGTTCAGCAGTAATGGATTTCCCCTCAATCATGATGAAACTCAAACTGTTGTCTCAGATTGTATAGCCTCTGAATCACTGATTATAAGCAAAATGGTTTAAATTACCTGCTACTGTCGAGTGATCCTGTTATTAGTACTATCAATCAATCAATCAATCAATAAGCCTTTATTCATTTAAGGTACAATGTACACTTTGAATGGTGTCAGAAAAAAAAAGAAGTAACACACTTCTTAAAATTAGAGTATGCATGTAATGCATAGACCAAATCAAAATTTTAAAATTATATACATTTAAACTTAATATGATATGAAGCAAAAGTAAAACTAGACCTACATATCAATTTGTAATATCAAAAAATTCATTGAGAGAATACAAAGGTGTCTTTACCAGGTACTCTTTAAGTTTTTTCTTTAAAATTTTAATATTAATTTCATTTTTTATTGTGTTTGGAAGTTGGTTCAAAAATTTAATTCCTGCATATGAAGGCTTCTTGGCAAACAGTTCTAATCTGTGGCAGGGAAAAGCAAAGTTATTTCTACCTCTGGTGTTATATTGATGATGATCACCAAGAGTGGCCAGATCTGAGCCAACTTTTTTAACATGCAGCACTGTCTCATAGATATATTGACAGAAAACGGTCATAATTCCCAATTCAGGAAATACATTTTTGACAGAATCCAGTCGATTCAATTTTAAAATAATTCTATTTGCTTCTTTTTGTAATAGTATAGGATTTCATTCAAATTTGTTTGTGATGATGCGCCATATACAACAATTCCAAAAGATATATGAGAATGAATTAATGAAAAGTAAACAGTTCGCAGTATTTGTAAACTACTTATTCCAGACATTTGCCTGAGGGCATAAAGACCCGAACTAATATTTTTACAGATATTGCTGATGTGTAGATTGTATGTTAAAGATTTATCTATATTCAACCCTAAGAATTTTGTATTTTCAACTTCTTCTAAAATAAAGTCATCAATCATGACGTTAACACTGTTTGAGTTATTATTTTGAGGTGTGGAAAATGTAATAAACTTGGTTTTATCGGGATTCATTAAGAGATTTATATTGCTAAGGAACTGATTAACTTCGGCTAAACATGAGTAGGTAGAGACTTCCAAGTTATTTTTATCACTGTCAGATTTTTTAATGCTAATGTCATCAGCATAAAGACTGATGGTGGCGGGTTCACTAAAACATAGGTCCGGCCGGACGCACATGGCTTGTAGCAGCATCTTTAGCCAGTTTATCCGCTTTTTTATTGCCATATATGCCAATATGGCCGGGCACCCACTGTAGCACAATATTTTTCTTAGCCAAAGATGATGTCAAAAGACTTAGAATTTTGAGAATAATCCAATCGTTGTTCTTCCCAACCAGACCATTTCTAGTAATTTGTATTGATGATCGTGAGTCTGTTAGGATAACATAACTATCATCTGTGCCGTCGGAAATGTAACAAAAAGCCTTATAAATTGCAAACAGTTCTGCTGACAAACAAGAGAATGATTTAGGTAATTTGTATGCAAATTCGGAGTTAGTGTCTTGGACAAAAAATGCAGCACCAACATCCGAATCTATCTTGGACCCATCGGTGAACATCAATTTGAATGACAGTCGTGTAAAATTACTAATGATACTATTCACTTCTTGTCTAAGAACCAAAGGCGACGTATCCTTCTTTGAGCACACACTTGATTCAAGTTCGTCGTACAACTTGACTGAGAAATCATGAGTCTGTAAAGGGAACGGAAACTGAAATATAGACGTTAATACTCCTGCTTCCTCATCAATACCAGTATTTTCAAACATCTCCATATGTATAAAAAATTGTCCTGCTCCCCAAAAGTAGGCACGCCAACTGGAAAACAGAACTGGAAATTAGGGAGTCAAAGATTATTTTAAGGTTTCAAAAGAACAGGAAAAAGTATTAGTATGATGACTGCTTTAAAGAACTGGGCTGCTAAGGGAGCCTTTATATGAGCTAGCCTTTATATGAGCTTTTTCTCTGAATTGTGAAGCGTTATATGATCTTTTTTGGGGCCTCACACAAACTATTCGTTTTTTTTTATTTCTACAACCGCAGTTTATTTTTAATTTTAATTTTTTGTGGTATTGACTCAACTAATTATTTTGTTTCAGTCAGTATTGCTTAACTACCATTACGAAGTCGCACCACTCTCAAGTAAAACCATGTGGTTTGAAAATAAGTTATGCGAGTGGTCTCTAACACGTGAAGTATGTGCTCTAGCTATGGAGTATGTTGCGGGCAAACACATATCAGGCGCTCCAAGGATTCCAAGAGTAAATTTTATTGATACGTTTGTAAACATACGAGTTGTGTCGAACTTTGAGAACAGTTTATGATTATTTTTATTTCATCATCGGTTCCTAGCAAAGCACATATGGATTGTTTTTGTCTTAAAACACTCAGTGATAAAATGGCTTCAACTTGAGCAACTAATAAAATTAGATTTGACCAAAAATAGATTTTAAAAACATCAAATTTCATGTTAGGTAAAGAATGAAAACTCGCCTCTATCTTGTCTGATTTAAGTGATCAGTTGCTCAAATTGAAGACATTCTATCAATTTTGCCAATGGGGCAATGCTTTTTCACCTAAGAAAAAATTAACAACATTCAAGAAATATTGACAAAATTCCCAGTAAATTGACATCTCAATCATAAAAATTTGTCTAAAGTAAAGGTCTTGGGAGCTCAAAAAATAAGTTATTTTCCAAGAAATTATTACAAATATGTGGTTACTACAACCTTTTTGTGAGCTCGCCCATGCCTTTATTTTAGACTAATTTTTATCACTGAGGTGTCAAATTACTGGAAATTTTTCAATATTTAACATGATTTTGTATAACTTTGGAACTACTAAAGATATCAACTTCAAACTTGGTTCGTATATTCAGACTAATAGGATCTATTTTGGTGCTGAGTATCAAGTTTCTACTTTGTACTATTCAAAATGGCAGCCATTTTTATATTTTAAACCTTAATATCTTAAAAACCGTAAATTTTAAAAAAATTGTAAAAGGCACAAAAAAATTGTGCAATTTTGTTTCCTACAAAATTATATAAAGATAATTAAGATCGAACTTCAAATATCGGAGTTATTGCAATTTTTCCAACAGAATACATGCTTGTTTTATGGCAGTTATAGCAAATTTGCTTGAATTCTGTTAGAAAAATTGCAATAACTCCGTTAATTGTAGTCCGATCTTAACAACCTTTATAAGGATTTGTAGGAAAATTGCACAACTTTTTTGTTTCTTAAACAATTTTGGTAAAATGTAGGGTTTTTAAAATATTAAGTTTTAAAATATAAAAATGGCCGCCATTTTGAAATGAGTAGAAACTTGATACTCCGCACCAAAATAGGTCCTATTAGTCAGCATATACGTACCAAGTTTGAAGTTGATATCTTTAGTAGTTCCAAAGTTATGTAAAATCATGTTAAAAACACATACAGACCGACATACAGATAACCGAGCATTTTAGGACCCATATGTTTATAGGAACTTTTTTCTTAGTTTTGATATTAGTAACCATATCCCGAAGTCCTGAAGGGTTTTTATCAACATCCTTTATACTTTTTTACAGCAAATTTAATTTCCTTTTTTTCCTAATTTCCTAATTTTCCATTTTAATAAGGAACACTAAAAGTTAATAGTTTTCTTGATATTCAAGAAAAAACCTAAAAATTGTATCTTCATAACCCCCCTCATTCCTACCGTTTAAGGGCTACGGATGGGGACTTTTGATATGTTTACCTTCTAACTAGTCCAAACAAAACTGCAAAGTTGAAAATTGTGATCCAAAAATTTTCCTCTATACCTTTTTGTTGCCTGGACTACCGTATTTTGACATGACTTTAGTACTGGCTGTAGCACAGTTGTACAGTTGGCTCTCGCTAATATGAAGTAAGCGAGCACTATGATTTTGCTTTTAGTAATGTAGAGTTCGACTGAGGCATAACTGGAGTTATGGAGGTCATTCTTGATTACATTTTATCTACAGAGGTTACTAAAGCTGAATCAGAGATGAAGAGTTAAAAAAATGAAAGTTTGTGTGATGTTGGAAGGGGCATAATTCACTGACTTATTGCGACTTATGTCCTGGGTTTTTCGAGTTACAGAGTTCTGTTAAGAAAACTTTGAGATATAGAGGTAAACTTTGACATGTTGAACATTTTTTTACTTGAATTTTTTTCCAAGGAGATTGAAATCAATTTATATCATCAACAATTTTAAGGTATTAAGTTTTGAGCTATAGTTCTGGACAACCTTACTGGTGGGTGAGTGAGTGCGCTGTATTCGGAATTGACGTGAAACACCTGTGTTGTGTTGGTAATCGATCATATGATCACATGTTTAAGTAAAGACGCACTTACAATATGAAAGTTTATGCTGCAAGCTAATATACAATAAATATTAAATCTAAACAAGGTCTCGTTGGAATCTATTTCAAACTTACATGTTAAATGATGGTAAAAGTTTTCGCAGAGCTTGCCGCAAGTCTAAGAAGAGGTTTTATTCTTATTAGTAGTGGCAATACTTAATATTACGTTTCATATTGCGCAAGACAACTTTCGGTAAAGTTTTGGAAGACAAATTTCATAGTGTTGATGTGCCTTAAAACATAAACATTGTTTTGACAGATCGATACAATCATGAGTTTTAGCAGATGATTTGTATAGTTTCCACATTTTGCCACCCGCCAGAACTATAGAAACCGACTGAGAAGAAATATATTTTTTTGTAAGTTCACATTTGTGAACATAATAACATTAAGTTTATCTTTTCCAGTTGCCACTGAGCTTTATAACACGTTTTTATCCATCTGGAACTTCCTTCAAATGTTTCGAGCACTTCCGTCATACAATCAATAATGGTAAACAACTTGATCTTTATTTTATAATTAATCATATTAGTTCCTGTAGGTTTAGCTATGTTATTTATGCAATTTACAGTCTTACCATCACTAATTATATAAACTGTTTTTCTTTGTGCGAAGCAGAGCAGTTATCTCCGGATTACTTTTTGATAAAAAAATTCAAACCTGCTTTGTGCTTTCTTTTGCTTTTCTCACTTTTCTCAGGTAGCATTAATACAACCGTAAAGCTGAAGAGAGAGGGAAATTTCACCCCCTCTTGTCCCTCATATAAACAAACGAAAACCAAGACGTATAGTTCGCAAGGTCCCACCAGGTATATTATTAGCTGGAACATTTTGGTTTTTTTGTCAGTTTTTCCATTGGATGAATCGATTGGTTTGTTGTTTTTTATCTTGTTATAAAAGTTATTGATTGTTCGCTAAATAGTGACACTGAAACTAATGAAATTTCATGGATTTGGGAATTATATCACAGAGAAGAAATAAGCAGAGTACGCATTCATATGGCAGTAGTGCTTTGGGTAACTGATCGACATACAGGAAGTCAAACAATAGGGAGACAATAGACTTCCACCCGGGGGGTACCCCCCCTACCCCCCACGCCCACTCTACGGCACTGATCGTCACATATTTAACAAAACATTAGATGTGTCCTCTGTCCTATTTCTTCTCTTTGATTATATAAATTATATAATTCCTCTCCCGCTTTATAGTTGTATTAATTCTTGTGTAATTCATAACCATGTGATGGCAATAGGGTCATATTTTGAACCTAGTCAAGATTGAACCGACGACCTTTAAAAAATGGCCAATGAACTACTTAAGCCCAGTGAGTTACAAGAAGAAGGGGGCAAAGTTGCCAATAAAATTACCAATAAAAATAAATGAAACGTGGTCCATTGGAAACTATTACAATCGGAGTACCAAAACTATGCAAATTAATTAATGAACTTAGGACCCATATCCAGTCTCTTATTCTAATTCATAAACCATCTATGGTTATCAGCTTATGATAAAATCAAATATTCATTAGTATCATGAATCTGATATTTGTACAAAAATTTACTTATTCTTATTAAATAACTTCTTGATTATATTTTTTATGTACAAAGTCTCAAGCTTCGACTGCCTGGAACTTTTTCTGTTAATTTTGTAGGTCAAAATTAAAAAAAACTGTCATTGACCATGATACGGAATGTTTCACTCTACTTTCTGTCTGGCTGAATGTGTATAAAAAAATATAATTCATCATAACTTTAAAACAACTTGAGGAACCTGCAGCAAACTTGCCATATGAATGATGAATAATAGGACCTATTTTGGTAAGGAGTTTCAAGCTTCTGCTTTGTCCTGTTTCTAAATGGGGGCCATTTATATCTTTCACAGCTCAATATCTCAAAAAGTATACAAGAAACCAATAATTTTCAATTTACAAAAAAATTTTAACTTTCATTGAGCCTACTTTCCAAAAATAACTGCCATTCCAAAATGGTACAATGAAGAAATTCTAATCTAAAATAGGTCTATTAGTTAGTAGATTATCATACTCATGCCAATTTTGAAGCTGGTGACTCAGGAGATTTTAAAATTATGATTAATACTGAAATATAAAACATTTGTTCAGAGGGAAATGGAACAGTACAGACGGAATGCTCAATATAATTTTTTCATTTCTTTTAACCTGGTAGATCACCATAAAAAATTCTGAGAACAATTGAAGCAGGACACCCTTTAAAAAAACTTAACTTTTGAAAAATTTAAAAATTTCAGATTTCAAACAATACGACTACGGAAGAGAAGAAAATTTGAAAAGGTATGGTGGTTTGTATTCGCCTCCCCTTTACAACGTATCTACTATCTGGGTTCCGATGTACATTCACTACGGTCGAAACGACTGGTTAGGCGTGCCTGAAGTGAGTTGTTAATACTTCCAGTACAATATAAGATAAGAGTAAAGTTTGGTTTAGTTATAAATTATATTATTTTCGTAGTGGAGGAATAACAATATCAAACCTATCATATTTTGGGCTTCTCTCACCTTATTATATTAAGTTGCCGGGCTGTCAGTCAAATGTTGATTGAAATGATGGAGTTTCGATGGTGTAAATTATTCTTTTAAAATGCTTAGTGCACATAAAAATTACTCACATACATCCAAAAACAGTCTCAAGTGTACCTGATAGTTTGCGGAGCGTCCTGTTTTTGTCAGATTTTTTACCCTCCTAGAAAAGAGAATTCAACTCTGCTTTGTGGCTCTAAAATGTAATGCCTCTGATCTTAAAAAAAACATAGAAATAAACATTTTCATACAAAAAATTGAAAGAAATGTTGATTGAAAAGTGTGCTTACTCAGTTGAGAAATTCCTGTCAGGGTACTCAAAATAAATTCAAAGTGTAGCTAACTTTTCATTTTTCTCTGTCATTGTTCAAAATTGGCTATGCTATTTCTATTGTGTTCCCTTATATAATGCTGACTTATTTCATGTAACTTTATGTTATTTATAAAATAAAAATATGTAAAGGCCAATCCTCCAGCATGTGAATACTAATCTGTGGAATTTAATTTTATAGTTATGTTCATTTTTTTAGGCATATCAGTGGAAAACACTGGTAATAAATAAACAAACTAAATAAACACTAAAGCGGTATCTCAGAGGTAAGGCGCTGGCCCTGTATGTTAAACACTGCAGGTTCGATACCAACTGCAGGTATGCCCTGTTCCATCTTGAGCGATCACCTATAGCTTGCTACAGTAGAACCTTGCTAGTCCGACCTCCGATAGTCCGACTCCTCGGTTAATCCAACCATGCCGCCGGGGAAAATAGGCCTCCGCTAGTTCGCCCTCAGCGGGTTTTCTCATTGGTTGGTCCGACCATGCAAAATTGATGTTTGTTTACATTTCCGGTGCATTCTTCCATTCAGGTTGGCTCCTTTCAATGACGTATTACTCATTGGGAGTGTGTATATTGTTCAGTAGAGCAATAACATTTGGTGCGGTTAGTTTTTTTTTTTGTCTAATGTTGTTTTTTACAGTACAGTAGCTTGTTAAACACTCTTAATGCAATTTTTTCTGATCTAAATACAGTTTTTGTACGTTTTCATGTCAATAAAATGAGTTCATCCGATAAACTGACCTTTTTGCTGTTCCGACCA
Organism: Flexamia atlantica; assembly: GCA_035578135.1. NCBI lineage: Eukaryota > Metazoa > Arthropoda > Insecta > Hemiptera > Cicadellidae > Flexamia > Flexamia atlantica. The sequence goes on from JAQJVK010000020.1 coordinate 1,180,845, forward strand.
TGCCTCCGGTCCCGTAGGTGACGGATTAGCAAGGTTCTACTGTATTGAAATTATTGAAGCTACAGTTTCTCCAGGTCTTTAAATTGCCTTACAGGCCAAATGGTCCATAGCAATAGCAACTGAGGATGAGAAACAAAAAATTTTAAAAAGTAAAGAAAGTGTTAAGCAAAACAATAAGAGGAATTTGTTTACATACAAAAGTAATCTTGAAAATAAAAATAATAAAAATAAAAATCTGAATAAATATTGGTGTACAAATTAAGTCTAGAGTACAAAGTATTGCATACAAATTGATACATTTTATTTAATCGTTTTCCTTTAATTCTTTGACACATTGAAGACTTTTATATGACAAAGCAATAAACTGTATCATGTGATGAATTCTTTAAAGTTCCAAATTAGCAACTGTGCTAATCTTATTTCTGTGCAATCATTGTTAGTGAGTCGGTAACAAGCCAGTCTTCAAAGGCACAGAAGCAATTCAATGAGTTCAATTACAAGCACTATCAGTTAACTGGGAGTACTGTTTGTACTTGTACTTAACCCTTGAGCGGGCGCTTCACCAGTAAAACGGCAGCAGGCGCATATGGAGTTTTACTCCGCAAGATTAAATTGAATAAATTTTACCCTTTTTACTTGTTTTACACCAAATTATTTTATTTAAATGTTGATAAACTTCATAAGAATCACATTTCACCGTTGATACAATTAATCGTTCAATTTAATTGGTGTAGTAAATGAAATGAAATGAAATGAAATGAAGTGAAAATAGATTTATTCCAATATTCATGCAACATTCCATTTATCAATGTACACATGCAGCAAGCAATAAATACATGCATAATAACCTACTAAAAACAATAGGATTTATAGTACTATCCCTAGCATGCTTAATATGTTAATTCTTATTATAATTTTCCAAGCCTACATTGGAAGGCCTACATGGGCAGTAGCCTGTGCGTAGGCCTTGTAGTTGTTACCGATCACTAAATGAGTATGTGGCATCTATTTAACCTAATGGCGATATGTGGCATCTGATTTAACCTTATTTTACAAAAAACAAGACTACATTTTACAGATTTTTTTAGAAATTAGAGGGAAAAAAGAGAAGCTGTTATTGGAAAAAAAAACGATGTGGACGACAGCTCGTGGTATTGTTTGTCATTAGTGGGGATTGGTTGAATGTCTTCATAAGGAGGGGGGGGGGGAAATGCATTATTGTCTTGGTCGGAAAGTAGTGGTCATGATAATGTTTTCGGCGCCCTCCACTCCTACCGTATTTAAGAACTCTTTTATTTGTGCTTTTAACTTTGTTAAAGATGGTGAATTCAGTATGTTAAAATGCGGAAATCGTTGACGTATATTTCGGTACAAAACATTTGAAACGTAGAAGGAATTGGTTGTTAAAATTGTTCTAGTTAGTTGTAAAGAAGCAATAGAAACATTTTGCGCGTAGCGTGTAAAATGGTCATGTGATATTGAAGAAAAAATATTATTAAACTGTTTAAAAATAGTAATCAATAAGTCTTTAATAAAAAGTTGGCGGATTGAGAAACATCCCGTATCTTGGAAAAGAGCTATTGACGGATACCTCCTGTCTTTTTGAAAAGCGACTTTTAAAATAGCTTTCTGCGTGATATTTAAAGGCTCCAGGATCGATTTAAAGGCACCGCCCCAAGCTACAATTCCATAAGAAAGTAAAGATTGAATATAGGCATAATACGTTTGTTTAATTTCTTTTTCCTTCAAAATTCCACTAAGACACTTAAAAGCATATATATATTTTCTAATTTTAGTTTTCAAAAAGTTTATGTGATGGTTCCATTTCATGCGAGAGTCAAGTACTATCCCTAAATATTTGTAAACGTCTACTTTCTCTAAGGACTCACAATTACACAGAGAATTATTAGAATTGTTACATTTGTGGATTTTTATATTATCTAAAAAATAATCTGTATTAGGTCTAAGAGAGATGGGCATAAATTTAGTTTTTGAAACATTAAGTGAGAGAACATTTTGATCAAACCATTTACTTAAAATCATTAAATCCTGTTGAGCTTTAGATTGCACCTCTTTCCAAGTTTTCCCCTTAACGCAAATTAAGGTGTCATCTGCAAAAAGAAAAAGTTTACCGTTCAGGATCAGTTTTGAAATATTATTAATGTAAATTAGAAACAAGACAGGCCCGAGTGTACTGCCCTGAATAACTCCGTAATTGATAGGGAGTGCATCACTATATATACCATTTATGCAAACCTTTTGTGATCTGTTTGAGAAGTAACTTTTGAACCAACTGAGGGATTGCCCACGAACGCCCATACATTCCAACTTACTCAATAATTTATCTCTATCTACGGAATCAAACGCTTTTTTTAAATCTAAGAAAATAAACATCATCTTATTGCCTTCTGTCTTATTGCCTTATGTTTAAATGCAAAACTTTTAATTTATTATTCCCTGTTTCTGCAGTTGAATAATAAATTAAAAGTAAATAATAATAAATTAAAAGTAATTAAATTGAACATAGTAAGTAATTTTTTAGTATAGAATAGGTATAACTTTAAATATTGTATTTAAAAGTTGACAAACCTGAAGGGGAATCACACTTCATCGTCGATACAATTGATTGTTAAACTTAACAATTGTAATAATTCAATTGGACATACTAAGTAATTTTCTAGTACAGATAGGAATCTGTACTGTGTTACGGGAGAGGGCACTCTGAAAACTGACACGGCATCACTGAATTGCAAATAAAAAGGTACTGAGGGGATGTGGGAAGGTATAAATAGTTTTAGGGGCTTCCTGGAATGAGGCGTGTGAGGTGCAAAGCTGGACACGACTGCCGACACCCATTATGCTTGTTTATTTTAATAAAAAAAACATGTGCGGAGGAAAACTCCTCATGCGCCCGCTCGAGCGTTAATCAGCTCTCTTCTTGCTTTAATTGGTAACGCACCACTCACAGGCCAAAAGTCTATGTGTGGAAGGGGCAAATGCAAGATTAAGAAGAGGCCACCAACCTCTATAAGTGTTTTTTGTTTTTGGTTTACACTCTGAGTAGTCACTGGTTTTTTGCTAATGCAAGGTTTGGTTTCAGGATGTAATTTTCACAGCCAAACTTTTCCCCAACTTGAAGCTAGTAAGGGAGGTGCCCAGCCCTCAATTCAACCACTTTGACTTCAACTATTCTAAAGTTATGAAACAACTCGTTCACGATGCAGTTGTAAAAACGTTCAAAAACATCACCTCCGCAACGCGACCACAACCGAACTGTGTTTGGCAGAAGTCAAGGTTGCCTGTGACACCAGAAATTAAACAGCCAGCACTGGAATGCTTGTAAGGCAATATATAACATCTAATGAAACCACTAATAACTGGCGAATTAACTGTCTGTAAATAAATAAATCAATAAAATGCCTTCATTCACTACATTCCTCAGCTGAAAATTGGTTTTCAGGATAAGTGGAAAAATTACTTATAACTAATAACTAGTGAACTATCTACAATAGAAACTCAGCAGTACTATTATTCCAAAACATACCTTTCAGTTTTGTTTGACGTTTACAGAACATGATTTGATGATGTCAGGTGATTTCTTTGGACTTCATCTAATAGCAATTAAACATTAAAATAAAGCAAATAATACACTGATTTATGATGATAATCATAGAATTCAATAACTTTTTTTACTCTAAAATAAAACATAAAAGGTTGTTTTGACTTTTTAAGCATTATTGAGTGATTCCGTTTAACTGATATATTACTAACTAGAATCTTATTTGATAGCTTGGCTTGCAACAACATTCAAAGTTCCAGTAGTAACACATAATTTGTAGTGCTATGATTTTTTTGTCTTTGAGTTATTAGCATTTTAATTTTAACTAGTTAAAACGGGCCCGAAACTGAATCAAACTTGGTATATGGCTTTATCTAATTGATATCTACAGGATAATTGCATCAAATATCTAAATTACACACTTCCATGGCAGCAAATGTGCACACTCATTTCCCATGTTATTCTTATGGAGAAAATTGTTGTAGGATTTAAGTTGATTTCACTTCATTAAGGCTCTGTCTAGATGATTTATTTCAGCATTTGAATTCGCCGAGTATGCAGGTCTGTTGCAATGGGGGTACTGTTAATTTAATACCGAATACAACATTTTATTTTTTCAAACTCAACAACAACAAAATTGAATAACAAAAATAAGTAAAACTATTTTGAAATACATTTACTGATGTTTTGAAAATCATCCAATTAGATAAGCAATTAGAATGTGTCTAATTCTGTTTATAGAATGAGTTTGATTTAACTTTAGAATAACGTAAAATGTATGTACAGGTTATGTATAAATAAAATTAAGAAAACAAAAGAAATTATATACAATTGTGATGAATTTTTATTCAAAGGCACACCATATAGATACTTATTTTAATTTCGATTCTAACCGTAACAATAATTTGAAACACAACAAGATTTGAATGACAAAAATAAATAAAATTATTTCATCATTTTTTTAACAACTACTTTCTGCAATTCGCCCAGTTGATTTGAGATCGACTCTTGCCATGCTGGAGAATTTTCCTGGATGGATTCCCACAACTTAGATTTGTCAGGAATTTTTTTCTTTGTTTTCTCATCCTTTTTGTCCTTCTCCTTTTGCACCACAGCCAGCAAAGGCACCTGGAAAGATTAAATTGTTGTATTTTATTTCAATATTTTTAATGTACCGTATGTTGTATACTAACCGACTGAAGTAGAGACACCTTACGAAAAAATAGTAGTTCCCGCTGTTGAAAGAGAGATGGTGCCACATTAGTTTTCCTGTCCTATTGGAATAATTTTAGCAGTTTAGGTACTAAGCTGACTTTCCAAAGTCAAGTAGCTGATTATAAAATTAAAACTCACCAAATTTGGTAGTATAGCCTGTAGATGTCAAATATATTTTTATTACAAGAGACCGGTTTCGATTCTATGACGAATCATCTTCAGTCATGTAATTATCTATTATACTAAACTTGTAATTATAGATAATTACATGACTGAAGATGATTCGTCATAGAATCGAAACCGGTCTCTTGTAATAAAAATATATTTGACATCTACAGGCTATACTACCAAATTTGGTGAGTTTTAATTTTATAATATAAGGTGTCAAGGCTTCAGCAATCTATTGAAGTAGCTGATTGTAATATTTTTACAGTTGTATGTTATTGTTTTGTATTGCTGTTGGTAGTTAGGGACATGAAGAAGCTTGAGTGTTTACAAAGAAAACCGGTTGAATTTGGCTTTTAGAGGAGGGGAAAGAATCAATAACAGATGATCAATTGATTAAACTTTGAATTTCTTGTGTCATTTATGTGTTACATGCTAAACCACAAACATTTTTTCTGTTTATTGATTGTTATTCAAAGAGCAAAACATTGTTTCTAATATCAAACCACACTTTGTTTTGGTTTAGTAATTTTTATCTACCAGACTACTAGCGTAATCTCGTAGCTCTGTTTACTTCCACGTCATCGATGATTTCCTCCACTCCTCTGCTGAAACTTCAAACTCAGGCATCAACATGTTGATCACCGCCTATATCTTTGACTATTTTTAATCATTTTTATTGTTTTCAACCATTCCATTTTTACATTTTGGAAAGTGTGTAAAAGCGCACATGAAGCTAACTAACTATTCCAGCTTGAATTAACTATTCCGTGCATCAGCGCTAGTTTATCCTCTGCTTTTTGGCAGCGGAACTTAACAAAAATAACATTGGATGCCTACTACTTAGAGTTAGTATACATTGGTATCGTACCTATAAAAAACTTTAAAAATTCGATAACTTTTACTTTAAAACTGAAGTCGTAGACAAGTGATGACCCCCACAGTCACATTTCAGTAGTTCTTTAGAAATAACACGAATCCACCAAAAACACGGTTAATTTATTGATTTATTGAATAATAAGACAAATCAGTAGATACCCAATTCCATTATTTAAAAAAATACAGAAAACTACTATATGTTTGATAATTCATTCTTATAACACTTGAAATAAAAAGGATATTGACATTCAAGAGCATATATTATCTCTTTTCCAAAACAAACCAACATTCACGGAAGCAAAGTTTTTTGAAATTTTACCAAACAAAATAAAAAATTAACAATTAATTTTAAGGCTGAACTAAAATACTTTTTGATAAACAATCCTCACTAATCATTTGCTGAATTTTTTTTTTGAAACTATGAAATACATTTACTGATGTTTTGGAAATTATTTACATGATGAGCTCAATGAGAAAAGCATTTAGAATGTGTCTAACTGTATTTAGAATGAGTTTGATTTAAGTTTGAACAACGCCAATGTTTGTACAGGTTAGTACAAGAAAATAAAGAAAACAAAAGGAATTATATACAATTGTGATGGATTTTAATTCAAAGGCACACCATATAGATACTTATTTTAATTTTGATCCTAACCGTAACAATAATTATTGGAAACACGACAACAGATTTGAAAGACAAAAATAAATAAAATTATTTCGACATTTTTTTAACAACTACTTTCTGCAGTTCGCCCAGTTGATTTGAGATGGACTCTTGCCATGCTGGTGAATTTTCCTGGATGGCTTCCCACAAGTTAGACTTCACTGGAGGTTTTTCCTCTGCCTTATCATCCTTTTTGTCTTTCTTCTTTTGTAAAACAGCCAGCAAAGGCACCTGAGGAAATATTTATTGTAGTATTAACATTTCACTATAGTGGAATACACTCAACAACAATTTATAAAAAAAATAGGAACATATTTTACTTTAAAATTGAAGTTTAGACCATTCTTGTATTTCTTATCATGAATTTGTCAAAAATGCTTTTAAATCCTTCATTTGTTGGTTAACAAACAGAGGAGCATAACAAATTGCTTTATTTATTAACTAACATAAACACTTTTTTATAATGTATGATACATGAGTTAAGATATTTCAGCAATCAAAAGTCTTCAAAAAACGTCAAACCTTGATTTATGAGAAAAAAAAATACTGAGCGAGAAACTAAAAGCAGTTTGCTGTTTAGTCAGTCTGCTTTAAGAGAGGGTTTCTTTCAAAAAAGCTGTTGAAAGTTCATAATCGTATGGAATAAATCTTCAAAATATATACCAACATAATTACAACATTTGAAACGCTTGCATGTTTATATAAATCACCCTGTAATGAAATATGGATAAATAAACGGTATCAGGAAACTGACACTTACTTTCTCCCTTCAAGTCATTTAAAACCAGAAAATATTTAAAGTAAAATAAAACAAACTAGTGAACCCGTTGCTGGAAATCGAGCAATTGTTATGCATTGGTTTCAAAATAAAAATATCTATGGTACAGTAGTCTATATAGAACCATTTTATTAATTATATGGTTGAACTTCCTGTTATATTGAATTTTTTACAAAAGCTTTTTTAAACAAAATTTCTTGTGAATACTCAATCATCTTTGAGGAGATGCCCATGATTCTTTAGTGTTTTCTACAAATATTAAGAGCCCCTCAAAGGAGTTGGCTTGACCTGCCGCCACATATACAGTAGTCCATGAGAAAGTACTGGGGAGGGAAGGTAAATTACAACTTTTGCATTGGTACATACTGATCATATGTTATATAATTCAAACATTAGAGTATTCATATAGTTTAAATTAAATTTACGTTTACTTTAAACCTTAATTTTTTTTAAAGTGGCCCTAAGAAGAGTGTGACCCATTTTAATCTCAAACCGAACTAAAATGGTTCAATAAATCTACTCATGAATGTCAAGTCTGTTTCTTTTTCTTTTATTTCTATTTACATTTATAGAATTTATACAAAAGAATTTATTTTTTCTTTTAGTATTTTTCTTTGGAATATAAACATAAGTGAATATTACGATCTTCACACATGTGATTCAAAATAAATGTTTTTAAAACTGAATTCTGACTTCAAGTATGTATTAGGATAATAGTTTATCTATTTACATCTTCCATCAACTGAAATGCCTCCAGCTCTACATGCAATTGTTTTAATTCCATCAACAACATATGGCTTTGCTCAAAAACTGTTTGCTCCAATCAGCTGCTTTATTTGAAATTTATAATCCCATGTTAAACCTAATGGACTAATATGAAACTTTAAGGGCGTCTAGGGTCCTTCCCTTTAGTCAAACCTTTTTAAATTTTATTTTCTGCAAAACTTCACACCAAGCTCTTTCCAATGACACCAAAATTATTAAAATCGGCCCAGAACTTTAGAAGGAGTAATGATCACAAAAAAACCCCTAGCGTATTAAATAAGTACACTTGGCGCATTATATTTTGACCCTTGGCCTAGTCCACTGCTGGAGCTGTCAGTTATTGTTTATTGTCAATGATTTTGGACAACAAACAATATAAAAACTTATTTCCACAAACATCAACTGTATTTTGTTTACAAATGACAATTAAGATATACACTGACAGTTGTTGCAAAATGCTTACATTTCAGGCTAGTACACCTTTGCGTATCAGCTGTGATCTCCTGATGAATTTCACTCTACTCCAATTACTTCAGGTGTAAAGGGTTCCCAAGTGTCAAGTGTATGGAAGATAAGAAAAGTTTATTTTCTTTTGAAACCGATTAACATAATTTTTTTCAAATGTAGCATTCATCCTAGGTCTCAAAATGACATTTTATATGAGTGTGCACCATTAAAACCGACCTTTTACAATTTGCCATTGTAATAAACATTTAGACCATCAACGTTATTGAAATTAGCTGTTTCACATAATTAAGTAGTTATAATAGTTAGCAATTTATCAAACAAATATTATTTTTCATTTACACCTATAAAAAAATAATATTACAATAATATAAAACTGTTTTTTTCCCATTTAAAGGATACTTCATGATAATGCATACATTTTTAAGTACTGACCATGATAAACCAAATGCTTCTCGAGCGTTTGCTCTTTACCTGTCGTTAGACAAAATACCTCGTGCCTTCACAATCAGATGAATGAATGACTGTCAAATTATATCATTGCAAAGGTTTGGAAAAGTCGATTTTTTAATTTAAAAAAGTAAGATAACGTAAAAGTAAATAAAACCTGCAAATATAGAGAAGTTAAGCTTTTGTTTGGTACAAACTGCATGAAAATAGGTCCACTGGAAGTCTCAGACGTACTGTCCAAAGGATTGGAAAAGTTCATTTTTCCCCCATGTTAAATCTCCATAAGAAAAGTTTATTTTTCATTTTTTACCCATTTAAATTCAATATTTTCAAAATTCAAATAAAACCTGCACATATAGGGCCGATAACCTTTGTTTTGGTACAGCCCGCGCGTAAATCGGTCCAGTAGTACGGCCAGGCTCGCTGTCATAAGCTTCAAATTTCTTCCCCAAGTTAAATCTCCAAAAGAAAAGTTTATTTTCCATTTTTTACTGAGTTGACATAAATATTTTCAAAATTCAAATAAAACCTGCACATATAGGGCCGATATCCTTTGTTTCGGTACGACCCGCGTGTAAATCGGTCCAGTAGTACGGCCAGGCTCGCTGTCATAAGCTTCAAATTTCTTCCCCATGTTAAATCTCCATAAGAAAAGTTTATTTTCCATTTTTTACCCAGTTAACATAAACATTTTCAAAATTCAAATAAAACCTGCACATATAGGGCCCATAACCTTTGTTTCGGTACGACCCGCGTGTAAATCGGTCCAGTAGTACGGCCAGGCTCGCTGTCATAAGCTTCAAATTTCTTCCCCCATGTTGAATCTCCATGATAAAAGTTTATTTTCCATTTTTTAACCAGTTAACATAAATATTTCCAAAATTCAAATAAAACCTGCACTTATAGGGCCGATAACCTTCGTTATGGTACAACCCGCATGTAAATCGGTCCAGTAGAACGGCCAGGCTCGCTGTCATTAGCTTTACAAAAGTTTTTTAGTATATAAGATTAACAATTAATCATCACACAAATATATACCAAATTTTATCAAAATCGGTTAGTAAATAACGGAGATATTGGTTTTTGAATATTTGCCATAAGAATAACATTGGACAACGTACTGCATTTACCGCCAAACCAAAATATCAATTATCTTTGTAACCAGTTGACATAGACTAATGATTCAAAATACTAGATTATTTAGTTTTTCAAGCCAAATTTAATGGTTGCAAGTATATTTTCTTTAAAAGTTACAAATTTTGTGAAATTTGAAAAATATGAATTTTTTAACTCTTAAACCCCTATAACTTCTGAACCTGAATTTTTACAGACATGCGGGTGGTGTCATTTTATTTGTCATCCTAAGCACTAAAAACCATGAAATTTTTATCAAAATCGTTAGAGCCGTGTTTGAGAAATTTGGATTTTTGTCATTTTTTATGGGTTTTTATAGGGTAAATACCCTTAAAAACCAAATACCCCCGTTGCAGCAGACCTGCATACTCAGCGAATTTCAAATGCAAAACAACATATTTCAATCCAACATAGCGAGATTTGACATGTTTTGGTAAGCTCCATAAGAATAACATGGGAAATGAGTATGCAGGCTTGCTGCCACAAAAATGGAAATTTTGGGGATTGTAGACCAAAATATATTACATCTCATGTAGATGAAGCCACAAACCAAGTTTTATTAAGATATGTTGAGAATTAAGCGAGATATAGAATTTTACTTATTTCCCATAAGGTTAACATTGGGACAACGTACTGTGTTTACCACATTCAATATCTCGGTAGCCAATGGACATAGAGCAATGATTCAAATTACTAAATTGTTTGTTTTTTCGAGCTGAATTCAATGGTGCTAACAAAAATTCGATAAATTTTATTTTTCTATGTAGAAAAATCAAAAAACCCATTTTTTGGGGGTTTATCCCCCTTTTACCCCCCTTTCCGGTGGTCCGATCGGGCTGGTTCACGAACTCGTCCAATTGATTACTACTGTACATGTCTGTACCAAATTTCATCAAGATCGGACCATTTTTACGACCGCTATCGTGCTAACAGACACATATATATATAGATATATAGATATATAGATATATAGATATATAGATATATATATATCTAAAAATTCGAACGAATGGTGTTTTTTGCTTCTGGGGGCTGCAAAACGAAAAGTTATCATGGTCTGGGGCTTAGGTCTTACCATGAGACCTACGGTAATAGCTTCTTCCCTATAGGGGAAATTCGCTAAAATTCAAAAAAATGAAAAATACGACTGGAGATACCACGGCTTTATACCTACATGCCAAATTTCATGAAAATTGGACCACTGGTGTCGTCTCTAGCTTTGTTTACATCCACACTGACACACAGACACACACACACACACAGACAGACAGACAGACAGACAGACAGACATCACGCCAAAAACCACTTTTTTGGATTCAGGGAGCACTAAAACGAATATATCCACTAACAACTCAAATTCGAAAATTTTGACGAAAGCAATACTGTCTCCATATACTCCATATATAGGGGGGAGAAAGTAAAAATTCAGTCATAAAACTGGTTGTTTCAGTGTAATGAAATATGATGCAAAATCTGATAACACATGCACATCGACAACCTACTCAACAGGGTGGATGAACGGGGTTTTTTTTGTTAATGGGTCTCAGTCCTATGTAATATATTAAACTTGAGTCTGACGCCATTTATTGTATTTTATGTACAAAGACAAGTAAAGATTTTTGATTGATTGATAATACATGGGAACACTTTTACCGCCCCAAGACAGCCCTTTGAAGGCGGGAACCAACGTCGCGATAGAGTGTTAACCCAAAGGACAGAAGAGAAAAACATCACCCAGCCACCGTTACGGTAGAACCCCAATAAACCATTACTCTTTTCTGTCACTATTATCCGTCACTGCTACTGTACTTTTAAAGTGCTGCAATTGATGACGTATGAACACGGAAGAAGTAAAACAGTATAACAGTTCTGTTTCGCTCTTGTTTGTATTTAATTTAAATATAAGTACGTATTATTCACTTGCACAGGGTTTCATTTTTGCCAAAACCTGTTAAATCTACTTACAACAAAGGTTTATAATGAAATTTCTATTATCCGTCCATTCTCTTAACCGTCATAGTCTCGGTCCCGAGGGGGACGAACAACCACGGTTCCACTGTTGCTGGATCACACAACCGTGCCAAGAGTTCCAGCTAAGGTCTTATGAATGACAGTTGACTTCTTGATAGTTCCAAAACCACGGATTTATTTTTCGAATTTCTTTTTATTAGACTAAGACATAGTTTGCGTTTTTGAGGTAATTTGACCTAACTATGAGATAATAGTGTTAAACCATATTAAAATTTCGAGTTACTGAGGTAAAGATTTTTTCAGACCAGATATGATTCATTAACACTTTGCAACCTGTATGCTTGTGTTTTGACTAACAGAAGTCTGTCGAGTGAACTTCGATATATAGATTTAAACTTGTAGAGGTTAAGTACAAATTTAATTTAATTTATCAACTGAACTTTGATTTGTAGAGGTAATTTTTGTGTTGCTTCGACTCACATAGGTAAAGGTATTACTGTAAAATTATTACGACTCATGCATAGTTTTTTATTTTGACTTAGGCAAATTTTTTTAGGGGATCAAAAATATGCCCATTTATTGAGTATTTTGTGTTATTACCCCTGAGGACTGACTTACCTGCCTAAAAGACCGGGTTAGTAATTTTTTTGATAAAATTTATATTTTTTGGGTGTCGGCAGGGCTGGTCGTCACTATTCTTCTTGTACGTATCCCAGGAACATCATGATTCACTTCCCGTCATTCTCTAACCCTTACAGTCAGTTCAATGAAAGTTTCCTTAGAGGTCTGGTGTTTTCAACAGTGAGTCATGTAAGGCTTCATGTTACATATAAGTATTTTGTGTGCAAATAATTTTTATATAAAATATTCAAAACACTAATGTATGTATTGTCCTTTGTGGAGTTTTTGTCAGTATAAACACATCATTTTACAACATATGGACGTTTTTAAGGCAATAACAATAATTATTGAAGTACCTACTACAATTCAAAATATATTTTTTTATATTATATAAATATTTTGTATGCACATATATCCTATATAAAATAGTCACAAAACAAATGTAAAAGACTTTAGTGGAGCTTTTGTGCAAATAAACTCATATTTTTTTCAATACACTAACTTTTATAGAAAACCTGGTCTAAAAGACCGTGAGTCAGTCATCGCGTTTTTAAATCGAAGTCAGTTCTGCCCGGTTAAGGTTTGAGTTATCAAAAAATTATATCCGACTGTAAAAAATACTAATATAAGGTACCTGGGGCTGATCCTTGACTTGGGGCTGCACCATGCGGACGATGCTAGAGGCCGAGGGACCGGAGCGATCGTTGAGCACCGTCTGCCACAGCCAAACCCGACCCTCCGACAGCAGCAGCAGCAGCCGCCGCTGGATCTCCAGCAAGTCCTGCCAACAGACCCAGCGTGAGTATCAGACAGCAAGTCCTGCCAATAATTTGAAGGAACTGAGCTTGCACAACTGCGTCCAACTGTCTTGGATCCCCGGACACTCAGGGCATGAGGGCAACGAAAAGGCTGACGACCTGGCGAGGAAAGGGGCTGAGTCCTACCTCTTTGGTCAGGAGCCCTACTGCAGTGTCCCCATGAGCAGAGGAAGAGCTAAGATCCTTGCCTGGGCAGAAGACCAAAAAGCATAAGCTTGGTGGAACAGCCCGAGGCTCAGACAGTCAAAGCTGATAATAAATCCTTTCAGGAGGGAATGGAGAGGCATATTGGGTCTCCATAAGAAAGAGATAAGCTTGCTGATAGGGCTACTCACGGGTCACGGCCCATTGATGAAACACCTCAGAACAATAGGGCTTAGCCAAACTGACTGATAGTAGCCAAAGGTAACTACCCCCCCCCCCAAAAAAAAACCCTAGCCCCCCAAAAAAAGAAAATCCTGCCAACAGTCACGGTGTGAATATCACGCAGCAAGTCCTACCAACATTCATGGCGTGGATATCAGACAGCAAGTCCTGCCAACAGACACGGCGTGAATATCACACAGCGACAGATGTGCCAACAGAAACATCATAAAAAACAGTTATAGTCTATAGGTTTTTACTCTATTCACTGTGTCTGTTCCTGTTACTGAAGTTGTCCGTAAAAGGTATTTTTAATTTGCTGTAACTGATATCTGTTTTTCGGAGAAGATACATGTTACAAAATTACCAGGAAAAAATTACCGTCCATGCAAATAGCACCTGCTGGCAAGAGCAATGCAGCATCTTGGAAGCAGACATGTGCTACCGTCTTCTCTTGGATAGGATGAAGCTGCTGAAGGCAGGAGCTTTCTTTCTTGGTAATACTGATACCGTATGCAGGAAAGTAGTAATAATATTAGTTTTTACACTTGACATCGTTAATCATGAAAATCACAGGATAGTGCCTGAAAATCCTGGGAACTTTTGGACTTTATTGAAATTATGAGTGTGTTTAGGGCTTACCCCAAAGTCTAACGGGCCCCTCAATTGAATTCCCTAATTATAAATTAATTTTGATAGGGTAAAATCAAATAAACGTTGCATACTCACCAGTATCAAAGCTTTCAAAAGTGTCTTTTGGTTAGCAGCATTGGCAGCATCAACCGTGACCACCTTCAGAGACTCGGGGCCTTTCTCAGGGATTTTGGCAGCTTCGAGGATCTTGGGTGGTTCGGAGCTCTTGTCCACCACTATATTCAAACTATCTTTTGAAGAAGAACTTATTTGTTTCAGGATCTCAGGATGAACGGGATCTGCTTTTAAAGGTTCTGGAGTTGGTGTTTCTTGTTTCTGAATTTCTTGTTTCGGCAGTTCTAAAACAAAAATAATAATTAATGGGCAGGAGAGATCAACTTACACCCTATACAGTATAACAACACATGAAAGTTCTATGTGTTAACTACAGACCCAGTCTTATACATGAAGGGGTCCCCCGTAAAACGTTTTAAGCGACAAAAACCTAGTTTCGAGTAATCAAGCGTTGAAAGTTGAATTTTAAAATTTACGGTTTTTTTAAAGTTAGAACTTACAATCATGTATAATTTTTTAATACTCTACTTATAACATCATAATGTAGTCTTTTAATACATTTTTACTTGCCATTAAGCATTTTAAAACATTTTTTGTGTTTTTTGGGAGGTTAAAACGTTCTAAATGACTGGCGTTTGAAACGTTCTCTGACGGATTGCTCTTCTGCCTTTAGAAGAAAATGTCAGAAAGTGTAGGAATACCAACGTAAATTAAAATAAAAATTAATACGAAACAATTTTATTTATATAAAAGTACAAAAACGTAATTTTGCTTCATAACGTGATATGTCATTTTGCTAAAAGTTCTTCTTTTGGGGGCAATTTTCCAGGCCTTGACTTCTTAGTTTTTGAAATGAGGGTAATCCAGCTTTTCTACATTCCTTCCTGGTCTTATCCTTCCACTCTCCAATATTTACTTCACGTTTCTTAATTTAATTTACGAGATTTTGGTCGCTAGGTGACAACGCAACGGCCAGCGGGGAGCCTTATCTTTTGGCGAGTAGAATGTTATTTCCGAGAAAGTCTGTGCAGTCCCGCGAAGCACGCCAACTTTGACAGATAAAATCAGGACTGCCAACTCAAATATCTTTAAAATAAAATATACCACGGTGTAGCTCCTGTCCTAGAGAACCTTTTTCACTGAATATCTCCGATTTTGTAATTTTGTCGTTTAGAACGTTTTACGGGGGACCCCTTCACATGTACAAGAGCTGAGATGAGAATTGTTTTTTAAACTACCTAAACGTACTCTGCAAACTTTCTCAGGTTTTAACAACAAAGAAATAGATCATGTAATAAAATAAAATTATTTAATGTATTTTTATTGAAGTTTTTTTTGTATTTTTGAAAATGTATCTCAACTTCTTTATTCAGACATTAAATTTTTAGAAGTGTTGACATAATTTGGAAGCTCAAGTGAACATTTTATTCTTTTCAAACCAGCATTTCTCTGATTTTTATTCCAAGGGGCTTTTTATTTAGGGGCTTGTGCGACTCAAAACCGATCAGGGTAGTTAAAAATTAAGTCTTTATGATCCTCTGTGACTAAAAAAATGGGAGGGACATGTTCCAATTCTATATTTCCTATGTTGACCTATGTTAGCAGCTAGGTAAATAAAACTACTTTCTTCCTGCATTCAAGTTAAACTTCAAGTTCATTATCTCTAGCTAATTAGTCACCTTGATGCTGTGCTGTACAGAGAGAAGGATATCTCTCCAGAATTTGAATGGCATCTGTGGTGCTTTTTTGCATGATCATGGGGAGAAATGTCTGAAACAGAAGAAATTGCATTGAGAGCAGTCAAAGGGTAGGTAAGTTAGAGGTACGTTTTCCTAGCTTTGCAATTGAGGGTTTCGCGACAGTTGGAAAAGCACAGGTTCTTCATAAACCAACGGAAGTGTTTTACCAGCTGCACAGGTGTAACTATTTTTCAAGTGTGCTGCACGGTTTACGCTGTGCAATCAGGCCCACCAGTGCGAGAGTGATCAGTTATGCATTACGCAGCTTAGTTTAAGATTGTGATGTAGAGAACTCAACAGAGCCGCTGAGAAGCCATGTCAGCCAAGCCTGAAACTTGGGGCCCGGGCTCCAAAGGGGCCTAAATATATTAATTTAGGGATTTTATATTAATTTTTTTTATTTGCATTAAAATATATTAAAAACTTAAATATGTTATGATGAAATTATCCACAATGGTAAACAATTAAGAGTACAACATATGTTGCGATTAACACAGATGGTTGGAAAAAAATAATCGTGCGCATCGATCATGAAAAAACTGAGAAGTAACTTTGAGAGTGGTACAACAGAGGAAGTTATAGAAAAGAGATAAATGATTGGACAAATCCAATAATTGTTAATCAGAGTATACTGTTTTCTAAATTCGACCGACCTCAATTGGTCCGGATTTTTGGAGTTCCCATATGCATGATGGGATCCTCTAGACTGCCTAAAACGCGAGTTGAGAGATCTAACTTTCGAAAATTTTCCGGAGGAGGGCCCCCAGACCCACCTTTTGCTGGAGGATATTCCATACACCCCCATCCCCTGGAGGGCCCCGATGTGCAGACTTGGGGCCCGGCTTGGCTCTCGGCGGCCCTGGAACTCAAAGTACACGATGGCAGGAAACTAATGTTTAACAACGCTGCTTCATTATGTCGAGGCATCTAGGAAAACACCTTGCCAGTTAAGTGTGCAGGACTTTTACTAACGATGCCAACTGCAACCACACAGGTTAATGAGGGGTCGTCCATAAATTATGTCATCTGAAAAAAGGGGAAAGGGGTCCTAAATGGAAATGACATTAGGATGATGTGCATAGGGGGGAGGTAAACGCTGAGATGACATCATTTTTCAAATATTGTTTTAAAACTAATTTAGATAGGAAAAATGTAAATATTCTATGTAAATTCATTAAATTAAAGCTAAACAGCTTAGAAACTGAGTACTCGATTTTCACAATATCTGTTTGAACGTTTATTTTAGCTTCAGGTCAAAAAAAGCTACAGTAAATGAAGATTTTAATGGTCAATATGTTTTTAGATTTCCAGGCAGCAACGGAATCCTTCATTACAGTTAATATTGTAGTACTACAAAGTTCAAAAAGTTCTTGTTTTAATAGTTGAACATAAAACTAGCCCAAAATTGGTTTAAAATTAAATTTGATGGTTTTAACAACCCAATAGAAGAACCCTATAATAGGTATTTTCCAAAGACTGGCAGCATTTCAGGAGTTTGTTCCCTATGACGTCATTTTTCAATGGTGGGGGGGGAGGATCAGTTGGATTATGACGTAGGATGGGGTCCAAAAGTGGCCAAAAAGCAATGATGTAGTATATTGACGGCCACTGACATATTGTGATATGCACTTACAAAAGTTCCAGGAAAACATATCTTAATTAGTTATTTTTTGTGTACTGAGGACGAATAAATATTTTCTATGATTTCTTCTTTGTGAATCTCTGGATGTCAGCCAAAAGAAAAGAATTTTCACATGAAACAAGAAACAGTCAGTGCTCACCTACCGGCCGGTACACATCAAATTAAAGTGCACTATTTTAAATGTTTTTTTTTTTTTCGTTCGTGTTTTTAAATGTTTATGTGTATTTTAATTGTGACAATGGACTCATGTTCAAGTTTGGTTTTTGTTGAAGTCGACCTGAAGATGGAATTATAATGTTCTGAAACCGGTAGTCCATGTGGATTTACTAAAAGCTGTTAGACTGAGGTAATATAAACCTGTTTTTATGAAACAAGAGTTATATTGAAAGATCAATCCAAATTATTTGAAAGGGCTTTGTTTTTTCAAACATTGTTAAATACTTCACTGAACTACACTTGTACCAAATTGAAATAATATCACTTAAATTATAAAAAATAATTGAACTGAAATTACACATACTTGACAAAGAAGCAATTTAAATTTTGATCTAAATTACCTTGGTCTGAGTGAGGAACTTCGACATAGTGAAATTATTTCAAAATCGCTGAAGACTGGAACTCTCCTGATTTAACCTTGCAAAGTAGTGTAAATTGCAGGAGGCTAAAAAAATATTTTTGTGATTGTTTATTTTCATAAACATGTGATTGGAGAAAGTAATGAGTTTTCTACTAGAAATAATACAAAAATAGTATCATTATTATAAAGTCAATGATGATGGTTTCATTTTATATTATATCTAATGTAAATGTAGTCTTTGATTTTTTGAGTTAGAATTTTATAAACTACAATAGTTTTCATAATTTTTTTCTTTGAATAAAAAAGAGAATATTTAAGAAATAAACTTGACTTGACCAGACTAAAGTAAAAGAAAGTAAAAGCAAAATAATTAAAAGTCTAACTCCCAGTGTGCCATCTTTATAAAGGAGGGTATATATAAATAAGCCTCAAAGAGCAGGTACTTTACACTTTTTGTATTTAGTAATTAAATAGGTTTCAAGATTTGCATGATTATCTTGAAAATGAAATATTTCAAAGTCATCCCAAAATTCTTTTAACTCCATATACTGATGGTCAACTTATAACCAATTCAAAACAGGTAACCGGAAAGAACTTTTATTCCTATATAACAGAATACAAATGACTTTAGCTGTGTCTTTTTGGAATAAATTGTTACATCCAATACCACCAACACTGATCTAATGTTATGATTTTTTTCTGTGCCATTACATGGTCGTTTTCAATATTACATTAGTTTGTATGAACACATTTAATTTTGTGAGTGAACTCACAAAAGTCCCATCTTAGCCTTATCTTTATAGCTGACAGAAGAAATAAAATACAAGCTGTTACACTTATTACCTTTTTTATTTCATATTTTTAGAGCAAGAACAATATAAATTTATTGACTATGACTACAATTAACAATCCATAAAACAAAGATGGCGTTATCATTTCTTATTATCATTCAATCGTATTACAAAATAAAATGCACTACAATCATAGAAGACCATTGACGAATTGTATCCAAAGCAAAATATATATAGAGCTGTTGTTAAATTCTTAGCAAAACAATGAACAAGATTGTCGGTCTAGAAATATTGTGTTTATGTCTCAAGTTAATACTTGCCTCCAGCCAAAAGAACACTTTAGGTAGGCTTACAGATTTGCCTGGACCAATGTCTATTGTAAGTTTTTAATTTTTTCTACAGTAAGGATAAAAGAACAATGAAATTATTACAGAGTTGGAGTTTTTTGCTAACTATACAAGAAATTTTTGTTTTTTATTATTCATAAATAACAATACATGAAAATGTATTTATTGATGGATTTTCTTAACGAGTCCATGCGCAGAAAATTTCCACGCATGTAGGGGAGGTAAAACTTCTCCCATTATTCCGCTCACCCCTTCTGACTAAGGAACGGGATAGGGGAATTATTCCTTTTTCGTAAGCAACCGCTACTAAAAAACCTATTTATAATGTTTCCTATTATTTTCTGGGTTCATTTGGAACAGTTTCTTTTCACTGTTTTTTATGCATAGGTCAGCTGTGCAACATTGTTTTCGTTTGTCATTTAGGTCAGCGGATGAAAATTATGAAAACAAATCTATGGCATTTTTTGTCTTGACAGAATTAACTGTTTTACAGGAGTGTTCCGAATTTAACTAAAGTATTTTTTACGTTTATATTGATTGAGTGTTAGTTTTATAGTTTTTTGTTTGTTGCATTTTTCCATTGTTATTTAAAAAAAATTTTATAAAATGTGTGATATTCCTGGAACCAGTTCATCATTCACGGGCAGAGCGTTAGCTAAGGAAATCATATTCAATGTTTATAAATATTTAGAGGGCTTGCGAACAGAATACGACTTTCATTAGTGTTTGAACCCAAACTATTTATTTAATACAGCAATAATTGACAATCAGGACTCTATTTAGTGTGGATAAAACACTTCCTCTCTCGGGTGCTCAAGGGCGCTAGCGATATACGGCGAACACTTGCTTGCGTTCGTGCTGTACACGTTATTCACTTTGAATTTGCCTCAAACTGTTATGACTAATAAATGATAATCCTTTTTTATATACACTACAATAAATTTTACATCAAACAATAAAACATCGCATGTCATTTCCTCCGCGTGCCACCTTTTCATAGTGACATTGTTTTTGCACAAGCTTTAGTGTCATGCAATGAAAAGGATTGCTATCCTCTTTTTCAACAGCCGTGGCACTAAACGGATTAATACACCCCCGTTCTCGCAAGCGCAGTCTTCTATACTCCATTTCAACAATAGTGGCACCTGACAGTTGTTCCTACGGTATCGCTCGCAAATGCAGTTTCCTAATCCTGCATAACATGTGCCATGGCCATTAGATTAAAGTAAGACATCCACTTAGAATAAGTACAGTGGAACCTGGATAATTCGAATCTCAAGGGACCAGCTAAAAACTTTGAATCATCCATAATTTCGAATTAAAGAAGTTCTAAGGAATGAGGCCAAAACATTAAAACATCACATTGTGAATTTAACCTCTTTATCAAATTGACACTCTTAAAAGAATAAATTCATCAACAAACGCTAATTATAAGGGTTCAAAAACAGTAATCATAAAACAGACATAACTACCCTAAACTACGTACGACGCGACGTACGATAATACAAAGAAACATTTCTGCTAGAAAAAATACTGTACGTTCTGCTACTTCTGATTTTGACACAGGCTACCAACTTAACTTCGTGTAACATTGAAAATTGCACGCTCATTGACTTTCCGCTAAAGTGAGTATTGTGTTATAGGTCCGAGATTTTATCGACATGATCATTACACCTATTTAGTGTTATGTAAAACTTTTAAACAGTTAAAATCAAGACACTGCACAAATAAAAAAAAACACTTTGTTTGAAGGACGACCGAAAACAATGGAATGCTGCACTGGAATTCGGAAGTTAGTTTGGCTGGTGGGGGGAGGGAAGGGGGCCGTATTGTTGTGTCGACATAGAAAACCGCGCATCAGGTCTGGCACATGGCTTGTCTGCTGAGAGCCGTTCTACCTTAGACTAGGTTCTACACAGAATCAAGCGCGAAAAGACTAGTGGCGCTGCCACGCCCGAGCGCAACCCTTTTCCGAACCCAGTCAGCATTCTGTACTGTTTTAGTTTACATTATTGGTGTTGAGTTACAAGCGATGTTGGGGCAGGGTGGGAAGCCTGGGAGGTGGAAGGGATGAGTCATTTGACCATAATCTGACACGCCATAGTTACAAATGAATTTGTAACTATTTCCAGTCGTGGAATAAAATTGATGTACCTTAATTTGGCACTTAAAAAATTCGAATTATCCAAAATAAAATTCGGATTATCCACGATTTTTTAGCATTGTTTGGATACAAAATGCCAGGGACCAAGAAAAATATTCGAATTAAAAACGATTTCGAACTATACAAGTTCGAATTATCCATCAGGTTCCACTGTATGTGCCATGGGCGCCCATCCAAATCTAAGCTTAGGTGTTAATAAATCTATGATTCTAAGGTTGATGGACGTGGGTAATACTAAATTAAATACTTATTTTTAGGTCACAATTGAAGGTAGAATGTGTTTCCACTTTATGCGTGATTGATTCCTCAGCTCGTACTTAATCATGGGACGGGACGGGACGGGACGTGTGGGTTCGAGACTTTTTCGAGATAGGATGGTTATTGCATGGAGAGTCCTTAAAACAAGGCCGTCTCAACATAAGTTGAGGCCTACCTGACATAGGGGTTGACCAGGACAACGGCCAAGCCGGCCCGGCGAGTACATCCCATTGTCCCGGGCTGCCTGGCCGTTGTCCTGGTCAACCCCTGCGTCGGATAGCCTGCCTCAACTTATGTTGAGACGGTCTTATTATGTTTAACTAGCAACCCAAATCTCAACAGTTACTATAAACAGCCTGACGACGAGCGGTTCAAAGAATGAAATTTAAAAAATCTGCAAGCCTAAATGATTTAGCAAGAAACATTATGTGAAATAAATCTCTATAACATAGAGAAAATAATGTATTATAGTCAAAAACTATTTTTTATGGCCTTGGACAAGTAGGAGCAAAATGTTTGTTTCAATACACCCAAAGTAGTGATGTGCGATTCACGAACGAATCGTTCAATTTGAACGACTCATCGAGTGAATCAAATGAATCATGATTCATTTTTCAAAAAAATCGATTCGAGGCGCGAATCAGTTGCAGAAAAACATGCCGCAGACGACACGACGCGACGCACCGGTTTTGTTCATAACTCTGCGCGTCAGTCAATTGAGTTTTAAGTCTAATTAATTACGTGTAGGACAAAGGAATGGGCATTGATGTGTTTGGAGAGAAAAAAATAGGAAAAATAACAATTGCCATTCTTCTGTTCTTAATAACTTAATAAAGACATTATTGGATACAGATTACAAAAGTAAACGGAAGTATTCCGGGCGAGGAACGAAAGAGGGGAGGAAGGGGCAAAAGGGCGAGGGGGTGGTTAGTGAGGGAGAGAGGAGAAGCACATGACAGGTAGAGAATGTTAAGAAAGGAAACAGGAAACAGTCTAATCATTGACTTTATACCTAGCAATATGGTTTAATATTTAAAAATGCATCTAAAGAAATCAATTTTAGGTTAGAAATAGTTTTGATAAACCACAAAAATTAATTAATTGTAATTAAACATTTAAAAACCACTTTATATTCAATAAAAACCTATTGAAGTCAACGTTATTTGGTAAGCAGTGGATAGTGAGTCAAATGAATCGAAAGAATCGATTCAATTTTCGATTCTTTGGAACTGAGTGATTCAAATGAATCGATTCACCAAAAAGAATCGAACTGCGCATCACTAACCCAAAGGTTTTTAAATCAACCTTGTTTTGGAAAGGCGAACACTTTCTAAAATGTTTTTTGCACTTTATTCCAACTTTTTTTGTGGAGATACTATCACTCTTCCTGAGGTGGCATTTAATTTCAGACCTCATTAATCATCTTACGAAAACCCGAACATCTAAAATATTAACTAAGATTAACTTACATTATTATACATGCTGGAATCATTGTAGACATTACAAATACTAAACTTAAAAACGCTATTAATTAGGTTACGTTCTGAATTGTTTTTACAATAATTTATGTAAAGCAAATAATTTTATACTGAACATTCTCATTTTTTATTCCACATTTTGTAATAAATTATGTTTTTACAGGACTCAGTTTTATTAAATAAATTAATATTCGGCCTTTGTCCTTTCTTTTTTCTTATAGTCTTCATTTGATAATGTCATCAACAGATGTTCTATGAGTGAAACCCTTTCAAATCAAATAAAATCAAATTATCTTTATCCATAATACAGTATAAACAAGTATACATGAATAGTGTCTTAAAATAATAGATAATATTAAAAAACCATTATACCAAAAAATAAAATGTCTTGTTTCTTAAATAATTTAGAGTCTCAATTTTATTTATTTTTTTACAGTCTGAAAGAGATGTGCTTGATATCACAATTCATAGAAAGAGTACATAGCTTTGTTGATAAGGAATTTTTTTTTAGCTTGCCTTTAAATTTGTTACTCAAAACTTCTGCTTTTATGTCATTTGGTAGTTTATTAAACAATTTTGAACCTGCATATTTTGGTTTCTTTTTGAAAAGCTCTAAATGATGAGGACTGGTAGCAAGGCTTCCCCGATCCCTTGTGGGATATTGATGATTATCACCAACCAACCCCAACTCCTGCAATCTGTTTTTTACTGATAGGACAGTTTCAAAGACATACATGCCATAAACTGTCATGATACTTTCAGATTTAAAGTGCTCTTTTACTGAAATTTGGGGTTGCAAATCACAAATTATTCTTATGGTTTTTTTTTGCATTTTTAAATGGAGTTCAAATTGTTGATTGAAGTAGCACCATAAAGTCATATTCCGAAGGATATTAGGGAATGGATGTAAGAAAAATAAATTACCTTCAGCGTTTCTTTTTCACAGAAATATTTTAACCGAATCAAAGCGCACAATCCAGAAGAGATTTTTGACAGTAATTTTTCAACATGATCATTCCATTTTAATGATTTATCAATTTCCAATCCTAAAAATTTAATGTTATCTTCATTTCAATTGTTAGGTGACCAGATGTAATGTTAGGTTGAGGATGGTTCCTAGCTGGTTGGGTTTGAAAACTAACTATATTAGTTTTGTCCAGGTTCAAACGCAAATTATTGGAATTAAAATAATCATTTAAAAGTGTTATGTCAGAATTTGCCTTAAGCTCCAATTCATCTACACTTGGTGCTGCGATTTTCAAGTTAGCATCATCAGCATACAAGCACAGTTTACTGGAGCTGCTGAGTTGGGGGAAACCTCTTAGGTAGCAGATGAACAGCAAAGGGCCTAAGATGGATCCCTGAGGCACCCCATACTTTACATCCCTAACGGAAGATTGATAAGGAATTTTGTAGTTTTTGTCATTGAGGTGAATGATTTCTACAAACTGTTTCCTCTCAGACAGGTATGATTGAATCCAATTTAATGAGTTATTTTTTATTCCTAATGTTGGAAGATTAAAGTAATTTATAGTCGAAAGAAATAATTGAATTCAAATGTTGTGATGACAGCTGATGGTGTATGTTTTTGTTTACTTGTTTTTGATGTTAAAGATAGTTTTTATATAAAGAGTCTTTTAATTTCATGTAGAATAAAAAGGTTTAATTTAATCGTTTTAAGTATCAATCAGTAAATTCAATAAACAGAAATATTAAAATGAAAACAACACTTTTTTATAGTTTTACCAAGTTGTTTTCAGACCTAAGTTGTTTAGTTTCGACAACAATAAGTCATGGGATATTGAGTCAAAGGCTTTGCTCAGATTCATGAACAAACCTACTGTTTTTTCTTTACCATCCAGACTATCAATAACGGATTCCACAAAATCCGTAGTAGCTGTAATAACAGATCTGCCGCTACGGAACCCATGTTGGGATTCCTCAAATAAATGATTTCTTTCAAAAAAATAAATAAGTTGATTATAAACAATTTTTTTCATAAATTTTGGAAATTGAAGGCAGTAAAGCAATCGGACGATAATTAGAAGTTATTTGTTTGTCACCTTTTTTGAATAGTGGTTTTAATTTTGTAATTTTATAGTTTATTAGGGAAAATACCAGAAATTAAATGGGTGATTGGCCTTAGTAAAACTGTTCTTGATATTTTTAGGAGTACCACAGGGACCTCATCATAGCCCGCACTAAAGGAAAAGGAGTTTTTAAGACTGTTTATGACCTGATCGATTTCCTTTTCATCAACAAAGCTAAATTTAAATTGTTTGTCTATCACCAAACCATTATCCGGATCCCTCACCTATCATCTCCATTTGACCCAAGATTGGACATAACAGAATCATCTATTACATTAGAAAAATAATTGATGAATTGATCACAGATCTCAGAAGGATTACAACATATTTGGTCATTTATTTTAGATGTATATTTTGAATACTAAAAGTGTTCCTTCCAACTTCCGAGTAAATGATTGACCAAGAGGTTCTATTTACATTACATCTGTATTAACATCAGTTACAAAGTATTAGGTTCAGTAAATATAGTAACAAAGTAACGTAAACAACAGTTATCATGAAACTGTTAAATAATAAAAAAAAATAAAAAACATACTGGCTTCAGCCAATAGTGATCGAGCATGTCACCACAGAGGACTATGATTGGTTACTCCCTTCCCCTCTCAACTATCTCCATCTCTCTCCCACAGAATCTCAAAAAGTGGTCCCGTTAAGAAAATCGCTCTATATTGAATTTTGAAGGTTTTTATGGTTGCATAAAATTAAAGTAAAAAAAAACATGCCCCTTAAATCGGAATTTTCTCACTTTCAGCTTGCAAAGTCATTTTTAAAACTTAAAATGTATTAAAGGTATTGGTTGGCTAAAGCCAAGACCAATCTCAGAAGAAAGATACAAAAGGGCTGAAAATTGACTCAGTGTTTGTTAGATTCATCTTACTAAGTCCCCAAGGGGGAGGGTTAAGCTCGAGGTAAAATGCAAGGTTTCCAGACGTGGAGATCTTGGTTTTGAATCTTTTAATTAATTTCATAAACATTAAAGCAAATTGTATGTGAATTTAAAGGTCTTGCCAAAGGGTGAATGCTAAAAGGAAAAAGCAAAATCCGCCAAAACATATATTTCACAAGTCGAACCATTTGGAAAGACCCACGGGCGCCGTTGCAGATGCAACACTGCCCCTTTTTCCAGTTGTTATCCTATGTTCTGCATGGCCGTCGCCCTGATTCTGACTGTAGATATTCTGTTCTATCACACAGGAGGTGCATATCAAGAGCCTTGGATACCCGTTTGAGGCGCATGAGATCGTGACAGAGGATGGCTACATTCTCACATACCATCGTATCCCCCACGGCAAGGATAAAAAAACAGTACCCGGAGTGAGAACGCCCGTGTTGGTTCAACATGGACTACTAGCCAGCAGTGGGACTTGGGTCATCCAAAACGATGCTCTAGGTACTTGAAATTGAAAATCTCTTAACCCGGCAGAACTGACTTCGATTTGGAAATGCGATGACTGACTCACGGTCTTTTGGACAAGGTTTTATATAAAAGTTAGTATTTTGGAAATTGAAGAGTTTATTTGCACAAAAACTCCTCTAAAGTCTTTTATATTAGTTTTGTGACTACTTTTTATACAATATATGAGCATACAAAATATTTATATAGTATAAAAATTATATTTTGAATTGCAGTAGGTACTTCAACAATTATTGTTATTGCCTTAAAAACGTGCGTATGTTGTAAAACGATGTGTTCATACTAAAAACAACCCACAATCGCATTGTACATTAGTGTTTTGAATATTTTTTGTATTTTCACAAAAAATATTTATATGAAACATGAAGCTTACGTGACTCACGGGTCAAAAACACCCAGGCCCGGCGATAGGATTTTTGGGCCCCTCAAAAATGGTGGGGGGATTTTTTGGCGCAGTGTTCAACCCTGGGCCCTCAGACTTGACAACCTTTTTTTGCTTGTTTTGTGTGCTTTTGGGCCCCTTTTCAGCTGTTCCGGACCCTTTTTGGCTGTTTCCGGGCCCCCTGCGAGCCCGGGCCCCTATGCATAAAATTTCTATCTGGAGGCAGAACTTTTAAAAACACAGACCTTTGTATCTTTTGTATTAGTTTTAGTTTTCGTGACTCATTTGCTGTTCTCAATGAACAATGTAAGTAAAGAATTATTGTCTATTGTCTATTGAATTTGCTACTATGGGTAGTATCAGAATACAGCACAAAGAAACAACAATAATACAATACAACAAGAAAAATTAATCTTTTGGGCAACGCTGGGGCTATCAGCTAGAAATTAATAAAATAATACTTTGCCTCTAAAGTTTTGAGTTTATACTTCTTGCCATTAGAACATACTCTCAGATCCATTGGAATTTATCAAAATTGATTACCTCTTGATTATTTCAGCTTTTGTGCTTGCGGACGCAGGTTTTGACGTCTGGCTCGGAAATGCAAGAGGCAACTCTTACTCCAGAAGACACAATAAATATGACCCCGATGGTTCCACCAAGAGTAAATTTTGGCGTTTCAGGTAAAAATGTTTAACAATAATGTGGAGTTTTATTTGGATTTCAAGCTATGTATAATGTATAATGTCTTTATTTTTTAAGCTTTTATCAATGTAAAACTTTGTATATATATTTTTTAATAGAGGGCTATGGCTTCACTTGACCATGGTGTTGCAACGCAGCAGAATTAGCTTATTGTGCACCCTCCGACCTTACCTTAGAAGGGTTACCAGGCCTTCACTCTCTATCAAATCCCAAGGTTCTTAATGAACCTTGATATCTTCTTGATGAAGGTACCTCATGTCACAGTGCTTCCAAATGATAAAATTGCTTAGAGCTGCGGCCGGAAGTTTATTTATTTTATTTATTCATTATTTGTTACATCATTTACATTTCACATGCATAGCATACGTAAATATATAACACGTCAATCATCTAAAATAGATGAAAATACAATAATCTTAAAAGCTAAACGAAAATTTTAGAATAAAACTAAAGATATTGTTAAGAATAAAAATTGCAGTTTCTGAAATCAACAAAAACGACCCGATGACACCAGTATTTAGACCAATAAAAAACCTAATTAAAACTTTGAATAAATTCCTCTATGTTATAAGGACAAATTTGAAGTAAGATATTTTTAAGTTTGGTTCTAAATCCTTTGACGCTGTTTATTCTAGTTATTTCATTGGGCAAAATGTTAAAAATCTTTATACCACTGTAAAAAGGTCCTCGCTCAAGCATTGTGAGGTGGTGACAAGGAAACTGAAATTTATTTTTATGACATGTGTTATGATTATGTTTGAAATTTTGATCTAGAAAATCATATTCATTCTTTTTTATGAAAACTAGTAGTTCTAGAATATAAAGGGCTGGAAAAGTCAATAAACCAAAACATTTAAATAGAGGTTTGCATGAATGTCTATGATCAACATCTGCTAAAATTCTCATGGCTCGTTTCTGTAGAACAACAATTTTTTTACTGTGAGCAGAGTTCCCCCATAAAATAATACCATAGAGAAGAATAGATTGAAAATACCCATGATAAACTATTATTGATTTATTTAATTCTCAACTTCTTTTTATTATTGATAAAGCAAACAGAACTTTACTGAGTTTATTATGCAGAAATGAAATATGGTTTGTCCATTTAAGATCATCCTGAATATATAGTCCAAGAAACTTTACATCAGAAACCGTCTCAATTACGGTTAGTTGACCCCAGGCCGGCTGAGAGAGAACTCAGAACGCTGCCTTCAAATACTTCTTATAGTCCTTATAGTTCAAAATTTAGATACTTCCACTTCCTTGTAGTCCCCTAAGTGTTGAACTATTGAGAGTCAACTAAAGTCAATGAAGTAGTTTTTGTAGTCACAAGGAAATGGAAACTATTACAAAAAAGTTCAGTCCTTACTTCTGCTTTTACAGCTGGCATGAGATGGGATACTACGATATTCCAGCTTCGATAGACTACATCCTGAACGCTACCAAGCATTCGCAGCTCCTCTACGTCGGCCACTCTATTG
Source organism: Flexamia atlantica (assembly GCA_035578135.1). Classification (NCBI taxonomy): domain Eukaryota; kingdom Metazoa; phylum Arthropoda; class Insecta; order Hemiptera; family Cicadellidae; genus Flexamia; species Flexamia atlantica. The sequence continues at coordinate 1,210,468 of JAQJVK010000020.1, forward strand.
GCACTACCATGTTCTTCGTCCTGGGAGCCACTAAGCCTGCGTACCTGGCCAAGGTCAAGGCTTCGGTCCATTTGGCTCCGTTTGTCTTCCCCTACAACATAAAAAGTACTGTCGTCAACTTTATCAACGAGATACCAGATTCTGTTTACGTAAGTTGGTTTTGTGATGTTCCATCGTGTAAAGTATCTTGTGGGTTGTTAGGTTGTCAGGTTGGGTTTGGAAGCTAAAAAAATCTGGGGTACTGCTTCCATTTTTAAAATTTTGTACAGGCCAACAGAAAAAAAAGAGGTGTAAGAGTAGGAATGGTCAGTCTGGCATACCCTTAAAAAAAGGTTTCTAGTTCCTCTTGTGAAGTTTTAACTCCCTTTTCTTGCCTGGGGGTAGAGGCAATATTTGGACAGGCATGAAAATTTCACTTAACTCTCTACTACGAGTACAGGACCCAAGTACAGGGTATCCAAGTTCATGGGCAGCATCATTGATTATTCTCTTAATAGATGCAAAACCTAATGGTGATTCATGTGAGCAAAGACACTAGAGCTACCTGGCGAGAGCGGTCAGAAAACTGAGGTCGGTAAACAGTATTGTGCAGCTTGTCGCCAGTGAGCGATTGTTGAATCAGACAGAATAAATTATACCATCATCGCCAAAAATAATGTGCTCGACATCTCAATTATTTCTACTTATAAACAGAAGAAGGATACGCAGTTTATCTTCAAAAATCGGGGTAGAAACTTAGATATGGTGTAGTTAAATTTTAAGTTCTCTGTAACTTATTATTGTTACAATTTAACTACACCCTGGCTGAATAGGCTACATGTGTTAGCTGGTGGCGCTATCTATTGAGAACTTTCAGAACTACGTCAAAGAAACTTTGCGTCTATTCTTGTCCATTGGGCTAGCAGTCTACTACAGGTGTATTGTCCATGGCGGCATGCCCCAAAGAGACAAGGATGAACCAAGGTCCAAGGAAGCTGTTGACTCTGGATAGAAAAAGGACTTACCAATATGTGACGACAGATTCTTTTTTATGTCCCCCATGACGAATATGTAAGTTAAACAAGTCAGAGTACCATCTAGTGGATACTTTACTGTAAGGAAGGATTTTGTTTATGATAGGAACTGAAATTCTGATGGGGAACCTGAAGAAACAATTTTGAAGTCACCAAGCAGAAATATAAAAGGAAATACAACTTTTTTTCACTAATATTTTGTTCCTTAAGAGACTTCTTTAGAGAAAAAGCTACCTCTAATGAAAAATCTCATTGTCTTAACACGTTCGCTGGTGCGGACATTCTGGAACATCACCGGGAACATGGCGCCAGGAACTAGGAACGTTCCGGAACGACACCATTCATTGTTGTTTAACGTTTTCATGGATTAGCCAGCTCCTCATGAGCGTTCCATATTTCCTTGCAGCTCTTGGGGACATACTTTTCCCACGATAAAAAACATTATTTCCAAAAATTACCACCAGGGTCATTTAGATAAGGGTTTGTCTCACCTCTTTCCCGCTAAATAGCAACACTACTTTACTGACTGCTACCTAGGTAATTCTGCTATCTAGCAGAATCACCAAGTACTATGTCCAAAACCGGTTTGACAGTGAACATTGCTATCCGACAAAACTATCATTGTTTTTACCATTGTTCAGTGTAACAGAGGCAGTGTTACGTAGCGACACACACACTAGTTCACCTCCTGACGCAGCCGCATCATCTAGCGGCCAGCAGCAAACGTGATAAAAAAGTCCACCAGAGGAAAAAAATACTAGTGAAAAACCACTAGTATTTTTTCAGAAAAAAATACTAGTGGTAAGAAAAATACTAGTGGTAGAAAAATACTAGTGGTGGTTTTTGGAAGTGGTTGGGTGAGTCGGTGGCGCAGTTGGTAGCGCACTCGGCCCCGGTTCTGTGGCGGCAGCGTCACAGGATCGAGTCCCGATGATGTCGCATACTTTTTAACAGTACTGTTCATCCTGGTACTGTACCGGCTCACTCCTTGGGTTTGCTTGATAACTTCCACGCACAGGCCTGAGGCCCATGTGGGGGGGCAAATGCAAGGTAAAAAGAGGCCGCCACCCTCTTTTTTAAAAAAAAAAAAATAAATAAATAACTAAGCATATTTTCTTATGTAACCTGTTTGCTGACTTGAAAACTGCTTCTCCAGGGTAGCTATACTGATCCCTTTCATGAAACAAAACACCCAACCTTTATAAAAACCAATGATGATTAGAAATCTGGATTACTTAACAAAACTCGTTGTGATCCCATTCATAGGTCTTATTATGACTTGGGTTCTTGGACTCATCAATATCGTAAAATTCAATTTCATTAAATATAGACCGGAGGCTGGGAGGTCAAAAATTACGTCTTAAGGTGCACATGTACTGTCCACCGATAGATAGCTTGATGGCTAGCGGGATAAGTGCAGGGGGAGAGGAGGAGTGCGCTTGCTATTGGCTGAGCCGTTCCCCTCTCGCCGCAAATGCGACACTAGTAGCCGACCTGAAAATGTAGTCTGTACTATACTGATGCTGATGCCGTTGAGTACTCCCCACGCTGATGTACTCACCACCGGGCGTTTAGTTGCGCACCTGAATGGTTTGTCCATTTTTATGTACGGATGCAATCACGAAACAGGAAAATAAATACCTTTATCACAAAAAAACTAATTTTAAAACTTTCATTCGCACGAATAGAGCATAATGGCGTGAGTAGAAGAAGCTTGGATGTTTACTAATAAAACTGGATCAATTTGGATTTTCAAACGTGGAAAATGAAACAATATGATCAATTGATTTAACTATGAATTTCTTGTGTTTATCATCTGTTATTTTTAACAAGGTAAATGTAGATGGGTAGTAGCGTCGCTGTTATGGTAACCGGCCTGCTATCCCCTCCCCTCAAATTTATCCCGCTAGCCATCAAGTCATCGGTGGACAGTAAAAGCTATGCCTTTTAGAAGAGGCACCCTGGGAGGTGTAAAAAATGGGTTTGTGCGCCCTCAATCTTGGAGCTTTCCCCAAGGTGGACAACTTGAAATAACCCAAAAAATGGGTTTGTGAGCCTTCAATCTTAGAGCTTTCCCCAAGGTGGACAACTTGAAATAACCCAAAAACTGGGTTTTTTGTAATTTTTATGTAGGAAATTTAAAATAATCAAAATTTTAGTTTAAACAATTTAATTCAGCTTAAAAATGATAAAAAACCAACTTAAAAATGGTATATTGAGTCATTGATCTATGTCCATTGGTTACCGAGATAATGAGGGTAATAAACTCTAAACGTTGTCCCAGTATTAACTTTACAGGAAATAAATGAAATTGTATAACCTGCTTATTCCTCATCATATTGTAAGGAAACTTTGAATGCCACTTCATTTAGTTAAGATATATTGTATATTTGCCTGAAATCCCCCATTTTTGCTTTTCTGTGGCAGCAAACCTGCATACATTTTTCCCATATTATTCTTATGGGGAGAAAGTAAAAGTCTATATAATCCTTATTTTTTTACATATAATGATATAACTTGGCATGAGACTTCTTCTATTTGAGGTTTATTGCATGTTGACTTAAAACCACCAGGTTTGTACGGTACATATTTGTTGCAATAGGGTGGGCCGAAAAAAGTAAATTTTATCCGAACAAAAACATGTATGTCTTAAAAGTTGTGTAGTAGGCCTAGTATGAACAGCATAAAATATTAAGCCTGAGAGATTATCTTTAGACTGCGCAAATCGTGTAAAGTTTTAATGTTTTGTAAAAAAACTGTTATTTTTCAAAATTTTTTAAATATATTTAATTTTGTCCTATCGTAAACATGTATGTCCCAAAAATACCATCAAAGAGTCACAATGTCTACTGTTAATCAATAGCCCCAAGCAATAATATATTTAGACTGCGCAATCAGCTTAAAAATTCAGTTATTTTGCAAAAAAATCAAATATACTCAAAATACAAATATAATTACTTTATCCTTATGTTTGAGAAATACTAAGCTAAAATGGTCAAAATAATGGCCTGGATCTTGTTAAAAGGTTGTATTTCCACCTCAAAAATTTTTTATGCATAATTTAAAACATGTATTGACAGCTCGAATACTATAAATATAAATTTTCAACTACCCTCCTTTTAGTCAAAAAAATTGGGATTAATTTTTTCATTGTGATTTATTCTATGCTGTTTTCTTATTTTCTTATTTTCTGTCTTTTCGTGCTACTTCGTGTGTCTCTTCACTATTTAAGTATAAAACTACCCAGAACTTACTACCTAAATTGATTTTTGAGATCTTGAACTTCCTAACACCAGCATTTCTGTACCCAACTTATTTCGAGCTGCAATGATTCGCTTGATGGCAAGCTGGTCGATGTTTTTTCTGCTGTCTGTAAACATTGCAACTAAGACGTTTTCGGGTTGGCAAAGTAGCCACTGGCCACTGTCCTGTAAAAGGTTTAGTATTACTTTCTTGTGTTCATATTTAGTGTAACTCGAGAATTGGATCATTTTCCACAAATTGATCGGCCCATCTTGTAGTTTCGAGTGTTATATTTTATTATGAACGAGCTTAATGCATACGATCTTACAACTTATGTGGCCAGCTCTTTCAATATCTCACTTTTGATCCAGAACAAATATACAGACGCGAAATTCGGTTGGCAGTCGTAACCTAACTAGTGTGGTTTAGCGTTCCTGGAATTCCATCTCCGAATCTAGTGGGGTTGTCGCTTGTGGAACCTACCTTACATAACTTACATCAAACGTGTTTTCTAATTAGTGCGGAGGTCTTTTCTTTGCACTATAATCATTCCAGGTCGAAATAAGTCGAGTAATCTACGTAAAATACTGGTGATAAAAGTTCTAAATTCCAAATATAATTTTTACTACGGCAGACATCATTGATTTAATCACAACGCAGTCTCTAAAAGTAACAGAACAGCCGATAAAATTGTATTTTTCGTAAGCATCTATACCAAATCCTGGACCAACACAATGATGTGTCTGACCACAGAAGGAGTTTCTTTGAAGCTGCTAACTTGTACACAAGCTATGGGGGAGGTCTGTCAAGGAAGTGACAAGGTCATCCTAAGCAAGTATGCAATCAAGAAAGTATAGAGAAAGAAAGTGGTGTGATAAGAGCCCGAATACAGGACATAAGAGCACAGATTAACTCCAAAAACGTTTGTAAGGTTTATAGTAAAAAAAAGTACTGGCGGTAACGTGCTCTCATGGTTGGGTGGTAGGGAGAGCACGGATCGGACTCAACGACTCAACATTCAACCACCTCCCCTTAGTGAATTCTGGGTAGTTCTACATGAACTAGCAAAGAGGTGCTTGGTATGGCACTGTAAAGCAGACAGAAAATAACACCGCAAAATATAAATTATATTGAATGAATCCCGATTTATTCGAATAAAAGGAAGGTGTATTCATTATATTCGAGCTGTCTATACATGCTTTAAATTATATATAAAAAACGTTTTGAGGTGGGAATACAACCTTTTAACAAGATCTTGAGTATTATTTTGACCATTTTAGCTTAGTATTGCTTAAACATAACAATAAAATAATTATATTTATTTGTATTTTGAGTATATTTGATTATTTCGCTAAATAACTGAATTTTTAAACTGATTGCGCAGTCTAAAGATATTATTGCTAGGGGCTATTACTTTACAATAGGCATTGTGACTCTTTGGTGATACTTTTGGGACATCCATGTTTACGATAGGACAAATTAAATATATTTAAAAAATTTCGCAAAATTTCAGTTTTTTTACAAAACATTAAAACTTTACACGGTTTGCGCAGTCTAAAGATAATAATACTCAGGCTTAATATTTTATGCTGTTCATACTAGGCCTACTACACAACTTTTAAGACATACATGTTTTTGATCGGATAAAATTTACTTTTTTCGGCCCACCCTACTGTTGCAACAAACCTGCAAACTTCATCCCCATGTTATTCTTATGAAGGATACAAAAAATTCACATTCAAGTTAGTCCACCTTGAAGAAAGCCCTCAGATTGAGTGCTCATAAACCCATTTTTGAAACTGCCCAGGATACATCTTCAAAATGGCATAGCTTTTACCTTTTGACGTAATTTTTGACCTCTCAACTCCCGGTCTAATATATAAACTTTCTAAGAAGTTAATTTATGTTGTTTTTGTTTTAGAGAATAGTAAAAATGTTCGATATCTACGAGGTACTTCCGTTCTCCCGAGGTTTCATCGGTCTCGCTGAGGCCCTGTGCACCGCCATTGGGTGGCAGGCTGTCTGCAGATATATCCTTTTCGACGTCGTAGGTTTTGACGACGAAGAACTGGAACCGGTAATCATTATTATCTAAACCAATGAAGGATCAATAATAAACTTTTGAAAAAATGGTTAATGTTAAACCATACATAAAAGCATAATTATATATTCCATAATAGAAATATAAACTTCCTGATTTAAAATGTAGCTGCATCTTGTATGTGAGCATTGCAAGTACTTTATTTATAATAAATTAAGTTTTTTCATAGATAGCCGGCCTATAAATAAGCAATTATAACATAAGACTTTGAGGTAGAAGATACAAATTTCGATCTGTTCACAAAAGCTGCCAGTTACAATAATTTATGTAATCTTGCAATGGGCACAGTAAACCCTCCATGGTTCGATAACCAACAGACTTCAGGGGTGTCGAAGCGTTGGGATGTTGAATTATAAAGGGAGTACCTAATAGAATTTTATGTGAGGAGTTGTAGAAATGAAAGCTGTACATAGAAATTGCCTAAATTTGATGACATTGTATTGGTAATTTATTAACTTACATAGTAATGTAGGTCTAATTGAATTTGTTTTAATTGTGTTTTTTTGGTTACTAAATCCATTTTTCAGTGAAATCTTAAGAAAAATCTCTCAATAATGCTTGCATTTTTTAGCATTCTATTTGTTATAGAATAATGTAACATCTATAACATAGAAGCTTTGATAAAAGTAAAATCGAGACATAGATGAATTATTACCAGGAATCATTGTAATAACAGTTTTTTTTACTTTCTCCCCCTTATACAAAGTATATGGAGAAAGTATTGTTTTCGTAAATATTTTCGAATTTGAGTTGTTAGTGGATATATTTGTTTTAGTGCTCCCTGAATCCAAAAAAGTGGTTTTAGGCATGGTGCCTGTCTGTCGTGTGTGTGTGTGTGTGTGTGTGTGTGTGTGTGTGTGTGTGTGTGTGTGTGTGTGTGTGTGTGTGTGTGTGTGTGTGTGCGTGCGTGCGTGCGTGCGTGCGTGCGTGCGTGCGTGCGTGCGTGCGTGCGTGCGTGCGTGCGTGCGTGCGTGCGTGCGTGCGTGCGTGCGTGCGTGCGTGCGTGCGTGCGTGCGTGCGTGCGTGCGTGCGTGCGTGCGTGCGTGCGTGCGTGCGTGCGTGCGTGCGTGTGTGTGGATGTATGTGTGTCCGTGTGGATGTAAACAAAGCTAGAGACGACACCAGTGGTCCGATTTTCATGAAATTTGGCATGTAGGTATAAAGCTGTGGTATCTCCAGGCGTATTTTTCATTTTTTGAATTTTTGATTTTTAAGGGTATATACCCCATAAAAACCCATAAAAAATGACAAAAATCCAAATTTCTGAAAAACGGCTCTAACGATTTTGATAAAAATTTCATGGTTTTTAGTGCTTAGCTTGACAAACAAAATGACACCACCCGCATATCTGCAAAAATTCAGGTTCAGAAGTTATGGGGGTTTAAGTGTTAAAAAATTCATATTTTTCAAATTTCACAAAATCTTTTAAAGAAAATATACTTGCAACCATGAAATTTGGCTTGAAAAACTAAATAATCTAGTATTTTGAATCATTAGTCTACGTCAACTGGTTGCAAAGATAATTGATATTTTAGTTCGGTGGTAAACGCAGTACGTTGTCCAATGTTATTCTTATGGCAAATATTCAAAAACCGATATCTCCGTTGTTTACTAACCGATTTTGATATCATTTGGTATATATATGTGTGATAATTAATTGTTAATTTGATTTATTTCACCATATATGTTGTTTGGTTATATATGACTTGAAGGGAGAAAGTATGTGTCAGTTTCCTGATACCATTTATTTATTCATAGGGAACTCTGGCGATGGCTCTCAACTTCATTCCTGCAGGGGCCTCCCTCAAGGAAATGGAGCACTTTGCTCAGATTTCTAAGAAAGGTTTGTTTTTCCATTTCTTCAGGAAATACAAAAAAAATAATACACAGTGAACTAGGGATGTGTCGGTACCTGAAGTCGGTTCTCGGTACCACCGGTTCTTGGCAAAAAAAACCGGTACCGAGAACCGACGACTAAATGTCGGTACCTGTACTTCGGTACCCATGGTAATCGGCGGGAGTAACTATCAGTCACGAAAGACGATCGATTGCACCGCGCATTGCCGCGGGCGTTGCGCCGATGGCAAATGCCACTGTGTACTATTATTGAAGGTCAATAATGTTACTCAAATTACTTTTGATTCGAAATTTATCTTACATTTTTTGACTCTTGCTTGATTTTTTACTCTAATACTTAAAATTAATGGGAATGGGGTTATTTTCTTTGGGAATTGTAAGATTATCCATGGAAACTCATTTGGAAACTGTTAATTTTCACCTTAGCTTTTGTTCTTGATTGATTTTTTCTGCAATTTTTAAAATTAATTGGAATGGAGTTATTTTCTATGAGAAATGGAAACAAATTTGTAAACTGTTATTTTCCACCTTGGAATTTGTTCTTTTGTTCACATAGTATATATTTCTTATATCATCTGCTAACAGAGGGATAAACAATTAATTTAAGAAGTGAAATGGTATTTTATGACTTGGTGAAACTTACACTTGAAAATTTAAACATTTTTAAAACAGTACACACTTGGTACCGTTGGTACCGGTACCGAGAACCGATCTTGTCAAGAACCAGTACTGGTACCGACTTTGGAAAAAGTGGTACCGACACATCCCTACTGTGAACCATTTTAGCACTCTATTTAAATTTTGAAATACTACAAAGTGTTTTTTGTATTATTCTTAAATTTTTTTAAATGTCCATTTTGTTGATATCAATTGAAAAGTTTAATACCCTGTGAATAATGTTGTGTTTATTATGAATATTTAGAATATGTACATGGAGTAAACCAGATAATTTTCCAAACAATTTACTTACATTATTTACAGTTAACAGAATAATCAACATGAAACAGTCTAGCACATAAAATTCATTAAAAAGACAAGCTTTGGCATGGTGTTATTTATGAAAGTACCATTATAAATATATAAAAAGGTTTCCAGCTCTGCCTGCGAAGTTTTAACCCCCATTTCTCACCCGGGGGAGAGGCAATATTATACAGAATATTTAATTACATTAATTTAAGTAATTTAGTTTTAATCTGATTTAACATTGAATATCTCTCAAGAATATTTCTCGAAAAGTAGTAAAATTAATTTCATATAATAGCTCCAAAATTAGATTTGATATTATTCTACTTTGTTTTAATGGCAACCCTATACATTAGGGAAGTTGTTATTCTTTCTGAATAAAGTTATTATTCACATCCCAAAAGTCTAATGAATTATCACAAAGTATTATAAAAATCACAATTTTTTATATATTGGAAAAACTGGAGGACCTTCACGTCAAAAAGAGGACTTTAGGAGAACTTGGAGGATCTTTCCTCCAAAAGGAGGACTTTTGGAGGTCCATTAGTCCACAGATGACTTCCTGCAGTCCACATAGAACTTATTCCAACAGTCCACAGAAAACTTCTTGCAGTTCATAGATAACTTCCTGCAGTTCACAGATAACTTTCCACAGTTCACAAGTATTTTCCTGCATATGTAAAGTCAACATCGTGTAGGAATCAAGTGTAGCTCGTCATTAGTATTGATGACTTTGTTCACACAATCTCGTTGTACAATTTTGTCATCCTTAGTATTACAATCTGAAATGTTCATCACAGATGAAAGTAAATTTTCAATGTGGGTTTCAGGTGCAAGTTTTCGCTGGTATGACTATGGGTTGGAAGAAAATTTGGAAATATATGGGCAACCTACTCCTCCTAAATACGATTTGCAAAAAGTCAAAACACCTTTGCACATATTCTACGGAGAAAACGACTGGCTGTCGGTTCCAAAGGTTAGAAACCTTTGTAAAATAGTTTTTATTTATTTATTTGGAGAAATAGTATATTTAATAAGAAGAGTGGAAATTGGGACTTTGTATATTCTCGACCATATGACATATCAATAAATCTTGCACTCTAAACATATGGTCTCGAATATGCAAATTCCCATTTCCCTCATGTGTTAAATAATATTTTTTATTTGTGATTTAAATTTACAAAAGGTAGTAAACACTACTATGTTTTATAGTACATTATTTTTCCGCACTAAACAATGTAAAGATGAAGTTTTGCAGGTGATAAACACATAAATAATCATGCGATTTCATGGTAGTGTAGTGAAAAAGTATTATAGTGCTATGTTTGATTTATGGACTCGCTTGAAAATAAATTAATTAAAAAAAGAAATGAAAATCCAATGATCAACTGTTGCAACATCACTGTGCAAGGGGCACAATAGCCAGCTTCTAGATGGTTATAGGTAAAAATATAGATAAGGGCCAGTATTAACGAATTTCCCCTATAGGGAAGAAGCTATTAGCGTAAGTCTCATGGTAAGACCTAAGCCCATGATCCATAACATAAAGGCGATTTTTAACGCTGTGGTAAAACTGCCGCTCGCACGTTGTGCATTGATTTAAATTTACGCTTAACACTGGGCGGTAAAAAAACGCGCGATAATTTTGACACGGTCCATTTAAATCTATGCACTACGGACGAGCGGCATTTTTACCGCGGCGTTAAAAATCGCCTTATGTGACTCCAGCCTCACAATTAAAATCAAAGCATATGTTATGGTTTGACTGATAATTAACAATTCAACTTTGATTGTATGGAAAATTGAATATGACTCTTAATGGTTAATTAGTCAAAGGTGAACAGTGATAAATAATTTAATGAGAAATACCGTACTATGGAACACTAAGCGCAATTAACTTGTAATTTTCACTTGTATTTTTTACACATTACATTCCTTATCATCTTTCATCACTTAATTAGTTAAGTAAAAAATAATGAGCACCAATGATCCAATTTTTGAAGGGTTTTTGCGTCCGATTTGGGTAATTTGAGGCTCAAAAAGTCTAATATAAGCCCCAAATATAATTTCAGTAGATTTATTTATCTCTATACTATAAATTAAAGCCCAGACCAAACTAATGCACCTAGAGGTACGAAGCACCAACAGTTGCCCATATTCTCCTCTCATAGCATGGGCATCCCCAGTAAAGAAGAATTTACTAAAATTTCCATAGGGATCATCGCTATAGAGCATGTAAAAGTTAGTGTGTTTTTTGGTTATAGACAAAAATATTTTGTTTTGACAGTTGTCTGCTATTTAAAGGGCTGCGATACGCAGCAAAGCGGGTTACAAAGTTACCAGTATCTTTGTGTTGCAGGATGTCGGCTATTTAGCCTCAAAGCTTAAACAGTTCAACAACAATGTTACTGTCAAGAGGGTTCCTCGCCCTCAGTTTAACCATTTTGACTTTCTCTGGGCCTCAGATGGCAAGAAACTTGTCTACGATGACATCACTGACACACTGAAGAAATCATCATGAGCTAATATTCTTTTATTTTGTATAGTCGTTAAGTACCGATTCTTTTAATAAAAAGATTAACAAGAAGTTTTGAAGTTTTTTTTTATTTTTTATTACGTTTTTGGTTTTTGGGTTTACCCAGTTTCTGTTTTGTCCGGACACTAAAACTTTATTTAACTTTCAGAACTTGTGGGAGCCAACATTTCCACTTTTTTATGTGCAAATAGCAACAACAAATTTTTAGTCTATAAGATTTGTCATTCCTTGGTCCATGATTATTTAAGCTTCCCAAGAGTTAAAGTTCAACGATTGATGCTAACATGTAAAAAAACGGTTAATGAAGCTTAATCAAGTTTTAACGATGATTTTGGTACAAGGTAATTTCTGCTAGACTGTCCTGTTTTAGATTAAGAATAAAATGTGATTTCACTGAATTGGTTAGACTGACTATGCTTTCAAACCGCCGATTAAATTTTATTTCAGCAACTTAGTTTATGAGTTAAAAACAAGCAGATTGCCTACAATTCTCTTTAGAACTTTCATTATGTTTTGGGTATTTTGACAGGATTGTTGAGGGGGCTCTAGGTACACCCCCCTGCAATAAAGGTCATGAAAAGGAACCGAGTAACTATTAGCAGTTCATCTGCGACATTTTGATATGAATATATCAATTGCAAACACCACTGGTTATATAAGCGCATATTATTTTATGAGCTGTTTACATTGCTTTAATCAAAAAATTACTTTGATTTCCAAAAAAAAAAAAACATAATTTTGGGGGGTTGGCTGATACGACCCCCCTCCCTGGGCTTTTTTCTCATTACACATCACAACTTAATTGAGACAAGCTTCTTAAAAATACAAGATATAAAACTTTTTATCTTTTGTTTTAGTTTTAGAGTCACCTATAATTTTCTGAATAAGTGATATAAATTTATTGACTGTAACCACCATTAACAATCCATAACATAAAGTGGCCGTTATCTTTTCTCATGGTCATATAAATGTACCACGAAATAAAAGGCACTCCAATTATAGGATAAGATTGATAAACTAAAGTTCCTTAAACAGTGCTGTCGTTGAATTTCTGCTAAAACCATGAATATGAGAGCCATTCTGGGAATTTTATGTTTGTCCTTCAAAGTATTGCTTACTTCCAGCCTAAAAGACCTATTAGATAGAGATGCAAGTTTCAATGGACAATTTAGTGTTGTAAGTTCTTTCTTTTTTTCTACATCGAGGATAAAAAATGATCAAATTTTTAAAGAGTTAAGGATGTTTTTTTGCTACTTACTCGAGAAACTTTATTTTTGATTGTTTCATGGTTAATATTCCTTTCCAAATAAGCATGAGGAAATAGGTAATTAAGTGATTCCACACTGCCTCTTGCTCAGTTTTTAGCCAGTTTAACATCTTAACTCTCAGTTCTTCTGAGAGGTTGATGTAGGATTATAATTGGGAGCACGAAATTAGGCGAGTGGGAGGAACTGTAAACTCAACAAATTGTCTGCTGACCTTTACTGAAAATACTAAATGAAATGTTTTTATTGAACTGTTAAAGCTTAGTTTTTTCAGGGTCTTTTAATTGCAAGTTTGAGTTTACGATCGTACTGAACTACCCAAACAAATAAATAATTTCACCTGCAGCGCACCACTCGCCTGCCTTGTTTGTGCTCCCGAATATAGAAGCAAGATCATAAGTCATTCATTCATTCATTCATTCTTAATAAGACGGGTACCTCATGGAGGACGTTACCCTGTATATGAGTGAAGGATGAGTGTGATGATCGTGATGACAGTGGCGGGATCTTTTAGCCATGATACTGACTAAGGTTGGCATGTTCCTTAGACAGGATTGTTAATTAATAGCCCAACAACCAATGGCAGCTGGCTCCAGAAACAACCCTTCAAAAAGCTACTAACTTTTCTCGGGATCGATCCGGCTACCTACAAGTCACTGTAGTTATTCTATTCTAACACACAGGAGAAGCGCATAACGGACCTCGGATACCCGTGTGAGGTCCATGAGATAACAACGGCTGACGGCTACATTCTCACTTACCATCGCATCCCCCACGGCAAGAACCCAGATCCTAAAACCAAAAAGAAAACAACTGTGTTGCTTCAGCATGGACTCCTGACCAGCAGCGGATCTTGGGTCATCCAAGACGACGCACTAGGTAGGTCAAAGTCAAACTATTCCAGATGAAGCCAACTACCAAGTTTTCAAGATGTGTTCAGAAATAAGTGAATTATAAAATTTGATATATTTCCCATAAGGTACATTAGATACATTACTTACATTACTTTGAAATGGCGACCTACCCAGGTAGGTATTGTAAGCCAAGTATGAATGACAAATGAGTGTAGGATGATTGTGGCGCGATCTTGAAGTCTTGTTACTGACTAAGGACGACATGTTCCTTAGACAGGACTGTTAATTAATAGCCCAACAGCCAATGGCAACTATGGGACCTACATTTTAACGTGGGATCCGAACCACAGTTTTGCCTCTGATTGTTACGAACTGGTCTAATTATAAGGATGGTCTTATGAACGTAGGATTCAATAATGCGGACGTTAATCCCCACTATTGAACACCATGTTCACAAGCCATCGCTTATAACTATCCACAATTAGTGACCTCCAAGTAGCTGGATTACAGGACGCGCCACCGTCCCAGTCTCATTGGGGCAACGTACTGTGTTTACCACTCTCAGTATCTCAGTGACTTATTTACCACTCTCAGTATCTGGGTAAAAAGTATCTCTAGTTAGTGATTTATTTTATGTTCTATTCCTGACAGCTGGTTTGACATTCTATTAAATTTCTTGCTTTTTAATTCTATTAATATATATATTTCATAAATTTATATTCTGCCATAAGGATTGTGCTGATATTTGATAAAATATATCAAATATAACACATGCGCCAATTCAAATTTAAATTCAAATCTTTGCAACCGCAACTTGCCAAATTCAAACAAACTGGCGGACCAATCAAAAGCCAAGAAAACGAACTACGAACTGCGGACAGGCGAGTTCGTGCTGAGTCACTGCAACGGTCTTTTCTGCCCATTTCACCGGTGAAGCCAGAAGGAAGCGGTCGGGAGACATTGAGCATCGCTCACGTAACGTACGCAAATTAGTTCGCCACAGTCGTCCGCCCGAAATAAATTTCTGTTGCCAAATTCAGCGAATTTCAAATTTAACGCGAAAGTGCGCTTCAGAAAGAAAAGTTTGTGAATCGGAGTTTGTGATTTATAATTTATTGTAAAGGGTGGAAGTCGGCGTGGCCACGTGTTGCAACGGTCGCGGGTTCGCGATTTTCCCGGCCGCTAAGTATGAATGTGAGTGTGGGGGCCCCAAATGTGTGTATGTGTAAGTAATTTTCTATTTATTTATTATTGTTATTTGTTATTTAATTTTAGTAAATGCCCAGTGCTTGAGATTTTAAAATAATGTATTCAGAATAAGTTGTTAATCACAGTAATTTATTAAGTAGCAAGTTCAGATACCATTTTAATAATGTTCAATTTTTAATATTATCTCATTTTTTTAATTCAAGCAACCTGTTATTTTACATGACTGAGTATTTCCTGTTGTAATTGCATGGAGTCAAAGCCTTAGAGTTCAGAGTAAAAAAAATATTATATAGCAGTTCAATACCAATTTAATTACAGAATATAGTCACAATAATCCAGTTTGGTTCAAATATTAAAATTTTCAGTGCACTGCCATTTATCAATGAGTCGGGGGAATAATAAGTAGATAATCTAGAACAAAGATGGAGGTGGTTAGCCAGTGAAACAATTATTATAGATTCCTTAAACTTGCTCTGGGCACGCTCAATAATAATATATTAAATCCAACTACAGGCTTGCTAAATTGATGACAGCAGCCGCGGCCCTGTGATACTGATCTCAGTTTTAAGCTGGATAAACAATTGAGTATTTCCCCTTTGCATTAAATAGCTGGCCAGCTCAATAAAATTATATAGTGTAAGCCCCAGGAATCTCAATAATAACCTTTTAAATAACTGTACCACCTACCTATTAAATCGTCAAAGTTCAATTTAGTCACATTCAATAACAGACTCATTTTAAAAGACCATGGCAGCACTGTTTTTTAATTCCGACAATATTAGTTCATTTATCACATCAGTACAATCAATATGAATTCTGAACTGCATCAATAATTACACTAGTCACATACAATACAACTGAGCTGCAAAGGCAATTTAATTAGTAAACAGGATAAATTTTAGGTTGCATCCAATATTGTAAACTGGATTGACTTCAATAAACTTGTACGTAGTAAGCTGTTGTTATTATTCTCCATCAGGTGTGAATTCTATCAGTTATCCATGAGTGCTTCTGGAAGGGCCCACAATTCAGATAAATCATTAAATTATATATGGCTAACCCTTTAAGTCAATTATTAAAATGTTGCTTCCACAACTCTGCTAAAAATTGTTCTCAAGTGCATGGGTAGCCATTTATTTATTTGTTTACTTATTATTTATTGTTGGTGAAACAATAGTATCGAGAGGAAGGAATTTTTTTCTTTACAGGATAATATGGGATCTTTGAGAGGGTCTGTGGCGGAGTCGGAGGGTCAGATGAGGATGTCCACACCTTTCAGTTGTCCTATTTCATGCCTAAAGAATGAGTGTACAAAATTTCAGCCTTGTAGGTGTATGAGAAATAGGAGAATTAGTTTGCCTTTTATAGGAATGGGATTTGCCTTTTATAGGTATAGATGTATATAAAATCAAATGATTTTTTTTTGCTTCTGGGGTCCCCAAAATGAACAGTTATTAAGGTCTCACATTTAGGTCTTACCATGACAGAAAGCCATATTGGGCGTCTTCCCAATAGGGGAAATTCATTAAAATTAAATGGAGTGGTGGAACTTTTAAGACACCCTTTTAAGAGTGTATATACCAACAGTGATTAATATGTCAATTATACATTTTATGATAACTTGTCATTAATATTTCTAAGGAAATCATATCATTCACTTCTTGCCGACCTTGACCAGTTGAACTGACGATTTGATAGAAAATGCCCTGATTAAAAAAGTCGCTTCAGCTGATTAGGCTGTAGAACCATTAAAGCGATGACCGATTAAAAATTGGTGGGATTAGGGGTCTACCCAAGCTGTAAGGAACAGCTTCTCTCTACCAGGAGACTATAATGTATTTTGAATTGAGCCAAATTTAGAAATAGTAGTAGTAGTAGCTACTACTACTACTACTACTACTACTATTAGCTAAAATACTCGCTAAAAATTATTTTTCCAGCTTTCTTGCTCGCGGACGCAGGTTATGAAGTGTGGCTTGGAAATTCGAGAGGCAACTATTACTCCAGGCGGCACACATCATATGACCCTGATTCTTTTTTCTTCAGGGGTAGATTTTGGTCTTTCAGGTAAAAATTTGTAACAATAATGTTCCATTTTATTTAGATATACTCACTTATTTAACATCAAATGAAGCTTTATGAGTTTTAAGTTTATATACATATAACTAGCAGTACCCGCGACTTTGCTCACGATAAAAGTTCAACACACCACCCTTCAATATAAACATAGGTTTTGCTTTCTCGGTTATTCTTTTTCTTGTAAAGCTCATTTCTTTAAGTGAAACAGAAAAATTATTTTAGGAATTTGATAAATTAGCAGGTCTGCTGAGATGGGGGTGTTTATATTCCTGCCAAAGGGAATTGGTCATTTTGATACCCTCAACAACTTTGTGTATTTTCGCGTCACGGAATCACGGGTGTTGTGATGAGGACTCACTGAATCACTCGCAAGTTATTGTTCGGTTATCAATAGGGGTGTGGAAAAGTAATTTTTTAAGTCAGTGTTTTGGTAAGTTGATGAAATTTATCCAGAATTGATCCCTAAATTTTTAGTCTTTACTATACTTGCGAGCAGATTCAGCGCCATGCTGTCAAAGTCACCAAGTGTAGCACTGCCCTGGGTAGTTTTATACTTTATATCAGCGGTCCTTGCTCTTGCAAGCACTTGCTCTTGCGGCTGTCCAGTCCATCATGCAATGCAGTTCAGAAGATTGGTATGGAACAGAAGGGAGAACGTTCAGTCGGTCAGTTGTGATGTACTTGGACATGTACCCAAGAGATCAATTCTTTCTCTGTCTCATAGTATAGACCGGTCTCATGAACCGGTGGAGGATAATAATTTCATAAACCTTTTGTTATCACATATCATATATGTATCTAATTCAGGTTTTAGTGAATTTCCCCTATAGGGAAGAAGCTATTACCGTAGGTCTCATTGTAAGACTTAAGCCCGGGACCACTATAACTTTTCGTTTTGGTGCCCCTAGAAGTCAAAAACACTATTCGTTCAAATTTCTAGATATATATATATATATATATGTGTGTGTGTCTGTAAGCATGATAGCGCTCACAAAAATGGTCCGGTTGGAATGAAATTTGGCACAGACGTGTAAAGTAGTTATTATTCGGACGAGTTCGAAAACCAGCCCAATTGGATCATCGGAAGGGGTGTTAGGGGGGGATAAACCCCCAAAAAATGGGTTTTTTGAGTTTTTTACATAGAAAAATAGAAATAATCCGATTTGTGTCAGCAACATTGAATTCAGCTAAAAAAACAAACAATTTAGTATTTTGAATCACTGCTCTATGACCATTGGTTACGGAGATATTGAAAGTGGTAAACACAGTACGTTGTCCCAATGTTAACCTTATGGGAAATAAGTAAAATTCTATATCTCGGTTATTTTTCAACATATCTTGATAAAACTTGGTAAATAGCTTCTTCTAGTTCAGATCTACTAAATGTTGAATTAAAACCACCCAGTTTCAATATAACTGTAGCAGCAAACCTGCATACTCATTCCCCATGTTATTCTTATGGAGCTTACCAAAACATGTCAAATTTCGCTACCTTGGATTGAAATATGTTGTTTTGCACTTGAAATTCGCTGAGTTTGCAGGTCTGCTGCAACGGGGGTATTTTACCTATTTAAAGGAATTGGCTCAAAAGTTATTGCATGACTTTTGATATTTAGTACGAGATTCAGCGTACTTAATATTATTCACCCTTAAAAAAAATAAGTCCAGTCCAAATTTTTTTGTGTTTCACAGCTGGCATGAGATGGGCATAAACGACCTCCCTTCCTCCATAGACTATATCCTGAAAACCACCAATAGTATGGATCGTAATCAGCTCTTCTACATTGGGCACTCCATGGGAACTACCATGTTCTTCGCCTTGGGAGCCACGAGTCCTGTTTACTTGGCTAAGATCAAGGCTCCTATCCTCATGGCTCCACTCGTCTTTCCCTACCACGAAGAGAGTACTATCGCCAACATTGTTAACTGGTTACCAGGCATTGTTTATGTATGTTTATTTCAGTTTATAACTAATTTATTTACAGAAATTTAAAATAAGTAAAAAATTGAAAACCTTTGATATAAGCACATTAGATAACTCTTATCCGGACAACTCGGGACTGAGACAAATCCAGAAAATGGTTTTTCCGGTTAAACCGATGTTCGCTTAATACATTAAATTATAACTCTAATGCATACTTGAGGCTGATCGACATGTGATTGATTAAATGGTCTCAAATCTTTCCCACGAGAATTGTCGATAAGTACTGTCAATTTCCTGTTGATCATATCCGGTTAAACTGATGAGTTGATGAAAATCTTCCGATAAAAAGATGTCGCTCCCATGGAGTGTAGTCCGGTTAAACCGATGTTCAGTTAAAAGGTGTCCAAATAAGAGGGAGTAAACTGTAAATAATTTAAAATTTTATTTAAATTTAAGCACATGTTGGTGGCTCTTAGAACTGTGCATGTTAATCTTATTTGACATTTATAACATTTTAACCCCCATCACTATTATATTAAATATAACCCAGTTGTAAATTATACCAACTGTTAATTCTTTTCACAGTGCAATTATATGTAAACCTTATAAAGCCAAACATGGCACTGTTGGCGAAAGTGTCATCTTAATGCAATAACAACAACAAATATTTCAGTTACATATACAAATAAAAACGTCGTGTATCAATGTTTAAAACATATATTTTGAAATTAACATGTTCATCGTGGCATAGGAGCGATTGCTCCCATGCAGAACCCTAATGCCATCCTGATGGCTCCCAAACTGTAACAATAAGTTATTTTTAAACCAGGATCTGAGCTTGACATCTCAAATTTTAACAGCACTGCTCAATAGTATATTGTATTCTGTGCACTGGACAGTGCTGCTGCCACGATAGGCATGGCAGTTACAGTAACTATAAGTTAGAGTACCAGGATGGCGGCGAGGAACACAGAAAATAGTGCCGCCACAAATGTGTTAAAAAATACATTTCTTACAATTTTTTAAAATCTGGATTTCAAAACAAAAAAGGTTTATGCCCAAATTTTAAGTTTTATTATGGAAATTACTTGGGTTCTGTAGTATTCAACAAATATAATAAAGCTTGATTTCACTGAATATACAAAACATTAAAGAAAAGTCATGTTTATCATTTTTATCATGTTTTCTTGTTTTAGACTACGTTAAAATTCTTCAACTTCTACGAGATACTTCCTCTATCGACAGGGACCTTCTCGCTCAGTAGACTGCTTTGTTCTGTCCTGGACTCCACTGCAAATTCTTCTTGTTCGATGTTATTGGTAATGGCGAGACACTGGATCAGGTAGCTATTTTATGGTATTGCCATTGATTGTGAAGGAAAACAATAGTCCAAGCAATGTTAAATTTTGACAATGTATACCGTACTAATCCTCTAAAAAGGGACATCTTCAGGAAGATTAAGTAGTTCCCGATGCCGAAAGAGCATTGTTTCTGAACAAACTATAGAAACAATGTCAACTACAGAAAGGTCAGACAATTTTGCCATGGGTTTTTGTAAGTAGGGCCGCCAAGTACCAAGTTGGGCCCCAAGTCTGCACTCCGCACGGGCCCTCCGGGAGGTCTGGGGGGTATGGAATATCCGCCAGCAAAAGGGGGGTCCGGGGGCCCTCCCCCAGAAATTTTTCGAAAATTAGGTCCCTAAACTCCCATTTTTAGGTAGTCTATAGGTGGAACATCATACGTATAGGAACTCCAAAAATCTGAACCAATTGAGACTGAATGGTCGGTCGGACTTAGAAAATAGTCTACTCTGATTAAAAAAAATTTTTTTAATTATCAGTGATCCCGCACTATTTGGATTTTCTAGTCATTCGCCTCTTTCCCATAATTCCGTGTTTGTTCCACTCACAAAGTTACTCTTCTATCTTTTCATGACCAATGCGCCCGATTGTTTCTCCCGGCCATCTGCATTAGTTACAACATATATTGTACTCTTGTTATTTACCATTGTGGATAACTTCATCAAAATGTAATTAAGTTGTTGTCAATATGTTTGACCGCAGAGGGATTTAGAGGGAGGTATGAGTCACTCACGCTCACTACTCGCTGGCCGCCAGCGCCGTAGTGTACAGTCAGTCGCAAATACAATAGTACAAACACACAAAACAATCGTTTTTGCCTTAACTAAATACTGTATTATCAAAGTAATTTGCGTGATAAAGCTAGCCATTTTATTATTTAACATGAAGGCCTAACTTTATTTCCAAGAAGTCGATACCTATATTTCCTCAACCTAAAAAAAATCTGCTCATCCCGGGCTCTTTCGGAGCCCGGGCCCCAACTTTCAGAATTGGCTGAGACAGTCTCTCGGCGGCCCTGCTTGTAAAACCAATAAAGTTCATAAAACTAGGAGGAGATAAAATTTTTGGTGATATCTTAAAAAAATCTGTTGATAATGCTTGCAATTTGAGTTTTCTTATGTAATAGAAGAATTAAGTATCTATTACAGTCAAAGTAGCATTCTATAAAAATAAAATCAATACAAAAAGTAACATCAATGTATCTTTTGTTTGATGTAAAATGAATACATCAGGTGATGTATACACCTGCGGAGGATCTTTCGACTGCCGGAACATTGCTCTAACAGTTGCTTTTTGTTCTTAGGAAACTCTAGCGATGGCCCTTAACTTCATGCCTGCGGGAACATCCATCAAGACGATTGAGCACCTCGCTCAGATTGCTCAGAAAGGTATGATAGAGAGTTTCCCCCATAAAAAAGAACCTAATGATAATAATAATTATTTTTTCAAATTTCAAGTTTTTCATTTCTTGCATGTGCTTGCAACTTTTGATTCAGCAAAACTTATACATATCCCCCAAACTAAAAGCCAGGGTGAGTGTATCAGTGAATGTCCGGTTAAGGTTGAGATCTTGCATCTAATTGAGATTACTCCCACACCAAATAGCTTTCAATGTGCCCTATATCGTCCAACTCGTGCAAAACATCTATAGATTGGCATATGATATTAATTATAAAGCTAAATAGAAAGAAAAATGTTTTAATAGATTTTTAAGAAAACTGTGATATGGTTTCAGTGAATGACCGGTCTTGTGTCAGTAAATGACCGAGATCATGTTTTAGCTAATGAATGGGTTGATTTCCATCAACAGAGATAAAAAATATATCTGGATGGTAATTTTATCATAAATCTCCAAATAATAATTGTGAACATAATAATAAATAACATTTGTGATGTTACTTTTAATACAATTAGTGAATGCATTATTAATTTTTGTTTACAAACCTTTCTAGCCTTAATTTTTGTATTTTGTTATATTATGTATCCAACACTTAAAACCTTTGCTTGCTTCTTTCTTTCATCCTTGCATACTCCTCTTCTTCTTTCTTCATCATCGGCTTTTCTTTTCTCCACTCCTTCTGCTTCCATTTTTTTTGCGTCATTTGATTACTTCTATTTTTTATGCAGTTTTGCCAGGGATATTTTCTTCATGAAGAATATCTGAAGATGTGCTCATCCTCTTACACATAATGCCCCCCATCAGAAGTCAGAATTTGTATTCTTTATTTATATATCTGCCATAGCTCCCTTACCAAAATTACGTGTCAGCCAAAAATAATTTGATACATTTACACCCACGGTCATTTACTGAACAGGACAAGAAACCCCCTTAAATGTTAACTATTGTGAAGAAACAAAGTAAATTATTACTATTTGTAGGTATTTTTAGATCAACTGAATAATTAATGTCATACTTCAGTAAATGACCAAATCGGTCATTCACTACTATTTAACAAAATTTTGAATCAGTAAATGACCGGTCTCGAAAACGTTATTAATATTGTTTAAAGATCATGTGCAGACGATTTAAACAAAATGTAAACTATTCATTTACATTTTTAGAGTATAAAACTAACACTAGAAAAAGTATTTAGCCGTGAATTTGAAAAATAGAAATTGTCTTACATAGAATCACAAAATAGTGATCGAGGCTCTGATGGCCACATTTAAGACAGTAAAAAGTTAAATCACCTAAAGATAAATTAAAAATTAACACATCATCCTAAGCTATTATTATAATAATAAAAAAGAATAACAGCTACCTTTTACAAGTGTTTCCATTATTTTAACTCAATTGAAACTCTTATTATGAATTTTTTTCTGCATACCGGTCATTGACTGTAGGTGGTCATTCACTAGTGCACTCACCCTATTTGAGGGAGAAGCTTAATTTATTACATTGCATTCTTTCAGTGCGACCGTTGGCACGCCTGCCAGGTCTCGCTTTCATTTGAGATCGACGTGGTCTTCAACCCATATAACATCATTGAAGCTGTGCTCCAGGGAGAGGGCAACTGGAACTGTGTTCAGCACTTTGTCCAGACCATTCTTTGGGCAAAAAAGGTCGACCTCTATTGGCTTAATCTTCAGCCATTCCCCACGAAAGTTGCCCTAGTGGCGTAATATCAAAGGCCTAGCCTGAAGTAATGTGCAAAACAGTTCCAGGCTAGTGTCCTCAGTGTTGAGAGGGGTGGTTAGTCGGTAGTTCAAGGGACTCTTGTACTTGTGGGAGTCTGACGTTACTGGGAGGAAAATGAACCCCTCAGTGTGTGTAAATGCATTACACCTCCTACCCAAAAAAAACTAATTTTCAAATGTTAATCACAAATGGATTTAAATTTTCTAAATGTGTTTTAGATGCAGATTTCCGTCAGTATGACTACGGAATCATTCGTAATATATTCGAATATGGGCAATTCCTCCCTCCTAAATACCAATTGGAAAAATTAAAAGTTGTCAAAGATATGACCATTTACTACGGAGGACAGGATAAGCTGTCAGTTCCACAGGTTAGAAGTTATTTTAAGGTAGTATTATATTTTGGAGAAAAGTTAATACATAAATTTATGTTTTTATTTATCAATTTGCTAGGGTATAAATTAGTTGATAAAATATGAAAGGAAAATACAAAGACCAACTCCCACATTACATCAGTGTGCAACATGCGGAAAACCCTGCTTACATTTGGTTACAGATACGAATTAACAGTATCAGGAAACTGACACATACTTTTTTCCTCTAGAGCCAGGTAAACCAACCAAATTTGATCAAAATTGGTTGGTAAATAACAGAGATTTTGGTTTTTAACACTTTCGCGGTGGCATGGGAGCAATTGCTCCCATGGAGAACCCTGATGCCATCCTGGTGGGAGCGATTGCTCCCAAACTACAAAGTGTTACAATAGATTTATTTTTAAACCAGGATCTGAGCTTGGAATCTGAAACTTTAACAGCACTCCTCAATAGTATATAGTATTCTGTGCAGGGGACAGTGCTGCTGCTACGATAGGCGTGGCAGTTACTGTAACTATAAGTCAGAGCACCAGGATGGCGGCGAGGAACACAGAAAATCGTACCACTGCAAAAGTGTTAAATATTCTCCATAAAAATAACATTAGACAGCAAACTGCGTTTACCATTAACCATATATAACAATTTTATCCACATCCAGTTGATTAAGACTATTAATCCAAAATAGCAAATTATTTATTTTTCAAGCTAAATTTGAAGGTTGAAAGTATATTTTAATAAAAAATAATGATTTTTAGCAAATTTTAAAATTTTTCATTTATTTACACTAAAATCTCCATAACTTCTGAGCCTGAATTTTTACAGACATGCAGGTAATGTCATTTTGTTTGGCAGCTTAAGCACTACAAACCATGAAATTTTTATCGAAATCGTTTGATCCCTTTATGGGAAATTTGGATTTTTGTAATTTTTTATGGATTTTTATGGGGTAAATACCCTTAAAAATAAAAAATTCAAAACAATAAAAATTCAGAAAAATAAAAAGCCTCAAGATATCATGGTTTTATACCTACATGGTATTTTTTTGGAAATCGGACCACTGGTGTCGTCTCTAGACGACACCACATCCACACACAAACTAGACAACCCACAAACACACACACAAGTACAGAAAACCATTCCAAAAACCACTTTTATGGATTCGGGGAGCAAAAAAACTAATATTATGACTAACAACTCAAATTTGAAAATTTTTAGAAAACAATACTTTCTCCATACACTAGTATAATAGGGGGGAGAAAGTAAAAGTGTCAATATTGAATTTGGGACAATTAATGGGAGAACAAGGCTTTGCAGTTCATTTAAGTAAGAAAGGTTATAGATCGATTAGTTTCGGATTCACAAAACATCTAGTTTAAGAGTACAAAACATCTAGTTTGGTTGGTTAGCTATTTTTGTAAATTCCCTAATTTTTGCATAATTTTCATATTGTATTTATTCCAAGTAATTTTAAAATTTGATAATTTATCAATTTTATGAAAATTGTTCATTTTAATGTAGACCATCATTTCTCTAACATGTTTGTGCATCTCTAAATCTTTTCCAAATCTCAACTTGATTTGGAAAAGAGTTTTAGGGTTTTAGTATCTAAATTAACCTTCCAATCTTAACTTGATTTTAAGAGATTTTCCCTTACTTAAAGCATCTTAACTTCCCTGATCCTTAACTAATTTCCTTACTTATTCCTGATCGAAGGACCCAAGTACAGTTCGCGCACGCTCACCCCGACCAGCGCGAGAATTTTGACGCATCGGGGTGTGGGGGAGGAGGAAAAGTCACTCCCCTACTCAAGCCCCGCCCCTTTACTACTGCTACGAGCTGTAAATAAGTGAACTAATCTTCAAAACAAAAGTAAAATTGTTGGTTGTCAAAATTATTTAAGGTTATGGTTTGAGGTTTTGTTAACATAAGTTTTATCTTTGTCATTTCACCTGTAAAATTGGAAATATGCATTGTATTCTCCGAATTTGTATGTACTTGTTATTAAATAAGAGTTTAAACTTGAAATAGTTGTGTTTCCATAAGTTTTAATTAATAAACATTTTTCCCAAAGGCAAACAAATATTAATAATTGTTTTCTTTGGTTGATGACATCTGTCAACTCGGTCCAGGTTTAAGAGTCGCTATCTAACAGATAATAAAAGCAATTCAAGAACAAGAAAAAAAACAAAATGATCATCCAATAGGAAACCAAATAGATGCAAAAAACACTTTGCTGCAGCCAATGACAGGAATCGTCTATCTCTCTCTAAACAGGTCTGGATGAGTGTGTGCAAACTGTGATAGAAAATTTGATTTTAAATACTGTAAGTGATCCTCATTTTCTAATAGGACCTGTAGTTTAACCATAACAGCACAAAAATGTGAAGTACTTTTTTATAATTCAAGTGTTTTTCCTCCCTCTGGAGGGTTGGGGGTGGAAATATTTGGTTTAAAGACTTTTCCCTTTAGTTTTACTACCCAAGGAATATTCCTGCTAATTAGCGAATTTCCCCTATAGGGAAGAAACTATTATCGTAGGTCTCATGGTAGGACTTAAGCCCAAGACTATGACCCTTTTTGTTTTGAGGTCCCCTGATGCCAAAAACACCATTCGTTCATTTTCATAAAAATATATATATATATCTATATATGTGTCTTTAAGCACGATAACTCACGTAAAAATGGCCCAATCTGAATGAAATTTGATACAAACATGAGAAGTAGTAATTATTCCGATGAGTTCGAAAACCAGCCTGATCAGACTATTGGAAGGGGGAGACAGGGGGGTAAACCCCTCCAAAAATGTTTTTTTGGGTATTTTACATAGAAAAATTAAAATAATGTAATTTTGGTTTACACTATTGAATTCAGCTTAAAAATAATTTAGTATTTTAAATTGTTGCTCTATGACCATTGGTTATCGAGATATTGCTAGTGGTAAACACAGTACATTGTCCCAATGCTATCCTTATGGGAAATAGGTAAAATTCTATATCTCGCTTATTTCTCAACATACCTCAATAAAACTTGGTATATGCCTTCTTCTAGTTCAGATCTACTAAATATTGAATTAAAATAATGTACCTGTTGCAGCAAACCTACATTCTCATTCCCCCATGTTATTCTTATGGAGCTTACAAAAACATCTCAAATACCGCTAAATTGGATTGAAATATGCTCTTTTGCATTTGAAATTCGCTGAGTATGCAGGTCTGATGCAACAGGGGTAGTTCAAGTTTCTAGCTCATCGGAAAGTTGTATAGAATTTGCATACCTCAGGCAGTGGGTGTGTGTGTCAGTACATATGCGGCTGTATGCTTATTTAGACTCATTACATCACATTGCATAAAGTATATCCATCGAATCCCAATAAAGACGGCAAAATTATTTGATGAAGACATGAGAGAAATGGGTTGAAAATGTTGATTCAAGTTTAAAAGAGATATTAACCTCTATGTTGGGCAAGGGGTAATAAAAAGCACCCCCTATACCCATTCCCATTTCTTGGATCTTAAAGCCTAAAATTTGAGGGTTTAAGGTCTAGTATGGGTGAACTAAGGCCCTTGAAATTGGAATTTACTCCTTCACGCCCAGTAAAGGCGTAAGATTCGCCTTTACTGTAACGTTATGTTTAAAGTATAGTTACGTTTTCAGTACAGGATGTACATTTATGTTTCAGGATGTGAAATACTTGAAAAGGAAGCTTGAAGATTCCGATGTCAAAGATGAATTCAAGCCCGTTATCGAGGACTTCAACCATCTAGACTTCATTTGGGCTAAAAACGCCAGCAAATTGGTCTACGAACCCATCATTGAAGCTCTGGACGAACTGGACAAAAAATAAGCTAATATTGTTATAATTATATTTTAAAGTCATTAAGCACGGATTCTTGTAATAAATAAATAAGATTATCAAGAAATGTTGATAATTGTGAATTATGTTTTGTTCCCTCTCCTTTCTGCAAGAAATTTTCAAAATAATATGTTTTCTACATTTTTATTTAAAAAATAAGTCAGAAAAAATTTTACAAACTATTTTTAACAGACAACTTTAAAAATTACAGGATGCTTGGCACCTTGCAGCAGCTTTTTGAAGGGTTGTTTCTGAGCCAGCTGCCATTGATTGTTGGGCTATTAATTAACAGTCCTGTCTAAGAAACGTGCCAACCTTAGTCAGTAACAAGGCAACAAGATCGCGCCACTATCATCACGATCATCACACTCATCCTTCACTCATATTCAGGGTAACGTCCTCCATGAGGTACCTGTCTTATTAAGAATGATTGAATGATTGATTCCTGTTAATGTGCCATTTTAGTATATATCCTCTGTTAGCAGACCCATTGAGAACGTTTTTCATTTTGAGTAAATTTTTTTTTGTTTTGCCCATATCCGGATACCACAACGTTTTGCAACTTTTACTTACTTTTTACAATGTATACTAATCCTCTAAGTAGGGAAACCTTGTGGGAGAATGAGCAATTCCCGCCATAAGAGATGGTGCCACTTTCGTTTTTCAATCCGATTGGAATTTTTATTGTAGTTTACGGAGTAAGCTGACTTTCCGAAGTCAAGCAGCTGGTTGTTTGACAGTTGATTTTTATTGTTTTGTATTGTTGTATCTTTGAACATATTAGTCTGTTTTTGTTTACAAACACTTCTCATTTTGACATTTTTTGATAGTGAGTAGAAGCGCGGATCACGGAGCCAGGTTGAGCTATTCCATGCATCAGTGCTAATTTCTCCTCTGCTTTTCGGCGGCAGAACTAAAAAAAAAATTGGATGTCCCTACTTAGAGGGTTAGTATATCAATGTTATTCTAATGCGATTATTCCTGCCCCTATAATCAGCCATATGCGCATATAATCCGGTGAGCGCCAACGCATTTGCAAGTCTGTGTAAAAATTTTATGATGCTTGATATTTTAGTTATAGATTTCAATGTTATTTTTATGGGTTTACTTTTCTCCAACAGATAGATAAAGTAATCACTTTAATACCGCTGGGGAGCATATAGTATTGTACTCACTCATTACAAGGACGAAAAACGTCTTAACGTAGCAGGTGAGAGAAAAAGTAAATTTACTGAACACAGTTCTATTACATTGCTTTAAAGTGAGTTTTGCAGACTAGCATCTACTCTTGCCACCCATTTTAAGTCAAGTTTAGTACCCTCTATGCTAATGTGGGCAAATTAAAGGAAAAAATCAGAACGACTCTATCCTCATTTATTGGTACTTAAAGGCCAAAATTTAAGGTTTTTGGGTTTAGTTTAGGAGTAGGAGGTTTGTTAAAGCCTTTGAAATTGAAATTCACTCCGTAACAGCAGCATCAAATTAAAGGCATTTAGCCGATAGTAAAACATGTTTTTTTTTCAAATTAATGTAAGTGACTATAAAGGGTGTGACAGTAACAAGCTTATTTGTGAAAAAAATAATATTATACCTAATAAATAACACATAGAAAAAACATAACAAATAGGATATTAAAATTGTCTACAAGTCCCCCCCCCTCTTCCCTAAGCCTTTAAATAATAACAGTTCCTTAAATACAAGCTCTTTAAATAAAGCAGTTCTGTCTATGGCATTGTGACAAAATTGGTATTTTTGCCTGTTTTTGGTGATTTAGACCTGTTTTAACTCGCAATGGTAGTTTACAATAACTACAAAAATTATTTGGTATTTTCTAAACAAAAATAACTCTAAGAGAAAAA
This sequence comes from Flexamia atlantica, assembly GCA_035578135.1. NCBI lineage: Eukaryota > Metazoa > Arthropoda > Insecta > Hemiptera > Cicadellidae > Flexamia > Flexamia atlantica. The sequence continues at coordinate 1,240,097 of JAQJVK010000020.1, forward strand.
ATTTGGAAAACCAATTTTTACTTTTAAGTTACCAGTAACATTGTATTACAGGATGTAAAATACTTAGCGCAACAGCTTCCCCACAGGAGAGTTCCCCTCAAGGACTTCAATCATCTGGACTGTCTGGGCCGTAGAGGCCAAGAAACTTATCTACGATAACATCGTTGATACGCTGAAAAAACTCCACCCATATTGAGCTGATATGCTTATGATTACATTTTGAATAGACATAAATCAGCAATTCTTTTAATAATCAATAAAAGATGGTGATCAAGATGGTTTTTTACTTCTAACTCTCTACCCTCAAAATATGATTTTGTAAAGTCATTTATCATCGCAAAAATGGAACAGACAAATACTTACTCCCTTAAAGCCATTTAAAGCAAGAAACACCCTATTATAACGAAATAAAATAAAACCTATTAAAGAAAATCACAATTATCTCACAAATACATACCAAATTTTATTAAAATCGGTTTGTTATAAACAGAGATATCGATTTTTAAATATTTATCATAACAATAACATTAGACAACGTTCTGTGTTTACTGCCAAACGAAAATATCAATCATCTCCACAAACAGTTGACATAGACAAATAATTCAACACTACATTTTTTTAAGCCAAATTTAATAGTTACAAGTATATTTGCATTAATTATTATGATTTTGAGTAAATTTAAAAATTTTGAATCTTTATATTAATATTTGTGCTCCTTTTTTCTCAGCCAGTGTGCATCGTAGCGAAAATCTAAGCACACCGATAGAATTGTATTTTCCTGTAGATGTGCAGAATCCCATTGAAATTTATATCAGTCTTTTAGACAAATAGAAAATTGAATTTAAAATTTCAAAAAAATTTACATTGGTCTTATGAGTTGCTGTTTTAGAAAAACAAAACAGAACTGTGCTTTTGTCATCATATGTATCTGTTATCACATGCTATTTTTCGTAGAGTAAAGATTAGATGTAGAAATATTATGTGAGGGCGAAAAGTGGGCAAACATTTACGCTGTTTTTTTTCTGTCATCTGATGAGATATAAAACCCAAACAATAATAAGTTTTTATCAAGCAATAAACAAATGTAAGGAATTCATTAATGACACGAGTAGTATTTGTCCAGTAAAAAATCTATTGTTGAATTTTCTTAACGAGTCCATGCGCAGAAAATTTCCGCGCATGTAGGGGAGGTGAAACCCCTCCCGTCATTCCTCTTTCCCCTTCAAACTACGGAACGGATTAGAGGAACTATTACTTTTTCGTATGCAACTGCTATTTAGAAACATGTTTTTAATGTTAATTGTTCATTTACCGGTTGCAGTTGCAACAGTTTCTTTTCACTATTATTCAAAAGACAGCCGTGAAGAATTGTTGGGTTTCTTATTTAGATCAGAGGATGAAAAGGAAAATTTACGAGTGCAGAAAGGCTTTTTTGTCGTGCATACTATATGAAATAGCAGATTTTAAGGGCGTATTTTTTCATGTTAACCGATTTTTTTTAACGTTTAGCTTAACAATCATACAGTGTGCGTGGTAAATTTTCCCATATTTGTAGTGGTGAAGAACAAAAATGTAAAGATTACTCACAATTAAACTTGGCACTGCGTGTTTACTAGGCCTAGAAAACATTCACAACGAACAAGTTAAAATTGAACGTTAGGTATCTGCCTGGTTTAGGTTTATTAGTGAACAAATTAGGTAATGCGAATATGAACCAATTATTAGATTATTATATGTAAAATATCAGAAGTTAGGATGTAACTGTAACACACATAGTTATGATACCAGATGTAGAGCTTATTTTGTTGTTAAACACCAATTAAAAGTTTTTGAAAAAAGCCTCTTTTCATTGATTAAACAAATTTTCAGCATGGATCGTTCCTAAGCGCTCTTTCAAGGCCTCAAGCAGCATAATCCGCCGAATGTTTGCAGGGCGACAGGTTTACCCTGGTTCGACAATAGTGAACTCCCACCATTTTTGGCGTTCACTCCTGCTCGTTATAGATCGCATTCACACTCGTCAGAACTCGATCTAGTAGGCCTAAAGCCCTAAAGATGAACTAGAGCTTATACATCACGTTTCAGAAAATCCCGCACCGTTTTGCAAATCACCGTTAATTTATCTCCTTAACACGGATGCCTTCTTTTATATGTTTATTGGTTCGCGAATTTAAATCGTTAAACTAGTGGCACTTTACGTTGGTCTGGTGTGACTGCACCCATTCTCATGCGTGAATGCTAGCGAACTACAGTGAGTGCCTGAGAACATAAGGGTAGGCTACTGTTACTCTTACCGAGTTCTAGGATCAAATACTATTAGTTTGAACCCTATCCCATCATTATATACGATCTGCTAAACGCCTAGTTTACTTTATAATTAAAAATATAAACTAATACTAGATTAATTAAATGAAAAACCTAAAATAACTTAATACTTGAATTATGCTCTGATTATTTTTGAGATAAGAATTGTAACAGCCATTGTGTACAAAACGTTATCCCTTAAAAATAACCATTCACATATACAATGTGTAAATAATCCATTTTTATAACATTATTTGTATTCGGCTATAGGTATTTCTTTTTTTGCCGTTAGCCTTAATTTTAAAAGCTATCAACAGCTGTTTTATTTTGAAAACCATTTTATTCTTCTCCCGACGATATGAAAACAAATATTCGTTACTAATACAAGTTACAACCCAGTCAGCACACATTGTAAAAATAACGTTATTTTCACGTGAAAAAAGTAAAAAAACGTAAAAGTAAAAAGCAAAACATATTTTTTACGTGAATATGATGAAAAAATTTAAAGTGAAAAATGTAGTGAAATTAAAAACGTTATTTTCACGGGAAAAATATGAATCAAAAGTATAATCAAATGAAATAACAAATATAACTTTTTTATATTTTTTTATTTTCTTGTTTCTTCATTTCGATTTTTATACGTTTTGATTAATCTTGTGCGCTTATAAAAAACTATCATCCTCGTAAAATACACAAAATCTACAGTAATCGTTTATTTAGTCCAAACTAAAATTCAAAAATATAACAAATAATTTTTAAAAATTTAATGGATTTATAAATAATTATGTTATGAATTATTTATATAAAATTATTATACTATTTGTTAAATTGTTATTCGTTATACTTATTATGTTTTAAAATAGTTTACTATTTAAAAAAGTGCCTGACACAATAAAAGCTATTTATTTCAAATTATAAAAAAAATTAAATCACCCTGCCAAAATAATATGGGCCATAAATCGTGAATTGTGTCAAGACAAACCTCCCCTCAGACGACGCCGCGGCACAAACCGGTGCGGTGCGGTGGACTGAACTGGAGCCTGAGTGTGGAGTGAGGAGTGAGACGCCGTTGGCCTCAGTTTCAGTTAAAGTCATAACAACGGCTTTTAAGGTTTTAAAGTGGAAGTTTAGACTTAATTGCGGTCTTCAAGTAACTGCGAACAATGAGTTAACCCTACTACGGGCTTTCATCGTTCTTGGTAAGTTTATACTTTGGATATTTATTTAGTCATCTATTGTGAAATCAAGATAACCTAACCTCAACTTTCAGCATTCCATTATAGTTTTTCTGATTAGTTGATACAAATTTGGTAATTATGCATATCATAACAACTCTCCTAGCCTTTTCAAAACACTCCCATGTGATAATTCAGTACGAGTTTCATATCTGATCTTCTAGGTTTATGTTGATTGTCGATTGTTTACCTTAAATGCTTATTATAGGTTTGATAACTGAACTTCTCAATTGGATTTAACATGGGCAAAGATCAGTTCTGTTTTGGGTACTCAGTTCAGATTTCGGTTATCCGATATTAACTATCAACCTATCATGTTTAACTCAACTAACTGATGTACTGTTTTAACAAACAACCATCAGTGGGCTAGTGAAGAAACTTCAATAACAAACAAATACCGAAACCATTGTCAATTATATCTAGGCCTATATCATTCGATTCTCTCACAAACAACAAGTCATACCAAACGTAAATATAATAAAACTGAAATTATATTAAACATACGCCTAATAATATAATAACTAAATTAAAACGCTACTAGGCCTATAATTAACTAACTAAACACAACTTACTACCTTATTTCTCATCATCTGCCATCTTGTACTAAAATACTGTCGATAAACATATTTTCGTAAAGTAACAAATCAATCGATATCAAAGACAGGTGTTAAGTTCTGACCAACAGACAGTACATTGAACTTCGACTATTGGTAGAGCGTTCGATATTGTTTCTTAGAAAATCAGATGTTGAATCGTCTGCCATAGGAACAAACGGCAGAAGATCAGATAGGCTATGAAACTCGTACCCCCTAACTCCTAAGCCTCAGCTTTATTACTAAATTTTGAACTTCTTGTTGGATACAGTTTGGGCGTTTTATCTTGAGCTATGGGAACCGTTTAGGCCTACACCTGAAGCGGTTGGAGTGGAGTGAATATGTTCAGAACACTATAGCTGATACCTAAAGTTAACCTGATATGTTAACATTTTTTAATAGCTGTCTATATACCTATTTACTGTAATTTGTATTTAATCACATTTAATATTTGTTGAGATTAACTTTTTCATTATTTAGTGCCCCAGATCATTAAGAATAAATAAATAATGTTTGACAGCTTCGGCAACGGAATAGGCCTAAGCTCAAGATGAAACGCACCAACTGCATAACCTCTGATTATATTTCGTTCTGCTAAAGCATATTACCTATTTTACTTCTACTGTTTATTTTTGCCCGTCACTAGCACTTATCAAAGGCCTAACTTAAATATAGGTAGGCTACTCTGATTGAGTAGGCCCATCTGGTGAGACCTTATCAGACTCCACCTTAATGCATTTGATTACATTATTTTGTTTATTTAGGTTAGATATTGATGTTTTTTAGAGCGTTTTGATTTGTTCTCGATGAAATTGAATAATCTTAATTTCGGTTACAGACGTATAAAAGTTTCAGATTGATAGCCTATTTCCAATAAAATTTAGACCGCTTGGAAAACTGCACCCGCCTATTCGGAAACGTTGGTAATGAGCACCTTAGCCAACTTAACTTTTTAAATATTGAAGTAGCCTTCAAGCAATTTACATTTGTTTATCTGCAATTTAATATTGTTTGATTATTTTGTAATTTTATGTTTTTTTGTGTTTCTTTTAGGAAGGAGCTTGCTGTTACATTTTTAACACCAAGAAAAGATTACAAGTTTCTAGGCTTTTTGGAGAAATTGTGAGAATCGATCCAGTCTATGAATTGGCTTCAAAACACAACTTACTTAAGGAGAAAAAATTCAGGTAGGTTTTTAGTATTGCTTTCTGTGGGTGTCTTAGGATTCCTTTTTGTCTTATATTTTTTATGATGTTTTATGATCAGCGCACGGAAAACTCCATAACATTCTTCAGATTACTTATTGGCTCTAATTTTTTAATCGATGTTACACTAAAGATTATTTTCATTTGGATGTTTCATCAATCTGCAGAAATTCTCATGTGGTGTGTAAGGAATTTAAAAAAACTATGGTATAATGATACAAAGGTTTGTTTTCTCTTGGACGATATGATGTTCCGAGGTTGACAAATAATGTTAGGTAGCAAATATTCTTGGTATTTAGACATTTTTGCTAATTTTTAACTAATTTGCATTTAGGCCTAATGTAGGTAAGCAAGCATGTATTGTAACTACAAGCTTTCTTCCTGGAGTGAAAAACTATAAATGTGAATTGGATATAAATAGGCCACGATAAATTGCAAACCCAGTGTTAACTAACACAGATAACCTGCCAGGAAGTCTACTTACTAAAACAGCAATTCAAAATAAATTTAGGTGAAACTTTAAGTTCCTTATTATAGCATTACCATATATTTGATTGCAATAAAACAGTTTAAACTTATTTAACGTTTTTATGACCTCAGAAAGCATTTTTCATCACTCTGTATACAAAGATTGCCCGTTACCGTACAGCTGAAATCTACGAAAACCCTCGACTTCCTTACATCAAAACAAATAATGATCAGCGGATTTTTGTTACCCAAACTTTGCATTTCCGTACCCAAACAAACGAAGTTCCGGTTTTGACAGTTCAACCAGCTGGCTCTAAAGTAAAATAGACAGTTCAGCCCTATTGTGTTTTCTTATAGAGAAATGACTAAATTATGAAATTTTGGATGATTTTTTATAAGTTTGGTTACTTATTTGCATCATAATGAAATGTATTGTTCACAACTCATCACTAAAGTACCATTTCACATCAAGACTAATAGTGAAATATACTATTATTTCTCTATTTCCTGCCTTTATTCCCCATAAAACAGTAATTATTAATTCACTGACCCAGTAACCTCCTGCCTGCTATACCGAGTTTGCATGGCTTTTCTTGATAGACCAAAGTAAAAATATTTTTACAGTGTAGTCTCCCAGTAAATTTTGATTATGATATTAGTTTGCTTTATAATATTAATTGGATTTGTTTTGATTTACAGGAAGCAAGATTTTGTGGAAGATGGAGTTGAAAATGGAACATGAGGAAGCGTACAAACTAATGTTGTGTTGGCCTATTAAGGTTTAATAAAAAAAAAACTTAGCCGATACTGTATTGAGTATATGTTAATTTTTTAACATTTTTCATGTCAATACATAAATTTATTCAATCATCGTTCTATTTATTTCACAAGGCCTTAATTAGTCAAGAATAAGTTAAAATAACTGCTCACTTTGAAATTATATATATATTGCAGACAGATTCACTGATAAGGGATATTATGGTTTGAAATTATATATATTTTTCAGACAGATTCACTGATAAGGGATATTATGGTTATTACAAAAAGTAGAACAAAATCCCCTTTTTCCGTGGTTTTATTCGTGCTTAGCATTAAATTAAACCATGATTAATGGGTATTTAGTTCTACTTTTTGAAATAATATATAGTAATAATAACGATAATAATTGATAATATTTATATACAATCTCTTTAAAACAACAGTGTTTGGTGTAATACTTTTTCAGTATTATTCCTTGGTTATAAGGCCTAGTAGTAATTTGTAAATTTTACAACATTTTTATTGTTAAATATCACAGAATTCAAATATGTTGACTTTTAAGTTTTTTTAATGAGTTTGAATAAAAATATGCTATTCATGCTAACATTTTTTTGAAGTAGTTATTTGAACATAAAATTAACAAAAATGTTTTTATGTAAAAAGTGTTAAAGATGGTGAAGGTATAAGGTGTATAAAACGTAATTTTAACCAAAAAATTTCAAATATGTGAAAAACATAACGAAATTAAAACGTAATTTTTACATAAAAATGTACACTATGTGAAAATAAAACAAAATTAAAATGTAATTTTTACGTGAAAATGTTAAAAATGATAAAATAAAGTGAAATAGAAACGTGATTTTTGCGTGAAAAATGTACAATATATACAAATAACGTGAAATGAAAACGTAATTTTCACGTATTTTTTTCACGTGAAAAACACGGCCAAAGTTGTGACATTTTCACTATATTTTCACGCGAAATAAACGTGATATTTACTTTTTTTCACGTGAAAATCACGTTAAAAATGTTCAAAGAAAACGTTATTTTCACGTGATTTTTTCATTGTTGTGCTATCTGGGAAAGTATTAGGTTCAGGGATTATCGTATCAAAGTGACGTATGTAACAGATGACACGAAACTGTTAAATTAAAAAAAAACAACAAAAAAACATATTTGCTTCAGCCAATTGTGATCGAGCATGTCACCACTAGGGACTGTGATTGGTTATCACTTCCCCTCGCAAGATTCTCCATCTCTCTCGCACAGTATCTCAAAAAGTGGTCCCGTTAAGAAAATCGGTCAATAAATTATTATTTTTAAACAATTTCAAGCCACATGTTTTATTAGGGCATGGAGTAATAATAGAGTATTTGATTGAAATCCAGGGCTATTTAGAGAAGATTGAATGGGTTTCAAATAAAGTTTGCTCACTTCAATAAGATTAAGAGATAAAAATTAGCTGATAAAAAGGGAAGAAAAAAGAACATGAAGTTGAGTCTCCTCTATCCGATGTACTGTTGTGCAACTGCAGTACAGATGGACATTGAACATTCAAATTGTGTGTTTTATTGGTAGAGAATGCGTAAAATATGTGTAATATTTTAGTGATAATGTTAGGGAGAGAGGGGAGGAGGGGAAAATGTCCTAGGGGTAAGGAAGGAGAGAAAAACTTTTGAAGGGGAGTTGTAGGTCTCAAATAATAACTAGGCACATAAATGTTAGGTGTTATTATTTCAAACCTAAAAGGTAGGAAAGGAGGGACGAGAGATGGTAAGAAGAGGATGAAGGAGAAAAGGGGTGAAAAGCAGAAAGAAGGTCGAAAGGAAGGAAGTACATAGAGAGTCAGGGAAGGAATTAATGGAGGGAGTGAGGGAGAGAACTGTAGTAATTAAGGGGTGTATGGGATAAACTGATTTGATGACTGAATTTTTACCGTCCTCTGAATCAATAACCAGCTCAGTGTTAAAGAAATAAACATGGAATCTTAATATTGTACAATACTAATTACTAAAAACCATGTCATAGATATGTGCCAGTGGCGAGGCAAGATAATTAGTCAAAGATTGAGTCTTTCTCTTTTGCTTTTGGTTCCCATTTGGTTCTATTATGTGTTTACGTGGAAAATGTGTACTATATGAAATGTATTGTGAAACACATTGGTGTATGCAAAGTTCAAAATTAGCTATCCCTATTTCTTGATTTAAAAATGGGTCGAATTTTCGACCACTGGCGATCTCTAGTATACTTAAATCCCCAACTTCTGAAACTGAATTTTTACAGACATGCAGTTAGTGTCATTCTGTTTGGCATCTTAAGCACTACAAACCATTAAATTTTTATGAAACAGTTAGAGCCGTTTTTGAGAAATTTGGATTTTTGTCTTTTTTAATGGGGGAAATACCCTAAAAAACAAATAATTCAAAATAATCAGAAAGATGCCATGGTTTAATATCTAGAAGCCAAATTTCATGAAATGGGACCATTGGTATTGTCTCTAACTCTACCTTGTACCTACCTTGTACCTATTGATGCCTCCGTCTGGCCGCTGCGGCGTTGGAGTTGTCAAGTGCCCGGCGCAACCGGGACACTATATTTATGATGATAGATGGTTGATGGTGAATTGATGGAATCCGGTTGTTAGTGGTGGTTGACATGTTAAAGGGGGCTTTTTTACCCTAATGCTGTGCTGTAAAAGAGAAAAATTCTTCCAATGAATAAAAGGCTTGTTGAACTAAAAATGTTTTTAGTTGCTCCTAAACTTTAACAAATCATTTTGTTGGTTGATTAACACTGGCAAATTTTGAAAAATTTTAAGACCTGAATATAGAGGTTTTTTCTCATAAAAAGCTAACCTATGTTGCTGAGCAAAATTATTCCTGAATCTAGTATGGTAGTTGTGGGTATTATTTGTATATTCCAAAGACTGTGATTTTATGTAGGAGCAAATTTCAAAAATGTATAAACATGGAACGGTTAAAATGTTCACATTGACAAAAAATTCCCTACAGTGTGTCTGACCAGGCAGACCCAACATGCAACGGATTGTCTTTTTTTGGCAGATAAAAATTCTCTTTAACTTTGATTCAGATGCTCCCCAGAGTGGACTGAGTACGAGATGTGACACACTCGACCAGACAAAAATAAATGGTTTTTAAAAGCTCAATGTTGGTTAATTTTCTCAAATTCCAAATGACAAATTGTCCTTTTGCAATTTTGCTTTCAATTTTGATCAATTGTTCGTTCCAGTCGAGTGAATCGTCCAGCTTCACCCCCAGAAAGTCAACCACTGATGTTGATCCAATTGTTCATCGTCAATCAAAAGATTTGGTTCAATGAAAAATTTGGAATTTTTCCTTTGATTTGTTTGGAAACAAGCAATTTTTGTTTTGCTTGGATTTAATTTCAGCTTGTTTTCGGAAAAAAATTGGGCCAGACAATTTATTTTAGAAAAAGCATCAATTTCGAGATTCTCAGTCTCTCTATGTTTGGCAATGACAGTTGTGTCATCAGCAAACATAAAGAGACTCCTCTCTGGTACTGCCAGTTTTATGTCATTAATGTAAATTAGGAAAAGTACCTGAAATACTCTGTTTACATACATCTATACACACATCCATAAATCCACACACACACATGCAGACAGACAGACACCACTCTGAAAACCTTTTTCTTGGATTCTGGGAGCACTAAAACAAATATATACACTTACAACTCAAATTCAAATATTTTGTCGTAAACAATCTCCATATACTATGCATAGGGGGAGAATGTAAAAATCAGAAAATCAATTTTTTACCAATCTTGTTTACCTGTACCTTGTATTGCAGGATGTAAAATACTTAGCGCCACGACTTCCCAACGTTAAGATGGTCAGGAGTGTTCCCCTCAAGGAATTCAATCACCTGGACTTTGTCTGGGCTGATTAAAATGTTAATATAGAAGTAAATTTATTACTTTTGACTTTTAAATGCCAAGAATATTTTTTGCAATTTTGGATGCCAAGAAACTTATCTACGACAACATCACTGACACGCTGAAAAAACTTACCTCATATTGAGCTAATATGATTACATTTTGAACAGTCATAAATCAGCGATTCTTTTAATAAACAAGAAAAGATGGTGATATATTTTGAATAGTCATAAATCTTTTAATTAACGAGAAAAAATGGTTATCAAGATGGTTTTTTACCTCTAAAGCCTGGTTTACATGACAACCCGACAATAGGGCGGTATAAAAAGTTCTTTTCTCTTTTGTTTCAAGGTATTACCTTTATTACTGTCCACTGTACTGGTCGTTGTGTAAACCAGGCATAACTCACTAGCCTCAAATTTGATTTTGTTTTAAATTTCACCTATCACCGCAATAGGGCATAGGTAGGAAAGTCCTAATGTATTCTCCTTCTAGCTTGAACATAAAAAGCCTCACCTCAAGGCTTGTTTGTGATTGTTTTATTCATGTATTGAATGCTCGATTGCTACAAGAGAATATACTACTAAAGAAACTCCTTGTTGATAATTCACCCTTTAATTGTTTAGTTGGACAATAAAACTTTTTGAACTTTTATCATATTATTACTGGCCATTGTTTAAGTAAGTGCATTTTTTATATTGACGGATGTAAAAATACACTACGTGATTTTACGTGATGTTTTTGAAACAAAATAATAAATAAGCTTTTAACCCTTGAGCGGGCGCTTCACCGGCAAAACGCGAGAGGGCGCATGCGGAGTTTTACTCCGCAACACTATATTTCAAAAATTTAACCCATTTTACTTGTTTTGTGACGAAATATTGTATTTAAATGTTGACAAACTTCATTAGGAATCATATTTCATCTTCGATGCAATTAATTGTTCAACTTAATAGGTGTAATATTTCAATTAAACATAGTAAGGAATTGTCTAGTGTAAAATATGTATTAATTATTATTTACATTTTTGGACTTTTCCTTCCACTTCTTTTTTCGAAAGCGAACGGAAAAGTCCAAAAAATGTAATAATTACTAATCCTTGGCTATTATGAATTTTAAAAATATGTATCACTGTCTGTGTAACGGGCGAGGGTGCTCCGTAAACTGAGACGGCATCTCTTAATTGCAAAAAACGAGGTACCAAGGGAAGGGGGTGGGGGGTACAAATAGCTTTAGGAGATTCCTGGAATGAGGGGCGTAAAGTACGGAGCCGGACACGACCGCCGACACCTATTATGTCCGATTATTTTAACATAAAAAACACGTGCGGAGGAAAACTCCGCGTGCGCCCCCTCGAGGGTTAATACATCCCAAAAGAATCCTGCAATTCCAAAGTACAAAGATAGAAAGATGAATAACTTTACATTAAAAATATCGATATAAAACATTGAAGGTTACTTTGTCAATTGGAAACTAAATTGCGTGAATGCCTAGAAAAAGGAAAACAAAACAACACTGTAAAGTGGTATAAAAGAACGATTACACTGATAATATATGATGTGAAGTCATTTGATTATCTACTACGACAATATGTTTATCTAATACTCAGTGCAGTCAAGGTTTTCTGACCAAAGTCCCTCGTGATGAGTAACAATTAAGCTAATAACAACTTCCAATTTGAGTTAGGTAATGCCAGTTGAATTGAGGATTGAGCCAGAAAATACAAATGAAAATAAGTAGTAGGAACAGATCAAAAATATTTTCAAATAATCCTTTTATCATGGCAGAAAAGTTTCTGAACTTATAGTGCAGAGTTGAAAAATATGATGAGAAATAATGAATTTTTAAAATTAAAAAGTTATTTAAACACTCAATATCAATTATTTTAGTTTATTTTTAAGCAAAATCAGATAAATTATAGTCTAGCACCTATAGGGGGTTGAGTATGCACTGAAAGTGTAACGCATTTTGACTTTTGATTGTTGTTGGGGGCACATTGGAGATGACCAAAACCGATGTTGTCGCCCTCTCAGCAGGTGCACAACTTAGGGGGGAGGGGGGAAGTAGGGGGAGGGTGCGCTCTAAAAAAGCACTCATATCTCGCGAACTAGACGCAATTGAACATGCTGTAAGCGGCATTCGATTACACACGTTATCCTCTTATGAAACTGTTATTACGAAAAACCTCGTATCTGCTATATAAATTGAGCTATTTAACATTTCATTTTAATTTATTGAAATTTAACACGCAATAACGTTTAATTGTTAATAAAAAAAAACCTTCAAACAACAAATAGTATTGTTTGTTATTGTATATTGTGTGTTTTATACTCTAAATCTCTAAATCTCTGGATAATACCACCTTCTCTGTGGTATTATCCAGTAGGGTGGGTAAAAAAAACAAAATTTTGAAATTTTGAATCGTAATAGGTCTCAAAAGTTACGTAATAGCATGTAGAATACTAATAGAATAACTTCAAAGGAATCATATAAGATCTCCCGGTCGCACAATGACCTTGAAGTTTAACATGTAAAACTCCATAAGAGAATGAGTGAAAAATCTTAATTTGGTTTATGCTGGGGATGGATAATTGTACAAAAGATTTACCATTAAAAATGAAAAGAGCTTTTTAAAACATTTTAAAAAATTATATAATTATATTGTCCAAATAGGCAACAGTATTATCAATCTATGGCCTTCTAAAAATCCCTTATTTGGGCATTTTTTCAAGTTTTTGGCTTGTATTAAATCAATAATTATTCTGTAGCCTATTTGCACAGATTATACCATTTTTCAAACTGTTTTAAAGAGCTCTTTTCATTTTTTGTGGCAAATCTTTTGAACGATTATCAATGTCCAGCATAAACAGAATTACAATTTTTCACTAATTCTCTTATGGAGTTTTACATGTTAAACTTCAAGGTCATTGCGCGACCGGAAGATCATATATGATTTTTTTTTAAGTTTTTTTCAGTATTCTACATGCTATTACGCACTTTTGAGACCTATTACGATTCAAAATTCCAAATTTTGTTTTTTCGATTCACCCTATTATCCAGTGATAATTATTGTAGAGCTACTTTCTGTTTCAAGCTGTGGTCAAGAAATATCAACATAAATTTTAATTTATTTGATGATATTGATCCACAGCCAATTGTAAGTAGATTTTCCACTTAATATTTTCAAGAAGAGCATTGTAGAGGTCACTGACCCCACAGGGGTCAACGACCTTATTGCGATTCCACTTATAAAAGACTGAACTGATTATTGATTCAGAGAACAGGAAAAAGTCAGCCATCAAATCAGTTTATCTTATACACCCCTTAATACGGTTATTTCCTCCCTAACTCCTAAAATAATAATAATCCTTCCCTCACTATCTACTTCCCTTCCCTCTGACCTTCTTCCTTCCCTTTGGACCTTTTTCCCTCCTTCCCAATCCTCCTATCATTATCACTGAAATATTTTACATATTTTACCCATTCTCCACCAATAAAAACACAATTTGAATGTAATGTCCATTTGTACTCCAGTTATACGTCCATACATTGGATGGTAAAGGCAAAATGTTCTTTTTTCTTCCCTTTTAACACCTTTAATAAGCTCAGGTGTTAAACAATAAGTTTAACAACTTATTAAATAATTTAATAAGTTATTTAGGCTTAAGTTTATTATAAGTTTATTTAATTATAATTTAATTTAATATAATTTATTTAATAACTTATTAAATTATTAATAAGTTGTTGAACTTATTGTTTAAACACCTGAACTTATTAAAGGTGTTAAAAGGGAAGAAAAAAGAACATTAAGCCTTTACCATCCAATGTATTATTTGAAATAAAAAATTTGTAAATAAAATTATTTGAAATGTATTATTTGAAATATATTATTTGAATTACTTAAAATAATTTAGTTAAATTATTTTAAACTGATAATAAGTTTAACAACTTATTAAAATCTCAACTTATTTTAATAAGTTGAGATTTGCCAAACTATAAAAATACCCCCTTTGCAGCAGGCCTGCATACTCAGTGAATTTCAAATGCTTAAATAAATCATTTAGAAAAAGCCTCAAATGAAGTAAAATGAACTCAAATCCTAAAATAATGAGCATACGAATAAGAAGTAAGATAAGTATAAGAATAGCATGGGAAATGAGTATACAGGTTTGCTGCCATGAAAGTGTGAAATTTAGATACTTTTTGCAATAATCCAGTAGGTATCAACTAGATGAAGCCATAAACCATATTTCATTCAGATATGTTAAGAAATAAGCGAGATATAGAATTTTATTTATTTCCCTTAAGGTTAACATTGGGATACAATTTGAGTTTTTAAGCCAGATTCAATAGTCCAAACAATAATTTTGTAGTTTTTATTTTTCTATGTGAAAAAACCCATTTTTGGAGGGGTTTACCCCGCCTTAGCCCCCTATCCAATAGTCTGATCAGGCTAGTTTTCAAACTCGTCCGAATAATTACTACTTTGAATGTCTGTGCCAAATTTCATTTAGATCTGACTATATTTACATGAGTTATTGTGCTTAAAGACACATATATAAATAAAAAGATATATATATGAAAATGAACGAATGGTGTTTTTGGCATCTGGGGACCTCAAAACAAGAATTTATGATGGTGTTGGGCTTAAGTCTTACCACGAGACCTTTGGTAACAGCTTCTTCCCTGTAGGGGAAGTTCGCGAAAATACACAAAAAACGTTTAACTCCATTTAAAACCTTTAACTTATCTTTAAAACAAATTACAGTACCATACCCTCACCTCTAAAAATTGACCATGCAAAATAAAATAATGTGATAACAATAAAAAATACCAATCTACCCAATCACAATTTTATTCTTCAGATTTATCGATAGATTAAATAGATCAAAAGGGCAACAATGGGATCAGCTGTGAGTCACGATGATCTCATATATTTATGGAGGGGTCAGCTGGTTAGGTGGAGTAGGTTGGTAGCATTGCCCGGGTTGGTCTGTTGGTCAACAATGACCAGTTTCCAGATAATCGCCTGCGTGTTGATCTGTCTGTGTGTCTGTGCAGCGAGTGATAATGATTGTAGAGCTACCTTCTGTTTCAAACTGTGGTCAAGAAATATCAACATCGATTTTAATTTGTTCAATGATATCGATCCACTGCCGATTGTAAGTAGTTTTTCCACTTTATATTTTTTTAGGAAAATTTTTAAATGGTAGGGAAATTACTCAGTTGTAAATATACTCGTTTGTGAATTTAAGGAAGTTTAATGGTCATAAATGTATGCACAAATTATAAAATTCATTAAGTATAAAATATTTTTTACAGTCGTATATCACAAAACAATTTTACTAAGGTAAGATAATATATTTTCAACTGGAAATAACCTATCTCACTCAGTGATAACAAAACCTTGAACACACTCAATAATATTTATGTTTGTTTTCACTTTTCCATAAAACATCAATAAAATAAAATTAAATGGACAGATGAGTGGATAAAGTGATTGCCTAATAATAACTTGAGGGTTGCAGGTTCGAATCCTGACCAGCCTTAAAACTGGGTCCCACTGCCACTTGTCAATGGCCATTAATGATGCTATTAATAAAAGAGGAATGTTAAATTGTTTCTGATTAAAAATTTTGATACAAATAATGTGATTATTAAAAATTTTGATACGAATAATATGATTATTAAAATTAAATTAATACAGTCAGATATACAAAAATTTGCTTGTGATTGTTTTGTCAGTGACTGTTAGTAAACTTTGTTAAGACATATTTGTTGAAATGAAAAACATTCAAGACTGAATTTTGGAGCATCCTTTTAGCAAAATTTCCCTACAAACGCCATAAACTATTCCTTAGGGTGGCATCGTATTACATGACAATCTAAATTTTAAGTCTTATGTTCCCAATAGTTAAGAAAGAAAAATTGTTTGAACCTCCATATTCTCTTGACATAAATAGCCTATTCATTTCGGGTTCTAGTTCACTCAATGGATAGTTTTGAAATTGGGCAAAAATTTCAATATCTAAAGAATTTTTTTCCTTAAGTTTTAATCTTTCAAAATATTAAAATTTCACTGGTAATGCAAATGCAGCAAAACAAGTCTAAAATTAAAATGATGTTGAACTAAGTTAAGGATTTGAAACAAGCTATAGATATAATAGTTTATTTCATTACAAGGACCTAAAGTGACGCTTTTCGTACAAGGTCAAGTTTTACAACCGAGGCTGTAAGCCGAGGTTGAAAAATGACCGAGTAACAAAAAGCAGCTTTAGGTCCGTGTGATGAACTATATTTTTCGTTATATTGCTCAATACAATACGTAATCTACTTAAGAAAACCAAAATGTTATAGCTTGTTTACCTTTAAAGATGCATTCCAAAGATTCCACCGTCTTGTTCTTGCTATTTGAAGCAATCAGCTGATTGTCTGTTTCATTTGTGTTATGGTAGACTGACAACAATAAACAACTATCGACGTATCGAACGCATGTAATAATCGATTGGTGAAATGAGCAAGTTTCACAAATTGATTAAACTGACAACAATGAATGTTTCGATAATAACGATGAATGTTTAGATTATTTGTAATCGAATGAATATTGTTCGATTATTACGACGTACTCGGCACTTTTTGACTTTTATAGTCCTAGGACTATAAAGAGTCAGCTGGTATCGAGTACATCAGCTTTTAATTCCTAGGAATAAAAATAGTGTATTTAGGTCCGCAAAACATGCATTAAAAACATCTGTTTTTGAAGCAGTATAACGAAAAAAATTAAAGTCAATTTAAATGTTGAAAATTTTTATCGAACTGAAAAAATTACTATCAACACAAGCCAGTTTTTTTCCATTCTTTCATAAGAAAATGTAATTGCTTTGAACGTTTTGACCCTTTTATTCCTTGTTTAAATTTTAATCAATTATGAATCATAATCTATATTTTCTTGGGTTCACTCCATGAGTCACTCAGTGGCGAAATGCCATCAGTTAGAGGACAAACATTACACAAATATTAACAATAGAAACTGCAGGGAAGTTATAGGAAATATTGGAGCAAAATTAGGAAAATTAGGTACCTTAATAAATTTCACTACTCGAAATTGAGATAAAAAAAATAAAATTGTTCCCATCGTCAATACGTTATTCAATAGCGAATGTCAATGTGTAACTATATTTTTGTGGATTTTAAGGCTTTATCCTGAGTATGATTGAGTTTAAAGTAGACTGAAAAGAAGAATCTAAAAGTAAAACAAAACAATCAATTATTATTCTGAAAAATATCAAAATTCAAAACTTGATCTACATGAACTCCTAATTGTTACAAAAAGTACCATACCAACACATATTTTAGATTTGTTGAAGAAATTCAATTTAAAAAGTCGTTTACCAAATTGAATATTGTTTCCTTCAGTCAAATGTTTTTATAAATATGATTATAAACCACCTTTGCTGTGATAATTATACTTAAACCATTTTAATATTTTATGCGGAGCATTCTTAGTTTTATGGCAAGTTACATAACAAGACAATAATCCAAGTAATAAAGAGCAACACATAAAATAAAATGCTCAAAGTGTAAAATATTTGTCACAACATTTGTTACATACAATAGGAGGAGGCTGGACACCTCTATTGTTTATGACCAAAACATTTTTTGCACTTTTCAAGGGCAAAGGATCACTAAAAACATGAGCTTGGCAAATCACATTGGGTCCAGCATGTTTTACACTGCGTTCCATTGGCATTGCACCGGGTAACGTAAAAAATTTTATTTTTGTCGCAGCCGATCAACAATAAAAATCCAAATAAAAATTATTTTATACTATTTTCTAAAGTCGTTTTTCTACTCACAAGTTATTTAAACCAATTGTTTTTAAATAAGTTGTTTATTTTATCCATGTTAGTTGTTAATATTCACTTTATTTTTGTACAGGGTGGTCTTGACCTAGCATAAAATGTTTTTCGTTGTTAGAACAACACAAATGTGACTCAAATCACCAATTAAAAAAATTCTATCCCACACACCCACTTTGAGGAAAAATTATTTTGTCCTTTTTTAATAAAACATACATTTTCCCGAGGAAATTGAATTTCCTGACCTAGCTTGCATCCCTTAAACTTTGACACTACCATCGTATTCTACATTAAATGTCAATTGAGGATAAGTAGTTTTTCATGAACCTGGAGCTCCAAAATTGCTACAGTAATTGGATGGTAGGTCGTGCCCCCCAGATCTTTGGTTCACACGACGCCTCTGCTGCCTTCAAGCCAAAATATTATCTTTTGAGACAAACTTCAAAGAGACTGTGTGATTTCCAATTGCCTTTTAACAGTTCTCGTCGTTTTCTTTGCCTTTTTAGCATCAGTTTGCAATGTTACAGATATAATTACTGGCAAATCTAAGTTTCAAAAAGTTATAGTGCAAGCACATGATTTTTCAGAGTTTTATGGAAACTATTTAAATTTAATTTATGGTAAGCTTGTACTGCGATTTAATATTTACTAGAGATCGCCAGTGGTCGAAAATTCGACCAATTTTCAAAGTGACAAATAGGGATAGCTAATTTTATAAATAATCCCCGCATAAACCAATGTGTTTCTAAATACATTTCATATAGTACATATTTTCCATGTAAACACAAAATATAACCAAACTGGGGGCCCAAAAACAAAAGAGAAAGACTCAGTCTTTGACTAATTATTTTACTTCATTTCTGGCTTATGGCATGGTTTTTAATAATTAGTATTTTATTAAGATAATGACTATATTTTATTAAGATTTCATGTTTATTTTTTTAAGAATAATTATTGAATCAGAGGAAAGTAAAACTTCAGGCATCAAATCAGTTTATCCTGTACACCCCTTACCACAGTTCTCTCCCTCCCTCCATTAATTCCTCACTCTCTACTTCCGACCTTCTTTCCGCTTTTCCCTACTTTTCTCCTTCATTCTCTTCTTACCATCTCTCCTCCCTTCTTTCCTACCATTTGGAACTTTTTCCCTCCTTCCCTCTCTTCCTATTATTATCACTAAAATTTAATATATATTTTACCCATTATCCACCAATAAAACAAAATTTGAATATAATGTGTCCATTTATACTCCGGTTGCCAAGCCCGGTGACAGAATTTTCGGGCCCATGTGCAATTGAGAAACCCGCCTTTTTTACTCATCTCGATTCTGGGCCCCATTTTTACTAATCTCGCGTGGATCCGGGCCCCTGTGAGTCCAGGCCCCTGTGCATTTGCCCCCCCCCCCCGTCACCGGCCCTGCCGGTTGCATGTCAGTTAGTACATTGGATGGTAGAAACTCAACTTAATGTACTTTTTTCTTCCCTTTTTATCAGAAAATTTTTATCTCTTAATCTTATTTAAGCAAGTAAACTTTATTTTTCCATACGGGTATATATGTAAAATGGAACACATTTGAGTATGATATCCCTGATCTTCTCTTCAATCAAATTCTATATTTTCACTCCATGCCCCAATTAACTGTGGCTTAATGTTTCTGCATCAAATCTTTACTCTACGAAAAATAGCATGTGATAACAGCTACATATGATGCTAAATTAGTTTACATTTGTTGTTATAATATCACCAAAACAGCAACTCATAAGGCTAATGTTAATTTTTTTGAAATTTTAAATTGAATCTTCTACATTTCTAAAAGACTAATATAAATTTCAATGGGATTCTGCACATCTACAGGAAAATACAATTCTATCGGAGTGCTTAGATTTTTGCTACGTTGCACACAGGCTGAGAAAAAAGGAGTACAAAAACCTTATGGAAAAAATGCTTGTCTATTAATATAAAGATGTTTAAAAAAACTGGAAACTCATTTTAAATTTTAATTCAGTTATTAACTCAGAAAAGTAATTATAAAGATCTGGATCTAGTTTTGCAGCATTGAGGAAGGAAGGGACAATAATTTAATCTAAGTTGAAAGGCATTTAATCGACCTTGCCCGCAAGGGTATAATATAGATGCTTCTAGGTTGTTTTTAGTTGTGCTGCAACTTTTTCCTACGAAGCCAGGAATAAATTAAAGGTTATTTGAGTTGTTTACATTTTGTTCTCACCATTCTCAGTTGACAGAATAACACATGATGAATATAAACTAAGCCACCCACTGTTTTATATAATATATCCTTAATTAAATGCCTTTAAAAAATCTTCAACAACAAAAAGATTAAAAATTGCTTCTGTAATCCTTGAAGGAATTCTTTGGCAAGATAATGTGAATTTATATCTCTTTTGATTTTGTGTTATAAAATGAAATAATTAATTCTTGGGACACTAACTCATGTCTCCCTCATCCTAAACATTCTTGTTTCGTGTTCATATATCAAAAATCAAATTCTGGTTTTGGCCTAGTTTTTACAATGTTGACTTTACTGATACGTAGCTTCTTTCTTATTAAGGTTAACAAAAACAAATCCTACTTTCCACTCATTTCTATATAAAATTATGTAATATCAACTTTGCTCTTTCAAAGGACATTGCAGACATTATTCGCTACGAAGAATGATTAAGAATGAAATGACCTGTGTAAAAATGTTAACTCAAAAATTTAAAACTTTTTCGAGGAATATATTGTTAATGCTGTAGTGTCAATGTACACACAGAGGAATGCTATGGGAGATTCTAACATTAGATAAATGTTGATATTTAGTTGACCCAACTATTTAAAAAAAATATGTTTTATTCACTAGAGTGGGTGGATTCTCACTAGAAAATTCATCCAACTGCAAAAAAACTATCCATGGTAACAATTTAGGAATGATTAACCTAAAACCTAGGAAACGGTTAGATAAGTTTGATCATTGAAAGTATAGTCATAAAACTATTTGAATTTTCTCAAACACAGTGGTTGCATCAAGAAGAACAAATTTTATTAATTCTCGTGACAGCCACTGTGTTTGAGAAAATATAAAATCCTCTTCTGGAGCTCAGATAGAAAAATCAGCTTGACGAAACACTAATACGATTTTAAGACACATAAACAATGCAAGCAAAACAAGGTTTATGTTAACAAGGTTTTGTTTTCAAGGTTTAATAAGGTATTCACCCTTTTATACCATATATATTGTCAACAGTGAGTAGCACTAACATACACTTACCATTAAGGAGAGGGGTTGTACCATTAAGTCTGTACAATATATCATTTTATCCTGTACATTTAGTGAGTCGGTGGTGCAGTTGGTACTTCGGAACTAGGATAGCGATATCGTAGGTTTGAGTCACCCCATGGTCACTTATTTTTATCAGTACAGTTCACCCTGCTCTCACTCCTTGCTTTGCTTTATAACTTCCACACACAGACCTGAGGCCCATATGGTGGGGGGGGGGGGAATGCAAGGTAAAACGATCACCCACCCTCTTTTAAAAAATGTTGTCAAATTGAGTAGTATTGACAGAGATTTACTATTAAATAGAATCGTGCTATTGGACAAGGAAGGGTGGGTCCTTGTATTTTATTGATGCTTACATAAAATCATCAGAAACAATACAATGGTTTGCAGAAAACTGTTTCGAATTAAACTTTTCAAAAACTCAGTTTGTTGAATTCAGAATAAAATCTCCAAAACAGCCTTGCGATGATATAAATTTGACAATTGAAGACAAAATAATAGAAAAAGTGGACTGTATAAACTTCTTAGGAATTATGGTGGATGAGAATTTGAAATTTGATAAGCACATTGATCAAATTTGCAAAAGATTGTCCACTAACTTATTTGTATTAAGAAACCTATCAAAGTTTTGCAATCAAGAAATATTACTCCAAGTTTACCATACCCTCTTCATTCCCCATATAAGGTACGGAATTTCAATCTGGGGAATGGCAAATTCTGAAGCCAGGCAAATATTTAAATTACAAAAGAAAGCACTTTGGATCATTTTCAAGCTAAAAATTAAGGATTCGTGTCGCCCTATTTTTAAACAATCAAAACTTTTAACATTTTGGTCTATATACATTTTTGAAACCATAAATTTTGTAAAAAAGAATTTACCTTATTTCCTAAGCAAAGAATCACTAAAAGATATATTGAACCATCGAACGAATAATATTATTTTAACACCAACTTACCACAGGACCACTTTTTATGAACGTCATTTAATATTTAATGGAAGACAACTTGTAAATAATTTACCAAATCAATTAAAATGTTTATTTTTTTACAATTTCAGTGACTTTAAATCAAAATTTAGAAAATACTTAATTGAAAATTCTTTTTATTCAATTCAAGAATATCTAAATGCATCTCAAGAAAAAAGAACAAAAAGAAGATTTTTAGAAGATAAATGGTTAAAATTTTATAGTTTATTGTATCAATATTGTAATGCCGATGCAAATTCTAAATTTGTCCAAGCAATAAATTATTATTATTATTATTATTATTATTATCCTTGTGGACAAAAAGTTCAACAAAAACCAACTACCCAAGAACAGTCATTTTAGTTGAATATACTGTAAATGTGTTAAACTACATTTTAAACCTTCCTCCTCATGGGAAACGGTAACATTTCTCCTACTCCAGGAAGACTACATAAAGCAGCAGGGATACCCGGTGGAAGCCCATGAGATCAGGACAGCCGACGGCTACCTCCTCACCTACCATCGCATCCCCCACGGCAAAAGAGGTGATCGCAAGGTCAAGAGGAAGCCTGTGTTACTGCAGCATGGACTTCTGGGCGCAAGCTCGGTCTGGGTGTTGTCATCCAACGCTCTTGGTAAGTAAATGTCCGAGGGCTGTCCAGAAAGTAAAAGATGTTCCACCACTATGAATGGTGCCAAATAAAATGTGGTTTTGTTACTACCCATTTCTAGGCTACAGCGTTTGTCCTATGTATAACGATGATTCATGGTGTAATGATCTTGTCACACGTTAATCAAACACATAAATACAGTGCACAAACAAAAAAACACCCATTTAAAACACTATTATGGGTGTTTGGGGAAACTAACCCGATGTTTGGGGAAACCACAAGGAATGTTTCACGTTATAGGAGACTACCTCTTATCCGGAAACCTTTAACCGGACATTACTTTAACCGGACTGCACTGCACGGAAATAACATCCTTTTAACCGGAAGATTTTTATGAACATATTAACTCAGTTGGACTTGATTGGCAGGAAATGGGTGGTATTGTATTGACGATTGTCATGGGAGTGATTTAAGAAGTAATATATAACACCAATCAGAAATTGTAATGGTTGTTTGTTTTTTAAAGATACAAAGCTTTACATATTTCATGTGTGTTGTGTTCGTAGTAGTTGTACGCCAAATGATGTTTATGTTGTTTTTTCAACTTTATGCTAGACGTCATAATTTAGCAAGTTTTTGGGAACATCGGATTAACCGGAAAACCTGTTATCCACACAGGAATTGGCCCTGAGGTGCCCGGATTAGAGGGCTGTATCTAGGGAGTCCATGAGTGTTATTACATTTCTCAGCAAGACTGCTCAGGCGTTCAGCTCGATTACCGACAAATAAATGTAATAATTCATACATTTCAATCCCCTTGTGACACCGAATCCTCTTTGATCCCCTTACCCAGAATCCTCTTTTGTAAGAAGAGGATTCTACATGGAATTCATGGTTTTTACAGAAGACAAACGACATAGCCTCGGTGCGTAGTTGCCCAATAAAATTTTCTACAGTTATATTACCCCACCAAAAAATGTCTTTCAAGGAAAGAATGACCGTTGCCCCGACGCTGCAACAGAGTGTGAGGGTGAAAGCTCCACTTCCAGCTGCAATGGGAGCCAAGTCTTCCTGCCAACAGATAGTGACAGAAGATTCTCTCCTATCCGGACACCTCAGGACCAAAATCCATCGGTTAACCGTTTTTCTGGTTAAAATTATTTTCCCTAAAACACATAAAATTATATCTCTAATCCATATTGTGTATGCCAAAACTCTGATTTAGACATGGGATTACTGGTCTCAAATTTTCTCGCAATAATCGTTTATTAGTACTGTCCATAACCTGATGATCATGTCTGGTTAAATCAATGTGTAGGTAAAAATCATCAGGTTAAAAAGATGTTGAAGGAGGGAGTCTATTTGTAGTACATTTTTACAGATTCTAAACTTTGGCGCTTATCAAACCAACCGGATACAAAATAAAATGAAGACTGCAGAGCTTTGGGGACATACAAGTTTAATCCATATTGATTTTATGTCTAAAGAAGAAACAATCAGTTTTAAACCTGTTGAAACCCTCCAACAGCTTGACGTGCATACAAATCTTTATAATCCTACCTGGCCCCAAGTTATTACCCTCCTTTTCAAATGGAACAGAATTTTTAGGCTAGAAACGGTTTGATAATGACAATAAGGAACCAAAAGAAACAACTGTAACAGTTCATTCACTCTGAGTGGGGATTTTTAATGGCCGCTGCCATTTTTAAAAGCAGTGAAAATTAAATATGTGTGCAATCAACCATGAGACTGGAATCAACATTTAACTGGGAAGGTAGCTTTAGGTCACACCTAGTCACAGGGGTGGGGCTATAACGAGACGTAATGGCAAAATGTCTCTTACTCTCTGGATATCCTTCGTAGGAATACCATATTGGATTTTAAAATCTACTTATAAAGGATAACCTCAGGCTGAGTAGCATTTTCTTTTGTATGAAAGGGACAGAATAGAATCCACCTAGCTCACCTGAGAAACAATTTCAAATCAACAAACAGAAGAACATGAAAGGAATAATACATATTGTCTGAAGAAGTCTCCCAGAGAAAAAAAACCTGTGAAAGATCGTGTAATTTAATTTAGCCTATTTGTTCCTATTTTGTCTTGAACATTGTTAAATTGCTACCCCAGTACCAGAAATAATAAAGAAGCCGATCATCTCTGTGGGTCTATGGGGTAATTCATTGTGAATATGATTAAAAGAGGATTGTAGAATGGAGGAAATAATAGTTTTGTTACAAGATAGTGGCCAATCACACCACTCAAGCTGAGATCTACGGAAAAATGCTGTGATACATGAACTGCATCCTCTTATGAAGTATGCTGTATTTACAAGAAACATACTAAAAGTTGTTTGTCTCTGATACTAAAATGTTAAACCAAAGACCAATCCCACTTCCAAAGTTTTCCCTCTTTAAAACCTCTGTATCAATACAAATTCTGACCCTTTGCTATGATTTTTTATTTTAAAGCCCAGTAAATGATAGCATGGTTTTGAATCAACCTTTTCTGAAACTGCAGACTTTTATTAGAACCGCGACCAGACGGCCTTCAGATTTTGAAGGTGAGCCCTGGCCAGCACCATAATTATAAGATTCCCATCCTATGATTAATGTGGCAAACAATGTCATGCGGTGGATGTGGCAGCCTACACTTTGTTTGCAATATCTTCAAATTTAAAACCTCGGTTAAAAACTTCAGCCATTCGGTTTAAAAACTGAATTTTTTAAATTAAAAATTCAGTTAAAATTTGCCATTAAAGGTAGTCAGTTACTGTTAACCCTCTACAAAAAACTGATGCAGCAACTATTGTTCGCGCACAAGAGTACTGACCAGCGCAAACATTTTGACGCATCAGGGTGTTGGGGAGGAGGGGAAGTCTACTCCCCTACATCAGCCCCGCCCCTTTACTACTGCTATGTAGCACTAAATAAGTGAACTAATATTCAAAACAAAAATAAAATTCTTAGTTGTCAAAACATATGGTTATGGTATAAGGTTTTGTTTACGTGAGTGTTATCTTTGTCATTTCAGCTATTGAATTGGAATTATAGATGTACTCGCCAAATTTGTTTTTATTTTTTACTAAATAAGAGTTTAAACTCATAATAGTTATGTTTCTTTAAGTTGTAATTAAAAAGCCATTTTCCCAGAAGTAAACCAATATTGTTTATTTTCTTTAATTGATGACAGCTGTCAACTCGGTTCAGGTTTAAGAGTAACAATGGGCGTTTCCTTTAAGAGGATACCGTGTACAGTATTACTCACTTCTCACACGCTCCAAAAATAGGACCCCAGGTAAACTTTGAGTAGAGTGAGGTGTATTCCAACAGGCATAGTGATTATATTATAGTAATAGTTTCGAATATAAATTTGAATAAATGAAAATAAAGAGCACGGCAGTTATAATTACAAAAGAATCTAATATATTCCACAACATAACCACATACGACCAACCTTCCACAACTGCACTGACATTAATTAGCAGCGGACAACGTCCTAGACTCCACCATATCGAGTAAGCCAAATCTGTCATAGGAATGAAGTTGGAGGAAGGCGTATTCTGCTCTTTAGGAAAATACTATAACGACTTTTCATGTATACTGGTTTGCGACAGACTCTGCCAGGCGTTCTCACTGCTTGCCTGCGATGGTTTATTAAATATCACAAGGAAAACCTTAAGTATGTACATTTCTCTCCAACTCCCACTTCATAGTTTGTATTAATTCTTCTACAATGCTCTGGTGTTACAGCCTACACTCTGGCGGATGCTGGGTTCGACGTCTGGCTGGGAAACTGTAGAGGGAACACGTACTCCAGGAAACATGTGGATCTCGACCCTGACTTCGACAAAGCTGAATTCTGGGATTTTAGGTAACAACTTCTTTCATGAGTGAAACTTTGAGGTGAATTGATTTTGAAAATTTGTTTTGGGATCAAAATTTGCTTTGAATCGATAAGTTTGAGGCTCAACGTCTACAGTTTGAGTGTAAAGCACTGAAGTGCCTTTTGACTCAAAATTATGATAAAGTAACTATAAAATGCCATTATTGTACTTGGTTTGTTTTCAAATGGTGTCTATTTGCACTTATTTTTAAGTAAATTAGAAAAAAGGTGATAGGTAGTAAAAACCATGGATACAATGGCTTCAGAGAAAACAATATCTTATTACAGCAGCTTGGAATTTCAATATAGATTCCAATTAATAAATAGATTATTTTAACAAATAGAATATAAAGAGCCAACAGGCGAGACTTAATGGAGATATACTATCATCTCAACTCTGCCCTTCCCCATATGCCCCTACTGAAGTCTCCCTGGAATATATTTAAGCTGCACACTTTTGGACGTTTTCTATAGATTTCTTGTCTGTGATGGTATTAACATTTCTGTGTCCAACATCATTGGCCACTCCAAAGTCACAGTCAGCATGAAATTATTCACACATTTATTCCTGTCTAGCACTCTGATGCTGGCCGCTAAAACTTCTCCGCCTACTCGGCAGCCATATTGCTTGGAATCGTTTCCAACTTATAACCCCAGTATTGAACATATTATTTCTTTAAAAAATATAAATAAAGATGTGGAACCATATTTTGATTAGCTGAGACTATAATAACCTCACAACATTTTACAATACAACTAGCTGACAATCCCGGCTTTGCCCAGGAGATTTTTTTTCTTCTCGTATTCTTGTTGTTTCTTAGAGCTATTCTGTTAGTAATCACAGTAGCTATTTCTAATGGTAACCATAGCATCTATTTAAAGCACTCCCAAAATCCTTGACATGGGTCCCTTTAGGACGATCCTGGGCCTACAGCCCTTAAAGATATCAAGACCAAACCACCTTAGTGCGCATCATGAGATTCCAAGCTTTAATTTGACACCAAGATCAAGTGTCTATGTTATGTAGTTTTGGCTGTAGCCCAAAATATACCAACACACAACTCTATTTTAAAATGTATATATTGATTTTAGGTCAAGAAAATAAAAATACCCCCGTTGCAGCAGACCTGCATACTCAGCGAATTTCAAGTGCAAAACAACATATTTCGATCCAACATAGCGAGATTTGACGTTTTTGTAAGCTCCATAAGAATAACATGGGGAATGAGTATGCAGGTTTGCTGCTACAGGTATATTAAAACTGGGTGGTTTTAATTCAATATTTAGTAGATCTGAACTAGGAGAAGCCATTTACCAAGTTTTATCAAGATATGTTGAGAAATAAGCGAGATATAGAATTTTACTTATTTCCCATAAGGTTAACATTGGGACAATGTACTGCGTTTACCACTTTCAATATCTCGGCAACCAATGGACATAGAGCCATGATTCAAATTACTAAATTGTTTGTTTTTTTGGGCTGAATTCAATGGTGCCAATAAAAATTTGAAAAATTTTATTTTTCTCTGTAAAAATCTCAAAAAACCCATTTTTGGGGGGTTTACCCTCTTTACCCCCCCTTACGGTGGTCCGATCGGGCTGGTTTACAAACTCGTCCGAATAATTACTACTTTACACGTCTATGCCAAATTTCAATTCGATTGGACCATTTTTGCGCAAGTTATCGTGCTTAAAGACACATATATATATATATATATATATATATATAGTATATATATATATATATATATATATATATTTATGAAAGTGAACGAACGGTGTTTTTGGCATCTGAGGACCTCAAAAAGAAAAGTTATGATGGTTTTAGGCTTAGGTCTTACCATGAGACCTACGGTAACAGCTTCTTCCCTATAGGGGAAATTCGCTAATAAATGAAGAATTAATGCTTTGGAAATTACATAAAGGTAATATAGTCTACTTCACGCGCAAATCTATATATATTTTCTCCTTATCTTACAATAACGCCTCGGGACTGTTATTACTTATTTAGTTCAAGAGTTAGTTTATAGGTTTCCCACTTGATCGACATTCATCGGCACATATTATATCAGTAAAGGAACAACAAGTGTGCTTTTGCCAGCACTGCTGGCCATGAGAGGCAAGGTTGCCAAAATAATTCCCAGCTGACATGGAAGTGACGATGGCCAGCACGGTTATGACCTATCGGAGTGCAAACGGTTTACAGTAGTACAGGCAATGAATACTCAAAAAAAGGTAAAGGGAATTGCATGGAACACATTTTTTGACTTTGCACCTTTGTTTGGATTAGTTAGGAGGTGAACATATCAAAAGTCCCCATCCATTAAGCGGTGGGAGGGAGGGGGGTCTGAGGGTACCACTTTTTGGTTTTTCCTAAATATCTTGAAAACCATCCACCTATCTTGTACTCCACCTTGACACCGTCTTATAGTTACTGAAACTGCCGTGCCTAGTGTAGCAGCAGCACTGTCCAGGAAAACCAGCGTGGTCACAGAATACAACACTATAGAGCTTTCAGATTTCTAGCTCAGATCCTGGCTTTAAAATATATTGTAGTTGATGCATTGCAGCTTGGCAACTATTGAACTAACCAGGATGGCATCAAGGTTCTGTATGGAAGCGATCACTCCCATGCCATCTCAAAAGTTGTATTAACTTATAACAATTTGTTACATTAATCAACAAACTAACAGTCTTTGCTCATACATCGAGGAGGATTGTTTTTGTGAATGGAACCTCTTCTATATAGAAGGATTAGACATCCACTACCATAGGGAGTCAGAACCCCCCCCCCCCGAAATAGCAGAAATAACCTTGAAATTGTAGGAAATGGGGGTGGTTAGGAGGTGAAAACCCTCCCGGAAATAGCCAGGACCCCCCCCGAAGTAGGCAAAATGCCCCCGGGCAAATGCATAGAGAAATTCAGTCGCCGGTCCTGACCAAACCCCCCCCCCCCCCCCGAAAAAATATCCTGGCTATGTCTTTGCACCCAGGTGCCAGCCACCACATCACTCCAGTGCACTGTATGAGAAAACACCTTTTTGCAGCAGAAGGAAGTTCTGCATTATACTTCCAGAGGATGTCAGAAACCAAATAGGAACAAAATTTAAGACTGCCCTCACCAATTTGTTGGCAAGAAACCCTTTCTCCTCCTTGGATGAGTTTCTGAAATGGAAGGAAAACCCTCAAGAATCCTAATTCATCCTGACGCTATTACAAATCTTTATGTTTTGTTAATAAAACATATTTTGTTTAATTTAATTTGCTTGTGTGTTTTTCAGCTGGCATGAGATGGGCTACTACGACCTGCCAGCCTCGATAGACTACATCCTGAACTCTACCAAGCATTCGCAGCTGTTCTACATCGGCCACTCGATGGGAACCACCATGTTCTTCGTCCTGGGAGCCACTCGGCCCGAGTACATGGCGAAGGTACTTTGCCAATACAGAGCCAATTGAATGATGTAGATTTCAACTCAGGCCTACGCACAGTCACCTGTACAAGTAGGCCTATAACTGGCAGAGAAAGATTTTTAGTAATTTCAATTTTTATAATATGTTAATTTACTGTTATTGTAAAAATTCTATGAACTTGGGATGAATAAAGTTTTTTTCATTTTCATTTTTAGGTCCAGGCGGCTGTGCTGATGGCTCCGGTTGCCTTTCCCTGGCACATCAAGAGTCCTTTGACCAACTTCTTCAGCAAAATACATTCTGTGATCAGTGTAAGTAAAACGAATACGGGACAGCACTGTAGCTTAGTCGTAGCGTTCTTAGTTCTCACTCAACCTGCCTGGGTTCATCTCACGGCTGCAGCTCTAAGCAATTTTATCATACAGAAGCGCTGTGAAAACAGGTACCTTCATCAAGAAGATCTCAAGGTTTGTTGAGGACCTTGGGATTTGACGGAGAGTGAAGGCCTGGGAAGCCTGAAAGGGGAGCTAATAAGCTAATTCTGCTGCATTGGTCAAGCGAAGCCATGGCCCTCTTTAAGAAAAAAGTGTAAGTCAACCAATGATTGTTTATTTTGTGCAAGTTGGTATTTTTTGGGTACTCTTGTCTTGTTGATGGTGTGAAGAACTGAATGTCAAAGATTTACAATAAGAAAGCGAAAAACTCAGTGAGAAAAAGTTACAAAATACTAAAAAAAAGACTGCGACTGTGGTGTGTCCTGTAATCCAGCTGTTTGGAGGTCATGAATTGTGGATAGTTATGAGCGATAGCTTGTGGACGCGGTGTTTCTTAGTGGGGATTAACGCCTGCACTGTTGAATACTACGTTCATAGGACCGTCCTGATAATTAGACCAATTCGTAAAAATGTTAACCGAGGAAATTGTGGTTCGGATTCCATGTTAAAAAGTAGGTCCCTTAGTTGCCATTGGCGGTTGGGCTATTAATTAACAGTCCTGACTAAGGTATATGTCGGCCTTAGTCAGTAACAAGACTACAAGATCGCGCCGCAATCATCCTTCACTCATCTGTCATTCATACTTGGCTTAAAATACCTACCTGGGTAGGTCGCCATTTCAAGTAATGTATCTATCTAATGTATCTAATATTTTCGATCTAAATTGTCAAAAGCAAGAGACATTTTTGCTTTATATGGTAAAAAACAACCATATAAAGCAATACCATAAGCTTTAGTTGTGTTTTTTGTTGTGGTGAATACCACTTCATCCTTCACATTAGGACTTTATTCTTCAACCCACTTTATCCTAAAAACATTTGTGGTAGCTTCGGCTTCAAATAATAAATTGTGCTTTTTTGACTCATCTGCAGATGATCTTAAAAATTAGAAAACTTTCTAAACAGTAATTTTAAGTCCATTTGGTTTCATTGAGCCCTAAGTCCCATGTGGCAAAATTGAATAAAGAGTTCAATGAAACCTCTTTAGGTATCAAATGGTTATTACGCTTTTCGAAATCCACCCAAGCTATTGTATGAAATTTGTCAGCCCTAATCAGTTGAATTCTACAAAACCAATGATCCTTCACTCAAAATTCATTCAGATACCTGAAACATTTATCAGTCTTTTAGTTAATTGTTCTCATCAAAAACTGAGCGATTGAGCGGTTTAAAACTTAAAGCCCAAAACATTCTCGCTCTTCCTCCTTTACAATCCTTCACTTTATGTTTCTCCTTTACAGATTATGGCAAAGACAACAGGAATGTATGAAATTTTCCCATATTCGAGATCTTTGCGCTGGGTCGATCACAATCTCTGTTCTTTCTCCGTGTTCAGATTGCTGAGTGTTTGCGAGGACATCGTGAAGTGGATTGGGGGATTCAACGACCAAGAACTCAAAAGAGTAAGTCAACAAAATTCTGGAAACCTATAAAATTTCACCCAAGCAGACCATCAAAGTTTCCGTTTGTTCTGTTGTTAAAAGTTGCTGCTTTGTTAAAAGTTTCCTCTTGTTTTACAAACCTTAAAATTAACTCATTTGACTCATTTGTGTAGCCTCTTATGCTACGTTAAATGAATTCCTCCCATCTGATTACAGTAGACCCCCTCTTAACTGACCCTAACGGGACCGGACCTAGGTCGGATGACTTAAAAGGCCGGATAAAACGGGTAATCCTCTTAACACTTAAAAATAAAAGCTCTATTGATTTAGGGTTCTATTAACATTTTTCTAAAGCCGTTTGTAGATTATTTAGAAAATATACTACAATATTCAGCCTATTTTCCTAAATACTTATGTAGAAATCTTATAAATAACTCCAAAACATGGTCCAAACTAAACATTTTAATAAAATAAAAATTCAAAATATCTTAACCCGCAACAAACTGTATGGTCGGGCGTAACGTTTCCATCGCTGGGTATGGGAACGGAAATGCTGCAATTTCCTAGGAAAAGAGCGATTAAACCAAACTGTTCTCAAAACAGGGTCGGTTAAAATTATCTTTAATATTTGACCAACAAGGGCGGATAATCCGATCGTCAGTTAAAACGAGGTCGGTTAAGAGGGGGTCTACTGTACCTGATTTCTCCCATCTAAATTCATTTGTGCAGGTGAATACACACTTTATCTTATATTGTCGGTGAAGAAACAACACCGCCTATCCGACAAATCTTAGGAAATTGAGTTTTTAGTATCCTACCAACCGTAGTGTAATTCCGCATGTAATGCGGTCGTAGCAGGTAGGTGGTGTTGCCAGGTGGGTGGTGTTTCTTCTATCCTGTAAAGTTTGGGATTTGTCATTAAGGCGGTATTGTTTCTTCACCGACGATATTCTACTTCTACAACCCTTAGGTGGCACTCTATTATGCTTCTTTGCAGTGAAGCATCAGGAAGTGAGAACTGCTTAGTATACAAAACTTGATATCACATTGACTTTCAGTAGAAGCTAAAGAAAAGTTTTTAAGATATAATACATAGAAGTAGTTGATTAGACTACACTGATGGAATTGTTTGAGTCAGTGTTTCCAAACAATAAAGTGGCTTACCTGGAGTTAAGAAGGCCTACGAAGTAACCACACATTATACAGGAAAATAATCTTATATTTAAGTGTATTAGCTTTATCAGGAAAGAGAAGAGAAAGAACAACTTTCTTCACCAATTCAATTCGCCATTTTCTAATTTTTATTCTGATTTATTAAAAATGTTCTAAAAATAATGCTACCATGGAGACATTCTAATGTTTTTTATGAGGATAAGAAGTTTCTTTAAATTAACATCGAAAATTTGTAATTTCCTAAAACCACCAATTTTTTTATGAGCATCTATGACCAAAGAGGGATGTTCTTAACAAATTTCAGGTATGTATGTCATTTCATTTTTGAAATTTGTTTTTGAGACAGAGCCAAGAATGTTTTAATCAAGTATATAACGATTTTTTAAAGTACTGTAGCTGGGTATACTATTTTTTAATATGATGAAGCCAATAATTTTTATAATGATTCAACCCTTGTCACAATTTTTCGCAGACACCTGTGTCAACAGTGCTGCAGTATGTGCCAGCTGGAACTTCAATCAAAACTCTTAAACACTTTCGACAAATCAGCCAAGGTATTCCATAATCATGATCATCTTAGATTTTAATTATAAAAAAGCGCATTCGATTCCTGACATGTCCACAAAAACTTGGGGGGTTTGAATCGCCTTCTCTTAAAAGCTTGTTGAACCCCCTTTTTTTCTTTTTTTTTAACAGAGGGCCAGGCTTTGAAGTAACCGTGGTAATGCATCGCAGCTAGAATAGCTTATTGTGCACCCTCATTCACAACAGGTCCTCATTCTCCGTCAAACCCCAGATCCTTGATGAACCATGAGATCTTTTTGACGATGGTTACCTGTTCTTCCCTTTGGTCTCTTGTCAAAAGACCAAGGGTTCCCACACGCAGACCTTGTAGGGCTCGACACTTAAAGATCAAGTGGAAGGCTGTTTCCTCCTCCTCACCACATTTCCTACATAGGAGGCTTTCAACTTGAATTCCCATCTTATGTAGATGTCCGCGGAATACCCAGTGGCCGCTGATGAAGCCAACCACTTTCCGCAAGGTCTTCCTATTCAGCCCAAGGGCATCTGCCGCTAGCGCACCGGTCGGTGCCTGCAGCAATCTCTTTGACTGTATGTTGCCTTCTGTTCTTTCCCAGCTCCTTCGATGTTCTCTGCCCATCCACTGGTGAACAGCTCTCCGTGCAGTATTATAAGCAATACCACACGCCGGCTCCGGACCAATGAGCGGGCTGTCAGCTCCTTTATTTGCCCACTTGTCAGCTCCCTCGTTTGCTTTATTGGGGTTTCCATACACCCCTCACCCACTGGAGTTGTGTGTGCTGTTTATTTTACGATATATTAAATTTTCTGAAACTTCAAGAAATTGTATTTTTCCTGAGTCCCTGGCATTGAGACCTTTAATTTGAGTCTTCTTCACATTATCCTGCAGCTTGCCAAATTCCCACAATTTCTTTGCAAAAATTTTGCTTAGGTAATTACATATGTAGATGGATGTTTGCATTAAAATTAAAAAAGATTTGCCCTAAATTCGAACAAAGTTCAAGTACTGATCCATCAAACTATTTCCTTGGATGTAATAAGAAGAATGAAGAGCATTAGTGATGTGGCAACAGCCAAGATGTCTTTTTGAAACACATCTTTGATATGGAACTGTGGTCTGGGGGGGGGGGGGGGGGCACTACTGCTGGGAACATACAAAGAGTTTTTTAGTTCTCCAAAAAGAGCCATAAGACTTCTTGTAAATCTCCAGCCCAGACAAATGTGCAGGGACTCTTACAGACAACTGCAAATTCTAACTGTTATAAATCTGTATATTCAAGAGGTCATCACTCACATCCACGTCAAGGCGCCTGACGGAATGAGGACGAGTGCACAAATACACGACCACAACACACAACATGCAACCGACTACTGACTCCCTGTGCAAAGTATGAGCGTAACTGAAAAAAGTATGAGATACATAGGAGCCAAAATGTGGAACACCTTGCCAGAAGACCTGAAAAGAACCGATAAACGGCAGTTTGCCCAACAACTAAAAACTTGGCTTCAAGACCAGCCATTCTACACAGTAGCATTATTCTTCCACTGAGAAGATTAACACGCCTAGATGAAAAGAAAAAAACAGAATTCTATTTAGATTAATTTCATATGACACTATTGTAATCTTGAAGATTGTAAATAAAGATGTCTCTGATTCTGATTCTGATTCTGAAAGCTTCAAGAGAAGCAAATTCTGTTCATCAAGTCAAGGAAAAACATATTTGTACTAGTCGTAGAATCTTGTGCATCTCAAAGCAGCAAACTGAGAGCATTATCCAAACCCTAAAAAACCAACTATAATATTAACTGGAGGATTCAAGGGGCTAAAAGTTCCTAAGCATAATCCTTCTTTATTATTGTACAAAATACCTTCATAGAAAACTGGCTTTTCAATCCACCAAATTATGTACATATCTAGCATATTGTTTTCAATCAAGTATCAGAACCACTTGTTTTATGTAAAGAAAGCAGACGTTTTTAGATCCCAATGCTTTTTAAATGGTAGATATTTTACGTTATTTCTCTTTTTCTAATAAACTTAAAGCAAATTCAGTATTTTTCCCAAGTCCCTCAATTTATCAAGACCTTCGATTCGATCCCTTTCACATCATCTTGCGACCTTTAAGACACCTTGAGTAGTTATTTGTGTAGTTACATGTAAAGACGCCTTTAGGGAGCTGGGACTGCTGACACTGCCCTCCTTATGCATATTTGAAGTGGCCTGTTTTTGCAAATACAAATGTCCACTCGTACGAGGCAGTGAAGTGCACCACTACAATACTAGAGGCAGAGAGGAATACCGACCTCAACTAGGGTGACCAGACGTCCCGTAAAAACCGAAAAGTCCCGTTTTTTCACCTTGCTTTTCGTTGTCCCGAAAAACTTTGTCGGGATGTCAAAATGTCCCGTTTTTTAAAAAGTAGGCTATATATTAAAAACATGCCTTACGTTATCTTAAATATTTAGAGGCATCTCTCATTACTTACGGTTATAAAAGAATATTATGAACTTTTACCAAAGCTAAACAAGATTTTAGTTTTAAGCCACATACTTCAAGCTCTTCTTCAAGTATCATATAACTTCAAAATGGATTGTTGCTAGTTCTACAACTATATTATAAAAGAGAAAAAGGACTGGACCAAGTGACAAGTATAGTATAACAAAAATTGAAACATTTAATGAACTTATTGTTTGATTTTTGTATGGCTGTTTCCCAGCATAATCATTAACGCTAAGAACTTAAAGTTTAAGATTATCATATGATAATCTTAAACTTGATGATACTTATTTGATGATACTTTTTTGATCATACTATTTTATAGTATATATATAACCACTAACATAATTTATTGCAAGAAAATCTTTTTTATTTTATAATAAAATTTGATGATCCTAAAAATGTGACTTGATTATTTTTAATCCTAAGTATATGGCGATTAAAAAAATTACCTTTCATGGCTACATGCCATTTATTGTATTCTTAAAGAAAAACTGTAAAAATCGTGCGCTGCAATAAGTTCAATATAAATGTAAAATATAATTCATGGTCTAAAATCTTCCAAAACGATTTGATACTTAATTTCTTCAATTACAAAATTTGTAAATTACAGGGACCCCTGTGTAATTAAACACCTTGGTGTGTGGTGTGTTGTATTAGGGATGCGGGGGGGGGGGGGGTGAGTTTTTCTTAAGTGTCCCGTTTTTATTTGGAAACGATCTTGTCACCCTAACCTCAACAAAACAGAACTGTGATGTTTGAGAATTTGCCTTCACAGGTTGGTATTAAGTTCCTCAATAAACTCCCTGAAGATATCAAACATTCCGAAAACAAAAATCAATTCAAGTCTCGACTAAAACGCCTCTTGGTGTCCAAAGCCCTGTACTCAGTCGACGAATTCATGCTGAGCCGCTGGGCAAACTAAATTTCAGGTGTTTATCGTGATTAAAATTTTGGCAGTGATGTTCAGTTATCGTAGTGGAAAAATGTATTAAAACATAATCTATTGTTCTGTTTTGACACTTGCAATGCAATGTATTTTGTCTCTTGCAATAAAGATTTTATTATTATTATTATTATTTATTTAGATATTTTGAAACATACTTTTTTTTAAGAGGGTGGCGGCCTCTTAAAAAAAAAACATATTTATGGTTTGGAATAACCTTAAAGTACTGGAAAGCTCTTTAGGAGTAGACTACACTTTAGTGTTTTACCTTATGATACATATATTTTTAAGTGTTCCAAACAGTGAACTTTGTCAAACTAAAATGCAGTAATGAAATACAACCGCTTATTAAGACAATGTTATTTTTCAGGTGATTTCGAAAATTTCAACTATAACAGCTGGACTAACTTGTACCAAATGAATTCGAGAGTATATGGTGAGTCTGAACCTCCTGTCTATGACCTGGACAAAGTCACGGCTCCTTTGTACATATACTACGCCATGAATGATTGGCTGGCCGTGCCTGAAGTAAGTAACTTACTTTTAGCTCACCCCATTCATGCTTTTTCAAAAGGTATTATGTTTTATAATGGTAGATATCATAATAATAAATTAGTACCTGGTGGACCAAGCCTTCCTTGGTATTATTTCATGTTTACCAGTTCATCCAGTTACTATAAAATATTTCAATGTCATAAAATTGATAAATAGAAACCTTGTTAATTGCTCCATGGACTCTTCATCCCACTTGCTGTATTTTCCCTTGATAGCTGTAGATTCTAAACAGCTGTTATAATTACTTCATTTGTTTACACTTTCCTTGTTTATTTTCGTTGCTATCACGGCAACCCATAAGACCAATGTTAAAATTTTACAACTTTAAAATTCAATTTATTACGTTATTAGATTTTCTCTGGCCAAGTAATCTGCATAAAAGGTTTTTGAGTCATAAATTACTTATTTACAGACTTTGAAGGAAATCCTCGGAGCCGTTTTTGAGATCATTGTGCAAACATACAAGCTTGCAAGCAAGAACGCAAGATAACATTGCTCGTATAAGAGTATAGGATTATGAAGTTCTTGAATGTTTCATTTGTAATGTGATTTATTAAATCGGGTGTTCCAAAATTCTTGGGACAGTAGGAAAAATTTAATAATAAATATTTACCTGCAAAACTTGAAATGAAGACCCTTGAGATAAGACGCAGGAGAGTTTCACAAGAAAATCCCAGAAACAACTTTAAATGGTATATTGGCTTATACTTAAACTCTTTAATGGTCTGAATAAAGATATATCTAGACGGCATAAGATAAAGACAAAATATAATTAAAAGCTTGAAAAATGATAATATATTACAAACTATATTGTTCTTAATGCTAAACATTACTTACTTAAAGTATAAGCAAAGGCGTTGAGTGTGTCGACTGACCAGGAGTTGAGTTTTTAATTCCACTCCATTATTTAAAAGTTGAGGTAAATATCGGGACTTCTAAGGGGTATGGTCTTTAGGATTCAGAAGAAAATCTCAGTTTGAGTACGGGTTGATATGTACATCAGATTAAAGTTGTCTTTGAGTAGTTTCAATGCCGCAAACACTTACTAAAACGTATGACCGAGTAACCATATCGGGAACTACTTATCTATTGAATAAAATTAACCACAAAATTCTAAAAAAAAGTTGGGGGGGGGGCAAAGGTTGTGAATCCCCCAAAATGTATAAATAAAATATAGCTTATAGATACTTTCAGTATTTTCTAACAGTGTAGACTAATACATGTATAAATTGTAGGACCCGCTATGGTCATAACCCCCAAAAAATTTATTCATCGGTTTGCCATTGTATAATAAAATTTCCAGTACAGTACGTACATACTTACTTAGCAGTCTGCATTGCCTTTTACAATAAACCTCCTCTATGAAGTAAAAATTAAAATATATTTTAAAGACTAAATAGATTTTCATATATACGAGGTACAGTCAAAAAGTTCCGGAATGAATTTTTGTAGACTTTTAGCGTGATCGCCAGCGGGAAATTCGTCTTGCAGTAGTTGGTACGACTCCTGGGGAGGGCATATCCGTAGTGGGGGTATAGCTGACTTGCTGTAGTGCAGCATTGGAAAGCGCTTTCCATGTATCTGCAAGCCTAAGTTATCGATATTGTTTGTTGAGTGAAAACGTTTGATGCATGTTCAAATTATCATGAAGGATGGTGTGAACATTTCCATGTGCTAAATTTACCTGAAATGCTGGTAAATGTATCACATGGAAGTTTTCATTTATATCATTTATTATACGACATGAGTATGAAATTCATCAATAATTCATATTGAGTTCAAATTAAATTATTTTTGTTGGAGTGGTTGCTAAGGATACACATTTTTTTAAACATTTTCTAAGTCCATTTTAGATCTGAGATATTGTTATGGAAATAATGATATTAAAAATTAATATTTTTCTAAAAATCTTTATAACCTTACTATCAAACTCTACTGGAAGCTTAAGAGGGGGCTCCAGTCCCGCGCGACTACCTGCTTCTCCCATAAGACCAATGTTAACTTTCAAATTCGGTACAGCCTCAACCGCTCAACCAAAATCATTAATCTTTGGCTCATTTGAAAGAACAAAAAATTATCTAGCGATTTCAGTGAGCATAATTTTGAAATAGTTTTTGTTTCGTTGTTAAAAAATCACAAAAAATGAGATTTTCAGAATTTTTTATAAATTATTCTAAATGTGATATCCAAATTCTGCTCATCGAAATCGTTAGATTTTTT
This sequence comes from Flexamia atlantica, assembly GCA_035578135.1. Taxonomy (NCBI): domain Eukaryota; kingdom Metazoa; phylum Arthropoda; class Insecta; order Hemiptera; family Cicadellidae; genus Flexamia; species Flexamia atlantica. Next base: position 1,280,397 of record JAQJVK010000020.1, read on the forward strand.
TTGCTCTTTCAATTGAGCTAAAAATTAATGATTTGGTAGAGCGGTTGGGCTGTACCGAATTTGAAAGTTAATGTTGGCCTTATGGGAGGAGCAGGCAGAAACACGATATTTTTCATGACTGGAGCCCCCTCTTAAACTGAAAGGCTTAAAAGGTCCAGAAGATTTCTTGCATACAAGATTGGGGAGGGTTGCTGATAACCCATTGGTCCACGTGAAAAAAATGTGACCTTCTTTCGGCATGGAGACCTACCTCAGATAGTGATCTCCTTCCACTAAAAATACCTGCAACATTTACCCTTATCAAGTTTACTGTAGCATGACATTTTGTTTTCAGGATGTCCTCTACACTGTGAAATACTTGCCAAATGTGAAGGAGGTCATAAAAGTTTCGGATGAGGATTTCAACCACTTGGATTTCATGTGGGCCGACGATGCCAAGAGCCTTGTTTTCGATGATGTTATTTCCAAACTGAAGAAAATAGTCTAGTTTGTAGTTAAGTTGTAGATAAAAACTACTTAATGTCTTCTGAACGCATGGGCGGGATGTATATGCTCATGTTTAAAATTCTAACTCCTGTTTAAATGGTTCTTTTAATGCTGATTTCAAGAGGCTTTATTTTCTTTATCACATATCCTCTTATATTATGTGTTATTGCTCATAAAAATAATGAATAGTACCAATCTATTTGTAATAAATGGCAAAAATGATGTTATTGATTATCGCAAGAAAAGCATTTTAAGAATAAAAAATGCATTTTTTTAACTGTAATTTTTAAGTTTTTTTTAAAGCAGATTGTTTGGAAACCTATTTGAACTTTTTTTGGTTGGAAAAGAACTAACGAAATTAATTTGGATTCAAGTGACAAATTTAATTAGTGGTTTTATTTTAATCAATATACTGAGAAAAACGTTTTAACCAAAGATAGGATGAACACTAAAAACCAAATCAAATAAGATGTAACTAAATTATTTATGAAAATATAAAATTAATAAGTTACTAGTGGCTTGAAGGGGCTAAAAGCCCCTAATGAGGGAAAATTCAAACAATCCTTATTTATTATAGTACAAAATACCTTAATAGCAAACTGAAAATACCTTATATTAATATCTAGCCTACCACATGGTTTTCAATCAAGTATCAGCATCACATGTTTTATGTAAACAAAGCAGACGTTTTTAGACCCCAAAGCTTTTTAAATGGCAGATATTTTATGTTATTTCTTGTATTCTGGTGAATTTCAAGCAATTTCATTATTTTTCCCGCCATAATGGAATAGAGACCTTTAATTTGAGCCCTCTCCCATCTTTCTACGACTTGCCAGACACCCACAATTTTGACGCAAAGAATCGCCTTACGAAATTAAATATATGATGGTAGAAAACATTCCTCTTCCTCCCTTCAAATAAAAAAGTAACAAGAAACTGGGAATGCTGGGCACCCCTTCAAATCTGCCCATGTACCTGTATTCTAATTCTAGTACTGCTCAGCACTCCAGCAATAAATGACACAATTCAGACCATCCATAAGCCTAAATTTGAAATTTGAAAGTCTTGTGGGCGGATGGGTAACATCATTTGACATGATCTGTACAAGCCTTTAGATTAAATATCTGAAACTAAGAGCACTATTTTTTAATGTAAATTTTTGTTAAATGTATCTGACTTTATTAGGTCTTTGTCTTCTCATTTAATGTAGGTATCCTCTAAAAGTTTTGTTTTACTCAGTTTACTCAGTTTTATAGCTCCAAAAATATTGTAATCAATAAAGTGTTTACAGTTACTATAATGGTTTTTTAAATACTTACAGTTTGCGCATTATATCTCCGGCTATGGCAGAGTCAGCTGTTTGGTTGGCGCGGGGGGAGAGGGGTAATTTATTGAAAATGTTCAACAGCTCCGCTGATTGTCAAACGTGTTTACCAATAAAATATGTTGAAAATATCATATGGTACGGTTGGTAGCATAGTGGCCATAGCCGGAGATATTTTGCGTGAACTGTACTTATCTGAGAATATGGCACAGTTTATTATTAGCTCATCTGACTGGAATCAAGGAAAGATTTAAGGCAAATCTAATTAAAGCAACATAAACCCTGAAAATAGTGTTGTAAAAGTGAAGCATTTACTAGAGGTAAATAGTAAGCTATATAAGCTAAACTTACTTCAAACCTAAACACTTTTTCAATAAACACTGTTCTTGATGATGCAACCTACTTGGGAGGATATACAGCCTACAGCTTTTTAGCTAGGTGTAGGTGCTTATATAAGTAAATAAGTTATGTTTGGCTGTGACAGTACATTTAGCTGATTTTCTTGTTGTATAGCTTCTTACTAGCTGTGAGATGACTAAAAAATATAGTTCCTCCCATTTTTAGATAGTGAAGACTTAAAATTAAAAACTACCTGCATTGATGGCATGAGTAAAAACAATTCGATGGATGGTAAAAATAATAAGGTATAGAATTAAAAATTACTAACTGTGGAACTTATGTACCCATGGCTCCCATATTTCCAGTAACAATTTTTGGGGCCAATGGATCACTAATAGACTGAATTTTAATTACGTTTTATGTTCCCTAGGCAGATTGGATTACTGTATTTTATTGTTCCATTTGGAAAATCATTATTATGGTTATACAATTAATTATTTGTATGAATCTGCTACAGGGGCCTACATTAAAAAAACCATTCTACCAAGAAATTTTTAACAGTCAATTTTAGAACTCGAATCATTTTAGTTTAGTTTATTAGAGCAACAGCGGATAAGATCAAAGTCCATTGTGGCCAAACGGTACAGAGGGAAATTTTGCTTTAAAACTCGGGAAGTTTGAGTCTGCACACATCAGTTGGCACTACTGCAAGCTCCCCAGCTTTGATAAATCTTTCCGAGATCAGAGATCAGTCAGCTGGCAAGCTCGGTAGCAGACGGTGTTTCGTCGTGTCAGTGTTGTGCGGTAGTGACAGAATAATTCTTTCTAAATTTCATTTGTGATATTGACGCTTGCTATTCTGGAATTTTATCGGTAAGTGATTAAACTTCTTTCATAGACTAGTATTGACAATTTCCCAGTAAGCTTTGTGCACTATTTCACATCCTCATACACTTGTTATTATTGAAAAATGTTTGTCATTTTTGATAGGGTACTTATCTACAATGGTTTGTTTATTTTCCAACAAACTACCCTAGTTTGTGTCAGTTAAGGGTGTAGTTCATGATTTTTTTATCTTCCTAGGTCTTATGTTTAGGCCAAGACACAAAATACCAGGAATTGCTTAGTTTTTATTGTGTGAATCAATTAATTTAAGTCAGTGTAGGTTTCTCTGGTTCTTTCCTGAGGTTTTGTAACCTAGGCTAAAAAACTTCTAAAGGCCTGACTTTTGGCATGTTGATTAAATTGGAGCTTTGCAAATTTCAGGCAATTCTTATCAAGTTTAGTAAGTTATTAAAAATTTAATATATTCGTCATATCACATATGACCAAACGAGAAATGGTTTTGTTTTTTTTCTTATGTAGGCCTAACTTATGTCAGTCAGTGTTACTAAATTTATCGGTTCCTTTTAATGTTTACCAAATTTTAATTGCTTGTGATACATTCAGGTTTGATGAAAAACATATTATCTCGTAAATTATAACCTAAGTAGACTAGGTAACGATGCTGTGATGGTATGTGTAAAATCTGGTAGAATCTAAAGTTTTAAACTGGCCTGAAAAGTTACAGAAGAGAACATTGTTTGAAAGAAAAACTAGTTAGTGTTATCTCAAATTTAAGCAGATTAAAGAAAAATAGGCACTGCAGTATGTTATTATTACTATGTATTATTATACATAGTAATAATAACATAAACAAAATAGTAAACCATAGAGCAGTTTTGACATTTAGCGTGACAAGCATCTTTAACCTACAATACATTCATGACAGTCAACTATTTTGCCAAATGGTAGCTTCGAAGCAACCTTGAAATGTAAATGATGAGATTGTTCCAGCTTGCACCCATTGAATTCAACACCTCACTATTGGCAGTTCGAAATACCTCCATTATTGGCAGCTGATCTCAAGGTCATTATGATCACTTGGAGTCCTTTTACAAATTCTAGTTTTTTAACTCTACATGAAAAACTTTTAAGTTAACAAAGTTATGCTGAAATATTTCTCTAGGCCCTACAATTTAAATTTAGGAGATAGCCTACTGAAAAAGAGTATTTTTTAAGTTGTCGAGCTTAATTTTCACTGAACAACCTATTTAATTAAAAAATTATAAAATTTCATCTAAACTTGTTTAATTAAAGGACAAATGAGTTCTGTAGCTTATGTATCTGAAATTCTAAGTTTCAGAAATGAGTAATTGCTGAAATAAAGGTTTTATTGAATCAGCCTTGGAAATGCATTAGGGCCTACATTTGTTAAATCGAACTTATTAGGCTCTGAAGTGAATTTGAAAGGCAATTTTATCCCAATCCCTGTTAGCTTTGATGTCGAGAATTAAATGTCAGATGCATGATACACGACGGCTTTGTGGATCAATTCATAATGGAACAAAGGGATCAGTTGCCAGACAATCTGAAAAAATCAGACAGATAACATCAAAAGCCGTTTTTTACATATTGTACCTTCTCTCACATTTTTAAAATCTAGTGTTAATAAATTTTGTGAACACCTTTCCTATGGAATTACTTTTTCATGAAAAATTAAAATTATACTCTATTTGTTAGTGTGACAAGGATTTTATAGGGTCCCCCAAATGCATAAACAAGCACAAAGAAGAATCAGTTTGAACAATCAATTAATTGAGACCCCAGTTTATTTCAAGTTAAATATCCATTTTTTAATTACTTCAGTTCAAAATATTTTTAACTTGAAACCCCACTAAAAAAACAAGGTTCAATTCATTTTGTGTTGGTAGGTCCTACATAGTTTTATTTGTTAGCAGTTACTGTAAAATGTATTTCCAAAGTCACATTGTAAACACACAAACAGAAAGATTGGTGTTAAACAGACTGGATTCTCAAAAAATGTTACATTTAAAAGTTCAATTTTTTATGGGATATATATTCAAAAAACTATACAAGCAAGTCAATTTTTCATTCTAGCACATTATATTAATAAATATATACATGGTAACTCATAATGTATTAATGTATTCTTTCTTAAGGTAACTTTAAAATGTTTAAACATTTATTTCATAATAAAATTATTCAATTAAAATCTCTAGCTACGATAAAAGTTTTCTCTAAATAAAGAATAAAATAATCTACAAGTTGTCGATTTCTCATTGAAGACGGAAGATCAGCTAAAGTTAAAACAGAGCAATACAGCGATGCAACAATTTCCTCAATAAATGGCCTGTAGGCTTAACAGAAGAGGTTTATCAGAATATCTTCAAAAGTAATAATACTGGACGTGCTGTGTGCGGTGTCTAGTCGTCTACACGTCGTCATATTTCCACGCTTGCATGTCACGCGGAGCGAATAACAGATCGTCCGCGGCGACATGCCGACATGCATGCTGTCTCCCGTCATGTGCCGTGTGCCGTTGGCGCGGACATGCCGACATGCCTGTTGCCTAAACGTGCCAGACACACGCAAACATGCCCGCAGTCCCGTGGCCCTTAGAGTTTCTTTTCGTACTTCGTCTAAGTTTGTGATTCAGATAACTGGGAATTGATTGATCGAAGTATAATTTATTTCATTCAACAATGGAATGTCTTTAGAGAAATGAGTTTTTACGGGAAAGGTTAGGCTACAGTGTATTAGCAGGTCCGTATTTACCTTAAGCGTTTTAGCGCCCGGGGCCTCGGCGTAAAAGGGGGCCCTAGGGCGAAAAGAGTGGACGAAAAACGAAAAACGTCGGCGGACATGAAAGAAAGTCCCGTGCCGCGCAGGCCCATAAACAAGGGGTTTTTAGATGTGATTAGCAAAAAAAGGTCACCACCTTAGCCGAGGGTGAAGGGGCCTCATTTAGAATTCCGCCCAGGGCCTTCGGGGCCCTAGTACGACCCTGTGTATTTAGGGCCCCACAACACAAATAAGTACCTATTGCGTTTGTGTTTTGTATATATAGGTTTGTAAATAGAGAGAACACAATAGGCTAGTTGTCGTCAGCCATTAAAATGAATCGATATAATCGATTTTGATTCTGATAGGATTTCATCGACAGGGCTGATAACTGACTTTTAAATCGCTTTCTCAAAGAAACCACGCATAATTTGGAGCACCTTCTCCAGTACCATAAAATCCATGACTCATATAAAATTATACCATTAATTTGGCTGTTCTTGGTTCCAAGTAATCATTTTTGCCATCTCAGGCCCTCGCAGGATTTCGCCCGTTTCCTCAAGAAAGCCAACGACACTCGAGGATAGAAAGCCACTGAGGCGTTTTCTTCGGAAGGCTTTCAATTTTCGGCGGCACCTTGTGATTAGAAGCGAGTTATTATCGTGATTCGAGATCGAACCTGGACGCTGCGTAATGGGGTGGTTTCACCGACAATAACTAGTGGTGGGGGACTCGAGATAAAAATAATCGATCAATCGATAATTGTGCTAGAATCGATTTTTCGATTTTTTTGCCTAGAATCGATTTTTTATACATCGTCTGCTTCCGCTCCCCCCAGATCTTTTGATGATTTTTAAGGATTGCTTTATTCAACGAATCGTAATATTTCTTCATTATTACTGTTTTATGAAGTTTATGTTTGGTTCGTTTCCATTAGTAAATAGTATATTTCATTACAAGGACCTAAAGTGACGCTTTTCGTACAAGGTCAAGTTTTACAACCGAGGCTGTAAGCCGAGGTTGAAAAATGACCGAGTAACGAAAAGCATCTTTAGGTCCGTGTGATGAACTATATTTTTCGTTATATTGCTCAATGCAATACGTAAACTACTTAAGAAAACCAAAATGTTACAGCTTGTTTACCTTTAAAGATGCCTTCAAAAGATGCCACCGTCTTGTTCTTGCTATTTGAAGCAGTCAGCTGATTGTCTGTTTCATTTGTGTTAGGGTTAACTGACAACAATGAACAACTATCGACGTATCGAACGCATGTAATAATCGATTGGTGAAATGAGCGAGTTTCACAAATTGATTAAACTGACAACAATGAATGTTTCGATAATAACGATGAATGTTTCGATTATTTGTAATCAAATGAATATTGTTCGATTATTACGACGTACTCGGCACTTTTTGACTTTTATAGTCCTAGGACTATAAAGAGTCAGCTGGTATCGAGTACATCATCTTTTAATTACTAGGAATAAAAATAGTGTATTTAGGTCCGGAAAACATGCATTAAAAACATCTGTTTTTGAAGCAGTATAACGAAAAAGTGTATTATCTACTGTAATAACTGCAACTCATTCAATGTTGAAACAAGAAATAATCAATTTTAATAAAAATAACGACGGATTAATTATTAACGCCGCTCTACATTTATCAAAATTAGAAAAAAACCGTTTAACGTTTACCGAATTGTTTTAACGTGAATGGCGAACACTCCCTATTGATTATTTAATAACTGCATTGATTATTTTATCTGATGCATACGCATACTCTATCTGCTTAGAGAAGATTTTGTGTTCGGTCAGCGTTGTCAAATAAAAGAGTTGTGAAGTGAAATCGATTAGCCTATTTTCTCCCATAAGTTCGAATAAAATTAAGTTTTTAATCGATTGTAACTTAACGAAAACAAATAATTTTAGGGCCCCGATATGAAATATTGCGGATTTTAGCTATCAGTTTGCATTGTAATACAATACATGTTGAATGCTGTAAATAAATTTGTAAGTACAAAAACTTATGTGTATGAGACTGTCACAACCTTCCTTCCGTAGCTGTCACCTTTTGGCTTTCCGTGAAATGAAGGAAACATGGAGTCAAAGCCTAGCCAGGAAATTTATGGCGGGAGCTTTGAGCTCCGCGATTACGAAAGTGGAAAAAATAACGTTTTCATCATACTAACACAGAAACATCTGTTTTCAGTTCCTTTTTGTTGGCTCGAAAGTTACCCATTGCCGGCGCGGCGTAGGCCGGATAAACTCTTATCCGGCCTAGGCCGGAAAGAACGGAAGTAAACAATCAGCCGACTTGCAGTCCCTAGTCTAAGCTTGCAGCAAACCGACGTTTAATGCTTGTTTAGGTATTGGTTACTTTTTAGAGGAATGTAGTCTATGTAATGGCAGCACTGCATCCGTAGCAAATGTTTGTTATAGGTTAGGTTTGAAGGATTGAGAAACGTATGTTTATGCAAGGACTACGTTATGATTGAAGGTATGTTTTTTCTGCGAAGTATGATGAAAAATATCGTACGTTACATGGCCGGGAAGTATTGCCGAACTCGCATGAAAATCCCGCACTCGCTTTTGCTCGCGCGGGAACTATCATGCTCACATGCTTGTCCGGCAAAACAGTACTTCCCGGCCTAGTAACGTAATATACTTTAACTTTAAAATGCAATTCCAAAATTATCGCGGGAAGGTTGACCCCCTGCCCCCCCCCCACTAGCTAAGGCCTTGCATAAAGTAATTAAATTGCAAAGAATATCGGGAATCAAAGAAGGAAGCGAGTACAAAACAATCGATTAATTTAAACGATCATCCTTTTATATCGATTGTTAAAATAACCGAATCGAAATAATCGATTCTTTTTTACCTGGATTTTTGCATGGGTAACGACGGCGACGCCGGTGCCGGGGTACGGTGGGCACACTTTCGCCGCCGGGAAAGTGACTTGTCGGTGGCAGGAAAGTTGGCCGACATTCGTCGCTAAGTGCTCGGTACACGCCCCGCCAGCGGGGCAAAGCCCCCGGTCTCCGCCCTGCAGACAGAACCGGCCAGGACGAGGCCGAGGGTGTGGAGTACAGGACTGTCTACCTCAAGTTCCGAGCGCTAAAACAGGGTTTTGTATCTTATTCATTGTTAGCTGCATTTTCGTATGATTTCCAATATTTTGGTGTGATTTTAAAAAGTATATTTTTTTGTAAGTCGCTAAAATTTTAGAATTTTTTATTTTATCCCCGTTTATTTACAGGAATTGTGCAAATCTTTCAAAAAAAGGTAGATTTTTGTTAGATTTTAAAGTCCTATTACTAACGACAGAAACGCTTTTTAGAAAAATAAAAATTGTAGAGACCTATAAAATATTCTGAAGAACGTGAACCTACTCTCATTTTTATTAAATCTTAAAAAATTAAGCTTTCGTCGTCCACATACGAAACGTCTGCAAGCTTACTTCAGCGCGCTTTAGCCCTATCTTTACAATGTTATTTCGCTCTGTGACGCAGATTTTTCTGTCAAGGTAGACCGCCCCCTTAAAATTTTTTGTGTTTCAACCACAGGATAGGGGCATTTTAACGTTTTGATTAGGAACGTTCAATTGGAACCATTGAAACCGTTTATTCTCAGAAATATCTTACAAAATAGCTCAGCCAAGTGACACAGCACTTGTCGGCAGAGCCAGTAACCATGGAAAAACAGAAAATAATAGATTAATCACAATGGTTGCTCTCATCTCATGTGGTGGCAAGTGAACTAATTATAGAACCTCTTATTTCTGCCAAAAATACTAGTGCAGGCGACTTTTAAATAATCAATTATTTGATAGTTGAGATTTATCGTGGTGTATAAGAGACTATGTAACCCAGGACGATGACTTGAAGTTAGGAAAATGTCCATATTGTTGGAGATTTTTTTCAGGGAAAGTCTTAACTTTTCGGATTCGGTTGTAAAATAAATTAATCATTACCTTGGGTAATATTAATTTAGCTAAAAAATACGTGTTAAATCATAAGCTTCTTTTATAGCCGAGGGGGGTTCTTTACAATGAATAACAGACAATAGCAATGTAAAATAGTAGTTTTCATCACTAGGAGCGAAAGTGGCTCTTTTTGGTACGAGATCGTAATTATTGGAAATGCGATCGAGTACCAAGGAGACACTTTTGCTCCGTGTGATGAACAACTATTTTCATCATTATGTATAAATAGCCATTTACTCGTTAAAAAATAGACTTAATAATTTTGAGGCTATCGAAAATAGTCATCGTCATTTACACATCTGTTAAGTGTTTACAAACACAAGTTAAGAAATCGTTCAACCTTTCAAACGTAACAAAAACAAATTTTGACATTAGAGTACGGCAAAATTTACCATATGTTTTTTCAGTACTCCTATTCAAAATGATCCAAAAACGATCATTTTGCGTACGATTCAGAGAACTAAAAAATGCTGTTTTCCGGACAGTATGATGAAAAACATTTTACGACCTTCTGCAACAAAAACTACGGCGACCTTGCTCTCTCCGTCCGTCCCCTTGTACCGTCTACCTGATTTATCGAACCCAGAGGAAGAGTGTCCCGGAAGCATGATTTTTATTTCACTATTTTTGCCAGTGGGGCAGAATTCCGCCATCTGATTTGCTAATCGAACTTAAGATTGAGGTGTTTGCATCTGATTTGCGTCTTGACATTTTGTGCCTTGTTGATCCGTCAGAAGTCGGTAGATGGAGTCGTTGTTCTATCGTAATATAACTCACCTGCATTGGAGAAAGATTCGAGAAATTAAGTGGATGAGAGATATTAGACCTTACACGAGTAAATGTATCGAGTAGGTACCTATTTTGTATGGGGTTTAATTAATGCAACTAAGACTACATTTATGAATGTTTATTTAAAGCTGATAGGCGTAAGTTATATCATAACACAACCCCAACTCTAACCATCGAATTGTGACTCATCAACAGGCCGCAAAATGTCTTGACGTAAGTCAGATGCAAACGCCTCCAGTTCCAGTTCGGATCAGCCAATCAGATGGCTGGATTCTTCGAATCTGTCCCATTGGCAAAACTAACACTGAAATAAAAATTATGCGTCTCGGAACAACCGTTTCCTGCAACTTTCGCTAGTTTTTTTTTTTTGCTCTCGTGCGATTTGAGCCATAAAGGAAGACATATATATTTTCCTCGTACGGTTCCTTTCACTTGGGTTCAGCGGCTTAGCCAGAGCCCCACACGGCGCCCGCGGAAGATTTACTTTCACCCAAGTCTTTCGCGCCACGGGCCAAGGGATATGTGGAGAGGATTGCTGATTCTGATTCCGGTGTAATTGGTCTTGTTGGTCGCAATAACCAGCAGGAAACCTCGCTTCAAGCTCTCTGACTTTAAAGGAAGACTTCCGTTCCGGTAGATGTTTAGTGAACCTGGAAGTCGTTGATGGTTTTCTTCTTGGGAATTTGTGTGATGTGAGGAAAAAGACTTGTTGGGCATATTGTTTGGAATCAAGGGATTTGAAACTGCGTAAATTTGCGAAAAGTATCTCTTGAAAAATGTCAGTCTTGCTCAACCCTACCATTTAGCATTGAAGGACTAGGACAGAACAATAGCATGAAAACAGACAATAGTTTAGTAGTGGACATTAGTCCACGATAGTTTTCTCTTTGATCTAAAAGTGTGGTGGTTGTTGTTTCTTTTAGTAGAGCTTGTAACTTGCTAATATGGCTGGCTTCCAAAAATAACAGCTTGTATCTTCATTTGTAATGATATGGAAATGCCCTATCTCAGTCCTAAATCCATTGAAGGCATGTTTTTGTATCAAAGGATTGTGAGGTGAAAAACAAATGCCCCTATTGCCCCTGTCAAGTAGATTACAGATTACAGACACAGAGTTTATTCGTGGTGCAGGCGATTTTGATCAACTTCTGGGCTAGGGGGATCAGTCAGGATCTCAAAACACCCTATAAAATAGTTTTCTTTTTAAAAATTCTTCGTTTTGATTGTGCAGAGCAAGCGCAACTATCCCACAGTGCCGTCAACTGGTAATTTGACCAATTAACCTTAAATAATTCTTTTGAAGGAGTCTCTTGGATTTTATGCTTTGTAAAAAAGCTCTACCATACCCAACCCCTCAAATCCTGGGGTCTTAGGATCAATGAGTCTTCCAAACACTGGCTCTGGATTAAATCCTCGACCCTAGCTAGCTTGAACTTGGCGATTCGAGGAGGAGGTCTACGTAATTTTTTAGAGGGTGTCTAGCAGCTTTTTTCCCCTCTCTCCCGACTGGTTTGTGTTCATTTTCCGCGCCGCCGCCCAGCGAGTGTCGGGTGACGTTGATCGTGGGAGAGGGTGTGATGATGGAGACCGGAAGTGGAGCGGTGTGAATCAGACACTTCCGGTATGCCGTTGCCCCCTGTAAAACAATAAACAGAAGTGCCGTCATCGCTCTCTCGCTATGTTCTATTGGGCGACTTGCAAAAAAGCTTTCTGTTAGTAGATCTCTTGGTCTTTTCTCAAAAACTCTTGGATACGGTACAAGGTTTGCTTTTAGGTTTGAGCAAAGTTGTTTAGATGACGATTTACAACGTTTACACCCCATAGCTAGGAAAGTACTCGACTGCGAGTTTTCTCGATGCAGCAAGTGTCATTTGTTTGAAATCAGAACTCAATGCCCGACTGCATTGAATGAATGATTGTTTGATAACACAGCTATAATCATCCAACAATTAATGATTGACCGAATGCACGCGATTCAATACATCGAACTTCCACAAAATAATTCTTGTAACTGACTAAAATCATATGACAAACTGCGAAAGTACAAAACCTATGTTGAAGTGACAAACGAACTTCGATTAGATACATTATAGATACATTACTTGAAATGGCGACCTACCCAGGTAGGTAGGTATTTTAAGCCAAGTCAGAATGATAGACTTTGACAGATGAATGAAGGATGATTGTGGCGCGATCTTGTATAGTCTTGTAACTAAGGCCGACTTGTTCCTTAGACAGGACTGTTAATTAGTAGCCCAACAGCCATTGGCAACTATAAGGGACCTACATTTTAACGTGCCGAACCACAATTTTCCCTGGTTTACAATTTACGAACTGGTCTAGTTAGAAGGACGCGGTCTTATGATCGTAGTATTCAATAGTGTGGACGTTAATCCCACTAGGGAACACTTAGTCCACAAGCCATCGCTCATAACTTTCCACAACTCGTGACCTCCAATTGTAGTTGGTAATGGGTCAACGTTCAAAGGAAAGGAACGCTTACATTCGAAGTACCGTATAACTCAGCGAGCACATTCTGTGCTCGCTGGTATAACTGCCTCTGCAACTGCGAGTGTGTGGGAGTGCGTAGTAAATGACCGGCCAGGAATGTCGGAGTACGGTTATGCTCGGTAGCCACGCCCCCTCCATGCTCATGCTGTGCTGTGATTGGAGCATGGCACCGCGTGCCGTGCGGCAGCATATTTAACGACACACTTACTTGGTTTAGGCCTACTAGTAGCAAAAATCATTCCTCATGCTGGAAGGAATGCTGTTGTTGCTATTGCTTTTGATGATAATGAAATGTAATTTTTGTTTGATGGAGTGAAAAGTACGCATTTGATCGTTGCCTGAGTTTTTGATCTGAAATAGTTCTAAAGGAAAGTAGGGGGTCCAAGCGCAAATTGCGCATGTTAATATTTTAGTTTGTCTCTCGGTTTGTTCTCTGTTCTTTCCGAAGGTTGCGCATATTTTTCCTAATCTCGTCAGCTCGTTTTTCTCTATGCCTTCTTCTTTCTATTTCAGAGTTCAATTTGCAATATGTATAATCTGTCGATTGTGGATCTTTACCATAAATAATGATAATCAGGCTACAATCATCAATAACATCAGCTAAAATTAATTTTCATAAGCTGTGTCGGATCTTGTTTACAGTTGCAGACAATCTATGTTTGTTTTCAATGGGCGCGTTCAGCTGCAGTCACCGGTGGGTAATGTACTAACCTATATTAAGTGAACGGTAGCGGTGGACGTACCACCTACCGACCATTGTTGTGCATCCACCGATGTTGTGTTTACGGTGGATTCGGTAAGTAACCGGACATTGTTGACTGTCAAGATGCGGTGGATTTGCCTATTAGTGATTATGGTAACCGGTTAGCCACCGGTGACTGCGGCTGAACGCGCCCAATGTGACTGGTTAAAAATTGGTGTAAGGTAATCAGTTGTTAAATTACAATCACATTTTAAACCGTTACAACGCAAGTTGTTCAGCACTGGAGCTTTGAAAGCGCCATCTAGAAATAAATCAAAGGCTTGGGGGTTGAAGTCGTAAAAGAAATACCCATTTTAATTATCAGTCGCTGGCGCCGGTGCGCTATATTAAGAGCTTTAAAATGACACTTCAATCGTAAGTCGGTTAAGTAGGTTGGTAGGTTGGTTGAAAAAGGGATGTAACAGAGAAAACCCTTTCGTATTAAATATATGTAAGATAAGACTAGCTGATCAACACGGTTTCGCACTCATGGAAAAGTATAAAAACTTCCTTTGTGTTTTTAGGATTTTATTTGTCATACTTTGCCATCTTATCTATATATATATAAAGGAGAAGGGGTTTTCTAACGGACAGTAAATCTCCAAAACTATAAGAACTACAGAGCTGAAAATTTTGCGGGGACGTTAAGACATAAAAATGTCACGCTTCCTCAGGATTTTCAAACGATAAGATAAATAATAGAAGATAGATAGCTAAAGTATAGACTGACTTGAATAAATTTGTCTTCAAGGTTAAAAGAATTCTTTTATATGATGATGAATCACAGAGTCACAGAGCGGTGGCTAGAGCGGTAGGGCTTGCGTGTTGTATGTTCGTGCAAAAGACATAATGTCCCTCATAAACATCCTGTTGTTTTGTTGAAGCTCTGGATATAAAGGACATATTTCAAAATAATGTTTATGTTTTTCTCCATTGTATTTTCTACTTTGCACTACATTCTTTTGAAATATTTCACCCGTAAACACAGACATCAATTTTGATTGGTTTTTAGTTTTTTCCTTTGCTTTGCGTTAACTTTTTTGTGCATATTAATTTTAGCCATACCAAATAATTCATAAGTTTGTTTTTTACTATTTTTTT